>QXTE01000056.1:8740421-9340421 GCA_003942145.1 Platysternon megacephalum
CCCCCCCCCCCCCCGTGCACACAGGTTACTTTGGTGAGTTCCACCACTTTGATGCAGTCTGCATTTTCCATACACCCACCATATTAAATGGCATCACAACTGAAGCAACTTGTAAATTAAAAACCTTCTGCAAATCAAACTCACTTAGAAAAGCTCCACATATTTAAATACAGATATTTAAAATCTTTAAGATATTTAAGATATACTTATGCATAAAGCAAAAACACAAAAATTCTTTCCAACATCAAAAAGGAAAGTTTAGGAGATCCATCTAGAGTAAATTTTATGAATATTCTGTACTTGAACCTCAATTCCTTTGAAGACATGGAGACAAAATTGTTTTGGTCCACTGACCTTATAAGGATTTTGTTTTAATGCTGTGATACTACAGAATAACAGATGAAACTCACAGGTGAAAACTGAAGTGCAAAATAGTATTGTAAGTGCATATCACCCCCCCGCAAAAAAAATTCTAGTGAATAGTAGGCAAGGTGGACTGCTCAAATTGTAGTAACTGTCGCTTCACCAAGAATAACACCTACCTTTTAAGACTGCAAATAAAGTACAAATAATTAAGTATTAAAATTAGGAAATAAAAAGTAACTTATTTCTTCTCTTTCAGCTATTACAGAGAAAGACAATTTACAAATTCTTGTTTCCGGCATCTGCATCATATCCTGAATTATTACACAAGGAATCTCATTCTTTTCTAACTCATAGATTAAAACTCTCAAGATATGTGATTGTTCTCAATCCAGTGTTTACCAGCATATCATTTTCCCCATCTTAGTTTAGCATTGTCTATAATGCACCATGACATCAAAAATAACAGAGCACATCAGATTTTAAAGTAACAGTTACCCCATTGGTTTGTTTTTTTTCCCATTCAAAACTTCCTACATTATAGTGTGCTCTGGTTTCTGTTTTGGCCCCCAGTCTCTGATTTTTTATGCAAGGAAAATAAGAACTATAGTAGTATTCAACTTTGAAAAAAGTAAAATGTACTTTAACCATCCAGAGCAACAAACGATTTCCCAAGGAAATAAAAATAAAATCAGCTGAACTTCTGATCCACATAGATATAAATTTTGGTTTGAATGGATAAACACAAGTAAACATAAACCAAAAGGCAGAGGGGATTTTTTCACTCAAGTCAGTGTTTCCACACAGAACAAAAAGTTCTGTTTTTCTGGTTATAGACTTTTCCTGTGTTTCTAAGAGTAGTCCGCAGAAAGTTGTATTATTCTCAGGAAAACAATTTTACTTTCTTAATAAAAAATCCTGCATCCCCTTTTCAGGCAAACCCCCCACTGCAGTGAAAGGGACCCTAACCCTTGCTCACACTGAGTAGCTCCTTACTCTGCAACAAACCCCATTGAGTTCAATGGGGCTACTGACTGTGTAAGGCACTGCTCATCATGAGCAATGGTATCAGAATCCAGCCTTCAGTGTTTACTCAGACAACATTCTCATTGAAGTCAATGAAATGTTGCCTTGGTAAGGACTGATTGAACACTGAATCAAAATTTCAGGATCAACTCAATATTATCTTCTGGTTACATAGCACCTTTCATATGAGGAACAAATTGCTTCACAAACAATTTGTGAAGCCTCACACCACATCTGAAGTAGGTATAGGTCTATAGCAGGTGAAAACTAAGGAAGGTTTGCTTATGATTACACAGGAAATCAATGTCAGAGTCTGGACAGGTCTCCTGATTCCCAATCCTAGGTCAAATCAATAGATAAGGATAACTTACATTTGGCCTTTAGCTCTGATTTCCCCATTTCCTCTTTCTTCTCCAGGGCTACAAATGTAATTTTATTTTTTTGTCTAAATCAGGTATAGTTTTCTTTATCACATCCATACCATGTGGGTGAGTTCAGAGTGTCATATTTCATTGAAGAACTATGAAAATTTTTTCTTGGTATGGCTAAACTGAAGGCACTAATGTTTTTCATAACTGAAAATTCAGCACAGGTCCAATTTTTCTTGCATTGAAGATAAAAGAAAAAAAATTGAGACAAAAGTGAGATGATAAAAACCAAAAACACCATTTGTGTAAGATTGTGGCAGAACACAGATGTACACATCATAGTTGGCCATTTCTTTTTGTCCCTTAATGTCACTGTAAAAGTCATTTTTGTGACTAAAATAATGGAACATGCTTATAATGATTTTGCATAAAGTACAACTCCACTTTAACGGACCTGGGCTCTAATAGTAGAAACCCTAAATTCAGAACCTCCCAAGTGACGCCTATCTCTGTAATGGATTACTCCAAAACGTTGATGTTGCAGGACCAGGATCTATATTTCTAACACAAAATTAGCAGAACCATTTTGCACACAGTTAGTATTTTCTATTTTCTGGTTTCTTTTTAATAGGCTGGAAAGTATTATAATTTATGGCAGTTTTGCACATCACAAAGGACATTCAACATGAATGAAATCACTTTTGGGGGCCAACTTTAAATTTTGGAATTTCCTGGCTTTTGTACACCTTAACATTGTAGTGCTGCTACTTATTTGTAATCTGTGCCCTGACCACACAGACACACACTTCTGACTATATGAAGGTTTTGGGTATTTCATCAGCTTCAGGGTAGATAGCTACAAAATTATATCAATTTACAACTTGATCATTTGAATATTTTTTTCTGACAATAATTTATCAAAAATATGAGATGATCTAGGAACCAATTCTACATCCCTTTTCTTCAAATTGACTTCAATAGATAGAGATTGAGGTACACAAGGAATACACGGTTAGTTAAATAATAGAGTGAAAACTACCGTAAGCAAACACTCCAAGACTAACAAAAGTGGTTACCCAATGGAAGTAGTCTAATAAAAAAAATCAAAATTTCAGTTGAGATATTTGTGTGTTCTTTGTTGCAGGAGTTTGTATAAATTAGTATCTTGTAAAGTTTTCATTGTACAATTTTATGACTTCAAGACAAAGATTAAGAAGAAAAAGTTCAAGCATTTATCAAGGATGACAGCCAAAATCAACTGTCACGACTAGTACTGAAGCTCCTTTATTCCTATCACATATCAATATGCAAATAGCTTGATAATGCCTTGACTCAACTCATCTTTAAAAGTCATATGAAAAGTGTATAAATCTTCAGCAATCCAGGTGGAGGCAAAAATTGTCAGTATTTGCTTTGGTGTATTAATCTATTCATTCACAATTGAGTGGGCCTGTACTAAGTTACATCACATCGTTTATTATTTCTAGTGATATTGAATTTAATGTGCTTGAATCTGTTCCTTGATTTACAGAATTGCATGACATAAACAAAAATCACCTGAACAGCATATCTAAAAATTCTATTCTAGAAGGTCTACAATCACTAAACAAATACAGCCACAAATACAAGCTAATATTACAATTGCAATAATGCTGTTCCAAAAAAACCCATTCAAATAAAACACCGCCCCCCCAAAAAGGACATATTACATTCTATTCAATTGAGAATAACTTAAAACAAATACAAAAAAAAAAGTTCTCCTTTTAGAAAATAAATCATCAGATTGTCTATATGACTTCAATTAATCCATAGCCTGCTGCATTTTTTTCAGTCAAAGGAATGTAGCAGAAACCTGTCCATAGATTTCTATAGAAACTGCAGAGTTAAAAATATTCCATTTTGTTGTTGTTGCTGACTTTGAAACCCTATTAACAACTGTGTCCAGAAAGGCATGAAACAACTTCTTACTCTATATTTTCCAAGTCACAAACATGCTTTACATACAAATTTGTAACCACAACATCAAACCTAATGGAAAAAGGGAGGAAAATCTACTTACCTGAGCCCCTTTTGGTCACAACCTTCAAGCTCTGAGTAAGAGTAGCATACAAGAGAATCAAGTGTGGAATAGGAGCTTTCATCTTCCAGCTCTTAAAGGCTGCTCCCTAAAGCACAAAAAAAAAAAATATCCTGTAAGAATATTAAAAAACTTCATTTTTATGTTTTTGCTGAAATACATTTTTAGTAATTAAATCATAAAAAAGAAACTGTAGAAGTGTCACCTCAGTTCAACTCGTGCTAAGATGCTGGGCTAGGACCAAATACAATAAAAAGAACAGAGCTGAAGTCACTGTAGAGCACTGTAATACCAGGAAGATTATTTCTTTTTTTTAGGTTTAGCTCTGGAGCCTTATTACCACTGTAAGGGGAAAGATTTGTAATTTTGTCCACAGCATAAAATGCACTACATGGATCAATGTACCTATTAAAACCTTCTGACCAAATTATATGCTGGGTCAAATTCCACGGAAGTCAGTTTATGCCAGCAAAGAATTTGATCCTTTTACCGAATTGATAAAATAATGTTTTTTTTCTTTCTTTTTCTCTTTAATTTTTGAAAACAAAGAAGACAAAACATTCTGTTTATCATTAGACCATTAACTTCTTACAGAAAAAAACAAAAATTTTAATTTGCTTTCATTGACTCATTCTCATTGGCTGATCAGAATCGTTACATCTAACACTAAAGAGTTAATAAAAAAACAGTCTGGTCATCTTTCTGATAAAACTGTAAAAGGAACCTGTAAGAGGAACAGTTGAATAATCTCTTAGTCTAAAGTATACTGAGTAATAGTTAGCTATGGGCGCAGTTGTATAATGCCACTACTTTCAATAGGAGTCAGGAGTGCATAAGGATTTGCATAAGGATTGTAGTCACTATTCATTACAGGGGTTCTCCAGCTAATGGTTCATTCCTCGCCTGTATGGAGTGTGTATGGGTATGTACTCCCATTATTCCTGGACCTCACAGAACATGCTCTGGGGAGTGAGCAATATATTCATGAGGGACAGAAGGGGTTGGGGGACCTAGTGCACTATTCATTCCCACCTTCCTTGTAAACCAGTGTGGAATTCAATGGTTACCACCACTTTGGGCACTCACCTTTTCATGGAGTGAATGGGGTTGCCCTCAGTGGGCTGACCTTCACAAGGACAGGTACTGGCACTGAGGTAGAGGGTACCAATATAGATCTTAGGACCATCCTCTGCTATTTTTTTTAAATGGGATGAAGACCAAATCTCACCCCTACTCAACAACACCCATCTGTATACATGCCATGAGGAGCACTATACACAGCTTTGTCAGCTCAGGGGAAAGATCTGGCACTGGGGAGGGGCACTTTAATGATATAAAGGAAGGCCCCATCCTTGTTCCTGTTGAAATCAATAGGATTTTGCATTGAAGCTAAAGAGTAATATTTTCAAAAGTGCCTAAATGTTTTAGAAGCCAGTGGCCCACTTTCAGAAGTCACACCGAATGCCACTGACTTTCAGTGAGATTTAGGTCCCTAAATGCCTAAGTCTCTTCTGAAAATGGGATTTGGGGTCCTAAGTCAGTCACTTGGGTGCTTTTGAAAATGTTACCCTAAATGTCATTATTGTCTTAAAGCAGGTGGGAAAAACAGATAAGAAATGGGGTAGATGTAGCATAGCATATAGAAGGGCAGAATTTCTTAGATAAAGACTGCAGAACCTCATTGAAAATGTCACTGTCAATTCTTGTATAGTACAGTTTTACTTTTCAAGACATTTGGGAACTAAGAGCATCAAATCTGCAACAGCTATGATTATGACTTTATTAGAGATGAGAAAGCAGGAAAATGTGCCTTGACAGTCACATTTTTGCGCCTTCTCTGAAACTCAGTGCTTATGTATTTATTATACAATTATGTCATGTATTAATTCATTCACTTGCTCAGAACCAATTCTACTGGATTTGCATTCTCAGGTGGGGGAAGGTCATTTATCATTAATCACCAGAGGTCACCAACAACCTTAGAAAGAGAAGATATAAAAATTAGAAAAGAGGTCAAATTAACTAGCAGGGTGAAGAATTAAATGATAAAGCTGTCTGGATTTCTGTGAATAAGATTCAGCCTAATGCTAACTCTCAGCCAGAGTTTTAGTTTTCTAACACATGATTTTTGGTATTTAGAATTTTTTAAAAGGTATAAATGAAGGCTAATTACCCAGAGGTGAATCAGAACAGATACATCTAAAGCACTGTGCCACATTGCACAGCAGGCCTGAGTCAAACATTTCTGAAACCAAAATCCAATTTCTCATTCACTGCACAAACGGATGCTGCAGGAAATCCTGAAGCTGATATCTTCAGCCTCCAGGGTATCAGCTAGAGTCAGCCCCTCTCTCTGTGTGAGCCTAATAAATGCTGTCCAAAGCACTACAGGATTTTACTATGTACTGCAAGATCACCAAATGAATTCTAGCTGTGAAAACAGATCCAAGTACATTTTTCTTATGGCCATATGGCTGAAGAGAACATTTCTTATTGTAAATGTATACATATATTCATAACAAAATCATGCAATAATTTTAAAGTTTGAATCTAAGAAGACATCAGTAAATATAACAACATGAATGTGTGAGGAACTCAGTGGATCAAATTCCTCTTCTAACTCTGGCCCATTAACTTTTTGAAGTAAACAGATCATAAAATTTCACAGTCATTCAAAATCTTTCACCTGAATATTTCTAAGCTCATCTGAAACATTCGTTAACCCTCAAAAGACAGCTGTGACCCAAGTCCTAGCAAGTTTTATAGTAGATGCTTGGTAGCATCACCAGTATAATTAAACCTGCAACACAATTTCAATCAGAAGACTTGTTTTCCACACACTCATCTCTTTCAAAAGTATCACCTTGTGAAATTTCCCATACAGAGCATCTGCCTAAAAAGTTTGACCAAAATACTGTTGGCTGCTTTTGAGAGTGGCAGGGCCTGCAAAAATATGCATTTAACTTTAAAATAATTCACCACATATTTTCAGAAGAGCGTAGAGCATACATAACCAAAGTCTGAAACAAGAAATTTGGCATGCACGTGTCTACCATTGAGGACAAGGCCTTTGCTTCCTCTGCATGAAAAAGGTTCTGATTTAACAAAGAGCTGGTCATTCAAAAACAGCTTGCTTGATCATGTGCAGTAGTACATTCTGCTAAATATGTGAACAAGTGCATACTTGTTGGTTCAAAGAACTTCCATGCCAAAAAGATCCAAGGTGAATAGCTTCAGAGTAAGGGAAAAGAACTCTTTGGAAGAGTCAGTGGAATTTGTAAGCTGTATGACCACCAGAGTCTTCTTTTTTACTCTCTCTCTCTTTTTTAAGAAAAGTGGAAATAACTAGCACTAATGGAATGTTAATCTGTAAGATTAACCACTTCAAAAATCAGGAAATTCCAAAAGTTAAGTTAGTGCCTTGTATATATTGCACATATGGTGTATTTTCTCTTCTTTTCCTTGTTCCTGGTTGGGAATTTCTCAGTAAAAGTTTTCATTGAAAAATACCAATTTGTCAAAATTGAAGGGTTCTTTGGAAAAGTATCAGTTTTGACTAGAGACGGGCAATTTTTTTTGGATGAATATTGTATTGGCTGAAAAGGGTAGTTTTGGTTCATCCACTACTATTTGTGAATTTGACATGAACTCACTATATAGTTTTGGCAAAAAAAGCATTTTTTCAAGACTTGTCTACACTACCGGCCGGATCGGTGGGCAGCGATCGATCCAGCGGGGGTCAATTTATCGCGTCTAGTATAGACATGATAAATTGACTGCTGATCGCTCTCCCGTCGACTCCAGTACTCCACCAGAATGAAGAGCGCAAGCGGAGTTGACGGGAGAGCATCAGCTGTTGACTAACTGCAGTATCTTCACTGTGGTAAGTAGATCTAAGTATGTTGACTTCAGCTACGCTATTCACGTAGCTGAAGTTGCGTATCTTAGGTCGACTCCGCGCGGTAGTGTAGACAAGCCCTTAGATACAAAAGGACTATGAATTACGGCTATGAATGACAATAAATAGTCAGCAAGCCAAAGAAAGGGAGTGAGAATGAATCTATAACCTGGTGGTTAAGACATTAACATATGATGTGGGAGACGCAAGCTAAATAGTAATTGGAACATGGAGTTAAACTATTTTTACGGAGTGGAAGAGGAGATCTTGAGAACAACCTACACTAGAATATCCCATAGCCTAATAGTTAGGGCACTCGCCTGCAATGTAACACACGCAAGTTCAAATCCCTTCTCTAGGTTGGGGAGGAGGGAATTAAACCCAGAATCTTCCACAACCTAGGCAAACACCTAGCCATTAGGTTAAAGCTTAAAAGGGAGGGCTCTAGTACTACAACCACAACTGTTTTGTGAATTTTGTTTTGGGTTGAACAACATGTTCCATGCAATCTGAAATGGATTTTATCAATTCGCTCAATTTTTTCACAATTTTTGGATTTGGTTTATCTTGCACCAATTTTTCAGGTCAAGAATGGAATTTCTGGTCAAAACCAGAGAGAGAAACAGCCAGAAAGATACCTAACCCAGAATAACCTATGCCCAGTGATTAGACACTCACCTGGGATGTGAGAGATTCAGCTTAACGGTTCTGCTCTGCCTGATCTGGAGTAGGGGACGTGAACCTGAGGAGTACCCTTGGCACCAGGGTATTGTCTAGTCTGGGGACAGTCTTGGTCTCATTTTTACATGAAAATGTTCAAAAGGTCTCAGTTTTGTTCTGGTGTGGAACTCCTAATTAATTTAACATGTTATTTTAGGGTTCTAATGGAAAACACAAATTTTAGAAGGCTAACTGCCTAAGAGTTCACAAGGCAATAAGCCCTTGTTACCATGAATAAACTGTTATATATATCTTTTAAATGCAGTCACACTATGGCATCTCTGAGCCTAGTACTGGAGCATCCCAGTTGTGAAAGGAAGTCTTATTCTGAAGAATAAGACTATTGACATATAATCACAGAACCACAGGGTTAGAAGGTATTGCGCAAAGGTAATCTAGTCTAAATCCCAAATGCATTAACAATCATGGAAAGAACACTGTGTTCAAGTTCTGAAAATAAAATCGGCTTCCCCTCTCCCCCCCCCCCCGCCAGTTGTTACAAAAGCAGGTTAATAAACGGTTTCCAGTCTCTCCCACAGGACTCTCTTGCTGCCAGTGTCTCTAATGATAACACTTCTGAGAAGGATGGATTCGTCTAGCAGGAAGGCCAGAAATGCCAATGGTAATTGTGAAATTAAGCAATGTTTCTCCCAATATAGTAATGCAGACATAGATTTCTTAACTTATAAACTGTTAGAGTAAGTGCAATCAGTGACTATGAAAAAAAACAAAACACTGGTAAACTCAGAACCAGGATTATTTGGAGGCCCTACATCTGGCAAACTTCAGGCTTTGGGAGATCTCTCACCTCTAAAAATTGTCTCCAAAACTCATAATTTTTAACTGCTGATAATAAAGGTGACTTTCTAGAGAAAAGGGAGCTCTAGACTAAACATTTTTTAAAGTATCTTTTCTATGGCAGATTTTAAAATTTGTCAAACACCTGTTTTTAGTTTCTGGCCAAAATATGAATATATTCAAATTTCTGCCTAAAATATTTTTTTCCATGGAAAATTTAGATTAAAAATGTATTTTTGTTTTCTTTTCATTGAAATTTTCCATGGGGTAAACCATTTTTTGAACAGTTCTATTGAATGGAATAGATGAAAAACAGTGAGAGGAGTCATGTGCCAAGGCTGGCTTCAAGAAAGACAGTTCCTCAGTCCCAATGTTAGTTGCATTCTCTTAAGACTTAGCCAAAGCTCACTGAAGTCTTTCCTTTGACCTCAGTGGGCTTTGGGTCAGTGCCTTAAAGTCGGACTCTATTGTTGGTCTGTTTTTTTTTAACTAAGAATGTATTTAATGTCAATGTGTTTTCAAATGGCAGAGGAACCCAGATATGATAATGGGTCAGCCACAACAGGAAAATCTCAGGATTGTCAATTTCCCCCTGCTGGCAGAGAAATACTCCAGGAAGCAACTATACTTTTCTGTTCAGTAGTGATGGTTTGTCAATTGCACAACCAGACTTGCTCTAGAGCACTTACTACATTAAGTACAGCACATCCAGAAGACTTAAATAAAAAGTCCTTTAGCAATGCTGTTTCAGCAACATGACGTTTTGATGTAGCAGCTCTTTGGAAGTCCCTAAGCAGCACACCATCAGTACTCATGGAAGTGTTGCAAGAGTCACTTTGCAACAGATATGAGCACTATTAAATTAGTACCTTTGATTTCATAACAATAATTATTTCCAGGCAGTATGACCCTTCTTAATGTGCTATTAACACAATAACAAATTAGAACCATCATGATCTCAAAAACAGGTGTCAATTCATTTTCATGATCTACTACATTAGCATTCTGGAAGAGATGGAGAGCATTGACAGCATTAAAAATGTCAGAGAAAAACAGATCTGTTTCAAAGAACAAGGACTATGACAGTAACCTTTTCAAAGGTTCCAAAAGTAAAAAGCCTGAGAGGCCAAACTGAATCAAGCGGTCATAAGAAGCCAGAATCAAGTGCAATAGAAGGCAATACAGTAGAACATCTCAGAGTTACGAACACCTTGGGAACGGAGGTTGTTCATAACTCTGAAATGTTCGTAACTCTGAACAAAACATTATGGATGTTCTTTCAAAAGTTAACAACTGAACATTGACTTAATACAGCTTTGAAACTTTACTATGCAGAAGAAAAATGCTGCTTTCCCTTTGATTTGTTTTTAGTAGTTTATATTTAACACAGTACTGTACTGTATTTGCTTTTTTTTTTTTTTTTTTTTTTGTCTCTGCTGCTGCCTGACTGTGTACTTCTGGTTCCAAATGAGGTGTGTGGTTAACTGGTCAGTTTGTAACTCTGGTGTTCATAACTCTAAGGTTCTGCTGTACAAAGTTTTGGATTCTTAAATATCTGGATTTTTTTGCAAGTCATTATTATCCTTCCATGTTTAGCAGCACTCCTAAGTGTAAGAAAGCAGTAAAATTTACAGAGCAATAAAAAGGAGCTTACTGGTAAAGCACAAGAGTGGTGTGATGTTGTGACAATGCTCCAAGTAGAAACAGACAACCAATTTGGCTGCTCAGTCTGCAAATAGGAATCTAGCAGAGTTGATTTAGTGACTTTTGTGGGGGTTTCCACTCAATTGCATCATCACATTTGTGGCTGGAACTGACCCACATTACTGCCCTCTTTCTTGGATCTGCCATAGAAAAGATACTTTAAAATCTGCCATAGAAAAGATACTTTAAAAAATGTTTAGTCTAAAGGTCCCTTTTCTCTAGAAAGTCACCTTGATAATTTACACTTTTTCATTCATCTTCTTAAAGATTTGCAATATACTTTTTCAAAGAAGAAAGAATCATAATAACAATTACTTACATTACAGTAGTACCCAAAATCCCCAGGAGAGGGTCGACCCTAGTACTAGGAACTGTAAAGATGGCATTGTCACGGTACCTCCCATAAGGCATTGTGGGAATATGACATAACTGGAATATGTTTTGTGTTGCCCGTGCCAGGTACATATCTATGTAAAGGTTATGATCTACTGGTTATGTTCATCCTAGTTGTATGCAGGCACCATTTGTGTGTTCAAAGTTATGAACATTGGCTGTATGATTGCTTGATTTCTAAGGGGCCTCAGTTAGAACATTTGATGACTTCTTGGGAAAGGAATGTGCAAATTAGGTGTTCAGTCAGGGGGCACTTAACAGACAAAAGAGCTTGGAAGACTCCAATCCACATTAGAAGTCTACCTGAGGACGTTCAAGGCAGCATGTGGGTAATGGCTGCTACCTGCAGTCCTGAGTCATGCATGGGCATGTGACCTGCCCATGTGATTCCGAATCTCCATTCTGTGACTGGATTCTACAGAGGGTGAGGAGGGGGTCTCCACCCACAAGAGACAGTCTATTTAAACCTGTGGGAGACCCCTCCATTTTGTCTTCAGCTGGCTAAAGAAGGAGCCTCTCCACCCCCACAGGACACTTGAAGGAAACTGAAAACTACAGGGGGTGTGAGTGATTGCTGGACCCAGGCTAAAAGAAGATTAGCCTGTAAAAGGGAACATTTTGGAACTGGTGAGGATCTTATCTATATTTAGTGTAATTAGACATAGATTTGCGTATTTTATTTTATTTTGCTTGGTAACTTACTTTGTTCTGTCTGTTACTACTTGAAATCACTTAAATCCTACTATCTGTATTTAATAAAATCACTTTCTACTTATTAATTAACTCAGAGTATGTATTAATACCTGGGGGAGCAAACAGCTGTGCATATCTCTCTATCAGTGTTATAGAGGGCGAACAATTTATGAGTTTACCCTGTATAAAGCTTATACAGGGTAAAACGGATTTATTTGGGTTTAGACCCCATTGGGAATTGGGCATCTGAGTGCTAAGGGCAAGCAGACTTCTGTGAGCTGTTCTCAGGTAAACCTGCAGCTTTGGGACAGGTCATTCAGACTCTGGGTCTGTGCTGGAGCAGATGGGTGTGTCTGGCTTCAGCAAGACAGAGTGCTGAAACCACTGAGCTAGCAGGGAGAATAGAAACAGAAGTAGTCTTTGCACATCAGCTGGCAGCTCCCAAGTGGGTTTCTGTGACCCAACCCGTCACAGGCATCTCTCTCACGCGTTGAGCAAATTATTTGCTCATAAAAAATATGACAAATTTTCGATTCCAAAAATAAATGAGGATATAAGTAGAGCTTTATAATTTATATGGCTATTTAAAAGGATTACACAATACAGACAGCCTACTCAGGGAATCACAAAACAGTTTGATGCCTGACTCATCACTTATTCTCTCAATCTTTGATTGATTGCGTCAGACGATGATGTCAACATTGTATGTGAAGTTAAGGATGTTTGTTATGCACACATGCCATGTTTGCCACACTGCTTACATTGTTTAATGGATCCCTGCTTGCTCGATTTAATGTACTTTAAATGTGGTAACAGAAGACAAGGATTTTGGATACTTTTGGACACTTGACCATTCTATTAAAGGCAGCAAACATTATTCAGCAGCAGGAGACAGCATAATCTTGTGGAAAAAAATCAGCTGTGGTAGGATATTCGAAATAACTGGAACACTAGGCATTACATGCTTGAATATCCTCTCAGCACTATTTCCCTACCATACAAACATTGAAAGTTAGATGCTCTCCCTCATTGCCACGAATTAGCATTTGGTTACCAGTTTAGTGATGGATTAGTAAGGGCAAGCTACAGCCAGGTGTGAAAGCTACGTGGCAAACTCCCCACTCCCATCTTGCATAGCCCCCCTCAGTTATGAATTTGGTTGTACTAGGAGGTAGCAGGCTCCACAGAGCCACTACTTCTTAGGAGAGCAAGTGGACAGGTGAGATGCTGGAACTTGATGATTATAGACTCAGCATACTAATGCACCAGCAAGGGGTAAAACTGGGCATTTTTTTGATTAATAGTTTATTTGCATAAAAATGTAATTTCAGTTGACCCAACACTTCACAAATTTTACACGTTTTTGCCTAAAAAACCATTTTGGATTAGGCAGTAATGGTGGTGACCTTATAATTTTTAGCCCATTGGTCAGGGCACTCATCTGGGATGGAGGAGACCCAGGTTCAATTCCCCCTCCCCCTTTGCCTGATGTGGAGAATTATGCGCTATTCTGGTGTGGCTTGTTCTCACTCGCTCCTGTTGAAGCTGTTCTACTGGGTATAAATAATTCACTAGTCCTTGGATCAGATTAAGAGTGACTCAATAGTCAGGTGGTTAGAGCACTCCCTACATTCAAGACTCTGAGCCAATGATTATTTAATTTGTTTTTTTACAAAGTGGAACAGCTTCAACAGAAGAGATTGGGATATTCTGGGACAAGCCTTAGTCCAATGGTTAGGGCTCTTTCCTGCAATATAGGCGACTCGAGTTCAATCTAAGAAAGTTGGTAGCTTTGATGCAAATATAAGATTGCTGATGCCTCTATGAATGTCCGCACCTCATAACAACGAAGGAATATGAATTTGAACTACAAAGTGAATGTTGCAGAAACCAAGCTTCTAGTCTACAGTTTGCAGTAGAATCTGCACACCCAATAAATGCCTGGCAAGAAAATACATGTGTTGGTGATACTGCTTAATAATGGATTAAAAGGGAAAATTTGAAACCATACTTCCACCCACAAAGATAAAGAATTCTAGTACTGTTTCATTGTTTCTTTGTACTCCCCTGTATCTATCTGTTGGCTCTTGTTTTATATTGAGATTGTAAGCTCTTCAGGGAAGGGACCATCTGTTTGCACAGCACCTAACAAAGTGATGTCCTGATCCATGACTGGGGCTTCTAAGTACGACAGTAACAAGAAGAAGAAGGAATTAGTTTCTCGAGTATTCAGTTCACAGAACACCATGCCCAATGCTTTCTTTGTGCCATGTAGGTTAGGTTACTTGTTTCTCAGTTTTTATGATTGATACTTGTCTGTTTTGGGTATTTAGACTCTAGTTCATCCCTGCACCTAATGCCTTTCCTTCCCCTTTCATAGCTAAAGTATTGAAATGGGTCCCTATTTTGTCTTGCATTTCACACTCAATGACCTCACTTAATAGTTATGTCTTTCTTGTAACAACTTTAAAACTGTTGTGATAATTCTTTATCTTCCTTAAGATAACTTGTCAGCTCAAGCAATTGCCCTTTTAGTGCATATCTCCTTCTTTTACATTAGCAAAGGGGATTCCTACACCTATAGAGAAACATTTTCTCACAACCTCTCCATTTAGCCTTTCCAGTCTATTTGTATTCAGTTTCTACAACCTGTGGTATTACTGAGTCAATCTCCTAAACAACACTCAGATTTCCTTTTCTCTCAATCGCCCCCGCCCCTTTTGCTTTATAATAGACTTTTAAAATAGTGACAGTTTATCCTGGGCTATTACTATGAATCTATAGCCTGTCTTACACAGGAATATTAATATCAGGAGAGTTCCATGGTTTCTGGGTATAGGATGATACTGAAAGTAGTTTGTGAAAATAAGAACTGGAGGAGATATACACACACGCACACACACACGTTCAAAATATTGAATTTCACCAGGCAATTGGGCATTATGGAGAGCTTCATGAGAGAGCACATTTAAGGATTCTTGGTTTATGAGGTAGCACTGAGATTGAGGACACTAAAATGTATGGCATTATTTCTCAAATTCTCAAAGCTCATTTAGCTCCTAGTCAAATAGTTTTTGTATTCCCAGAACACATTGTACTATTAATTCCACTTTAAATGGGGAAACTGACTCTATTGCCTTGACTTTGACAGGTACCTTGATAATTATTCTACACTTCTGGATTCCAAGTGGGATTAACAACGTTCAGTATTGGCCTATGGCCCACTGAAGTATAAAGGGCTGAGGGTATATTTTTGTTTTGACCCTTGTTTAAAAAACTGGCAGCACATCAGTGATCAGATTGATAATGTGACTGCAGGAAAAAATCTCCCACAGATATTAGATAGTAAACTGGAATTTAAATAAAAACAACGAGGAGTCCGGTGGCACCTTAAAGACTAACAGATTTATTTGGGCATAAGCTTTCATGCCTTTAGATGCATTTGAAGAAGTGGGTTTTTTACCCACGAAAGCTTATGCCCAAATAAATCTGTTAGTCATTGTTTTTGTGGCTAGAGACTAACACGGCTACCCCTCTGATACTTGGAATTTAAATGATGTTGATTTAGTGTGAGCTGATTACCTATTGGATAACAGACTATTTTTTTCCTGATTTTGTATGGATTTATTCTGTATAAATTGACTGAGGAAATAAGAGGCATTTTTTTCCTATGTGTGGCCAGAGTAAATATAACCTGACTCACATTTTCAAAATTAGATGCCTAAATCTTGACCCTGGGATACATATTTAGGCAAGTAAGTGGCTCAGTTTTGAGAAGCTCTATTTTTAAAATCTGGACCTCTGTCTGAATTTTTTCTTCATTAAAGTCTCATTCAGCCAACTGTACCACTGTAGCTACACATAAAAGCATTTCAACACATACTTATGTCCTATTAACTTTAAATGAGACTAAGAACCCATTAAGCACATGCTTAGAGTGTTGTTGAATTTAGGCCTTGAAAGTCAGCACTGATGTGTTTTCCCTCTCCCAGCTCCTTCACTTTCCTTTAGAACCATTTGCTTGGCGAGCCTACATAAAGCAACAATGTGTAAAATTTTGTTTTTCAGGAATATGTGGGGTTTATTTTATTTTATTTTGAACAGTCCTTACTGATTATTATTTGATTTATTTTAAGACAGTAACTAAAAACAGCTCTGGAAACATAGTACACTTACATGTAATGCTGACAGGACATAGAATACATGTTGCAAAGATGTTCCTTTAAAGTAACCTTGCTGAACTAAGCTTTCATGTTTGATTGTTCCAAACTCACAATACAACCCTGCAACTGGGACTCTAATGATGGGACAATTCTTTATTTTCTATTTTCATAACCTGGAGAAATGAAATCTTTACACTGAAAACAGGGGAATTTAAAACAGAAAGTTGATGTGGACACAACAATTATTTTAAATCTTCAGGAGGTTCACAATATCTAGCAAACTTTGACAGATGACAGAATGTGTCTAATAGCATGCTAGCTGATTGTTAGTAAGACAATGACTTTTGAATATATTCATCTGGCAGAAACCCAACCAGGCATTTGAAGTTTACACTATTATAGACATAACTACTGCCTGATTAAGAAGTCAGTGTCCATGTGCTGAGCTCACCATAGCCAAACACAAGAGCTGTAACAGAGTTTAAGAATTCAAACAGAATTGTGTAAAGGAAGGACAAGCTAACCTTACCATTCAGAGGCAAGAGCTTCTGTGTAATAGTTCAGAGAAAAACAATTTATATACAAGGATTGTCATCATTTAATTAATTTGTAAATGATTCAAGCATCAGTGATTTACAATGTCTAATAATTACCCTCTCAAGTTTTTGAAATTGTGAGGAGAAATAACTGTGAAACTAGCTTTGACTTTGAAAAATAAGTTCTTTGGAGATTACCTGCTAGGTGCAAGACACTAAATAACCATAATATATTCTATATATACACACATGTATGTGGGCCTGGTGACCACGGAATACATTCCTTTACTTCCTCATCCATTGTACACAAATGCATTTACCTCGTACCTTTGACCTTCTCAGCAAAACTCTGCACATTAATCTCACCCAGGCCTACTTCCAATATTCCAAATATACAAGCAGCATTCAAATACATATCTTTTTTTTTCCTTTTCACAAATCAAATCTGCTGGGGAAACAAATCCCCCTTGGCCCTGGTTCCCAAAATGTGCCAGCTGCTATTGGTGCAAGGACTGAAACTTGTTAAATTTAGTTCCATCTCAAAGAGTCAATAACTAATAATTTGACATTGGTAGAGACCTTTATGCAATTGAAGAGGTAAAATTCCAAGCTTACCAGTGAGGTATATTATCCATTTTGAACCATGACAGGTAGATATCAGATCTTAAAGTTGTGACGGTCTAATGTCTATAATGGCTATTTTTAAAAACTTCAACCCTCCTCTCCAAAGCCTATCAATTCAAATGACAGTACATCAAAAGGTAATATATAATTCAAATTAGGAAATAATATAGAACATATACAAATGTTCAACCAATTGGAGTGCAGGCTACACAACCCTAACTTTTCCAATATTACACTGAGTATACAGGGTATACCCCAGGCTTTTTTAATTTTTCATAGATTGATGCTCAAGTTAGATTGTTACATTACAACTTTGGGAGTAGGAAAAAACTGCAATTTTCAGAAAATATATTTTGTTTTCTTTTCCAGGGAATGAATCTAATGCTTATAAGTTAATAGTGCTATTAAACTAGAGATTTAAGCCTTTTTAACTATTCACAAAATAGGTGGAAATAAAGGTAGCTTCCCATATGGTCACCTGCTAAAAATCTCAGTTTTGGCCACAAGGAATTCTCTCTTTTGGTAAATTATTGTGCCCATTTTTTCCAAATCTGTAAAGAAGGGTATCAATAATAAAAATAAAAATTATAAAATTCCCACATACACACTACAAACAGAAGCCCCAATTAGTAATGCCTCTTCACCAATAAGTATAATGATACCTTGATCAAGTCAGTGTACATACCACACCAAACTTTCAGGATCTAAACTTCACTTCATTGAAGACAATAGTACTAGAATTTTACCCTCAGTCATTACCATTGTGGACCAAATTTGAACAAGTAACCTAGAATTTAAAAGTTCCATATTCCTACCAATCCTTTGAGTTATCTGGCCGTCTGCTTCTTTGTACCCTTTATGTATTGGTGGAATTATAAAAGCACAAGTTTTAAAAATGAATACACATATTTAAAAAAAAACTATTCATTTATCTGTTCACGTGTATTCATTTATTTTCTTTCAAATGATGATTTTGCATAGTACTGAAAATCATGGAAAGTAACTGTAGTGCATGTTTAAGAGGCTGTTTAAGCAGATTTTTTAATTAAACAATTCCTATTCTCTTGCACAGGGAAATTCACATCATGCTGAATGTACATAAAAGAGAAACTAAACAGTGCATCCCATAAGACAATATTAATTCTTATTGCCATAATGCCCAGGAGATTACACACATATGTGCATGCACACACATACACGCACAGATACTCCAACTGCAAGACACAATTAACTCCCATGGAAGTCAAAATTACACATGCAATTAGTTTTGCTCACAGCTGAATCCATATAGCCATCTAACTACTAGACCAGAGGTGGGCAAACTATGGCCCGTGGGCTACATCCGGCAGCCTCCCTTGAAGTCACGCCACCGCCGCGCGGGCAGCGCTCCGGGCGGTGGGTCTGGGCGCTTATCAGCGGCGGCTCCAAGCACCAGTGCTCCAAGCGCATGCCTGAGGCGGCAAGCCACGGGGGGGCGCCCTGCCGGTCCCTGCGAGGGCGGCAGTCAGGCTGCCTTCGGCGGCTTGCCTGAGGGAGGTCCGCCGGTCCCGCAGATTCGGCGGCAGGTACGCCAAAGCCGCGGGACCAGTGGACCTCCTGCCGGCATCCCGCCAAAGGCAGCCTGTCTGCCGTGCTTGGGGAAGCAAAAAAGCTAGAGCCGCCCCTGGCGCTCATGCAGGGCAGCGTGGCAGTGTGTGTGGCTCTGGCCGGGAGGCGCGGCTCCAGACATGCTGCTCTGAGCAGCATGGTAAGGGGTTGGGGGGTTGGATATGGGGCAGGGAGTTCTGGGGGGCAGTCAGGGGATGGGGAGCAGGGGGCAGTTGAATGGGGCAGAGGTTCAGGGAGGCAGGGGGGATTGGATAGGGGGTGGAATCCCGGGCGGCCTCTCAGGGGGCGGGGGTGTGGATAGGGGTCTGGGCAGTCAGGGGACAGGGAGGATTGGATATGGGTTGGGGTCCCAGGCGGGCGGATAGGGGACAAGGAGTGGGGGGGGGGGGTTGGATGGGTGAGGGGTTCTGAGGGGAGCAGTCAGGGGGCAGAAAGTGGAAGGGGTCAGATAGGGGGCAGGGGCCAGGCTGTTTGGGGGGGCACAGCCTTCCCTACCCGGCCCTCCATACAGTTTCGCACCCTGATGTGGCCCTCGGGCCAAAAAGTTTGCCCACCCCTGTACTAGACTATACCCACAAATCATGTACAAGTAATTGTGCCCGCATATTGGTAGTTAGGTTTGGGCCCTTGGAAAAACTGAGGTCCTATAAGATTATTTACACCCCAAAAAGCAAGGCAATTTTGATTTAAACCTCTTATGGACACAATTTAAACCAGTTTTGCCCACTGCACAAATAACATAATCTTCTAGTCCCAAAACAATCTTACATACTATACCATGCCATGCTTAAATGGCTGCAATCATTCAATGCAATTGGGATGAGTAAAAGGAGCTGTAAAAGCTCAGACTTCATATTTCTTTGTGAGTTTAGGACAAGAAACATATTATTTTTATGTTTAATGTGCATGCATTGTAAGCAATTATGTGCAAATGAACTGTGTAAATGAAAAAATAAGTATAAGAAAAGACTCCTGAAGTAAGTAGCCCTTTCAGTGAGTGCAGAATATTAGCCCAGCTCTAATGAAATAAATATTAGGTCTGCTTGGTGAGCGCCTAAGGCCTGTTATGTACTAGCCATTGGATATTATTGAAGTTTTAGATACTGTCTGGTATCAATCAACTGGTACATTGAACTTCAATTTTCAGAATAAATATTTAATAAAAATGAGCATAGCCACTGTGTGAATAAATTTGTCTGCTGCTTTCAAAGGAGGGAATGCTAGGGTTCCCCATCCTCTGAGGTGCTCTACATTCTACATCTCTTCGGTCATTCAAAAATAACTAAAATTGTCCACACCAAATACGAAGTCTTCTCCGTAAGTATAATTTCATAAAACCAGGCAATATTTTATAACCTGAATCCATCAGATGAGTAATTTTACCAATGAAGTATACCTGGAGAGGAAAAATATTTACTTCTTATGGATTTTACATTGTGACCAGGCTTGAAGCTTCCTGGGTATTTGGTCATCAATTACTGCATTAAAAATCTCTGGCCACATTCATAGTGGTATAAGCAAGGGAAACTTCATTGATTCAATGGAGAATTTAACAGCTGTCCGCACTTATACTCTCAATGTATTTGGACTCTAATCTTTCAGATTATTAATAAAGCAAATATTAGCACTGCCAGACCTGGCTTCATGTTAAACAAATCAGAACACAGCACTTCATAATGTTATGGACTGTATGATATGTTGAAAAAAGTTCCTTAGTATAAAAAAGTACATTATATAACTGAATAGACAAGGCACTAGAGAATAAATTATGGAGAATAATCCTGAGCAATGGAATTTGTTCATCTGTAAATTCTATGATTTTGTTCCTAATGGTCACTTACTCATTTTTTAAACATACTGCCACATCTAAGTATCCCCACAACATGAATAGTCATAGTGTGTAATACATGTCAGTTTTGGAAGACTATGAATGTCCTGTGGTCAGGTAGCAATGAGCTGGCTATATAGTACACATACATGAAATTGTTAGCTACAGCCAAAACAGTATTGCTTGGAAGGATATTACGCTGCCACTCTGTACAGAGACTGAGCATACTTTGGAGGCCATGGCTACTGAAAAATATGGAGGATTGTCCACAAATTGCAAAGGTTTTGTCACAATTATTGTGACAAGATGCTTATTGAAAATTGGAAATTGAAAATTTCCCATATGAGGATAATATTTTTGGTCCTTATTCAGCAAAGCAGTTAAGCATGGACTGAACGAGGGTATTTATTGGTTGAGCTAAATGGTCATATTTTGGCCCAGATCTGAAGTTCTTCCAGTTGACTTGGTGAGTGAGACTTACTTAACTTACCTGGATAGCTCTGCATGAAAAAAATGTGGTCTTTTTTCAGAAGTTATTTTTCACATATGCATACCTACATGCAATATTGCAAATCACAGTGAAACTCAAAGTGCTTCTCAGAAAGTAATATTTCTTTGTCATACTTCAATTAACTTATTTAAAAAGAAATGGCCTTTACAATGTATTCAATAAGACATTTAATTTATGGTGATAAATAGCCAATTACTTGTTCAACATATATTTATGTGATGTGTAAATTTCAACATGTATGTTTAACAACTGTAATGAACCCTATTCACAACTATGTTAAACCACCATTAAACTAGGGTAACTCTGTAGAAGTGGAGTAACCCAGCATTTAATCAGGCCCTATGGAATTACTGCTGCAATCAGAATTACTTTAATTCTAGTATGAATTATTGTGTTAAATACACAAATATTAAAAACATGAGAGAGACTTAAATAATCAAACCTAATGTAGTTATATGCTTAGCCAGAATGACACACACACACACACACTCTCTCTCTCTCACCTATCCCACTCCCTACCTACTCTAAATCAGGTGGCTGATGAGTGACGGATTATGGAAAGGGAGCATCCAGGGCACATATGATACAAACATCTGTGTTTGGCACACAATCATTCAAGTTCATAATTTGTCTAAGATTTTATTTGGAAACGGGGAGCGAGTTTGGTGTGAAAGGGACTGGTTAAGTCTGAGAGACTGATTCTCGTTATAGCAATTTACACCAATGTAACTCCATTAACTTCAGTAGTTACTCCTGATTTACACCAGAAGGATAAAAGAATCAAGTCCACATATTAAATTACATTTTCATTGCCTTCCTACCATATAAGAATCAGTGTTACAGATAAACCCTTCCTCTGACTGTCCCTGACTTTAGGTGATTTGGCATACTCACCCTCATGCAGAATGAACCTGAATGATCTATCTACACCTGGGTATTTCTCATTAGAAGCCTGGGAAGGGATCTGCCAAAGAAGCCTAAGATGAAGTGCCTTCTGCTATCTCAACAGCTAACACTAGTCTTAAACTGGACTCTCTTTCTCTGGAGTTGCCAGTAGCTTGCAAAACAATAAGAAGTATTACAGGAATATAAACATTTCTAAACAGAAAGTCTCACCCTTTCCGGGGCACAGTCATGGTAACAATATCTCTCAGCATGACTCAAAAGTTTGCCTTTCACTAGCCACTTAGTTTCTCTTCCTCCTTCTATGATTATCAGCTGGAAGCAGTAGATTCTTAGTCACATCTGTTTTCAAAGCTTCTTAATCCTTGGCTGTCTGGTTTTCAAAACCTGCAGATCTCTTGCCCATGCAGAACATCCTCATCTGGAGCCGTCCATCATCAAAAACAAATTTTAAAAGCCAAGCAAAACAAGACAAAACAAAAATCTGAGTAGGAATTTCCATGCCCCTTCAGTCAAACTACAAAGAAACAATAGGCATGGAATGGCAACTTGCATCCCCTCTTCTCCTTGGTCCCCACAAATGGCCATTCACATCCCCAAACAAAGCACAAGGGGGGAATATATTAAAAAAATAACAAAGTATGTAGTATCTACTATCTCTTCTCAGAAACAAAAATGGTAAAAAATAAAGTAAATCCCTGCACATTTGTCATTAAAATGACAAATATGACACACAAAAGCTATGAGCCCACACATGAAGCTGTTCTAAACATACAACCACTCTTAGGGGGAGGGAGAGTAAAAATAAAAGATAAAGAAAAAAAATCCTGTTTCCAATTCTCTGTCATGAACAGTCCCTGTATTTATCACCATTCAAACAGCTGTAGACCACCAACTTTCAGCTATTTGGCAAATAGCTTGTTTGAGATTTTCACATGTGTGCGCAGAAAGATGGTTGTGTTTAAGGCACTGGGCTGAGACTCGGGTGATCTGAGGTTCACTACCGGGAAGTTCAGAGACAGGAAGTCATGGACTTGAGAGCCTGGGCTGCTGCCCAAGCCTCAACCGCCACACTTATTTTTAGTGCACTAGTTTAAGCTGAGCTAATGTGAGTCCCTCTACCTGGGCTGGGAAGCTCACTCCTAGCTGCAATATAGACATATCCCAGCAAACTTTGGGCAAGTCATTTCCTACTGTCTCAGTCCCTCCTCTATAATATGGGGATAATACTACTCTTCTCCCACCCTTTATCTTGTCTATTTGGAACTTACACTCTTTGGGCAGGGATGTTCATGTAAAGCCCCTGACAACAATAGGCCTCCAATAGGGCACGTTCTGCTCACACCCTCTATTGCCACCAAAACTGCTCAAGTTCAACAAGTTAAATAAACTGCAGACTCTGGGCACCTAAGCTTCCCCCACCACGACCTTTACAGCTTTGTGTGGTAATACTGTTTACAACACCCCTTATACTATCAGCCTTTTCTCTGAGCTGCTGGTCTTCCATCAGGACTTCCTCTGGACCTGGAAGCTGGTTTCAGCGACCAGGTCTGTGACAGCCACCGAGGGGGCAGATCTCCTCGCGAAGCCCCTGCTACACAACCCCCATCTTGGTGTACAGGTGGTGGAGTCCCACTCAGAGCGCCACAATTTAGTCCTGCCAGGAAGCACTAGAATTGAAGACCCCCTGGACTATGACGTGGGGGAACTGGGTGGATCCCCTGGCACTCGGCCGGCACATGGGGCTCTCATAACCCCCAGCATGTACTCTAGGAGGTAAAGGCAGCCTTGCTGCCTGCTGCTCAGGCTTTTCTTGAGTGAGTCCTGTGGGTGGGTGCTCCCTGCCTGCTCCTGACCCTCCAGACCTTTTCATTGGGCCCCTGTCCCACAAGCCGCCCCCGGCCCCCTCGGCTGCTCCCTCTGCCCACCCCACGCCAGCATTACTTGCAGATAGTTTGTTTCAGAGCCATGCCTAGACATCAGCTGTACATGCTCATGCTCCTTACACTGCATTGTCTCACTCTCGTGTACCACCCTGACACTAAGTGGCGGGACGTCCTTCCACCTGTTGAGAGTGAGGAACCGTGGTGGGCCAACCTGTAGTCCACGCTGGTCCCACAACCCACTGGAGATATCAGGTGATGGCTCCCTTCATGGAGCTGTGAGCACAGGCATGTACCTGGAGCAGTTCACCTCCATCCCTGAAGCCTGTTGTTTTTGTGGCATGAGGGAGACGTTGGTGCATGTCTATCTGGAGTGCTCCAGGTTGCAGCACCTTTTTTGACTCTTCAAGAACCTTCTCCTCAGGTTCTGGCTGTAATTTTCCCCGCACCTCCTGATTTATGCACACTCTATGCGTGGTCCCACGAAGTCGCGAGACCTCCTTGTCAACCTCCTCCTGGCACTGGCCAAGGTGGCCATCCATTGCACCAGGAGGAGGATGCTTGAAGGGAAGGTGCTCTGCGACTGAGATGCCTAATTCCATTCCTTCCTTTGATCACATGTCCGAGCAGAGTTTCTCTGGGCCGCATCCGCTGGCTCCGTAGACACCTTTGAGGAGCAGGGTTCATGGCTCAGTGTTCCCCTCAGGTTCCCTGTTTATGACTCTATGACCCTCACTCCTGATCCTGTTTGTCATTAGTTGTCCCCTGAACTCGCTTGAGTTCCCAGGCTCTGTAGCTCCTCCCCTTAGGAAGGGGAGGGGACTTCAGATGTGGGTGAGCAGAACTCAATAGTCCTTAGGAGCTATGCAGTAGAATATATATATTTAATAAATAATAATAGTCACATGGTATCAGCTGCTCTTTAAGGGAAAAAATGGAAAATATAGAATTAACAGAGTCCAAGTGATAAAGAGAAGCACTAATGAGGAGACTTTATAAGCAGACAGAGGAGTTTTTGGATATCACTCTGTTACACATATTGAGGGTAAATGGCAAGTCCTTGAACAACTGTTCTGTGACCTTGCCTATTGGAATCCCTAATGTTATGATCAAATCAATAATTCATGCAAAGGTGAAGGGGAGCTAGCTGCTTGGTCTATGATTGCATCTATATTTTTAAGAAGCACTGTAGTAGACAGGATTTTGGTGTTAATATTAATCTAATGAACTTTGAATACATTAGCAGGGAGTGGAGAGGAAGTGGCAGTAAATTGTCCAAAGAAGCCAAGGGAGTTTTAATGAAAGGCTAATGGATTTCACTTTTAAAATTATAGAAATGTGCATTGATTAACATCCCCAAAACAAAGAACCGTGTTTCCAAATATTTTTAACTTTTTGGAAATACAGTAAATCTGCAAAGAAAACAGAGATTAGGGACTGAAAGGAAAACATCTATTAGATCTACTAGGGAACAAAGGGAGGGATTTACAGAGTCCTGCAGGGAATCTCCGTTATAGTGCATCATTTCCTGCAGGTTGTGCTCTATTATCTGCCGGATTGTGCTCTGTACTTTTCATCTGATGTTATGACATTTGTGTAAGGCATATTTTTGATTACAAAGAAGTCATAGTCCCCAGGTGGAAAGGCATCTTCATACCTATGGTAAGTCAGAGCAGAAGAGTTCTGATGGAGCTTTAAGAAAAATGTCCCTGATTTAAACAAATAGATCAGCACTTCCTTTTTTTTTTTTTTTTTTTTTTGCATACCTTAGAATTGTCTGAATAAGCAGGAAGAGGGAAAAGTTACTTAGTCAAGGAAAATGAAAGAAATGTTCAATTGATTTTATGATTATGAACACGGGTGCATTTTAATTCTTGCATTAATTTTCCTGTTACCCTAGATGTGATTGAAAGAAAACCATGTTAGCCCTTCTGTCTCATTACAAGAATTGACAAACCTATGTACCTTGTTCTTCTCTGCATCTTCAATTATTGCTCTGGTAAACTGGAGTTTTAAATAGACTTCGTGGAAAGCATCCAAAAGAAGCTGGGGAATGGGGTTTGGACTCAAAATCCTCTTTCCCCAGCCCCTTAGCCCTTTTATCAGGGGAGAGCGGTGGAGTCCCAGAAATGGGCTGGGATCAGCTCTGGTGGGGTGAAGGGTTGACAGTAGTCCTCCACCAGTTGGATTAAATTAGGGAATGAAGGCTGACCTGCTCTATACAAGGTACTGTTGGATAGTTCCCAGATGAGCTAGATCAATAAAGCTGTAGCCTAGTTAAACTATATCCCTTGTGCCTTGTCTTTCTTCCAGTGTCTCCAGGAAAACAGATCCCAAAACGTCAGAGCCAAAATATTCAGTAGCATACAGATGACCCACTTTATCAAAGAGCGCTAACCACTTTGTCTTCAACTGATTGCTAGTCTCAGACTGTTTGAATACTTGGGGTGATGTTTGTAAAGAAGTGCTAGCTCAAATAACTGAGTCCTCTGAGTAGTCAGCAATCATTAAAGGTTTTCCAGTGTAAAGGCGTTATTTGTCTACAGGCTGTGCACACTACTTGGCAATAATAGCTCATTTCTTCTCATGTTCAAAAAATACACAACTTTTCTCAAGCAAACAAGGAACAATCAGCTAAAGCAAAAATTGTCGAAGATTACACTTGCTGCTACGTACAGTTTTGAGGGCATAGAAAAAGGATGTGTGAACTGAGAAGCCAATCTAATAAAATGAGCAAGGAAGATCAGTCTCAATAGTGAAAATCCAACATTTCTTGCACAGGCTTATGAAAAAAATACAATACGCTGGGGGAATTTTGGCCTTTTCACAAGGTGTAATTTCCATGGCAGCACTAACAATAGCTGCTCATTTCAAATAATACAGTTTCTAAAGCAACTTTGTTTTGTTCATTCTCTTCTTTGCCAAAGGAGACAATAATTCCCTTAAGTATTTCAGCTTAAAAAAACCCCAAACTAACAACAACGTGAAGTGGGCACAGAGAAACAGAGCAAGACAACCTGGTGATAGAGCCAATCCCACAGGACTAGGAGACTTCTCCAGCAACAGTCGGGAGCAGCAGGACAAGGCACTTTCAGAGTCCTTGATCACCAGGCAACTGTTTTTTTACCATTTGAACTCTGGATATTATTTTCTATCAGCTATTTGGTCCTCTGTTTGTTGCTACCTCTTCCCCCACCACCCTTTCACACATAATCCCTCCACATTCTTTCTCTCACCCTTAAACTCCTGCTCCCCCTTTCTTTCTCCCCCCATCATTCCCACATCATATTTATTCACCATCCTGCAATTCTCCATCATACTACCACTGCCCTATCATAAAAATATGGGATCTGTACTTTAAAAAAAAAAAGTTGTATGACCATGAGTATCCTCACTGTTTTACTCGCACTTGGGATGCCTTTTCCTCATCATTTTCAGATTGTAAAATCTTCAAATAGGGACCACATCTACCTCTGTACAGCACCAAGAATAGTGGACGCTGCTCCTGACTAATGTCTTTGGGTGCTACCATTGTACTGGTAAATAATAATGTGAATTCCCACAATATGTTCATCCTCTCTGCTTTCAGTTTTGTGGCAATTTAACCAGAAAGTGTTACTGGTTTATTTCTGTGTGTATCTCATCCCACAGATAGGAGGAATGTACAAATGTGGTATAAGAGAGCCAAGTCATATATATATATATATATATATGTATATATATATTTTTTTAAAGAAAGAGACCCTTTTAATGGGGCGGAGGTGGGTGGGGGGAAATTACCTGCTGATTATTTTTCCCAGACAGCCAACTGAGTATTAGCTTCATCTAAAGTTATCAGCTCTTGGCTGTTTAGAAACAAAATCCACAATCCAAAGAAATAATCTGTACATATGTTCCTGCTAGACTCTTTTTGTGCATGGGGAATTATCCTCTTCAGAACAACAGCTGTCCCTACTACCACACTGACTTCCTTATATAATGCTGTGTTAATTGTGTGCAGCCTTTTCTCCTTGAGCAGCTGGGCTGGTTCCTGCTTGGTCCAACCCCACCTGTTAATTGCACATTGTCTTGTTTTGGCAAGGAAATAGAGGGACAGGGATCAAGACACTAGGATCATGTCCCAAAAGGTCTGTACCACTCATTGCACATGAATACATCTGAATCATAGGCAGGTGAGCATTTTTCTACCTGCATGCCAGCTACTAACTGCTGGAGATACAGGAATGAACACAGATTCAAATATTTTGGCTACCCTTCCCTCTCCTTTCCCTCACTCCAAGTCTTTGATGTATCAAAGTGTAAGGGCAGACACAAAGAAGACTTCTACTATGCATAATGAAGGAAGGTTATATTTCAGTGCTGCCTTCTTCCAATAGTTGACATTCTAAGGGTTACATATTTGAATGGACTCTTCCAGCTGAAACCTGCTCTACAAAAATGACACTCTTAGAATTCTGCTCTGTTCTATTCTGTCACATTTGGGGCATCAAATACCTCAGTGTTTCTCAACCCTGGGGGCACAAATCAGAAGTGATTCATATCCCACAGGTTGTGCTACAATCAAACAAAAAATAAGCCACAAATCCCAGTGGGAGTGATGTCAAGGAAAAAGACATCCCTCCCTCTTCCTTCTTTTGCCAGTCTGTCCATGCCCACACCCTGCATAGCCTCCTGCCACAGCCTTATCCCTCCCCTACTGCACCACACTTCATTCCAGGAGAACTATCAGTGGAAGATGATGGGGAGCTGTCTGAAACTACATCTTGAAGCAGCACCTTCGCAAGGAGCCAATTTCAAAAGAGGTGAGCACAGGAAACAGTAGAGAGATTCATCCCCACAGTAGCACCTGCACCTATATTAGCTCCTTCCAATCAGTACCACCACTCTTTCTTGGCACCCATCCCTCACAACTAGCACCTTCACTCATTTTTTTAACCATCACACTTTCTACACAATCACCCTGTCACCCAACAGGCAGAATGGCACCCCTTCTATGCCCATTCATCCTCAACCAGCCCTAGGTTCCTGCTAGAACCCCAACCCCAATACTGCTGTATGTAACAGATTGTGCGATATGAATAGCAAGAAGGAGCTGGCAAATTTGGGGTCCTAGTAAAAAAAAAAGGTTGAGGACTACGGTTTCCCAAACCCATTTCCCTGAGGCATACTGCAGTTTGCTTTGGAAAACTTAATATTTTCAGGTTTCAGAGTAGCAGCCGTGTTAGTCTGTATCCGCAAAAAGAACAGGAGTACTTGTGGCACCTTAGAGACTAACAAATTTATTTGAGCATAAGCTTTCGCGGGCTACACCCCACTTCAGCGGATGCATAGAATGGAACACACAGAAAGAAGATATCTATACATACAGATAACATGAAAAGGTGGGAGTAGCCATACCAACTGTAATAGACAAATGAATTGAGATGAGCTATCATCAGCAGGAGAGAGAAAAAAAACCTTTGATGTGATAATCGAGATGACCCATAGAAGGTGTGAGGATATTTTAATATGGGGAAATAGATTCAATTAGTGTAATGACCCAACCATTCCCAGTCTCTGTTCAAACCTAAGTTAATTGTATCTAATTTGCATATTAATTCAAGGTCAGCAGTCTCTCTTAGGAGTCTGTTTTTGAAGTTTTTTTGTTGCAAAATTGCCACCTTCAAGTCTGTCACTGAGTGGTTAGAGAGGTTGAAGTGTTCTCCCACTGGTTTTTGAATGTTATGATTCCTGATGTCAGATTTGTGTCCATTTATTCTTTTGTGTAGAGACTGTCCGGTTTGGCCAATGTATATGGCAGAGGGGCATTACTGGCACATGATGGCATATATCACATTGGTAGATGTGCAGGTGAACGAGCCCCTGATGGCGTGACAAGTGTGATTAGGTCCTATGATGGTGTCACTTGAATAGATATGTGGACAGAGTTGGCACCAGGCTTTGTTGCAAGGATCGGTTCCTGGGTTAGTGTTTATGTTGTATGGCGTGCGGTTGCTGGTGAGTATTTGCTTCAGGTTGGGGAGCTGTCTGTAAGCGAGGACTGGTCTGTCTCCCAAGATCTGTGAGAGTGAGGGTTCATCTTTCAGGATAGGTTGTCGATCTTTGATGATGCGCTGGAGAGGGTGTAGTTGGGGGCTGAAGGTGACGGCTAGTGACGTTCTGTTATTTTCTTTGTTGGGCCTGTCCTGTAGTAGGTGACTTCTGGGTACTCTTCTTGCTCTGTCAATCTGTTTTTTTCACTTGAGCAGTTATTGTAGTTTTAAGAATGCTTGATAGAGATCGTGTAGGTATTTGTCTCTGTCTGAGGGATTGGAGAAAATGCGGTTGTATCTTAGAGCTTGGCTGTAGACAATGGATCGTGTGGTGTGTCCTGGCTGGAAGCTGGAGGCATGTAGGTAAGTAGCGGTCAGTAGGTTTGCGTTATAGGGTGTTGTTTATGTGACCATCACTTATTAGCACAGTAGTGTCTAGGAAATGGACCGCTTATGTGGATTGGTCTAGGCTGAGGTTGATGGTGGGATGGAAATTGTTAAGATCATGGTGGAATTCCTCGAGGGCTTCTTTTCCATGGGTCCAGATGATGAAGATGTCATCAATGTAGTGCAAGTAGACTAGGGGCGTTAGGGGACGAGAGCTAAGGAAGCGTTGTTCTAAGTCAGCCATAAAAATGTTGGCATACTGTGGGGCCATGCGGGTACCCATAGCAGTGCTGCTGATTTGAATGTACACATTGTCCCCAAATGTGAAATAGTTATGGGTGAGGACAAAGTCACAAAGTTCAGCCACCAGGTTAGCCGTGATATTATCGGGGATACTATTCCTGAGGGCTTGTAGTCCATCTTTGTGTGGAATGTTGGTGTAGAGGGCTTCTACATCCATAGTGGCCAGGATGGTGTTTTCTGGAAGATCACCGATGGATTGTAGTTTCCTCAGGAAGTCAGTGGTGTCTCGAAGATAGCTGGGAGTACTGGTAGCGTAGGGCCTGAGGAGAGAGTCCACATAGCCAGACAATCCTGCTGTTAGGGTGCCAATGCTTGAGATAATGGGGCATCTAGGATTTCCAGGTTTATGGATCTTGGGTAGCAAATAGAATACGCCTGGTCGGGGGTCTAGGCATGTGTCTGTCAAGATCTGTTCCTGTGCTTTTCCAGGGAGTTTCTTGAGCAGATGGTATAGCTTCTTTTGGTAATCATTAGTGGGATCAGAGGATAATGGCCTGTAGAATGTGGAGTTAGAGAGCTGCCTAGCAATTTCTTGTTCATATTCCAATTTATTCATGATGTCGACAGCACCTCCTTTGTCAGCCTTTTTGATTATGATGTCAGAGTGGTTCCTGAGGCTGTTGATATATCCCTTCAAGTCAGCGGGACTGCGATGGGTACCCGCATGGCCCTACAGTATGCCAACATTTTTATGGCTGACTTAAACAACGCTTCCTTAGCTCTTGCCCCCTAACGCCCCTACTCTACTTGCGCTACATTGATGACATCTTCATCATCTGGACCCATGGAAAAGAAGCCCTCGAGGAATTCCACCATGATTTTAACAATTTCCATCCCACCATCAACCTCAGCCTAGACCAATCCACATAAGCGGTCCATTTCCTAGACACTACTGTGCTAATAAGTGATGGTCACATAAACAACACCCTATAACGCAAACCTACTGACCGCTACTTACCTACATGCCTCCAGCTTCCAGCCAGGACACACCACACGATCCATTGTCTACAACCAAGCTCTAAGATACAACCGCATTTTCTCCAATCCCTCAGACAGAGACAAATACCTACAAGATCTCTATCAAGCATTCTTAAAACTACAATACCTGCTGAAGTGAAAAAAACAGATTGACAGAGCAAGAAGAGTACCCAGAAGTCACCTACTACAGGACAGGCCCAACAAAGAAAATAACAGAAAGTCACTAGCCGTCACCTTCAGCCCCCAACTAAAACCTCTCCAGCGCATCATCAAAGATCGACAACCTATCCTGAAAGATGAACCCTCACTCTCACAGATCTTGGGAGACAGACCAGTCCTCGCTTACAGACAGCTCCCCAACCTGAAGCAAATACTCACCAGCAACCGCACACCATACAACATAAACACTAACCCAGGAACCTATCCTTGCAACAAAGCCTGGTGCCAACTCTGTCCACATATCTATTCAAGTGACACCATCATAGGACCTAATCACACTTGTCACGCCATCAGGGGCTCGTTCACCTGCACATCTACCAATGTGATATATGCCATCATGTGCCAGTAATGCCCCTCTGCCATATACATTGGCCAAACCGGACAGTCTCTACACAAAAGAATAAATGGACACAAATCTGACATCAGGAATCATAACATTCAAAAACCAGTGGGAGAACACTTCAACCTCTCTAACCACTCAGTGACAGACTTGAAGGTGGCAATTTTGCAACAAAAAAACTTCAAAAACAGACTCCTAAGAGAGACTGCTGACCTTGAATTAATATGCAAATTAGATACAATTAACTTAGGTTTGAACAGAGACTGGGAATGGTTGGGTCATTACACTAATTGAATCTATTTCCCCATATTAAAATATCCTCACACCTTCTATGGATCATCTCGATTATCACTTCAAAGGTTTTTTTTCTCTCTCCTGCTGATGATAGCTCATCTCAATTGATTTGTCTCTTACAGTTGGTATGGCTACTCCCACCTTTTCATGTTATCTGTATGTATAGATATCTTCTTTCTGTGTGTTCCATTCTATGCATCCGATGAAGTGGGTTGTAGCCCACGAAAGCTTATGCTCAAATAAATTTGTTAGTCTCTAAGGTGCCATAAGTACTCCTGTTCTTAATATTTTCAATTGTTTAAGAGCAATGGATTCACAAACTTTGATTTTATAAAGCCAATTTTTCACTACCTTATCACACCCACACTTTTGTCCTGCTAATCCGAACTTCATTCTTGTAAATGGTATCTGTCTTGCACCTCTGTGGTTGCAAGGATCAATAGCAAAGCTGAAAGAACTTGAACAAATGTCTGCCTGGTGAGTCTGTCAGACTTTTTTTTTTTTTTGGTCCAAAAGACTTTTCCATGCTTATGAGAATAGGACTGTTCCCCCACACAATTTAAGTTGTCATTAACACAAATCTCTTCCATCTTTAAAAGAGACAAAGAAACAGTGAAAGAAAGAAAAAAGAATTAAAAAATTAACGGCTCTCACATTTGTTTTAAAAACCTATGAGACTTGCTATGGCTGCACAGCGCTCAGCTCAATAGAGCACAAAACTGCATCGTAACAGGCTAAATGGTAAGAGTAATATTTTGGTGCTGTACTGCTGTTTGGCAGTGATAAACAGTATGCAAAGATTGCTTAAGGAATGCTGCTGGTCAGAGAGGTTTGGAAAACCATATTTTACATATTGTCGAGTGCAAATGAGCCAGAACAAGCTGTACTAAATGATTTTTTTAAAATACACACAAAGGAGCTATATTAAATAAACAAGAAATGAATCTAAATACATGGAATCCAATATATACAGACAACGTAGTTCAGTATGCTATTCTGCAGTGTCCCTTTCTTATGTTACAGTAAGTTTTCTGATTTAAGTTAAATTCTTCATGAGACTAATGAGGAGCTAAAAGGTTCTCACTTAAATGTCAAATATGGAAAGTTATGTTTATAATGCCCATATTCACACATTTATGAATTATAGGGTACAGAAAAACTTCATCCACTTGGGCTGTATCAGCTCCAGAAATATGTAAATTAATTTTCTATGTGGAAAAATTAAAAAGCCTGACAAATGTGCTTTCATCTTTTTACTCCCAGGCAATTCCACCCACTTCACAGAGTGTTACTCCGGATTTGTACTGGTGTTTATCTGCGATCAGAATCAGGCATAGTGTGTTGCCGACTGCTTTAATGTTCAACCTTGAAACAAAGGAAAAAAGAGAAGCGTGGTGGTAGTCGTGGTGAATTAACAGAATGCAATAGTAGAGTATCCACACAAACCAAACAGACTAGCAAGGAGGGAATCTATGAGAAGTGAGAAAAATGAACTGATGCAATATAAAAGGTTCTGTGGTTTCCTGGGTAACATGAGTCAAAGATTACCATGATCAGAGCTGAGAAAAGTCCTTCCAGAGGAAAAAGAAAACAAGTAAAATGCCACCACTCTAGCCCAGCCATGCCACATTCATTTGATAAGTAACTATGCTAATAAATGCATGAAATAAAAAGCTAATGGCATGCAAGAGCAGATAGGTACCCAGCATATATAGTAGTGAATGTCTATCCAATACAGGGAGACATTAGCTTAACATATATTTTATGCCAGACTCTCTGCTGGTGTGAACTGGCATATCTCCACTGTCTTCCATGGAACTGTAATGATTAACACCACCGGAGGATCCGGCCTTCCGTATGTAACATAATTATAGTATGGATTGAAAAGTTACAACTAGTATCTTATGACTAAAACAGTTATATTCAGATAAGACAAGCTGTGTGCTATGGAAAAGTGGGTAGGTTCAACAACCTTAATGCCTTTTTGTCCCCTAAACGTAGGACCCAGGAGACTCAGAGTTTCCTTCAGATCATTCCACTGGGTGAAACAGGGGTTTGTCCCCTGGAACAGGTAAGTCTGAGACCTACTGAGCCTGGAGAGTGCCCAATATCAATAGAGAAAGCCTGTAGATCTTAAGATATCCTGGAGAGTAAGGGTGTTTGTGTGGAGGCCTGGTGCCACCACATTCCTCTCCATTACAAGTACATCTCTGTCTAATATCCCATGTCCCATTGCTATGGACAGTTGTTCAACATGCGGAAGAGGGAATACATTGGAAGATAATGCTGACAAACATCATCATCATCTGTGAAGAAGTCCCCTCGGCATGGAGTTGGGGAGAGAGTTATTTCTGTCGGATCGGCAGGGAACATGTTACACAACTGCTCTCTAACATTTATGGCTACTAGCTAGTTTCTGTCTCCGTTTGTTCTGCTCCCTTTTTTCTCAAGGTGAAGGAGGTGGACCGTATATATGCTGTATCCCAGTACATGTTTTACAGTGGTCCCCTCTTCAAAGCTCTACACCACTATTTGCTAGACCACTGGATATGGACTGCATATACATTGTTATATATTAAATATACACACACGTGTGCACACGCAACACACCCCTACTTAGACCACATGATGCACATTCATGCTCTATAAATCATTATTATTCCAAAGGCTTGCTCATTTAATAATCCTCTCATATCCACTGAAGATGACCATAGGGATACATCCAGGTGGGAATTTGAAAGACTTGAATATGTGCAAAAATCACATTTTATTGCTTCTTTGAATGAGCAGGTTCCTCTGAATGAAAGCGTCATTTTGTGAAGCAAACATCAAAGGAAGTAAGAAGCATGTAATTAGCTAATAGCCACTGTTGACCTATAATTTAAGACATTGTTATCACTGGATAGTAAAGCCTATTCAGTGCAATGGGTTACGCAATTTATCTAAAACAGCACATTTTTAATTTTATTCAAAATTAATATCTTGATCAAGCTATAATGTATGTGTAGTAAAAATAATCTATGGCAGTGAAAAAAAAAATGCTAACACTCTATTTGTTAATCTCTTACCAGGTTGAAAAACACTGCGTTAGCACTGCAGCTTTGCAAATAGTCATGTAGAGTTTTGAAAGCATGCACTGAGATGCAGTAGTGTTGCAGAACAGTGTTAGTTGGTTAAAGGCCAAATATGACATCAATACTATCCCCAACAAAGAAGGACATTGTTACGACTAGCATTAAGGATGCTCACAAATTTTCTCTCCTCTTTCTCACAGCATCAGCAAGAAACCTTATAATTCCAGTTAATTAGCCAGTTCTTTCATCAGAACAGAAATTGTAAACAAAAGTTAATATCCGAGTTCCAAAACATAATAAAAAGTTACAGATATGAAAAAGCAGATTTTGCTAGCATCTGTATGGAACTAGTTTGCCAATTTATAATTGGCTCTCTGTTTCTTAAGTTGTTTTTGTCAGCTTTCAAAACATATATTCACAGGGGAAACATAATTAAATTGAAGTTTCTTTCATATGAAGTTCAAGCTGGCCTTTTGCCCTGGAGTTGAATACAATCAGTCTGGATCTTTGAGCCTTAAGGCAGAAGAGTAATCACATTGTACCTAGGGGTGGTATTATTTGTGTAAGGATTACTCAAATGAGTAAGCATTGCTAGGTCAGCCCCAGCATGCATATTCTGTGAAGGGTACACACATTTCTATTGTAGTGTTAATTGTACAGTGAAGAGCATGCTCTGTCTCTTGCATAACAATGGTTTTTATAATTTTTATTTCATTTCTTTGAAGACATGTAAAGCCGAAAGGGTTTGCACAGAATTACCACACTACAGTGCTTTATCTATCAAAGCGCCAGAAAACACAATGCACAGTGTATCACATAACTATTTTTTTTATGTCTCAAGATTACTGTTTATCACTATTTTTTAATCAAAGTCTTTGGGATAAATTCTGAGCTAATTTACAACCCATGGAATCCTATTGACTACAGTACAATTGCACAACATATAAACATTGATTAACAATGACAACATTCATAACTACAGTGTTTTCCACTAAGGAGCGTTGTTAACAGTCCCTCTCACTATTTCCCCAATAAGAGTCAGAGAGCAAAAGTTACTATTTCTTTTATTGAAAGTTATTTTACAATTAATTTGCATTCTCTCTCATCAAATGCTAAATGGTTTTGCTGAGGAATTTGTGGGCAAACAAAGTAACAATGTATGATAGCTATTCTTCCTCTGGTCATAGTTAAGATGAGATTGGTAACTTCTGGAAAGATGCAAGTACATAATCCACTTTTCTGTTTGTAAAGTGATACATTCTCTTATCTCATAATAGCTTCCTAAACACATTCTTCCAAAGAAGCTCAACAGAAATTCTATCACCAGAACAACAACAACAAATCTTACAGATGACATAAAAAGTCAAGGTCCTCATAATTTATCATTTGGTGTCTCATTCATTGCACTCTTCTTGCAGAAGTAATAGTTTTATCGCAGTGTCCAGGCCAATTTACTCAATTATATGCTGCCTATCCAAATTCCCTCCACAGTTTCCATTGGATAGGGTTACTCTATGATGAAGTGATCTCTAAGATCTTGATCCTGCATCTGTCTTGAGTAGGTGTATGCCTGTGTCACCCAGAGCTATAGCAGATTTTAAAATGCCTCCACAGGGACCCAGGGTCTATCTATATAGATGAGGCTTAAATCTGTAATCTGCTTTGAAATGCTTCAGGATGAAAAATACTATACGAAGTAAGTCATCATTACTATTATTATAGTGGGTGTTTGGTACAGTTAAGGCTATGATGGGACATTCAATTATAACTCCCATCCAAAAAACTCCATTCTTTCATCTCATAACTTTTCAATAAATTCTGTTTTGGAGCCGAAAGCTTCCATGTTTAATTTAATCTAAAATACCGTTTTCCTTTCCTTTTCTTTTCTTTTTTTCTTCCTTTTCTTTTCTTTCTTTTTTTTTGGGGGGGGGGGGGGGTCTTTTCTTGTCTTCTTCATAAAGTTTGGGGAATATCTGTTTCTTCAGATCTTAATTATTGAAGAAAACAAAAATATATATTTATTCATCAATACTTTTTCTTTCCCTTACCAGTAAGTCAAAAGTAACTGAATGAAACCCCTCACAATATATTTATTTTATATATATAAAGATAATCCTTTAAAAAAAATGTCCTAGATTTGTGAAATCTAGGGGACACAGATAGCAAATATTTTCTAAGTGTATTTATTAACATTTGCTACATTTTTAGCATAGCCCAATGTAGCCCAACTCCCATATGACATCATAATTCAGCGTCCTTTCCTGACTAGGTAGGCAAAGGTGTCTTGCTGGGACAAACTGCCTGACGGAGATTGTAAATGTCTCAAAATATGCAAATTACAGAACTGATGTTCCAATATCTGCTAATAAAAATAGGGTAACAATTTCAAATATGCCTAAGTCCCTTAGAAGCCTAATTTTTTTAAAAAAATATTAAAGGCCCAGATTTTCAAAAGGTATTCTTTTGGTGCTCCAATCAGTGTTGCTAGGCTTAACTGACTTAAGAGTCTAGGTCTCATTGAAAATCAATGTGGATTTGGTCTTCTGAATATCTAAGTCACTTCTGAAATGTTCCTTTAAAAATCTGGCCCTTAGTCCCTCTTGAAAACAATAGGAGTTAGGTGCCTTTAAAAATCTGTACCTTAGGCAAATAAGTCCCATTATAAATCAATGGGAAGTAGACAGTTACATTATTATCGTGTGTATTACCCAGAGAAGTGCCACTGACGAGTTTATACCTAGAATTCTTATGTATAGAAAATGTCACCAGTTGTTACAGTATACAATAATATTACACTGGTAAATTTCAACACATGCTACCTGTTCTGCTGCTAAATGTGCATTCAGCTACCTAAGAACCTGATAAAATGTTATTCATCATTATTCTATGATATACCAAAGACAACTCTATAACAATGATAATGAATTCCCCTTCTCTTCCCAATTTTATTGTGGAAACGAACTACATATTTTTAATACCAACCACCTCAGATCAGAGTGCACACCACAATACTCTATTCATTCAAGTAACACAAATAATTATGTATGGTAATAAAATACTTTCTAAATATGTGTCCTGTTTGGGACATACTTTCCAGATAGAAACACATTCAAATCTTGCGTAACTTTTAGAAACACAAAAGTCTAACAAGTGAGTATATTGCTGACTCAGGAAAAAAACACAACCAACAAATTTTTAATCAATGAAATCCTTTTTTAAACTAACTTCACAGTCCTGGTTCAGACCTAGATTATGACTAACCTGTGTAGAGTTGGCAAGGGGGAGTTGATATGAGAAACCCTGTCCCCTGTTCCATCTGCATCCCTGCACAAGGTCAAGACAGAGTCCTAGATTCTGCACTTTATTAGTACAAAAACTATGTAAGATTAATGCTACTGTCAGCGCTGGCCTTCCCAAAGAGAGGCCAGAGCAGAACCAAGGCATACTGTGTTTGCCAATGGAGTTGATATGATGCAAAGGGAAAAACATTGCTACATCCTTTAAAATAGTGTCACTGTGGACTGCCAAATGGACTGGGATTAAGACAACCTGGATTCAAATCCCAGCTCTGCCAGTACCCCGCTGGGTGACCTGGGGCAAGATTTTTCACCCCTTTGTGTCTCAGTTTCTCCATATGTAAAATAGAGATAAGAATACTTATACTTCATTTGTAAAGCACTTTGAGAGCTATTGATGGAAAGTACTATTTAAGCGCTAGGTATTATTATTAAAAGGGGTAACAGGAGTCAGACTCACCTGTTCTCCCACTGAAGACGGTATCAAAATACAAGCACGGAAGGGGGCAAATGAAAGTTGCATGGGCAACCTTAATTCTGTCATTTCCTAACTTCAGAGTTACTGACTTTACTAAGAACCTTAACATTCTTTTAATATAGGAGCTTTTTTAGTGTAATTTCCTCCTTCCTTTTAAAAAAAGCAAACTGAAAACAAAACAGAAATTTTGTTATATGGAACCATATTGACCTCCACATGAGTCATCAGCAGGGTTGGACACTTTAGATCCATTACGCAGTCCATTACCATGTAAGAGAATGAGTAACTGGTAGCAGAAGAAAGCTGTTATATTCTACATGGACTTGGCATTAGGACGCAGTAACAGTGACACTCTACCAGTGTGTTTTATAGCTATTTGCTAGACAGCAATCAGGACTTCCAGGCAGGAGTGAAAGTAACTTAAAGGACTTACCGGTACGCCGGAGTCCTGAGCGGGGGCGTGGCCTCAAGCGGAAGAGGCGGGGCCTTTCAAGATTTAAAGGCCTTGGTGCTCCGGCTGTGGCTGGGAGACCCAGGACCTTTAAATCACCCCGGAGCTACCAGCTGCAGAGGCGGCTGGGAGCCCTGGGGCTCAGGAGTGAATTAAAGGGCCCGGGGCTCTGGCCGCCGCGGAGCTCTGGGCCCTTTAAATCCCCACCCGAGCCCGGCTGCCGGAGCTCCGGCAGGGATTTAAAGGGCCTGGGGATCCCTGCAGTGGCCGGAGCACCGGGCCCTTTAAATCCCTGCCCGAGCCCGGCTGCCGGAGCTCCGGTGGGGATTTAAAGGGCCCGGGGCTCCCCGCAGTGGCCGGAGCACTGGGCCCTTTAAATCGTTGCCGAGGAAGCCAGCGCAGTCCGGCACGGCGTACTGGCTCTTGCCGTACACCGTACCGGACCGTACCGGCTTACTTTCACCTCTGCTTCCAGGTCAATCTGAGATTCTATACGAGAGTGTGTTCTAGCACTTACAGATACTTCTCCCCCCTGACCCTTTCTGTTCCTATCTTCCTATCCCCAGCTCTTGCCTCTCTCCATTGTGTGATGCCTTTGTCCCACCCCCTGCTCCTATCTTTCCCCTGCTTCTGCCCTGTCCTTTGCTCCTCCCTTCCCTGGGTGCTATACCTTCCCCAACTCTTTCCTGTGTCCCCACCCACTCCTCCTCCCCCTACCACTCCCATCCCCTAGTCCCTTGCCCCATTCCCTTCTACCCCCAGGTTCACATTCCTCCTCCCACCTGGAACTCCTGTCTCTAGTCCCCTCACCTACATCTCTACACTTTCCCACCTCTCCACATACCTCACTTCTCTGGCATTTCAGTCCCAGGATGAAGCATGCTCAGTCACTGTGTGGAGATGGCACATGAGCAGTCTGGTCATTACAGGGATTCTCTGTGGGCATGGAGCATGCACAGTGTGGCAGTCCTAGAGCTTCCCTGCAAAACACTTGTAAGGTTTTTCCTAATCTCATTCTCAGAAATGGCCAAATCATGTTATCTAAAAATCATCCTGAGACACACATTTGACAATTTCAGCCCGAATGGTTAAAGTTTGGCAAAGTTATAAGCAATTGAAAATGGGTTATTATGATGGAACGTGTCAGGCAACTTTACTATAGGTGTGGCTAGCTGTGCTTCTTACAATATGGGCCAGATTTTGCATTTAATTACCAGGATCTAAATCTGCAGAAGGGCTTGTCTACATAGTAGGGTAACATGCCTTACAGGGTATGATTTTTAAATACTAATGTGTTGTACATTAATTGTGCGAATGTCCCCAAAATTATGAATTTTTACTATTTAAGAATTTTCAAGTCTTCAATGCCTTTTAGAAAAGATAGAACAGATGTCTGAGAGAATAAAACTCCAGGTGAAACAGCAAAATTTCGTCAGATTTTCCAAATAGTCTGAGGAAACTCAGCATTTCTGGAAACTCAGCATTTCTGCAGACTTTCACAAGAGCGTAGGTGCAACTGAAGAGATTTCCTCCCCCCTCCTCCCCCATCTGTGAATGAACTAATAAATACATATCAAATATTATATTGCTAGATACATTAGTGACAAATAAGGAACCAGATTGAATAAAATATTGTAATTAAATTAAGTCAACTATAAGTCATATGGCTTTGCCAACATTAAAAAAAAGGGCTTGTGTTCATATTGATTTCTTTCACTTTAGTGATAAAGTGAAGAAGTAAAGCTGATATTTACAATCAAGTGTGTTCATATTATAAAGTTAGTGAAATACACTTGTACTAAAAGATGCTTGATCACGAGTGGAATCACCAGAAATGTAACTGTTTGATCAATAAGGTAAAGACATAGCTCAGCCATACATAACACCATTGTTGTTAAAGCAAGGAGAATAGAAATGGAAGATTTGTATAGCTGTCCCAGCCTGCTGGAGAACAACAGTTCTTGAAGAGATTTTGATTTGTATCAAAAAGTTTAAAGAGCATCAAAACTGTGGAGCAGATTTCTATAACTATATAAACTTTAAACTGGACATTTCAGCAGCTAGCTGAGGGTTGATATAGAAACTACATCTTAAGCAAGCATAGTGTGCAAAGTTGTCCAAGGGATGTACTGCAGAGAGGCCCCTGGAAAGTGATGTCAGGAAGCAAGCTGCTGACCAGAGTAAGTCAGCCAGTGTTGAATGCATGTTCCAAGATGGTTTTACCAACATCTTTGGCATAACTTGTCTTTTACAAGCTGGTATGACAAGACGTGTTGCACAAAAATACTGGAAAATTCCATCTGCAGTTGCAAGAACTCAAAAGTAATGCCTCGTTCCCTGATTGGATGGTTGGCCATTTTCAATCTTTGGAAGATGTATGGGTCACCACCTGATTAGTCCATGCCAGCATCTCCAAGAAGAGGAACCAATTTGGATCACTCAGCAAAAATGGGATAAAACAGAACCAGCTTGCTGACGTATAACATTAAAAAAGTCAGAGAAGTTTTTAAACAAAGGGTTGGGGGAAAGCTGACAGGTCTGGAGGAGCACATGGTTCAGACAGACATGTACCTGAAGAGAGAATTTATTAAAGGGGAAACTCTATATCTTAGTAAAGAGGAGATGATAAAAGTTAATAAAGTACAGGAAGAAACTGAAGAGAGAAAGTCAAACAAAGAAGATTCTCGTTCAATTATATCACATGAAAGCAGACAACTGAATATTGACAATTTTTTTAATACAAATGCTAGAAGTCTATATATTAAGGTGGATGAACTTGAGTGCCTGGTATTAAATGAGGATATTGATATAGTAAGCATCACAGAAACTTGGTGGAATGATGATAATAAATAGGACATGGTAAAGCCAGGGTACAAAATATATAAGATCACAGAGTAGGTCATGCTGGTGTGGGAGTGGCATTATGTGAAAGAAAGCATAGGGTCAAATATAGCAAAAATCCTAAATGAATCAAACTGTACCCTAGAATGTCTATGGATAGACATTTCATGCTTGAATAATAAGAGTATAGGAGTAGGAATATACCACAGACCCAGATGGTGACAGTGATTGTGAAATGCTCAGAGATTAGAGAGGCTACAAAAACAGAAAACTCAATAATAATGAGGGATTTCAACTATTCTCATATTAATTGGGAACATGTCTCCATAGTATGGTGTGCAGAGATAAAATTTCTAGACACCATTAATGACTGCTTCTTGGAGAAGCTAGTCCTGGAACTCACGAGGGGAGAGGCAATTCTTGATTTAGTCCTAAGTGGAGCACAGGATTGGGTGAGTATAGCTGAACTGCTCAGTAATAGCGACCATAATGTAATGAAACTTAATATTCTTGTAGGGGGAGAAATACCAAAGAAACACACCACAGTAGCTATTAATGTCAAAAAGGGGAACACCACAAAAATGAGGACGCTAATTAAATGGAAATTAAAAAGAACAGTCATGAGAGTGAAATGCCTGCAAGATGCATGGAAACTTTTTAAAAACACCACAATAGAGGCTCAAACTAAATGTAAAATATAAAATAAAATAATAATAAAATAAAAACAACAGTAAAAGGACCCAAAAATGGTTAAACAACAGAGTAGAAGAAGTGGTCAGAGATAAAAAGACATCCTTTAAAATTGGACATCAAATCCTGGTGAGGCATCTGGCAAGTTAAGCGTAAAAGTATAATTAGGCCAAAATAGAAATTGAAGAGCAGCTAGCCATTTTTTAATCATATCAGGCCTTAAAAAACAATCAGGGGGCCATTGGATGATTGAGGTGCTAACGGAGCACTCAAGACAGACAAAACCATTGCAGAGAAGGAAATTAATTATTTGCATTGGTCTTGACTGCAGATGATGTGAGAGATTCCCACATCTGTGCCATTATTTGTAGGTGACAAATCTGAGGAAATGTACCAGATTGAGATGCCATTAGAGGAGGTTTGGGAACAAATTGATAAATTAAACAGTCATAAGTCACCAGGACCAGATAGTATTCACTCAAGAGTACTGAAGGAATGCAAATATGAAATTGTAGAACTACTAATTGTGGTATGTAACCTAACCTATCACTTAAATCAGCCTCTGCATCTGATAATTGGCAGATAGCTAATGCAATGCCATTTTTTTAAAAGGCTCCACGGGTGATTTTGGCAATTACAGGCTGTTAAGCCTAACTTCAGTACTATAGTAAAGAACAGAATTATCAGACACATAAATGAACTTAAAATGTTAGGGAAGAGTTAACACGGCATTTGTAAATGGAAGTCATGCCTCGCTAATTTATTAGAGTTCTTTGAGGGTGTAAACAAACTTGTGGACAAGGCTGATCCAGTGGATATAGTGTACTTGGACTTTCAGAAAACCTTTGACAAGTTCCCTCACCAAAGGCTCTTAAGCAAAGTAGGCAATCATGAGATAAGACAGAAGGTCCTCTCATGGATCAGTAACTGGTTAAAATATAGGAAATAAAGGTGAGTAAGGAAATAAATGGTCAGGTTCTACAGTGAAGAAAAGTAAATAGTGGGGTTCCCCAAAGATCTGTGCTGGGACCAGTTCTGTTTAATATATTCATAAATGATCTAGAAAAAGGGGTTTACAATGAGCTGGGAAAAAACGACTCAGGAAAGTAAAGTTCAAAGCTGACTGCAAAGAGTTGTGAAAGGATATCACAAAACTAGATGGCTGTTCAAGAAAATAGCAGATAACATTCAATGTTGCTAAATGCAAAATAATGCACATTGGAAAACATAATCTCAACTATACAGTCAATGATGGACTCAAAATTAGCTGTTACCACTCAAGAAAAGAGATTTTAGCATTGTTATGCATAGTTCTCTGAAAACATCTGCTAAATGTGCAGTGGCAGTCAAAAAAGATAACAATGTTAGGAACCATTAGGAAAGGGATAGATGATAAGACAGAAAATATCATAATGTCACTGTATAAATCCATGGCATGCCCACATCTAGAATACTGCTTGCAGTTCTGGTTGTCCCTTTTCAAAAAAACATATTTTAGAACTTAAAAAAAAAATACAAAGAAGGGCAACAAAAAATGATGAGGGATATGGAATAGCTTCCATATGAGGAAAGATTAAAAATCCTGGGACTGTTCATCTGAGAAAAGAGATAACTTTGTATACCCCAAATTAAGAAAAACAGTAAAAGAACTAAAAAAGAGCCACCGTGGCTTAACAACCATGTAAAAGAAGCAGTGAGAGATAAAAAGACTTCCTTTAAAAAGTGGAAGTCAAATCCTAGTGAGGCAAATAGAAAGGAGCACAAACACTGCCAACTTAAGTGCAAGAGTGTAATAAGAAAAGCCAAAGAGGAGTTTGAAGAACGGCTAGCCAAAAACTCCAAAGGTAATAACAAAATGTTTTTTAAGTACATCAGAAGCAGGAAGCCTGCTAAACAACCAGTGGGGCCCCTTGATGATCAAAATACAAAAGGAGCGCTTAAAGATGATAAAGTCATTGCGGAGAAACTAAATGGATTCTTTGCTTCAGTCTTCACGGCTGAGGATGTTAGGGAGATTCCCCAACCTGAGCTGGCTTTTGTAGGTGACAAATCTGAGGAACTGTCACAGATTGAAGTGTCACTAGAGGAGGTTTTGGAATTAATTGATAAACTCAACATTAACAAGTCACCGGGACCAGATGGCATTCACCCAAGAGTTCTGAAAGAACTCAAATGTGAAGTTGCGGAACTATTAACTAAGGTTTGTAACCTGTCCTTTAAATCGGCTTCGGTACCCAATGACTGGAAGTTAGCTAATGTAACGCCAATATTTAAAAAGGGCTCTAGGGGTGATCCCGGCAATTACAGACCGGTAAGTCTAACGTCGGTACCGGGCAAATTAGTTGAAACAATAGTAAAGAATAAAATTGTCAGACACATAGAAAAACATAAACTCTTGAGCAAGAGTCAACATGGTTTCTGTAAAGGGAAATCGTGTCTTACTAATCTATTAGAGTTCTTTGAAGGGGTCAACAAACATGTGGACAAGGGGGATCCGGTGGACATAGTGTACTTAGATTTCCAGAAAGCCTTTGATAAGGTCCCTCCTCAAAGGCTCTAACATAAATTAAGTTGTCATGGGATAAAAGGGAAAGTCCTTTCATGGATTGAGAACTGGTTAAAAGACAGGGAACAAAGGGTAGGAATTAATTGTAAATTCTCAGAATGGAGAGGGGTAACTAGTGGTGTTCCCCAAGGGTCAGTCCTAGGACCAATCCTATTCAATTTATTCATAAATGATCTGGAGAAAGGGGTAAACAGTGAGGTGGCAAAGTTTGCAGATGATACTAAACTACTCAAGATAGTTAAGACCAAAGCAGATTGTGAAGAACTTCAAAAAGATCTCACAAAACTAAGTGATTGGGCAACAAAATGGCAAATGAAATTTAATGTGGATAAATGTAAAGTAATGCACATTGGAAAAAATAACCCCAACTATACATACAACATGATGGGGGCTAATTTAGCTACAACGAGTCAGGAAAAAGATCTTGGCGTCATTGTGGATAGTTCTCTAAAGATGTCCACGCAGTGTGCAGAGGCGGTCAAAAAAGCAAACAGGATGTTAGGAATCATTAAAAAGGGGATAGAGAATAAGACAGAGAATATATTATTGCCCTTATATAAATCCATGGTACGCCCACATCTCGAATACTGTGTACAGATGTGGTCTCCTCACCTCAAAAAGGATATTCTAGCACTAGAAAAGGTTCAGAAAAGGGCAACTAAAATGATTAGGGGTTTAGAGAGGGTCCCATACGAGGAGAGATTAGAGAGGCTGGGACTCTTCGGCTTGGAAAAGAGAAGACTAAGGGGGGACATGATAGAGGTATATAAAATCATGAGTGATGTTGAGAAAGTGGATAAGGAAAAGTTATTTACTTATTCCCATAATACAAGAACTAGGGGTCACCAAATGAAATTAATAGGCAGCAGGTTTAAAACAAATAAAAGGAAGTTCTTCTTCACGCAGCGCACAGTCAACTTGTGGAACTCCTTACCTGAGGAGGTTGTGAAGGCTAGGACTATAACAATGTTTAAAAGGGGACTGGATAAATTCATGGTGGCTAAGTCCATAAATGGCTATTAGCCAGGATGGGTAAGAATGGTGTCCCTAGCCTCTGTTCGTCAGAGGATGGAGATGGATGGCAGGAGAGAGATCACTTGATCATTGCCTGTTAGATTCACTCCCTCTGGGGCACCTGGCATTGGCCACTGTCGGTAGACAGATACTGGTCTAGATGGACCTTTGGTCTGACCCGGTACGGACTTTCTTGTATTCTTAAGTTCTTAACTAAAGGAATAGGATAGAATCCTATAAAGTTATGGAGTGTGTGGCGAAAGTGAATAAGTATGTGTTCACTCCTTCACATAACACAAGAACTAGAAGCCACACAATGAAATTAAGAGGCAGAAGATTTAAAACTAAGATAAGGAAGCACTTCTTCACACAATACACAGTAAGCCTGTGGAACTCATTGCCAGGGGATGCTGTAAAAGCCAAAAAAATAACAAGGTTAAAAAAATAATTAGATAAGTTCATGGAGGATATGTCCATCAATGGCTATTAGCCTTGATGGTCAGGGACGCAGCCCCATGATCTGGGTGTCCCTAAGCCTCTGATTACCAAAAGCTGGGACTAGACAACAGGACTAATGATATTTACTTATCTCACCGGGTCTTATGAGGATTAAGTAACGTTAGTAAAACAATTTGAAGATGAAAAGTGCTAAGTATCATTATTTGGTATTTGTTGTAAACTGTTAGTAAATGTGTTAGCTCCACTTCTTTGTTCTTCAATGAACATGGCACTGCCTTATTTTAGATGGTTATTACATCTACTCAGGGCCAGATTCAGCCCACCTGTAATTTTGTAAAGCCTCAGAGGAAGGTAATTCAATCCAATAATAAAACCATTGTGGGAGTCACGGATAACTGAAGGCAGAATTTGGCTCTGAATCTGATTAAACAACAGAGTTACAGTGAAAACAGACATTATCAAAGTGCTTGAAATTACCTTTTCAAGGCTGGTGAAACAATTACAAACAAAGGGGAAAAAAGTTTTCCATGTATAGTAGTAGCAGAGAGGGGCCCAAACCAAAATCCCAGGTTCAAACTCTGGATCGTGATCCAAAAATTCATGTCTCTGTAATGGCCAAAAAAGTCATAACTTAAATCTCAACATACCAGTAGCTGTATACAGTACTGTTGTAGCTGTATTGGTACCAGGATATTATAGAGACAAGGTAGGATAGAGGTAATCTCTTTTATTGGACCAACTTCTGTTGGCGAGAGAAACAAACTTTGGAGCTTACACAGAGCTCTTCTTAAAGCTCCAACTAAAGTTGTTCCAATAAAAAAAATATTACCTCACCCACTCTATCCCAGTAGCTGGACATTCACATTCCATATTCCAGTTCATTCAAATTTCAAGGTATTGTAGGAATCAGTTTGATTTGGGAAGATGGCTCCAAGCTTTTTTCTGGGTTTCAGATCCAGGGTTTGGATCAGAATTTCTCTTAACGCTTTTTTTTTTAAACATACTGTAAACAGACTCATTGGAGCTGCAGTGGTTACTTTATATGACTTAAGTAAAACAATTATTCAGAAAGTTCATTTTAAGGTGTACTCCATCTACAATTTTTTGAACTTGGCATAACCCCAGATGGTTTCAATTCTAACTCAGACTCAGAGAATGTTTTTTCATACCCAAACAACCTAACAAACAGACAAAATTCACCTATATTTAAGACTTGTGAAGCCACCTGAAAGGTATAAAACAAATTGAACTCCCTACCTTTTGTTGCTGCACTACACTTATTTAAGTGATTAGCTTTGTGCTTGTGAAAATCTTATATGTGAAATCATAGCTTCATTCACAGCAAGGCCAAAATTACCATTGACTTCAGAAGGGCCAGTATTTCATCCTATATTTAAAACAAAGATTGAATTGCTTCCCCCTCCACCCCCAATGTGATTCAAAAGACAAAGTAACTCTTCATTTTAACAAACTCCCTTTCTCCCCTCCCTCTCTAGTTGTACTATCTTTTAAAAGCAAAAACCCTTGTCTGAAATTGTGTTCAATGGTACAAACTTGTCAAACCTGACATGGAGAGGTCACCTGTGCAGGTATAGGGTAGTGCAGTTTTCATAAGCATACATTTGATGGTCTTTGGCTTCTAGGCCAACAAATCTATCAGCTAGTGCCAACTGCTTTGTTCTTTTCAAATTAATTTTTGTTGTTATGCCTCTTTTTTTTCTAAATATATACCATAAAGGACAATGATGATGTGTTTTGAGATTTAGACACCAGTTAACTGAATATAGAATAAAGGCTAATCCACTTCACTTAGGCTAGTGTTTCCCAAACTTGGGATGCCGCTTCTTTAGGGAAAGCCCCTGGCAGGCCGGGCCAGTTTGTTTACCTGCCGCATCTGCAGGTCCGGCCGATCGCGGCTCCCACTGGCTGCGGTTCACAGCTCCAGACCAATGGGAGCTGCTGGAAGCGGCGCGGGCCGAGGGATGTGCTGGCCGCCGCTTCCAGCAGCTCCCATTGGCCTGGAGCGGCGAACCGCGGCCAGTGAGAGCTACGATTGGCCGGACCTGCGGACGCGGCAGGTAAACAAACCGGCCCGCCCCGCCAGGGGCTTTCCCTAAACAAGCGGCGTCCCAAGTTTGGGAAACACTGACTTAAGCAATAAAAAAAGGAGCACTCAGATGAGGAACTGCTATGTCAAAATGGAAGAACCTCCATTCCATCCTGTATTCACCATAGACAGTGTCTTTCAGCTGACCTCTAAATTGGGTAGCCATGTGTATTTATATAGTATGTTTGCTGTAACCCTTATTCTTCTTCACTCCGTCTCCTCACTGTGTTTGCTACCCCCACTAGCATGTTATTTCTGAAATTAGGCCCTGAACCTGCAAACACATATACATGGAAAAAAGTTTACTTATGAGCAGTCCAAGTGGACCAAATGTGACTAGTGCCACTGAACTCAAAGGGCCAAATACTAGCCAGTGACAAAACTCCCTTTGATTTTAATGGGACAACTTCAATGGATCTTCTTACATGTGTAAAATTACTCAGATCCAAAATATTTGAAGGATCAAGGAATTAGGTAGTAAGGCCCAGATTATCAAGGTATTTAGGCATTGCTCTGCTCAGTGTTGCAATGCCTAACTGACTTAGGAGCCTATATTACTTTTGAAAATGAGACAGACTCCTAAGTCAGTTAGACATTGCAATGTTGAGCAGAGCAACACAGCAATACCTTTTAAAATCTGGGCCTAAGGTCTTTGGGAGGGATTTCTCTTCTCATTTATTTTGTACAGCACCTATGATACATTTGAATATTTGAAAAATAATTAATATCTGAGAGGGACATATTGGAAATTGATAATATATCTCGAGAACTGAACAAAGAAGGAAAATGTTACATTATGTCAAAGAAGCATTTCCCTTCAACAATTCTAAATGTGTTACCTTTAAATTGCCCCCTTAATTTTTAGGGTGAAACCAGGAAGGAATGTTTTTATGCCCGGGCAAAAAATAAGTATTCTATAAATAAAAAGGAGATAACCCTTAAAGTTATTTGCATACTGCAGCTGGATGTAAGCAGTAATTAAGCCTTTGTCTGATAATATCTAGCACACTATTATTCAGATAGTAACAATTCCACAAGGACATTTCACTGTCCTCTTTCACATCCCACCTCAAGTGCAAGGGCTGTGGGCCTTTTTAAAGAGTGAGACCAGATTATTTTTCTACACTTCCCAAAGATTGTAAACTCATTGGGTCAAGGACCATTTAAAATAGTCTATGAAGTGCCATTCTTATTTATAGAGTTATAGATAACTATAATAATTTATTATTAATCATAGCAAAGTACTGTTTCCCATAGGCCTGATCTTGGGAGAATAGAATAACCCAAAGTATGTTTTCACTCTAATTAAATTAGAACTATTGTCAACTCACGTTTTTGAAGAAAAAAGAATAATCAGATGCTTGCTGACCTTTATGTCATTGCAAATCTCAGTTTTCTAACACCACATCTACCTTTTAAATTGATATAGAGAAATGGCAATAAAGGCTATACTAATTAATAATTAATTCACAATGATCAGGCACTTAATATACTATAAAATGTTTCCCAGGAAAGCATGACACTGGTGGAACATAGTAAAAACAGTTATACATTACTATTTTGAACCATTATGTGAATTAATTCTGAGGTTCATTAATCATTTTTGCAGTTGTAGTGTTAAACTGTGAATGTTACACTGTAAGTGAAAATGAAGTAATTAAAGACTAACAGTTGCAGTCTTTTGTTGAGAAAACAAGTTAATAATTGCCCTGTTAATGTGCTAAATAAATTAGGTATTTTTTAAATTGATGAATATATTCCAACCATGAGGAATTGACCATGTTTTACAAGTTATGGCGAATGCATAGCCAATGAGACAGTCATTAACTATCGAACATTTACAACACCTGTAAATGGGCAAGCCTGCCCTGCAGCACACTCCCTACTGGCCTCCCTTTGTGGGGCTCCTTAAACAATTCCACACAGGATTTATTTTGTCCAATTACACCCCTTCTCCCAGGATCTAATATATTAGCATAAAATAAAATAATGCTCAGTCCTGGGCCTTTTCTTCTCCACTCTGAGTCTGGTCTCTGCAACTCTTCCTTGCGTTGACAAGCCAATCTCAGCCCACCTGGATTAGAGAATCTTTTCTACTCCCATGGAGTCTGTTCTCTCTGGCCTTCAGCCTCTGGCTTTGAGGCCCAAACCCTTTCCCAGCCAAGGGTCGTGGAGAAGACCTGTGTAACTCTGGCTCACAGCAGTTCGTCTAGCCACTTACGTTATACTCCGCAGAAAAGGAGATAGACACAGAAGAATTGGTTTAAACACACAGTTGTCTGTAGTGATGGCTTTATTACTCTGGCAACAAAACTGAAACTAACATGAAAGTGAGATTTTGCTCTGGGAGGAGAGGGGAATACAGAGCCAGCAAGCCCATTTGAAGGGCAGGACATCACATTCTTCCACCGTATTTTAAAATATTTTCCAAATATATAAACATTATCCTTTACATGGCTAACACTATATAACCAAAAGTTTTGGGTAGACTATTGAAGACACTTAAATTGCAAGGGATTATTCTGCTCTGGAATAGCAACTCACTATCTAAACAACTTGTAAATCATGCACAGCAATGGTTTTCAGACTCTCTTTGGATAAAGTGGCAATGAGGGTGCAGCAGTGCCCTGCACAACAGGAAGAGTCAATGGTAAGGAGTCAACTGGATCTCATAAGGAATCAACTGGATCTGGTACCAAAATTTCTTCCACCAAATAATCCAAAATAAGGAGTTGTAATGGAATGAGGTTTGAATGGAGGAACAGAAAGTCCTATAGAAACATCCCCAGATTCTGTTACTTGTTGAGGCTGAAAATCATCCATATAACATTTACCTAAAATACCATTGGATAGTTGACCATGAACAAAACAGGCCCCAGGCATTTTAAAAGTTCTCCAGGTACCAATTATGATCCACAATTGAGTAGTGGCCTCTGCTACTTGTAGTCTCCTACTTGGGGGAAAAAATGATGAGTCTCATGTTGTTGATCAATCTGCATAGCTTGGGATTTGGCTACATGTGAGGCAACATCAAGACTTAACAGGTCCCAGCATGTACACTAATATCACTTCAAAAAATAGTTGCAGGTGATTCCTGGGTAGTAGGATGTGGTGTATTCTTGTAGACAAGCAAGAAATTGTCCAATTTCTGCTGATGATTCAAAATAGACTAGTTAGCTCTTAAAGCATGCTTAAGTGTCTGTACAAAGAGTTCCATTAATCCATTTGCAGCAGGATGGTATGGAGCCAAATATATGTAGTGAATTCCATTTCAAGCTAGGAACCTCTGAAATTTTTCTGGACAGAATTGAACTCCCTTGTCACTCAACTGTACCGGTACACTTGATTGGATATCTTTGTACCTTGTTTAGCCTATGCTCTTGGTAGCTGTAGAAGTCATTCTGAACATTTCTAGCCATTTTGAATGGGTCTTGACTATGACTCAAAACTTACAACCTTCTAAAGGTCTTGCACAGTCCACATGAATATGTGTCCAAGGAATCTGAGGCCATAACCAAGTGTGTAGACTAGCTGATCCAAGATCATGCTGAATATGTTGACACGTAGTATAGCACTTTGTCTTCTTCTCAATATCTTTGTTGATCCCCAGCCATCAAATATGACTTCACTGTGGGCTATTGCCTTAATCCATACAATTAATGAAGAGCTTCCAAAACCTGAGACTGAAGTGATTTTGGAATGATCACTAGCATTCCCCAAAAGGTAAAACTTTGAGTCACAGCTTGTTCACATTGGCATGACACTAGCTGTGTTAACTGGGTATTCTTATGATCCAACACTGTACTTTGTAGCACAATTCCCTTCACAAGAGAAAGCACATCATCCTTAGTGGTTTCTTTGTTGATATCTGTACTAGTGATGGGTAACCTATCCATCAAATTGAGATTAAACTCTTTGTCCAAAATTGTGTTGTGTTGACTGGGGCTTGGGCACAGCAGACGTGACAGCCAATCAGGATTGCCCTTTATGGAATAAACAATATGGGAATGAGCTGAAAGAAACAATGACCATTTTTAAATATGAGCTGCAGCTAATGATGGAATTCCATGTTTTGGTCCACAAACTGAAATTAATGAGCAATGATCCATCAGCAAGGCAAAATGTCTCCCACACAGATAAGTACAGAAATTCCAAATTCCAAAAGAGCATGCTGAGAGCTTCACATTCTACTTGTGCATATCTCATCTCTGGAGTGGTGAGTGTTTGTGAAGTGAAGGCATTTGGTTTCTCCATGCCATCAGTAAAAAACATGGGACAGAACTGCACCCACTCCATTTGGTGAAGCATCATAAGGCAATTGCAATGCTATTATGATTATCACAATGCGTAAGAACTTTGGTTGATGCAAACAGCTTTTCTGCCTTCTTAAATACACATTCACACACTTTAGTCCATTGCCATTTTGTCTTTGCTTGTAACAGTTCATGTAAATATGCTAATACTGTCGCCTGATTAGGCAGACATTTACTGTATCATAGAATCATAGAATCATAGAACTTAAGATCAGAAGGGACCATTATGATCGTCTAGTCTGACCTCCNAGCACAGTCCCAATAATGAATGTAGCTGTGACATGTTCTCAGGTGATGGTGCTTGAAGAACCACCTTCTCTTTCTCCGACAATTCCTTGAACCCATGACATCAGTTTCATGTCCAAGATATTCAACTGTTTGAAAAACTCACATGTGTCTCAACATACTGAGTCTGTGGTCATCCAAACATTGCAAGACAGTGTCCACATTTCCAAGATGATCCTCTTGATCCTTTCCTGTAACAAGGATGTCATCTAAATAGCACTGAACTCCATTCAATCCCTTCAGTATCTCATCCATGACTCTCTTGAACAGGAGAGTTGCTGATGTGATACTGAAAGGCAACCTATTGTAGCAAAATATGTTGATTATGAGATATTTGTAAGATGCTGCATCAATCTCCATTTGAAGATATGCATTGAGCAAATCCAATTTACTGAAACACTGTCCTCCACTAACAGAGGCAAACAAATCCTCAATAGGAGGTAATGGATACTGGTCTGCACATAAAACTAGATTCAGTGTCACTTTGAAATTTCCACAAATTTCAATGGAGTCATCCTTCTTGATCATTGGTATGATGGGTGTAGCCCATTCACTATTTGAAACTGATGACAAGACCCAAATGTTCACAAAACTGTCCAAATCAGCTTCCACCAGAGGCTTCAGAGCATAAAACATAATGCTGAGCTTGCAATATTTTGGCTGGCTGTCAGACTTAACAGTGAGCTTCACAGACATATTACTTTGGAGGGTCTGTCCTTTATTTCTTGAAGGTTTTGAAGTATTTTTGTGATCACTTTGATCTCAATCCAATTCGATTTGAACTTCTCAAGCCAAGTTCTGCCAAATAATGGTGGATACATTACTTCAATCACATATGAGGGTAAAACAACTGATTGTCCATCTAGTTGAACTTTTCCATGGAGTATCCCTTTTGGGGCTAATTTTTCTCTAAGTCTTCACACCATAGAGATTTCTTCCAGAGGAACTTGTGACAAAGTCTGATAATAGGTAGATGCAGAAATCAGTGCAACAGTAGCTCCCGTATCAAGCTCCATTTTTGTAGAACTCCCTGGATCAAAGCCATGACCCTGATGCCATCTCTGACTCCAGCTTCTGATAACACCTACAGTGCTAGGTCTTGGTCAATGTCACTAGAGCTCTTGTCTTTTTCCACATTATGAATTCCTGACCTCTGTCCTATCTTAGGTTCAATCTTCATAGGTGTCTTCTTGGATGGATGGTTGCTCTGTGACCCTGGTCACATAACTATGTGACAAGTCAAGCGGGATGTGTCCTTTCTTCTGGCACTTCCAGCAAATGACCTGGCATGCCCAGCAAGCCTTCTCAGCATGAGGTGTTTTTTTAAAAAACAACGGCTACACAGAGTGTCACAGGAACATAAAGAACTTCCATCTCACTGATTCAGGAGGTGAACTTTTCACATACTAAATTCCAGAGAATCCTTCTCTGTGGTTTCCATGGCAATAGCTACCTCAATAGCCTTTCTGAATGTAAGCGCTGATACGGTCAGTAACTTTTCCAGATCCACACATTGTGTAATCCAGAGAAAATTGGTTACACAGGGCATCACTTAATGTTTGTCTGAACTGACAATGCTCTGACAACTTCCTTAGTGTAGTAACAAACTGTGCTACCGACTTTCCATTTCCCTGATGGAACTGACATTGTTCTGCTATCATTGATGAGGCAGGAGAGAAATGTCCCTGCATTACTGCAGTATTTGCAGAGCATATGGCATTCTGGGCACAGTTGGAGACAATAGGTCAGGCAGCAGCCCAAATGCCTTTAGACCCATCGCTATCAGCAAGGTTGAATTTTCTTGTCCGTCTGCAGTGGAACTGCAGACTATACATTGCTCAAAACATTGTCACTATACTTCCCATGATTTGTGGTTGCTGTCCAATTTGCCAGCATTGCCCACAAAAGGTGCCATTTCTTCTTTCCTGTTTAACTTTGGGCCATCCCGGCCATCTCCTCTGCCAGAGGGGAAACTTTTTTGTTTTGTTACTGTGCTTTATCTCCACCTGTTGACTGTGTGCTTACACTGAAGAATCACACCTTTGGAATTCCTCCACTGGCTATAGACCCTCAGGGCAGGCTACAGGCTGTTTCTGTTTCTGCCTGATGGCACGTGATCAGCCAAGATGCTGCTTGCTTCCCCCTCATCGGTTGCTCTCTCCAGAAGCTTGGTAGCAATGGCAGAAACCACCTCCCTTGTTCTGCTTTTAATTGCCTGTTTCCCCTTTCCTGCTGGCTAGCTCACAGTGTCCCAGCAGCAAAAAGCAGCAGTCTGGTCACCTTGTGCCTCTAGGTGAACTCGGCCACCCTTTATTATTAATTATGATTGGCTTACTTTGTCTTCTTGTTCAGGAAGAGGAAGCACTGGACCCTCGTTGGACAGAAAACCCTTGTTGCCAGTATGTTATATTTGGACCCCGCAGAGAAGGGGACAGACACAGAGGAGTTGGTTTAAACACACAGTTGGCTTTATTGTTTTGAAAGCAGAACTGAAATACACAGAGAAGTGAGGCTTTGCACTGGAGGGGTCATACAGAGCCCCCTGAACATTTAAAGGGACAGGACATCACAATTTCCCTAGTTGCTTCCTTCAGTACCCTTTCAGAAGTTCCTTGGGTAACCCCTTCCCTTATCTCTCTGTGTCTGCAGCCATCTGCCTGATTCCCTCTTTTATAAAGCCCAGGTACATCCCTTTAAGCCCAATTTGGGCAGCAGGTCCAGGTGCACTGGCCCCTGCTCCCTCTTAAAGGGGCCAGTCATCTTGTGACAAACACCCTTAGGAAATACATATGTTAAGGTTAATTTTTTAAAAACCTGGGTGCTTAAAGTTAGATACCCAAATCCATGTTTAGATACCTAAATAAGTCTATGTCAACATTTACAGCAGCATGTAGAGTACAAAAACTGCACAGCCAGCACGGGTATAAATAGCAGTGTATACCAGTGGTGGGCAACCTGCGGCCAGGCCGCAGTGCTCACCACTGGCGTAGATAGTGACACACAACTTAGGCAAGTAAAGTGCCCTACACACCTGAACTCTATGGGTAGATACTCTATATGGCTCCCTACACGCCCAAGCAGTGCATCCCATGTCTACATTGCTATTTTTAGCAGTATAGTGTCCTGCTGACTCCCTGCTGCTGGAGTCTTTCACTGTGGCATGTAGATACACACCGCAATGACAAATATGGACACAGCCTGCCTTTCACTGTGCTCACACAAAGACTTCCTGAGCTCTCATCTACAGATAATATTAATGACCACATGAAACATGCAATTAAAGGCCACATAGGTTTACAGCTCTCAGCTCAGGGACACAGCCCGAGCTACTCAGTATAAGTGAGTTTGTTATTTAAATATAGTCCTGCACCACACAAGAGCACAAGGGAATGAAGCGTGTAATTTTGTCTCTTCTGTAGCTTGAGGGCTGGAGGAAACTCTTCTACTCGTATGATTTCAATAGTGTGTTCAAATAATGTTTTAGATAAGAAAAATGTATTAAAATTTTAAAAACAAAAAATGAGTCAATTTTGAACCTTATGAAATAGAAATGACTGACTTTTTTTTTTTTTTAATTTTCAATGAGCTCTGCGTAGGAGATTTAGCTTTATAATTTTCTTGTTTTCTGTGGTTGGAAAAATGACAATATGAAATAGAAAAAAAATCTCTCCATTAATCAGTTGTACTTCTTTTTCTGCCAGTAACAGAGCAAATTATCCATAAAATAAAAGGGTATTCAAAAAGCATGCAGGACCAAATTCTGCTTTGCTACATTCCATTAAATTCAGTGGAGTTACTCCACATTTACTGGGGTGTAACTGAAAGCAGAAATGATCCCATTTTTGACACAGCAGTACTTTTACCATTGGACATTTGTACGATATCCCCTACCCTTTGGCCAAGTGGTATGGACCATAAAATACTCTGGCAGATCACAACATTGCATATAAGATATGGTACCAAATGGAATCCAAGTCCACCAACATATTTACTACAACAGACTGATATAGATGGATAAAAAGTTTGATCTCTAATTAGCTGAAACAGAAACATGATGTCAGCATGTGTTTGTTGCAAGGATTAGATATACATTATAACATTGCATTAACCCTAAATTATCCTATTTGAGTTTTCTCTGGATTTTGTATTCTCATAACTTTAACTGTAACTGAGATATTTTTTTTTGCCAGTGACTAGCTTTCACTTGCTATACGTTATCAAAAAAAGAAATTATTTTAAACATTTATGAAACAGAAAGTATAAAGAAGGGGGGAAATAGAACATTTAACACTCAGTAAATCTTCCTTTTAACAAACTCCCCTTTCTTGTGACTCTTTATTTGACAGAATCTTTTAACTCGGGGGGGGAGGGGGCGCAGAGACTCGGTGTGAAAGTCTCATACATCATCTTTTGTTTGGTTGGTTGGCTGGTTTTTTTTGGGGTTTTTTTGAGAGAGAGAAAATTTAGGTTGGAACCAGCAGAAAAAGAGATACATGCAGAAACAGAGGTAGATGATAAAAACACAGATGTCTGCTGTGGTAGCCTTTATTGTTTAGGCAGCAAAATTGAAAATATGAAAGTGAGGCTTTGCACTGGGAAGGGGGGAGTCCTCAAACATTTAAAGGGATAGGACATCACAGTTAGGATTTGGGAGTCTGCGATTCAATAATAGTACTCCACACAGTTTCTCTTTTCTTATAGCACTCTTGAAATATTTATATTAGCATGCCCTGTGGTGGCATTTGACAGTTTCTTCCCTAAATTCACCACTACTTGTGTGACAAATGTCTGCCTAAACTTCTTCACTGTTTGGCCCTTCCTTAGAATAAATTGTTAATTGCTTTCATTTGACACTAACTTCTATACTTTGAAGCAATCATCTTCCTAACTCTCTTTAGAACTGTCTTGCTCAATATGGTCCTCTTTTAATCTCTTTCCCCCCACCCCCCATCCCAAGAATATAAATTTACTGTAGTTACACTAACCCATTTTGAATAACTAAAATTCTGGAAGCTCTGTATCATTCTAGTTGCCCCATGCTGTACCTGCCCCTTTGCTGTACTACTAATTTTATTAGAAGCCAACTAGAACTAGAAAGGTGCTTCAAATCTGACTTCACTCATCCCCCTTATAGTACTAGAAAAAATTCCTCTGATTTATATTTATTAACTATTTGGAATTTGTTTGCTTTTCATATTGGTATGAAGTACTCAGTTTAAGTCTTTTAATCAATCTTCCAGTCCTAGTTCTGCTTAATGCTTTGCAGTGAATAGCCAGCATGGGTATATTTCCTTTTCTTTTAATATTTGACCTCAGTATTTTATACTGTTTTCCTCTACCCTGGAGATGGATCTGAACCAGAACCCTGAAATTGAACACTCTAAATCTGGGGAAGAGTTCAGATATGGATCTCTGTTCTGCACTTCATCACAGAAATCAACTGCTGCCCATGTTTCTTGTCCAATTAGTGTGAATTGTAAAGCTTTTCTTCCTGACTGGTTCACCTTCCTGAATGTTTGTTCTAATAGGTCATTGATATATGGGACTAAAGCAAGTAAAAACAGATCTTAGTACTAACTCTTGTGGCACTCCACAGTTTACCTTATATTTCCCCCCCACCACTCACAATCCTAAATGCTTTTACACACACAAGTGCAATGTTTATTTATTACCTAAGCATTGTCTTTGGCTAGTCATGTACAGTAACTGACCCTTGATATCATACTTACTGACCTGTCATATTAGTCTTTCAAGTAGTACTGTAGCAGGGTTTTTCAACACCCAGCTAATTCCTGTCCACAACTTCCCACCTGTCAACTTGTTTTATTGCCTTTTTTGAGAGAGAGATGTATTAGACAATCTCTCTTTTGCGAATGTGTACTGAATATCCTTAATTATATCCTAACTTTTTGGTTCCTGTACTATTTCTGTATCATTAGTTTCTCTATCTTCCCTGCGATGCAGACAGAACTATGGTTAGTGTTTAAATATTCCTTAGATCCCTCGGAACTGCCTCTATTTCCAAAGGAATTCTAAATACAAACTCCTGAAGTTCCTATTCCTGACAGATTCTTTAGAATTCTGGGATACATCCCGTATGTCATTGTCAGTCATAAGACATTTTCTTGATCAGATCAAGAAAGAAAACAGGTGATTACCATAATTATTTCATCATGCTCTCTGAGTCATGTATTGGTGTTTTTAGCATGTCACTCAACATCCAACTTTCTGAATACCAAAGCAAAGAATTCCGTTTTTTTAAGAGAATAAAATAATAATTTGTTATATTTACGTAAGAATCTCAAAGCACTTTACAAAACTTTTAAACAAACAAAGGCCCTGCAAGTCAGTGGGCTAGCTAACTGGCCCACACGCCAAAGAACATCCTCCAGTGAGAAGATTCCCATCTCTTTTTCTTAAGGATTTCAGTTTTATTTCTACAAAATAAAGCTACCCAATGAAGTTCATCATGCCCTTTCACCCCGACTGAAGGCTCTTTTGCTGGGAATCAAGGCGAGCCTCTCTGTTACCTTCTCCTTCCTAGCCCACTCCTTGTGAGATTACATCAGGCCATCTGCCTGGGAGTTCTTTAAGATAGATTCTTTCTATGGCTGGTCAAAGATTATACACTAAAAATAATTTTTCAATTAAAATTTGTTCACAAAAGGGTCTGCTTTCCACAGAAAAATTAGTGTTTTTAATCACAAGTTTTCAGCCAAATCAACCTTTTTTTTTTGTTTTTTTTTTTGTTATTGTAAAACAAATTCCCACCAGGAGAGGGAAAACTTGAAGAAATCAGATCAGTTCTAATCCTTTCCCCTGCCCCAGGCTATTCTGCAGAACCTTGCTAAACTCCTGCAGCTCTTCTCTCAACGGAGCTACTTGCTGACTTTTAGGAAGACCAGATGATCTTCAAGCTATCACTTCATCCCTGGTCTCACAGCATCATCTGGAATTGGGAGGCATCTGTTTAGTCATGGTGTGGGAGGGGCAGGCAAGACCCCAAGTACCCTTAAAGGGCTTAATTGGAGTCACCCTGTGGAGGGCCGCAATTTAGTAAAGTACTTAACCATGTGCCTAACTTTAAGCATGTGAGTAGTTCCATTGAATGTAAGATTACTCATATACCTAAATGTAAGCATGTGTTTACGCACCTTGTTGAATCAGGCCCTATACAACAATAATTTCATCCACAAATAAAATTAGAGGTTAACCCAAATCAGAGCTCACGATAGTTAGAGAATGTTTGAAAGCTGAACACACATCACAATCCAAGTGTTGCAGGTGACCTCTAACTTAATGATAGGATGAACTCCAGAACTTTTCAGAGTTCAAATTCCAGATCTGAGTCTTAATTTTGTGGCTTGATCCTTTTTATGATATACTGGAATTTAGATGAAGTGTGGGTCACAGAACATATTAACATCACACAATTGCTTAGGCAAGACAGAAAGTGAAAAAATGTTATATCCAACTGAAACTTTGAGAAATTTAGCCAGGCAGAATGGGATTAACCAAATCTAAATATGGCCAGGACACAGGTTAAACCCTCTTCTGAAGAGTGTCATGAGATCTTTTATACCATTTTCTCAGATTATTTGGTGCACTGTATAAAGGACATGTTCTGTTGCATATTACTTGTATCTACAATATAACAATTTCTCACAATGACAGAAAGATACAAAAAGTGGAAACCTTTTAATTAGTAAAGCAGAGCACTTACTTTCGCTATCTTATTCTTTTAAACCATGCATTGAAGAGCTATCACTTTACTTTGAACTGCGCTACAGTTTGAAATAGTGCTTGCCCTTCAACCTCTGCATGGTTCTGTCATTGGATACAAACAGAGACATTTGATAAAACATAAAATACTCTTTCTGGAAGATTGTGACATAACACTACTTTATTTCTTTAAAAAAAGCAACAAGAACTAGCATGGACCAATAGATTTTGGACACTCTAATAACGGTAGCAGTTCAGGGTCACTGCACCTGTATTCCCCATCTATGGTCCACTCTCAACCATTGGTTCCATGGCTGTCACTTCTCTTGGGCAGAGACATGCATCTCTATCCCTCCTGACCAGGTTTTTTTTTTCCAGGCTGCATGTTCTCTGCCTACACTGTGAATTCCCCAGCAGGTCAAATTGCCTAAGCAGGCCAGCCTTACCTTCTCCTCAGAGGCTATGCCCTTTGTAAGCAAGCACATTTATTCTTAAGGTGAAAACAATACAGAGAAAACATGACAAACAATACTAGAATATACACTTATGCTAAATTAATCAGAGATTATCCCAATTCCAACATGGGCTGTGGTAGGTGATCAGTCCTTCAGACCCCACTAAGGGTTTTTTCTGTGGTTACAAGTTCACAACCTCCATGGCTCAAATCTAGCACCCCCATGAATAGGTCAAGTCCTTCCAGTTTTCCCAGGAAGGACTGTGCCTCCTTGGACAGAAGGTCCTGTCTGTTGGCTGGATCAGAAAGCAGGCTTTGTGTCAATTTAAATTTAGGCTGTTTATCCAAAGGGTGGGGTGTTTTTGGAGGGGGAGGGGGCGGTGGGTTTTTTTGTTTGTGTGTCTGTGGGCCTCTGGAGAATCCACTTTGAACTATTAAAGGGAACCTCCCCAGGAGGTGGCACCTCTCTGGAGCTGTTATAAATTGAATTAATTTGCCTAATCACCTACCACTGTTCTTAGCCCCTGAAGGGGCTGTGGTTATCCTCCCCCATGGAATCACATACACTCCCTGGCCCACAATGATGCATGAACTTAATTCAATCAGTTTCAGTTTAATTCAATAAGGTTACTCCAGGATATTGCAGGAAGTTGCCATATCTGTCACAATAACAATTACAACAGCAATAATAATGGGAAAGAGACAGAGAAAAGGCACACCAATTTAAACTAGCCAGTCAGAAACCACTGTTTTCTTCACACTCAATCACAAAAGCTATGGCTCATTCTTTACACAGGAGAGTTATTTCCTGATTTACTGAGACCATAGCTGGGTCATTTATAGGCCTGCAAGTTGTCAATCACCTCTTATTACTACTGAATTAAAATTATTAGAACTGGGCAAATATTGCAATTATATATATTCCATACACATATATACAGTCTTTTGAATAAAAATGGTGACTTAACTCTCATGGTTTCCATGAGTACCCTTGTTATTTATTTGCTGTCAACACTCAGTTGCTGTCAACAGAAGTGATTTTTAGTTACAATAATGTATGCATACTTTCACAAAGCAAAAGTATCTCCTGCATTCCAGTAAGAATGTGCATTCACGTGAAGGTTTTCACCAAAGGACTTTTTGCTTTCTGTCCTCATAAATCCTCTTGTTAGTAAAAGTCTCTGACATGCATTAACCCAGTAAACAAACAAAACAAAACAAACCCACACGACTCACAAGACCAGTAAAACCAGAAACAACAAATAGTGATAGTCTAAAACATAGTAAAAGTGATTAAGCCATGCCTATTTTCACTGCTCTGTAGTTTGAAATACTTTGGTAAAAGTTTTGAATATTTTTTTAAAGCAACATCTGTATTCCCCCTCTGTCTGGCAAACACTAAAAAAGGACAAATTAATGGGCAATTCAATATGAGAGGTTTGGCCACCTCCAAAAAAGACCTTTTATAAAGGTGACTTCAAGATTATAGTCTGCATATGCATATTGAATATATTTGCTTTTAAATGAGACTCATCATCAGTCAAATCACCTTAAAATACTCCTCTTATGGGGATGTCAGAAAGAATCATTGACTTATTGTCAGCACATCTGGCTTGCCATAATAGCACCAACTGCACTGGGCTTAATTTTTCTGCACATCTTTTACAGCCTGGAAATGATGCAACACATTTAATCAAATTCCAAGGGACCTATGGAAAGCACCTGGAACCCTGCAAGCTACTCAAGATGCTGATAACGTGGACAAACTCACCATTGTAAACTCTTCTTTCTTCCCTACTTTTCTAACAGAACAGTATCAATACAATACAATTCACAACAACACTAATACTCATCCTACACCAGGTCTGCTAGGGCTTACCCCTAAGCTTGTGTTTTGTTTTTCTTTTTGCTTTTTGTCTCTGAAGCCTAATACAATTCCATGGTTCGCTTAGTTTTATTATTCCCTGACAGCATATGGAGAAGGGTGCATATATTTGGACTTCAGAAAATAAAGAAATGACTATAAGATTACAACATTTTTGTGTCAGCACTTTGGTATGCCATGTTTACCTGCCAGAAAAAAAATTATTTGACCCATCTCTACCTCCTGTCAGTCAACCAGACTGCAAACAATGGAAGTGTATCATTTTCAAAGGACTAGGCTCAGTGACATCACTAAGATTTTCCTGCTCCTTAAGGGATTGGTCAAAAGGCCACTGAAGTCAACGGGAAACTTTCCCTGATTTCATAAGATACTTGATCTGGGAGCTTAAATACTTTTTATATTAAGGATATAAAAGAACACCATAATTTACAGTGGGCTTCCAGGCAAAGTATTGTACAGGTACCAATATTTTTAGCAAAATCAACATGTTATGAAAAGAAAAATTAAGTTTGCATAAGTGGATACCTTATGTGGCAAAGCACAACACTATTCCATCCACAAGGGCACATTGGACATGAACTGGAAATCAGAGTGTATCTGAGCATACAGGAAGTGTTATATCTGAGGATTTCCCTTCACAGTTGCTTTTTGTATTAACTAAACCTTTATTTAAAATACTGGGCCAAATCTTCAGCTGGTGTAAATTCAGTGTATCTATAGTAACATCAATGGACCTGCATTGATTTGTACCACCCGAGGATCTGACCTATGATGTTGTGTAAGGGGTTTCAAAATATTCAGGATGTTTCACTCACAATGAAAAAGAGCTATTTGAAAAAATCCTGGTAATCCTTAGGCAGTATGCCAGTCAGGTAGCTTTTCACCTCTGGAGGCAAAAATTCAAATTTTAATTTAGATCACAGGTTTCATTCTATTTCCCATTTGTTCACTTCGGAAGTCTAATGTAAATTGGCATAATTCAACTCATTTGGCAGTACCTGCTCATGAGAGGCCCAACACTGGAAAAGCCTGGGTGTTTGCAGGTCAGACCGGATATGTAGTGGCAGAGATTTATGAAGGGTCTTGCACACATCTGCTTTGGGGCAGTCCTATTAGTCCCTTGTTTCTATTTGTACACAATTCACTCCTTTTGCTCCCTATTCTAGTTCTAATCATTACTTTAACAGTGACACATCTATTTGCTTGATAACCCTTTCTTGTCCTGATTCATAGTTTTTCTGTGTTCCCTTGAAAATATTAATACTTTACCTCTGTCCCAGGGTAGTATATAAAATAGTTCTATATAAAGTCTTCTGAAGCCTATCAAAATATCACTGTGAAGATCACAAAAACATAGGTATGCACAAACCATCTTTTTCTTCTGTGGTTATACAGTGCCTAGCACAAATGAGGTCCTTGTCCATGACTACAGGTGCTGCAGTAATACAAATAATAATAAATAATGATAGAGTCGTGACTAACTTTTGACTCAAATCACATGCATCATCTCTGCAGGAAACAAGCTATCCAGTGCCAAGATTTTTTAGATTGCTTCAGTGCAAATTGGATAATTAGGAGTCTACCTGATTTGCTTGTAAAGAACAGTGTACAATTATGCCTGCAGTTTAAAGCTCAGTTTGAGAATTTGCCCCAGTATGAGAAGGCAAGGGCTATATAATCATCCAGTGCCTCTCTTAACTGTAGATGTGGTTTCACTCTTTGTGGATAATTGGTCAAGTATCCAGCACTCCTCTCAGCCTCCCCCCCCCTCCCTTCCCTTTCTGATGCATCTTGAAAGAAGTCCTCAGGATACAAACACCTCTTGGAGGATGAGAATAGTAAGAACAAGCCATGAGTGAATAGGGAAAAGAGAGATCAACTAATGCATCAAATGGAATGTGAAAGAGCCACACAAGCACAGAGCAGCATGAAACTGCATCAGTACACTGCTGCTCTCTGTCAAAATGAAGCAAGCCTCAGTGGAGCAATGATACGATGAAGCAACAAACAGGAGTGTTTGTACCATAATTATTTCATGTTTCCTTTTCAACAGCATTCAATGATTGTAATGTTAGTTCTCCAGTTTTTCAAAGCAGAGTATCATAGATATTGATAGCATAAGTGATCAATATCTTTGTAATCTTTCTGACATGTTCATTCAATTTTCTTTTCTGATAGATTAAGACACAGCAGGTCGCATTCCCTCATCAAAGATTTCTACACTTATATTTTTTTTTTCATCTGCTCCTGTCACACTCTGAAGGATTAGTAATTGGTGGGTGTACAATAAAGTACATGCCCCCACTCTATAATTGAGAATTGTCTACCTTTCTCAATGTACCAAAACACTATATCACAGAAAGTATGTTCAGGCCAGAAGTAGTTAGTCAATCAATCAGTCAATAAATAAATAAAATAATAATGAATAATCCAAAAACATTCTACATAGAGTCCATAATGTTTTAAATTTCAGTATAGTTTCCCCCAACCAAATATTTTGACAAATTCTTTTTTTGTGTGTGTATTGAGCTTATAAGAGAGTTTTGTTTATTTTTCCATTTCACCCTTCCTCTAACTAACATATGCATCTGCCCTTTGGGTTTTTACAGATTAACCCAAAAGTTAAACTGACCTGCAAAGTCATGCAATTTGTTCATATTACAAGGCTCATCTGTCAAGTTATAATAGAGTCTTGTATCTTAGCCACACTTAACTGATAATTTGCTTGGCTGCTTTTGAAGGCCTCACTGGCTTTCTTAGTTGCCTTTTAAGATTTATGTACTGTCCTTTTAAAGCAATGATATGTATACAGCATGTTCCCTGTAGAAGTCTGCTTCTGAATACAAAAAATGTTTGAGTTGTCTCAAAATGGGTTTATGATGGTGTGCTAATTATGGACCTTAGTAGTGTTAAGAGACTGGAATACAATGGCCTAAGAGCAGAAGAATGATCTTACCAGAGGACCCCAATGTGATAATTTCAGTTTGTTTGCTATAGGCAATTAACATAAAAGTATATTTAACAAAAGAAACTACAGAATGCAGATACTTCGATATGGTTTGTGCCTCTAAAGAACAGCAATAATTGGAGTATAAAGGCAATGCAACCACACAGCAATTAGTCTGAATGAAAATAAAATCTTAGTGAAATAGAAAACATATAATCAAATTATAAATAACATGGGAAAAATAGAAAGATATAACAACTTAATAAAGGACTCTGTTGCAGCTTTAAGATATTAGACTGGTACTCAGTGCTACCCAAGTCATACGGGGAGCGTGGTGGTTGTTTGAATTCAGGTAAGTTCAAGGACTGTGATTAGCCCAGTCCCTGAGCTGAAGCGTCAGTTCCATGGGAAGGAGAGGGGAAAGACAGGAATTTTCTTTGCATGTTCTCTCCTTCACATATCTAAGAAACTAGTCAAAGAAATAGGTCCCCAAAGTAAAACACCACTTGCTTGGATTTTAAATAAGTAGTATGGCACCAGATGAAGTGAATGCAGCTGTCTATGAGTGTAAGATTCTGCTTGCATGAATCTGTCACAGGTGGGATGGGTCTTAATTTGCAGCGCTGTTATGTCCAGTTTTATGTTGGTAGTTTTCCTGTGACTTACTTTCATCAAACTGTACAAGAATCTCCCATCACCTTCCATTTTGTATAGGTTTGTGTTTTGCTATAGGGAGTGAGCTTCATTTCACTTTTTTGACTTTGGGGATTGCAAGGAGAATTTTGCTTCATTCAAGCAACAGATAAATATTTGAATGTGGTTAGGTTGGTTTCAGGATGTTTAAAATGCTGGTGAAATTTGTACAATTTGGAACGCCTGAGATTTGAAATGTCTCATTGAAAAACATTGTAAATTCCTTTGTTGCCTGAGGAAAAGTGTTAAAAAAGTTCTGAGTCATTATACTTTATTAAAAACAGTCCTCCCCATCAAATTGACTTAATAAAGGAACATTTGCATACAGAAATTTGTATAGGCTATGTAATATGATTTGTGTCTCGCTTACTAAGGGTGGTAGTTACTATTATTTGCACTCAGTATGTTTAGCATAATTTATTTTTTAATTTTGGGCATCTGTTTGATGCTTTAATTGAATTTTGTCCCTGGGTTTGGAAGGTAGCTTGGGGGCTTTCTGAATTGATGAACTTTATAGCTTCAGTTCGGCAAAGTTCTTAAGTACGTCTGACTAAGGCTGTGAGTAAACCCACTGACGTCAATGACACTACTCATGCTCCAACTTAGACACCAATCCAATAAGTGTGTTAGTCTTCATACAACACACACTTTTGTGCCTGCCTTTTATTTTTGGATGTTTAGAAGATGTTTCAGTTTTTGCATAATTTTTATTTTAGTCGGGATGTAATGGAAGAGCATAGGGTCCATGTCTATATACTTGATCGTTTCCTTTTAAAATAAATTATTATTTAAAATTGGAGAGTCTGGTTGTTTCAATATTTATTATAGAGCACAGGGCTGAGACTCAGGAGTCCTGGGTTCTATTCCTGGTTCTGTCACTGGCCTGCTGTATGACATTGGGCAAGTCATTTCATCTCTCAGTGCCTCAGTTTCCCCATCTGTAAAACAAGACTAATGATACTGCCCTCCGTTGTAAAGTACTTTGTGATCTGCAGATGAAAATGGCACACAAAGAGCTAGGTATTATTATTATCAATCATCATCACTATTATTTATGGAATACATTGATATTTTCCATATTCATATCATTTGATGTCATCTCAGAAAATTACACACCATATAGTAAGTATGATGTAAATATATACAAATAGACATTACAAAATGTGTGTGTGTGTGTAATAAAGAGAGGTAGTTTTACAGTATTTTGTCTATTCACATTAGCCAGTCTAATCTGACAGGTATATCAAAATCTCTTTTGACAACCCTTCAGATGTGAAAACATATTTCTGAATAACTGAAATTAGGAATTTGAAGCAAGTTCATTTGCTGTCAATATGGAAAATTACTTATCTGATTATAAGATTGATGAAGATAGAGAATAAGGAAGAATTCTCTAAAGTTCAAGGCAAGGTGTACTCTGGTTAACCTTGTACAATAACATGAGGGTGGACACCAAAGGAAACGTAAAGGATCAAGAAAATATTTTCTTATCAAAAGCCCTACTATAAATGACTTACCTTGCTAATCATTAAATCTATCCCATGCAAAAGATAGGATATAATAAAAAACACTCACTTCTGTCCACCACCGGCCCTGCTTTCGAGTCCCCCCCAACATTATGAGGAGCCTTGCAGAGTCCTTTGTGTCAGTAAATTTGGGCTTTGACAGAAAAAGGAGCAAGAGAAAAGGTCCCTTCACAGAAAGTGACTTTCCATCCACCTCCTCCCTCTTAAGTCTGGGAACTGATGGTTTGAGTCACATTACTGATTTCAGCTGTGGCCGCATCATACGGGTAATCCACAAGCCAGGACCCAAATCAGCTGGGTTTTGTAGGCACAGCCCAACACCTTAAACTCCACCCAAAAACTGATCAGCAGCCAGTGAAAGCTACATAGCGTCTGTGTGATGTGCTCTCTGTGTGAAGAACTGTTTGCCAAATGGGCAGCCAGATCCTGTACTAGCTTAGTTTTCCAGTGGTGCCAAGATGTAGAGGAGTAGTCTAATCAATTGGTTAAAGAAAGAAAAGAAGAGAAAGAGCGCCCTAGACCTAGGTGTATGTTAAAGTGTGGCCTTTCTCTATTAAAAATATCATGTGGATCTGTGTATATTTTCCCTCAATGACTCACAGGTCACATTTGGGTAGTTTTGATGTAGTATGAAAATAAGACCTTATGCCTTGTTTTTTTTGGAGAGAGGGGGAAACCATGAGAGAGATCCACCCCAGAATAGCCAAGAGCCTGGTGGTTAGGGCAATCGCGTGGGATGTGGGAGACATGAAAAATGTTCCCATTAAAATTTGATTTGAAACAGATATATTGTGCAGAACATGTTGGTTTTGATTAAACAGAATCTTCTAAAGGAAAAAAAAAAGTGTTGTCTTGTTGACCTACAACAGAAACTTAGGCCTGGTCTAAATTACAAACTTAGGTTGATGGAAGCTGCCTTACAGCGACCTCATAACGTATGCATCTACACTACCAGGTCCTTTCCACTGATCTAACTCACCTGTAACATCGACCTAATTACTCCACCTCCACAAGATGTCTAGCGCTTAATTCAATGTTGATGGGTCAACAGAGAGGCAGCATATACGTAGCGTTGTGTAAGTCTGACTGAATTGACCTCCCAGAGGTGTTCCACAATGCTCCACTGTGACCGCTCTGGAGATCGTTTTCAACTCTGCTGCACAGCAGCCAGGTACACAGGAAACAGCCCCTCCCCTGTAAAACCCCAGGAGCTTTTGAATCCCCATTTCCTGTTTGATCAACGTGAAGTGCTTGCCAGCCCAGGTAATCATGGTGACTCAACGCCCCAGCCTGGAGTACACAGGAGGTGGTGGATCTTATTGGTCCCTGGGGAGAAGAGTCTGTACAGGCACAGCTCCGATCCAGCTGAAGAAACGTAGACTGTGAGGGGTTGGATCACAGAAACCCCCTGGGAACTGCCAACTGATGTGCCAAGACTACTCCTGCCCCTGCTTTCCCTCCCCTCCCAGCTTGGGACTTCAGTGCCCTGCCTGGTTTGAGCCAGACCCGCTAGCCTGCTGCAAACCCAGACCCAGGTCTGAACCACGTCCACTAACAGCTGTAGGCTTAAACTGAAAGCAGCTTATGAAGTGTTCCTGTCTTTAACACTCAGATGCCCAATGGGGTCCAAACCCCAAATAAATCAGTTTTACCCTGTATAAAACTTATACAGGGTAAACTCATAAATTGTTCGCCCTCTATAACACTGATAGAGAGATATGCACAGCTGTTTGCCCCTCCCCCCCCAGGTATTAATACATACTCTGGATTAATTAATAAGTAAAAAGTGATTTTATTAAATACAGAAAGTAGGATTTAAGTGGTTCCAAATAATAGCAGACAGAACAAAGTGAATTACCAAGCAAAATAAAATAAAACACACAAGTCTAAGCCTAGTACAGTAATAAAACTGAATACAGATAAAATCTCACCCTTAGAGATGTTTCAATAAGTTTCTTTCACAGACTGGATGCCTTCCTAGTCTGGGCACAATCCTTTCCCCTGGTACAGCCCTTGCTACAGCTCAGGTGGTAGCTAGGGGATTTCTCATGATGGCCACCCCCTTTGTTCTGTTCCACCCACTTATATATTTTTTGCATAAGGCGGGAATCCTTTGTCCCTCTGGGTTCCCACCCGTCCTTCTCAATGGAAAAACACCAAGTTAAACATGGATCTAAGTCCTGGGCCACCTCAGGCAACGAGGAGAACATTCTGGACAAGGAAGAGGAGGAGAATGGGAGACAGGCAAGAGGGGGATCCATTCTCCCTGAGAGTCAGGAGCTATTTTTAACCCCGGAGCAGTCCAACCAGTTGCAGGTGGCAGAGTGTGGTACCAGGGAAGGCACCTCTGGTGAGTATGCAATTCTAATCAAATGGGAGGTGTTACATGCTGTATGAAGAAAAAGTGAGGTGCAGTGGGTATCTGCTTCTCAGTGGCCACTCCAGCTATGCAGAGCATGCCTCCCAGAAAAGACTGTTTATGTGCACAGGGATGGCCCAGGAATCCTCTATGGAGATCTCCAGGAAACTTTCGTGGAGGTACTCTGCAATCCTTTGCAGAAGGTTTCTGCGGAGGGCTGCCTTATTTCTTCCACCATGGTAGGACACTTTTCCATGCCATTCCAGTATTAATTCTGCTGGCATCATGGTGGTACACAGCACAGCACCATAAGGACCAGGTCTGTACCCAGATGCTTGCAGCATCTGCTCCCATGCCAACTTTGTTACCCTCAGGAGACTGATATCACATAGGGTCACCTAAGGGAGATGGTAGAAAGTTCTCATTACAAGTGCTCATACCGCAAAAATAGAGCTTGTGATTACCCACCCATGGTGATTTCCCTAACACGCTGGTGGGTTGAGTGACAGGGATCGACATTTACCTCAGGGATTCTGAAAGTCCAGGGTGATAACTATTATCAGCAGCATTAAGGGAAGTGTGTGGGGGGCATCTTGTGTGGTCTCGTGGCCACAACCCTCTCCAGAGTTGCTGGCCCCTGGTCTCAAAGCAATGTCCATGTTTCTAAGGGGAGGGGACATTGTCCACCTGCACGCCAAATGTGGGTTTTCCACAAATTGCAGCACAAGGCCCGTCACCCATACCAGTTCATGAATCGCTAGGGATTCTGATTATGTTCTGGCTTGCACTTGAGTGTAATAAGGGAAGTGACTTTTAAATAGCAGACCCAGCATATGCACTGACAATGGTTGCCCTGTGCTTTGCATACCTTACAGTGGAAAGCTTGGCCTTCAGCGTAGCCTCCACACCAACAGAGAGGCTTTCATAGATCAGAAGATGGAAAAAAAGAATGTGTGATCAAATGTTCAATGAAATAATGAACGCCTCTGGGACAGCTGAGACGGAGCTCAGAACCCGGAGGATTTCATTATCTGAAAAACTGGACATGGAGAGCAGCCCAGGAGCATGTGCATGCCACACAGGAGGAGGTGCTGTGGATTATGAAGGACCAATCAGACATGTTGAGGTGTCTGGTTTATCTTTACAAAAAACAGCTTGAGGCTAGACTCCCTCTTCAGCCCCTGCATAACAGCCTGCAAACACCAACCTGTTCCCAAACCTCCTCCCAAAATGTTCTGGGTGCGGGGAGGTTCAGTATCCCTTCCACTCAACACCGGAGGGAGGGTACTAAGAGTAAAAGGCAGCCATTCAAAGATCTTTGATGGGCAAGACTTCTATGCTTTCACAGAAAAGCTGATTTGGTTTCTCCCCTCCCAGTTTTACAAACATTGTTTGCCCAAGGTTAAATTATTTCCCTATTCTTTCAGTTTCTTTATGTTTGTGCAATAAAAGTCAACATTTTGAGAATGAAAAACTCTTTATTTATTCCAAGCATGGGAGTTTGAGAGGGGGAAGGGACACACAGGGAAACTGATGCAATGGAGTGGATGGTATAGGAAGGCACAACACAGATAAGTGGCACACATTACTATGGCTCATTACTGAAATGGGTTTTCAAAGCCTTTTGGAAACACAGAGCTCCTTGCTGGGCTCTTCTTATTGCCCTGGTATCTGGCTGCTCAAAATTAGCTGCCAGCCTAACTGCCTCCATGTCCCACTTTCACTAAGGTCTAGCCTAGAAAGCAAACTGTGTGAGTGACCCTTAACCATCCAAAGACACATTCCACCACCATTCTGCACTTGCTCAGCCTATTGTTGAACTGCTCCTTACTGATGTCCAGGTGGCCGGTGCACACGTTCATGAGCCATGGAAGCAAGGGGTAGTCTGGGTCTCCCAGGATCGCTATTGGCATTTCAACATCATCAACGATTATTTTGTGATCTGGAAAGAAAGTCCTTGATTGCAACTTTCTGAACAGACCTGTGTTCCTACAGCTGAAAGGTGCATGACAGGTGCCTGACCATCCCACACTGATGACAGTGAAATGCCCCCTGTGATCTACCAGCACTTGCAACACCATAGAAAAGTATCAGTGGTTTGAGCATTGGCCTGCTAAACCCAGGGTTGTGAGTTCAATCCTTGAGGGGGCCACTTAGGGATCTGGAGCAAAATTGGTCCTGCTAGTGAAGGCAGGGGGCTGGACTCGATGACCCTTTGGGGTCCCTTCCAGCTCTATGAGATAGGTATATCTCCATATATATATATATATATATATACTCTTTGGCAAGGTGGTCTGATGTCAAAATAGGGATATGCGTTCCGTCTATCACTCCAACCCAGTTAGGGAATCCCATCACGGCAAAACCATCCACTATGTCCTGCATCTTGCCCAGAGTCACTACCCTTCTTAGCAAAAGTCTGTTTATGGCCCTGCACACTTGGATCACAACAGCTCCCATGGTGGATTTACCAACTCTGAATTGATTCCCCTGAATCGATGATAGCAGTCTGGCATTGCAAGCTTCCACAGAGCGATCACCACTTGCCACTATCAGAGCAGGTCTCATTTTAGTGTTGCTGTGCTTCAGAGCTGGGGAAAGCACAAAGTTCCTGGAAAGTGGCCCTACACATTCAAAAGTTCTGCAGCCACTGCTCGTCATCCCATAGCTACATAATGATGCAATCCTATCAGTCAGGGCTTGTTTCCTGGGACCAAAAACAGCGCTCCACCATGTTCAGCTGCTGCGCGACTATCAGCAGCAACTGGGAATTGTTTTTTTCTATGGCTTGGAGCAGGGCTGCTTGAATGACATTGCAATATTCTGCACCGAAATACTGCAGGATAAGGCGCAGGGTGTTTGTAATACAACAAGAGTGCACAGCAGAGCGAGTTCCATGCTTCTCAGACTATGGTGTACATAAGCCAAGCTTTCCAAAAAAGGCACGGAAAAACATGGGTTGTTTGCCATTGATATCAGGGGAGGGAGGGAGGAAGGGAGGAAACTGCATCATGGAAGGTCAAAGCCATGTTCCCATTCCGCCGTGACAATGTTTTGGTCCAGGAAGCATTGCAAACCCATCCCAACTCCTCCTGCAACTAGTTGCACTGTGGGATAGCTATGGGGCATTGTTCTGTGTTTCAATGCAAGCCCGGGGGGAGGGGGGAAGCAGCCCGGGGCCCCGTCGCCACTCCTCCACCCCCACCGCTGCTGCTCCGGGTGAGGGCGGCCTGGTGTGCCGCTGCTGCTCCCAGACTGCTGCTCCAGGGCAATGCCCGGGACCAGGCAGCCCTGCGGTCAGCTGCACCAGCAGAAGTCCCAGAAAGTCACGAAATCCATGACTTCTGTGACCTCCATGAAAGACTCGCAGCCTTAATTATGAATATCAAAATTCATTGAAATGTGACAATCTGCACTAGGAAATGCAGCAGTCATTTATAAGCGCACAGTAATTGTACAGTTTTTGGAAAGGAAATAATATATAATTGACACTGCAGGGGGAATTAAGGTACACAGAATGTAATTAACTAATGTGAAAATTGGTTAGGATGCTAGGATTAATACATCTACTCTTTTGAAGTGTCCCATAGGAGCGTTAATAAATACTCAGGATCAAAACCTTATTTTTAAGGGTCAGTTTGAAAGACAGCACCTTCCAGAAGCACAGTGTTGTCTAACATTATGCAGGAATTTTAGCTCTGGTAAGACTCAAAGGGAAGACCGCCACTAAGTCTTCTACATCAATTCCTCTACCGCCTGCCTGTTGGGGGAAGGTCTCCCATCCAAGTACTGGCCTAGTCTGCCTATGTTTAACTGATTGATCTGATGGGAATAACAGCACAAAGTGATTTAACTGTAAGGCTAGTAAATGTCAAAAGGATTTTTACTTGAAAAATGTGCGTATGTTTAAAATTTGAACATCTGAACTATTTTTAATCAAAAATGTCCTTTCATAATAAAAGGAATGATAAACATCACAGTACAGATTAAATGCATTCATTTTTGAAAATTGTATTTTAAAAACAAAAAAATAGTTGAAGTGAAACCATCTGTGTTAAGTAGAAGCCTGGTGAATTCTTGAAGTAAACTTTAACAACTGAAAAGAAGACATTTCTAATAGGCATGATTACAACCATAGTTCCTCTGCAATAAGGGCAACAACAAGATTAGCCGACACAAACACTCTGTTGGCTGTGACTGTCACATGGAAAATATTGATTAAGGCAAATTGAAACTGAAAGTGTAAAAAGCATGGACTAAGCCTAAGTGCTAGATGGTAGGTCCTGCTCTCACCCCAGAGACTGCTGCTCACTTCTTAGCACTGCAGCTACCTTTGAGAATAGCAGACAGAACTATTATTAGAGTTGAATTAATGCATCTTGACTTACCCAACACTTGGAGTTTGTTCCTTCAAACCACTGTCCCTTGGGAAGGTGCATTTGAGGATTCAGATCTATGTGCACTTAACATCTTTATTATTCATAGTAACATTAAAACAGCACCCACAGATACTATCAGGGCTTGTGGCCTTTTGTAGTAGGTGCTGTAGATATGTACACTAACAAGAGAGAGTCCTTGTCCCAAAGAGTTTGCAATTTTATTTGATTTATGTTCTTCCTTCTCTGGTCTCACCGACTCCTTTTTCTTTTTCTCTTACACAAGATTATATAATCATGAACACACCAACTAACTTAAAGGCAAGACTAAGACTTTTTTTTTTTTTACAAAAGTTGCAGAAGTAGAAAATGAAACTTATTTCCCACCCTGAACAGAAGCTTTCTTATGATTGTTTTAATTTCTTCTGTATAAATACCATTGGAAGGAAAGAAAGATGTGGAGCAAAACTATGCAAAGAGTTATTCTAGATCAAAAGCCACTTAATTAACTTTCTGCTCTTCTCTCTTCCCCCTTTACTTTAATGGAAAGTACACAAAGCTTTTCATAAATGGGAGTTCAACTATTGCAGCAACTGAAGATTTTTCTCTACCCATTTTTTGCCCAATCATGCTTAGCATGAACATACTTTCCCCCCCCCCCCCAGTCCCAGAGTTTCCTATGCTATTTCAAAGCATTCCACATGGGGACTGCACCTCAAAAATAAAGCTGTTAATTTTTTTAAAAAATGTGATTTTGATTACTTTTTTCTCCAAAATTTTGCCATGTGATGGGAAGGAGGCTACATTTGAATGGAAAATAGCTGACTCAGTAGGGCTTTGAGGACAGGGAATGGGATTGGAACATGGGACTGATTGGTCTCCATGGTACCATCTAGGTTTATGTATGACCTCATCACCACTGAATCCAAGTACAACCCCTTAAAGAAAATGTTCAGGAGTAAAGTAGAGCTTGGAGCCTATTAACTCCCTCCGGGTCACTTCTGAAGTGGTTATTGAAGAGGACCTGGTCTAAAGCAGTAGAACTGAGTTGTGTAGAGAGGCAGCCATTCCTGCAAACAGCTACTGACTTTAGACATCTTGGTGGGTCCCTTTTCTCATGGTTTCAGAGAACCCACTGGGTTGAAAACTGTGTCTCCTCCACACTTAGTGGCCCGCAACCTGCTCCTGTTCAAGGGGATGCATTGTGTGCAAAGGGATGCTCCTGTGCAAAGGGGTACATTGGGGGGGAAGATGGGCTTTCCTTCCCCCTCCATGAGTTTCTCCATGGGAAGTGGAGATCTGTGATTCTATTAATAATTTCAAGGAATTATTTTGTCTTGTGCCATATGCTTTTATAAATAGTATTTTTCTCATTTTAGATGCTTTAGATAATGCTTCCTTAATCTTACAACCCACGAAAACAATCATTCTTACCTCCGATTGCCAGAAAGGTTGGAGGCCACTGGATGAGAATGTTGCTCTATGGGAAGTAATGGGAACTTTTGTGTATGTCTGAGTAGGGTTGAAAGATTTACAGTTTCCATCCTTTTTTAAAGATGGAGATATTTGAGAGTTTCCAGAATATTTCAATTGATGGGTCTGGCTAAATTTGCATAGTATGTAAACTGGGTTGTTTTTTTATATATAAGAAAGTACCCTGTTATTTTATGTTGTACATTTTTGATTTATGTTGTTTGCATATTGTCATGTGTATAACATAACTGTTTACAGCGTATTCATATTAATTTGAAAGGGGTTCATTTTTTAAAATGTGATTTGGTTAATTGCTTGATCCTATGTATGTCTACAATTATAAACACATGTAGTGTATGACTGACAAAAAGTCATCAAATAAATACACAGAATGGAAATCATATACAAAATCTCTCACACACATACCTACTTGTAACAGTTGCAAACTATATGAGCAACAGACTAATGGTAGTCATCTACAGCGGAGAGTTACTTAAAAAAACCCCTCATCCTGAAGTTACATCTAGACCAGGGGTTGGCAACCTTTTAGAAGTGGTGTGCCGAGTCTTCATTTATTCACTCTAATTTAAGGTTTCGCGTGCCAGTCATACATTTTAACGTTTTTAGAAGGTCTCTTTCTATAAGTCTTTAATATATAACTAAACTATTGTTGTATGTAAAGTAAAGAAGGTTTTTAAAATGTTTGAGAAGCTTCATTTAAAATTAAATTAAAATGCAGAGCCCCCCGGACCTGTGGCCAGGACCCGGGCAGTGTGAGTGCCACTGAAAATCAGCTCGCGTGCCGCCTTCGGCACACGTGCCATAGGTTGCCTACCCCTGATCTAGACAATGTTTTATTTATGAAGATGGTAGAGGATAGACTGGGGTGGGAGCATATTTTAGCACTGTATACCCAGGAGCGCCGCCAGCTTTTTCGACGCCCTAGGCGGCGGAAGGTCCCGCCCCCCAAATTCCACCGACGACCGGGGCGCCGGCGCCCCCCAAATGTTAGCGCCCTAGGCGACCGCCTAGGGCGCCTAATGGGTTGCGCCGGCCCTGTGTATACCCCAATTCAGGAAGGCACCCATCTTCAGACAGTGCAGGTCAATGGTACCTCCTTGAGCATCTGACACATCAAAAGGCAGAACAAAATAGGAGAAAGTGACTGCTATTCCAAGAGGTACAAATACCCCAGAGGGTTTTGCTTATAATTCCTTTGGATTACAGCCTATGTGTCCAAGGTGGCGGTAGTGTGCGTGCACGCTCGCGCGTTCAGAGGAATTCAGTCACAAAAAGTATTCTGAGCCATAACAAATGCAGTTTCTCTGTCAGAAAATACAAGAGAAACACTGGAAATCTTGCACAAATTACACCAACCAGAGGGAAATGAGTTTCAGGAAACACCCAAGGCATGGAACCTTCTTCCCTAGATGAGCACATGATGAGTACAAACACTGCCTGCGCTCCTCACAGTCCAGGCTCTAAAGGAGCTCTCAGCTGGGGGATTTGCTGGATAATTCCCTGGATAATACCCTTCTGGGGCAGAGGGATAGCTGTGAGCCCCGCTGTAAAATGAGGTTGCAATTATGTTGTGCCTCTGCCCTCTGGTTGGCTTTCCAGTGCAGAAGGTCCCATGCTTTGGGGAGTTATTGACAAAAGCCAGAGAAACCAAGGACCGAAGCTATTCCCACTTTAGGTAAGGAGAAGCCAGGGCCTAACACTATTTCATACAGCAACCTTAGGCACTACAGGATCTTCAAAGAAAAACATTTACATTTCACAAACTGGAGGGCATGTGACTTTGTGGCATTGATGCAGCAGAGTGACAAGAAACTCAGTGGTTAGAGTTTCAAATATTACTTGACACTCTATAGCTACATTAAAAAAAACAAAAGCACTTTTTCTACTTCTTTCTCTATGTACATCTTATTAAGTTAAAGGATATGCAAAATCACTGCAGCAAGAGGTAAATGATGCATGAAAATGAAATGGAAATATGCTTACCCTCTGTACTGTGCTGTGCAATCGCTGCTCCGCTAAGCGCTGCTTCATACACAGATCTGCAATACAGAGCTCAGATACAGCCAAAAAAACAAACAAACCCAGAATATTCCAGTCTCACTCACAAAGAAAACATTGGAAAGTATTTCCTATGTCTCATAACCAGTCAGCCCATACCTCCTCTGAAGACCCACATACACCCCTTCAATATACTATCAAGACACAAGTCATCTTTCACCTCTGTGGTCAGAAGGTACAAAAATCCAAAAGGTCTCTCTTGGATGAGGAATGTGAGTTGTCACCCTCATAGCATGCTCCCTTTATCTGACCCCATGGAAACTGATCCACAGGGGTTCTCCAAGATTGAGCTTTGCCCTAGGGGAGAAGGTGCATTAGGGAACAGCAGGGGACAGGGCTGCGGGAGAAAGCCATTGTCATCAGCATTGTCTCTCCCACCCCCAACCTCCCTCCCAAGAACCACAGGATTTAGGTAACTTAAAGATTACAGAGTCAGAATTAGCTTGTCCCTTCCCTCCCAATCTGCGCTGTGGAACATTTTTGAGAGAAGTGGCTAGCTCCTGTACGAGCCATCACAATAAATGGCAGGAGGAATCCAGGGGAGCAGGAAGCCATGGTGGAGAGCATGGTGGGCTCAGTACCCCCAAATTTCTCTCTGTCTGGCAGTGCTGGAGGCAGGGTGGGGAATTGCAGGGTGAGGCCCCTGCTTGTGTTTTGAATTTCCAAAAGGTGGAGTTAGATTAGTCAATCTCAGCCCCGAGCGCTGGCTCCTGAGCAGAACTTCCTAGGAACAGGAAGAGAGAGGATCCCGACGTGACTGGGGGCAGGAAAGGAGAGTCCCAGGGCAAGGGCATGAATCCTGAGGCTCTGAGTCCAGCAGTGTCAGGACCAGGAAGGGGGCAGGTCAAGATGTCGTGTGGGGCAAGGCCCCACTTGCACACAGACAGGTGCATCAAGTGATACTGTGGCAGGCTCCAAATTTGCACGCAGTGACAGCCAACAGGCTGGAGTGGGGATCTGGGCATGGCTCCATAGTACAGGAAAGCCACTTCAGCCCTTCCAGAAAATACTGTTACTGGCTCCTATAGAGGAGAGATATGGAATCTCTTGGTTTTACTGGCTAGACTCCCTGACAGTTCCACAGGGGGGTCGCTCCAAATAATCAGGGGAAGAACGGTAAGCAAACTTCATGTGCAAGCTCATTATTTCCTTTGCCCATTTGTGACACATTATAGAGAAAGCTAAAGAGTCCATGTATAATATTTTTCATATTTTAAATTTAGTTCCATTTCTGACAAATGCTAAAATCATGTTGCCTGTCTCACTGTCCAAAACAATTGCAATGATACAGACACATCATGTGATGCAAGAAATTAATATTGCTCTGAAGGAAAGTTGTTACACATTTCCATTATTAAAATTCCTCCACTTTTTGCCAGTCTGAAAAACAGTCTAAAACGTGGCATAAAGATAGAATTTTCCCTCAATGCTGTTAGGTACCAACATTTTCCAAACTAGGCTGGCCTTGATTCTGATCTCTCTCACACAAATTTTACACTGACTTCCATTGACTTCAATGGAATTACACTCCTGTAACTGATGTGGTAACCTAGTCCTTTGTTTCCTTTCTAGTCAAGAATAGTGGTCTAGCTGAAGTTTGTGCTGAGGTTGGTGAACTGAATCCAGGATAGTTAGAACCGTGGGTAAAATTTTCAAAAGCACCGAAGTCCTACTGAACATCAATGGGACATCAGTGCTTTTGAAAATCTTACCCCATGTCTTGAACTGAACCTTTTTACTGCTCACATGAAGGATTTCTTATTTTATTTTCACTTTAATGTACCCTGTTATTTTAAATATTCACATTGCACTTCCTGGGTTGAGCCAGAAAAAGATTCAGAGAATCCAGGGCCAGATAGGGACACTGGAATCATCTAGTCTGACCTCCTGTATAACACAGGCCACAGAATTTCCCCAAAATATTTCCTAATAATAATTTCTATCTTTTAGAAAGACATTAAATCTTAATTTAAAAATTGTTTAAACTGTTAAATTATGCATAATTTCCACTCTGAATTTGTCTAACTTCAACTTCCAGCCATTGGATCGTGTTACACCCTTCTCTGCTAGACTGAAGAGCCCACTATCATATATTTGTTCTTCTTGTAAGTAGTTACAGACTATAATTCACTCATCTTCTCTTTGTTAAAATAAATGGGTTGAGCATCTTGAGTCTATCACTACAAAGTAGGTTTTCTAATCCTTTAATTATTCAGGTGTCTCTTCTTTGAACTCATTTTTCAACATCTTTCTTGAATTGTGGATACCAGAGCTGGACACAGTATTCCAGCAGCTGTCACACCAGTGTCAAATACAGTGGTAAAATAACCTCTCTATTCATACTCAAGATTCCCCTGTTTATGCGTCCAAAGATTGCATTAGCCCTTTTGGCCACAGTATCTCACTGGGAGCTCATGCTCAGCTGATTAGCCACTACGACCCCCAAATCTTTTTTCAGAGTCACTACTTCCCAGGATAGAATCCCCCATCCTGTGAGTATGGCCTACAATCTTTGTTCCTGGATGCATTGGCCCTATTAGAATGCATATTGTTTGTTTGTGCTCAGTTTACCAAGTGATCCAGATTGCTCTGTGTCAGTGACCTGTCTTCTTCATTACTTAACAGGCCATCAATAAGTGAGGTTTTCTTTCAGGTCACTGATAAAAATGTTAAATACCAAAGGGCCAAGAATTGACCCCCTGTGGAATCCCACTAGAAACACACCTGCTTGATGATTCCTCATTTACAATTACATTTTGAGACCTTTCAGTTACCCATCTTTTAATCCATTTAGTGTGTGCCAGAAGACCACAGATATATTTCACAGGATTTATCTGCAACCTGGTGAGGTTTCCATCCTAATTTACAAACAAAAAAGCTTTTCGATAAGCTTTGGGAATGAACAGGCAAAAAAATGTGAACCAATCAATTGCACCCATGGAGGCTTCACCATAGTTAGATTGTACCTGACAAACTGAGAAACAGTTGATAGTAAATGTTTAGTACTAATGAACTTGACACCACAAGCAAACTTCTTTATGAGGGGGAAGGAGAGCCTCTACCAAATTAATATTATTTTCTTTGTTGGCATTCAGACATTGGCGTGATGTGTCCATATGGAAAGAGTTTGAGCATGATTTATTATTTATAATTTGAGATATACCTATCTCATAGAGCTGGAAGGGACCCCGAAGGGTCATCGAGTCCAGCCCCCTGCTTTCACTAGCAGGACCAATTTTTTGCCCCAGATCCCTAAGTGGCCCCCTTAAGGATTGAACTCACAACCCTGGGTTTAGCAGGCCAATGCTCAAACCACTGAGCTATCCCTCCCCCCCGATGATATGCACTAGCTGTTCTCCTTTGTTCAAGGGAAAATCAGTTAAATATATTTTATCATGAATAATTTTTTTTTCGAACCACAGTAGTCTCTTAAGGACAAATTCTGTAAGTTTATTAAACTTATTTAAAGTGTCTCAGAGGATCGTAGCTTATATACCTTCAATTTTGGTCATGGAGCTTTTGGACTTGTAACAGAACATCCAGATTGTATATTATAACCATATTGACATGCCCTTCTGGGAGAAAAGGAAAACAATGGCCCATAAAGCTGCTATTGCTATGTGAAAATAAAAACATCTGTTAATATAATGAGTGTCTTGTTGACTCAGTACAGTTGATCAGTTCTGTTCTCACCAGAACATGCACTCCAATCAATGGAAATTACTGCAGAAGGTATCAGGGGATGCAGGGATAATGTGTTCACTCAAAAATGCATATTTTACTCAATAAAAGGTAAATGTTATAAGAAATAATTGTTAAATCCATGGTCAGTAATTGTATAAACCTCATACAAATTCCATTAAGCCACACAAGATTAATATAACCTTGTAATTAAGTGATAAAGTTAGGTTAATTGACACTTTGAAAAAAATAGTCTACATAAAAAAAAATGTCTATTACACTTTCTGGTTACAAATTCATCATTAAAATGTTTTAAAATGTATGAATAAAATAATTCAGTAAGATATGCAGCTATAGGTTATGCAGTGTTATACTGAGTCACCAGTGCTCATGAACTATGACTTCTACCCAGGAAGTTGTAGATAGGTAGTTAAAAAAAACAAACACACACATAATCCACACCCTCCAAAGCTTGTGTGTAGTTTCTGTTTAGTCTCTCTCTATATACAGTCAAGCACTGCCAGCCACAAAAACATCATGGTACCAGCTATTTCTATTACTTCAAGCTACATGCACTATTAAAATATAGTTCTAATCTGAAAAGTAACTGTAAAAATGGAACTATGTTGTCCTGTCTATCAAATACTTAAAGATCAAATATTCCGGATTTTCAAGTAAAAATATGTTTTTTGAGCGGTCAGCCCTGCAAATTTACCACTGAATCTGAAAGTCAAACTATCTTCTTCTAGTAGATTCTGTAATAGGGCCTTATCCAGTAGTTAATTCTGTTGGTTATAACACAAGCTGCAGTAGAATCCAGCTCACTTTGTTTGAGCTGTATTGACTTTGCAGTACCCACAGAAGGAAAAGAGTAGTAAAAACATTTTTTAGTCAGCAACATCAGCAGAAGTGACTATGAATACACAGACAGAGTAGGCGTGTTGTGTAAGAAGGTTCCATTTTTACACGGGTCACTTTCCAGAGGAGAACAGCACTTTGTGGGCCACTCTCTTCCACAAATTTGTTTATTTATTTGGAATAAACCAAGTGAAATATAAACTCTCCTCACCCCAATACCTTATTAGAAATATCACCCTTATCTCCTTGTACCGACTTATTATTATACTTTCTTTAACCTGCACCCATCTCAAAAAACCTAGGATAAGAAGTAGCCTTTGTTTAGGCCTAGAGGGTCTTAGCAAGTTCCAAAGCTGAGAGTCAGTCATTAAAATAAAAGCAAACAAACAAACAAACAAAAACCACATTATCTGCAGTCCTCTTCTCAAGGAGAAAGCAAATGCACAATTACCCATCTTGGGAATCTCTCCAAATCAAAGAAACAGAAGCCTTTAAAAAACAAACAAAAAGCCTCCATCTACTCTTGCCATGGTCTGCTGGCACATCAACAGCATATCAGTGGTATCAAAGGTGGCTGATGGATCTGGAAAAAAAATGTAACGTAGATGACTGATTTTAAGCCATAACAGTGCCATCTCAATCTTACATCCAGGCTTATGCCCAAATTGATTGGGTCAAGGAGGAATGAGCAATCCAGATGTTGTTGGAACTACCTCACCATCTCAATAGTCTCCCTTAGAACAGGAGATCCTGGACAGAGCAGTAAATGAAGAGTTGTATAGCTATGTTCATGAGTTAGAGTCTAACACTTGTTTTCTTAAGAGAACCAGACATCGTAATTTACCTCTTTGGCCCTGTTGCTGTAACTTGTTATGTGCAAGCACAAAGGTCTGTTCGGCTGGAACAAGTTGCAGAATTAGAGTATACCCAGGGGCTTTCCCTTTTTCCCTTAATATCTAAGGACATTTTTTCATGTGTGGATATGAAGCAGTCCTTAAAGATTCTTCTTGTGTTTACAAATATGCTGCATATATTTACTGATTTCACATATACTTTTGGTTTTTTGCCAGCAATTGCTCTCTATATCCTCTTTTCCATTATATTTGACAGGTGCTAGTGCAGAGAAATTTAAGCGTATGATTAAGTGCTTGGCTGAAACCTGACCTTAGTCTTTTTCATGACTACAAATGATCTACAGGTAGAGAGGAAATTTGTGTTAGTCATCATGTGTTACATACCCTTGACCCACAGATGAGGCAAATCTATTATAACTGCCAGCCACAGACTCTGGCTCTTTAGCTCAAGCTGTGGAGACATGCTTTTCTGCTTTAGAGGTTCAATCCCTCTTGTCAATCAAGATGGCAGCCACCATATGAATGGGGCATTGTCTGAGATTCTAATTAACATGAGCCTGACATTCAGGATGTACTTCCTCTCTCCCGAGGAATATGTTTCCTCTGCACCCAATCCATAGAAGTTGTGGGTCTGTAAAGCCCCAACTATGGAGCCTTGCTCTTTAGATCAAGTTGTAGAGACTCATGCTTTCAGCTAAGGAGGTCCCCAAGATGACAGTCATCACATTAGCCACTTAATGTAGATCAGCATTAAAGGGGGAATTTTAAAGTCAGAAGAGCATGTTCAGCCATAGGAAGTTGGACAAAAAAATTATACAGTTATTGAAATGAAAGTTTTAGCAAATAGACGATATTCCAATATTTATCACTGACATGCTTTAAATATTGAAAGATACATATTTTGTTTCAAAGCGGAAATCATTAGAAAACTCAAAATAAATAGTAAGCTAATTAAAAGGATGGGGAGGGAAGGGAAGGAGAGCAAGTGTGTGAGCCAGGAAGATAATAAAATAGTCAAGTGAAGCTTACGTTCACTAGTGGGGCCTGCTTTGCTCACATTAGTTTAATTTTACATACTTTTGGTTTTGGCCTGCAATTTATTGCTATGTCTCAATAATCTTTGATAATTAATTCCTACAGCAGGGATATGACTGGAAAGGACAGAACTGATAAACTTCTGCTTTCCACCTGCTATGAATGCAGTATTCCAGCATTGCTAACCAATATAGCTTTAATGCAGATTTAATTTTTGTCCATGGCTAAATAAAAGTATTATTAACATTTCAGAACAAGGCCATTGATACCAGAAAACTGTGTTGTGAAGAGTCCCTACACTCACATGACAAACAAATACCCAATACATTCAGTGTTTTCTTCTCAAGCCAATACCCTGAACCAATTACAGACCGCCCATTCTTACATTTTATTATTGAAGTTAAGGAGACATCTATAGAATCATAGAATCATAGAATATCAGGGTTGGAAGGGACCTCAGGAGGTCATCTAGTCCAACCCCCTGCTCAAAGCAGGACCTAATCCCAACTAAATCATCACAGCCAGGGCTTTGTCAAGCCTGACCTTAAAAACCTCTAAGGAAGGAGATTCCACCACCTCCCTAGGTAACCCATTCCAGTGCTTCACCACCCTCCTAGTGAAAAAGTTTTTCCTAATATCCAATCTAAACCTCCCCCACTGCAACTTGAGACCATTACTCCTTGTTCTGTCATCTGGTACCACTGTGAACAGTCTAGATCCATCCTCTTTGGAACCCCCTTTCAGGTAGTTGAAAGCAGCTATCAAATCCCCCCTCATTCTTCTCTTCTGCAGACTAAACAATCCCAGTTCCCTCAGCCTCTCCTCATAACTCATGTGCTCCAGCCCCCTAATCATTTTTGTTGCCCTCCGCTGGACTCTTTCCAATTTTTCCACATCCTTCTTGTAGTGTGGGGCCCAAAACTGGACACAGTACTCCAGGTGAGGCCTCACCAATGTCGAATAGAGGGGAACGATCACGTCCCTCGATCTGCTGGCAATGCCCCTACTTATACAGCCCAAAATGCCGTTAGCCTTCTTGGCAACAAGGGCACACTGTTGACTCATATCCAGCTTCTCGTCCACCGTAACCCCTAGGTCCTTTTCTGCAGAACTGCTGCCTAGCCACTCGGTCCCTAGTCTGTAACAGTGCATGGGATTCTTCCGTCCTAAGTGCAGGACTCTGCACTTGTCCTTGTTGAACCTCATCAGGTTTCTTTTGGCCCAATCCTCTAATTTGTCTAGGTCCCTCTGTATCCTATCCCTACCCTCCAGCGTATCTACCACTCCTCCCAGTTTAGTGTCATCTGCAAATTTGCTGAGAGTGCAGTCCACGCCATCCTCCAGATCATTAATGAAGATATTGAACAAAACCGGCCCCAGGACCGACCCTTGGGGCACTCCACTTGAAACCGGCTGCCAACTAGACATGGAGCCGTTGATCACTACCCGTTGAGCCCGACGATCTAGCCAGCTTTCTATCCACCTTATAGTCCATTCATCCAGCCCATACTTCTTTAACTTGCCAGCAAGAATACTGTGGGAGACTGTCCCTGGCCTGAATAGCTTACAATCTAAATAGACAAGAGAACAAAGAATTGGAGAAATGAAGTGACTTGCCCAAGGTCAAAGAGCAGGTCACTGGTAGACCCAAAAATAGAACAGAGATTTCCTGATTTCCAGTCCTGTGTTCCATCCACTTGACCACACTGCTTTTGCTATGTTTAAAGTAATTCTAGATTCAGGACTCTTGCTGCTTTTGCATAACAGCAAAACATAGGTCAGAAACCAGGCCATAATGTTTTATAGTCAAGGCTAGCAAAGCATTAGAATCAGTATTGAAGAATATTAATTATAGAAAGAATTTTGCTAAAAGTCAATATACCTTCACCAAAGGATTAGCAGAAAACATTTTTTATAGCACTGGTCAAGTGTCTGTTAAAATGTATTTTATATTATATGTTTGGTTTCCATAAGAATAAAAAAATGCATGTAGTTAATAAAACACTAAAGATTTTTTTTAAGTCAGACATTGAACATTGACCATATTTTATACGGACCTGCATCTTCAATAGGCTAAATATGTATCCTCTTGCGAAAGAAACACACTACTAAGCAGCAGTATGATAAAGCTGAAACCAATGAAGCATCATGATTCATTGTAGCACGTTTCATGCTACTGTAAGTTCTGCACTCTAACATAGCCCTCATGACACTTTTAGCATTTTTGCTATAAAACCCCATTGACAAATCGGGTATAAACACAGGCTGTAGGATAAAATTTCCTATCACTAATTTTATCAGGATCTCCATGCATTTTTACAGCCTGATCCTTCAAACATGGTAGGCATGTGGGTAACTGTAGGTAGCCCCATTTTGTGGCTTTTACCAGAGATGCTCAGTGTTCAAAGGTTCCCACTTTCTCAGTTTTCAGTAAATACAGTCTGATACGGTAAACATTTATACAAGTGAGTAACTGTACTCATATGACAAAGATAGACTGCCCCAAAGATCTTACAGTCATAGGCTATGTCTACACTACAGCTTATGTCACTCCGGGCTGTGAATAAACCACCCCCTGAGTGACATAAGTTACACCAACATAAGCTACACCGACATATGCACCAGTATGGACAGCGCTGTCTCAGCAGGAGAGCTTCTACTGCCAACATAGCTGCTGCTGCTCACAGAGGTGGTTTTATTATGCCGACGGGAGAGCCGCCGCGCTGCAATGCTGTAAGTGTAGACACGCTTTAAGTATTGCTTTACCTAATAATTAAAATTCTCAGGATCTGTTAGAGCAATGGTTCTCAAACTAGGGCCGCCGCTTGTTCAGGGAAAGCCCCTGGCGGGCCGCACCGGTTTGTTTACCTGCCGCGTCCACAGGTTCGGCCGATTGCGGCTCCCACTAGCCGCTGTTCGCCGCTCCAGGTCAATGGGGGTTTCAGGAAGGGCAGCCAGCATGTCCCTCGGCCCGCACCGCTTTCTGCAGCCCCCATCGGCCTGGAGCAGCGAACCGCAGCCAGTGGGAGCCACGATCAGCCGAACCTGCGGACGCGGCAGGTAAACAAACTGGCCCGGTCTGCCAGGGGCCTTCCCTGAACAAGCGGCAGCCCTAGTTTGAGAACCACTGTGTTACAGACTTCCTGGGTGACTTTTGACAAGTCAGTTAATCTCATTGTGCCTTGATTATTCATCTGTAAAATGGGGATAATAATGCTTCCATCATCCACCCTCTTTTTGTTTTATTGACTTAGTTTGACTTAATCTTAATTGCTGTGGTCTGTGATTTTCAAAAAAGAGACTAACTGAGTTAGGCAGCCAACTTCTAGAGAGTATCAGGGTTCTGGTCATTCAAGAGCACCCTCTTAGGGTGTTGACAGGATTGTAGACTCCAATGGGGATTCTGAAGAGGACACAGAGTCTGATCCCTCTAGTTGAGTATCTCTGGATGCTTACCCCTTCCAGGGCTCAGGGAACAAACAAAGTAGGAACAGGAAAATAAACTAAGGAAAAGGAAGGTCTAATGCCCCATCACCTCACGAGGCTTGGACTTTCTTTAGGCAAGGGAGCAGGCTCTGTGTCTGTCAGGCCCCTCTCTAGGAGTTGGGAAGATTGGGGGTCTCCCCTCTTGAACGCCTCCTTCAATCCTGACATAACTTACAGGTGTGTCAAGACTGGGCCACTCCAGTTCAGAGAAACTTCTTACATGGTGCAGGGTTTATGTACCCTGTCATAAGGCCCTTTTGAGAATCCCAGACCATAGTAATCTGTAGAACTACCCATTTCAGTAAAGCATAAATGCTTACAATATCTGACCCCAAAGCAGCGGTAAAAACAAATTAATATAAAGAAACACATTTTGATGCAAGATAACAGGTTTTATACACAGTATACTATTTTTAGCCATTTTGGTTAATTAAAAATAAAAGATAATTGCTCATAACCGAAAATTCTGACAAACTACTGGGAATCATAATTATCAAATATTAAAGTGCAGTATTTATCAAACTGGTCAACTACATTACCTAGGCAGCATTTAAAACATCCAATTTGCTTAAGCATTTTAAATGCTGTGATTAGTCTACCACAGGTTGACTTTTGCCTCTTTGACCTGAACTAGTCACTCTGTAGTATAGATATATCTCACAATTTTGTAGTGCACTGAAAAATCAATATATATAAGACTATAAAGGCAAAGTTATCACTTTATAATATTGGCAACCAAAGTTGTAGTTCTGCAAAATATAAGCCTAATCCATTTTCAAGGGTAATAAATTTTCATTGCCCATTACCTACGCAAAGGAAAAACAAAACTTCTGGGATAATATACATTAAAATGTTTGTGCCAGGAGACTAATTTTCTGTTCTAGCACAAATAACAAACTGTAGCAGATAGATCCATGCCTGAACTGAAAACAATAGCTAAATGAGTAAGATTCTTCCCCTATCAGGTGAACTTTTCTGAGCTGGACATTGCAAAGATGAAGTCTTTCGGTATCAAATCCTCAGATAATTTAAAAAATGAAAAATATAAATTGCAGGGATTCTCCTTGACAAAATAATTGGTCCACATTGCAATGGTAACATACAACAAATTGCCCATCCTTTCACTAGTTAAGGTCAAAGAGGCAAAAGTCAACCTGTGGTAGAGAAAATAAGCCAACAAGCATAGTTCACTACTCATCAGATAAATAGAGAAAGGAATGTGGGTCACAAGGATGATGAAGAGTTATTCAGTGTTAGTACCTCATTCTGGCCCCTATAGAGCAAAACACTTAATCATGTGTCTAACTGCAAGCACATGAGTTGTCCCATTGATTTCCCATTTTTGCTTAAAGGTATGCATGCACTTTGCAGGATTGGGGATTCTGATGTGTTAAGCACCCAAAACTCCCAACGACTACAAATAGAGAATTAAGGGCTCAGTCCTGCAAGGTGCTGAGCATTCTGGCACCAATCCTGCAAAACACAACCACATGTTTAACTTTAAGCATATGGGCTGTCTCAATGACTTCATTGGAAACTCTCACAGGCTTGAAGTGAAGCATGTGCTCAGCACCTTGCAGGATTAAGGCCACTTATTACCTCATGAGATTTACTGAGTGACTCACAAGATTTGGCCCTATGACTCTTGGTCTGTTCAATAGTCACTGACTATTACTGAACTGTGATCAACTTTATTTACATTTGGATTTGTAAGCAGTTAAATGAAAATTGTTAATAGATAGTGATCTAATCTGAGCTACTGCTGTATTATAGATATATTCTTTGCTTACTTGGTTTCTGTTTCAAGACTGCAGCCTCTCTCACAAGCTCTCTCTAGATTTTCCATCACTATTTTAATGTATAACAGAAAACACTGGTCAAGAACCTCTGCTACTGTTTTTGTAACATTTTATTTTGCTCACTGAATGATTCTTTAAAATGTCAGCATGTTAGAGAGATTTAGGGAGTGAGTAAGTCACTGTCTTTGTATCTGTGGAGAAGACCAAAACATATTAGTCATAATAATAGTTTTGAATGTTTCATCAAACTTTCTAATATGTTTTCTGCTTTACATTTGTGTACTGTACAATTATCACATGGTTTAACTTTTTCTTACACTTCTCATTATAACATAGGAAGGAAAAACACTTTATTATATTATTATTTATTTGCACGGCAGTAGTGCCTAAGGGCCTTTGTCATGGATCAGGGCCCCACTCTGTTAGGGGCACAAAAAGACACCCCCCTGCTTTGAAGATCTTAGAATCAAAACAAAGTTAATAGCACTTTGCCTGTATAAATGTATTTTACCTTAAGCAGAATCTTTAAAAAAAAAGAAAAAGAGACACCCGTTGGGATTTTGCCAGAGAAAGCATCCCACCCAATGTGCAAATGTAATTTCAGACAAGGGACATTAAGGTTTATATTTGTAAATTAGGGACTGATCATGCCAGCTGCCACCTGCAATGTGCTACTATCAAATCCACCTGTCTTTCATAGAAATCAAGGGTGCTCAGCTCCTGGCATGATTGGCTTCTGAAAGTGTTTTAAGTAGTTTCTTAGGGATTGGTTTTTGTGAGGTTACAGTGGTTGGAAAATGACAAAAAATGGGCCAGAGGAATCAAGTGTAACCAAACAGACCACTCAAAGGGGGAATCGGATGTTCCATGCATACCGGGTCGGAGGCTCCAATCAACTACTATGTACTCAGGGCTCAATAGCTTTTATCAAGGCAATAATAAAGTGAGCCTTGTTTGTCACTGCAGCTGGCGAAGTCTCTTCGAGTTACCATCCTCCAGTTCCTACCATAAACATCTCTTCCCCCAACCTCCCTTTAGTATAGGGATGAGTTGCAACTAACCTTACTAAGAGTAATTGCACTTTACATCAAGTGGCAAACGATATATGTTGTTCAGTGAATTACGGTGTATAAAATACCATTAGATTAATATAATTAATTGCAGCTTGATTCTACTATTTACATTTTAAGATAATTAACTCTAATTTAAAGTACATGTAATGTGCATCTACTAGAGAAATGTTAAACTAACATTATTATTTTCTGATAAGGCAGCATTTACTATTCAATAATAATTCATAAATTCATATCTAACATGTAGTTGAGCATATTTAGAACACTGAGCTTAAAATTTTGCTGTAGGATGCACAGTGCAAAGAAATGCAAGTTTATTTTATAACTGCATCACCTCCCTCCAAAATTTCTTGAGGCTTTTGCACATTCTAAGCAGTGCTAGTTGAAAGATAATAGGAAATGAAAACAAGCAGATGCAATTTTGCAACTAACATATTAATTGCAAATATCATAGTTCACCTGTACACAGTTTACTGCTGCCAAAATCTGTAGTCTTTGTACTGCTGTTATTCTAATGTTGCAGGTCAAAACCAGCAACCAGCTGTTCAATATCTGAGGATTTTGCTAAATAATGCAAGACTACACAAACAATGTGATATGTACTGAACCAGTCTCAGAAAGAAAAAGAACAAAATGGGAAAATAATTATTTTTAATCCTATTATGGATTAATAGGTCACATTAACGCACGAGTTTCTTGAAAAACTTGACAAAGGAGTGGTATAAAATATATAATTTTCCTGTTCCAGTTTTTCCTTTATTTGGTTTCTACATTCACATCTCCTCATCCTTGTTGTGTTTTTCAGTAAATTTGTATAAGTCCAAACTAAAGGGATAAATGTAAATTCGAGTAGGATAGTAAAAATCTGCCAACCAGGAAACTACAATGGAATACCTTTAGATTCCAGTTATGGTGAACCAGTGATTGGATTGCTGTTGTGCAATGCTCACAGTACTAGGAGCAAATGGAGCTCATGAAATAAAACTTGTCTCTCCTATCAGCACTGGGCACTAGCACCTATACAATGGTATAGCCCTCATGGCAGTACTTTAAGTTTTTATGTAATTTGTTGCAGATGGACTCACTGTATTATGAGAATGGTAATAACACCCATTAACAATTACTCATTTTCAGCTTTTATAGAAGGAAATCTTGTTATATAACTGGAGTTTTTCCCTCATCTCACTGCAGTTTATTGTGTCCACCCACGTGTTACTTTTTTGAAATAATCAACATAAAGACACCAACAAGCTGAAGGGAAAAAAAGGAAGCAATGCAATGTTGAATGGCAGCTGGAAAATTTAGACGAGTGATCCCTTCCAAAACAGTTACCAAAAATGTACTCTCTTTATAAACAAACAAGTATTGCTGGTCAGAAAATTTCAGTACATTTTTTGTAACTGCCCACTCTTTTTCTGACCAGCTCTAGAAGCAACTTAACATTTGTGCCAGTGTAGTCTTTTTTTAAAAGAAAAAAAGAGTTTGCAACATTTCTTAGTTTCCTGTGCTTCCTCAGAATGGCAGTGAATTACTGATGCTAGAAAAAAAATGAAGACCTAGTAGGGTGTTTTGTCCATTATCCTGGCACTACAGGACTGAACTTCCCAGTGTATTTTCTAGCACTCTGTCTAGTCCAGATTTAAAAGCAAAGGGTCTTCCATCCCTTCCTTTGGAAGGCTAGTCCACAGTACGATGGATATGACATTTGGGAACTCTTTAGTGACATTAAACTTAAATTTTCCTAAATTTCATATGATTATTTCTACTAGGCTAAGTAACTCCTCCTTTTCTGTGATGTTTTCATGCTATAATGTTTTCAGGCAGTAATCATGATTCCTCAGGTCTTGATCCAAATGTAAGTAACTAAGTATTTGAGTAGTCTCATTAACTACTCAGCATGCTATAAAATTATCGTTTTATTTTTAGAAAGGAGAATAGACAAGAACTTTATCATTCACCATTCATTACAGCTCAGCTTTAACATATATTTGAGTTACACAGTCAATGAAGTATTTTTTTTAAATCATGCAAAGTTTGACAATGGAAAACTTGTATGTCTAGCCTATCAGAATTTTCAACCACTGATGCTAAGGAAGCAAATTAATATAGACAAATCTCATTTCAATCCATGCCAATAATTATAATTAAAAGGTTGAGAGAAAGTTGGCAAAGAAGTAACCTAATTATTTCTCTTTTCCATACCATTCAGCCTGAACCAAAATTTGTTCCAACAAATCCCTGTGCATAGAAATGGCAGCATTTTTCCTTAGCTTTGATGGGGGACACTCTCTTCTCCATATCTGTGAATTTTGAGGAATGATTTCTGAGTGAGAAGTGCATTAATTCTCTTTAGAATCTCATGCACTGAAAACCACTCTTCAGAGGCATGCTGTAGTACTTCATCCACAATATCACACTTCACATTTTTTCTGTAATAGATTTGGAGGAAGAATAGTTTAAACTCTAACTCCACTGAGAAATCTAATTCCTCCCTCCTCTCTATAAAATAGAAAAAAAAAGTATTGTGAAATTACTATTTTGGGAAAAATACCCATCTCTAGTATATGCTGTATATTTTGTTTCCTGAAATGATATTGCAGTGTAGATGCTTTTCCATCTTGAAAATATTCAAAATGATGCATAAGTGCTATGGCAAAGTATAACCTCAAATTTATCAACTTGACCAAATGAATAACATTACCTATTGCAATAGATAGTAAGAAAAATAAGCAAAAACAACAACAATCTATGTCTCTTTTATATTTATTGTTGCATCCACATCTGTATTTATCTAGAGAGACAAGTCTGGGATGATTTCATTATTTACAAGAGGCAAAGCATGTTTTCCTCAAAGTATTCAGGGGGAAAAAGTCAAAGCCTGAAAATTCTCAGAATCCCCACTTCTGGAAATATGAGTTTGCCATTGACTGGCTTCTCCAGGTTGTTCAATAGCCACCATGGGAGTTCATTCTGCATGGAACAGTGTGATCATCATTCGGACAGCTGATCATATATTCCAGAGCTAAACATGCTGTGGGGAGTGGCTACTCCCCAGCTCCTCCACTTAACACACAACCAAAGTTCAGACAGAAGGTTCACTTTAGGGTTCTGACTCTCCCCACTTCTATGCTCCTAGCCTAAGTGTGCGCCATTTGGCTCCCCTGTGAGTGAAGTAGAAGATGGGATGACTGAACCTATGGTTCTAAGACTGATTTGCATCATCTGCCCATTCATATTAACTCAAAATGGAGCAGGGGGACTGATTAGCTTCTTGTGCAATACAGGATTTGTCCCCATTTCATATCTTCAGTCCTTTATCTATTATTTTGTGGTCAGCCTTAAATCCTGTTAATTTTACCTTAATTAAATAGAGGAAGTGATCTCAGTATTTGCAGTATTCCCCTACTTTGCTATATAGAGAATACCTCAAATGCCATACTGAAGTACTAAGCACCTAAGGCAACTGGCAAGTTTTTAAAACACTAGCTGTTGTAGTTTTAAATGCAAAGGGCCTTCTACAACATCTCTGTTCCACCATATAATAGATCATACAGTCACTAGAGATGCTAGATCAGATCACACACTGACTATATTCCAATGCTGCTTCCCAGGAAGGAATTGACCAGAATTTCTGCACACTGGAGCAGAACAACAGTGGCAAAACATAACTGTATGGTATGGTACAAAGGTTTTATCAACAGAAATTTGGCACTGCTACATTATTCATGAATGGCAAAGCAGGAGTGGGTTTTATAAGTCATGCTAAGTGAGTACTTTCTGCCACCACAAACTAGCATGTGTTCTCTGTATGCCACATGTGTGCTATTAGAGCTATCTTACAAAGGTTTGAGAGAGTTTTTACAAAATGTATCCCACTGCCTGGAAAGCCAGGTGCCTTAGGTTACATTTGTTCAACTGGACAGATCTCAAAAGGAGCCAATACACTCTCTCCTCTAAAAATAGCCTGAAATTGCTTTCTAGACTAACTTTTTCTAACTAAAAAAGTTACAGTATAAAGCTCTGATATCTCAGGATATTCTTGGGCAAGAAAAATAGATCTCCCTTGGGAAAGTAAGGATTACCCTGTGCCAATGGTCTAACTCTCCCATTACTAGGGCTTATAGCATCACAAGATTTCAGAACTTAAACCTATCCCTGAGCTGGGACTGAATATTGCCCATCCTGGGCCTCAGGCAGGTGAGATTTTGGAAGGGACTAAATGTAATATCTGGGAGGAAAGAATGAAACAATTCTCTTGCAGGTTGATTTTAGCATCATGTGGAACTGCCAAAGGGATTGAAATGCTAGAAGTAGGGAAGCTGATTCTTGGGTATGTGTGTATGGATATATATATATATATATATCATACAGCTTTGCATTTACCAATTGGGTATCACTACCACATGCAGATGTGATGGGTATGCCCATGGGCAGTGGCTACTTAAAATGTTCATTTCAGTTCTAGGGAAAATCTGAGACTGGCAATGTCTCTAAAACCAGAATCAACTTTTAAGCATGCCCAAGACATGAACAATTATGACACTTTACACTTGCCAAAAGAACCTCTTTAAAGACACCTCTTTTAGGCAGTGCTTTCCTATGGACTTTTTTGCCTTGACTCAGGCACTTAAGTAAGTCCTTACCTTGGGTCATATTGACTTCAATGGGACTTAGAAGCATGTGCATACGTTCTGATGTGCGTAGGGATATTTTCCTGAAGCAGGGTCTTTAAGGGTGTTTACACAGCCTCTGGAAGTGAGCCTCCTCGCCCGGTTCAACAGGCTTGGGCTAGCAGGGCTTGTATTGGTGCTCCAAACATAGCTCCGTAGAGAGAGCTTTGAAGTTGGAGCTCGGGCTCTAAATCCCACTTCTCTACCTAGGCTTCAGAACCTGAGCTCCTGCCGGAGCTGCAACTTCAAAGTGCGCCTACGCGACTATTGTTAGAGTGCTAGGAAAAGCCCTGCTAGCCCTGCAGGGGACTCGGGCTGGAAGGCTCGATTCTGCAAGCTGCGTGGACAAACCCTCCGAGGCAGCAGGATCAGATCCTTAAATGCTGTAAATACAGAGAATTATTTTGAAATAAACTTTTTTTAATATAGCTTGTTCCAGGAGTCAGTCATCTCCCAAAGCTACCTTCTTATATTTTTGATAGAAAATTAAAAATAAATTACATACTGTGTGTTACACCATGTGTGTGTGTCTACCATTTTACGTGGTTGTGGCCCCAAATATACATAACCAAAGTGCATTTTTTTAACATTAAATTAGCTAGAAAAAGGAAGTTAACTATATTCAAAACCTGAATTACTGTTTTTTAGACTTGGATTAGAATGTTGTAAATCCTTTTATGACTGTACAAAAATACTTTGCTATCATTGTACAAACTCCATCATTCAGAAGACAGCACTCCACACATTCATTTTAGTAATGTCTGTCTGGTCTGGGAATGGTTGTTGGAGGACAATTCATAGGTCAATGTATTTGTCAGTAACAGACATCATGATGTATTAGGTCTAGGAACAATAGTCCCAAACCCATGAACTCATTTTGGTTGATAAAGGTAATAGTGTTGACGTAATATACTTGGACTTCTGTAAGACGTTTGACATGGTATCATGTGACTTTATGATAATTAAGAAACTAAAAGAATACAAAACCAACCCGGCACACATTTCGTGGATTAAAATGAGTTAACTGATAGGTCTCAAAATGTAATTGTAAAAAGTGATTATCATCAAGTTGGTGTGTTTCTAGTGGGGTCCTGAAGGGATCAGTTCTTGACCCTATCTTATTTCATTTTTTTTAAACCAATGATCTGGAATGAAACATAAAATCAGTACTGATAAAGTTTGCAGACGTCACAAAAATTGGGGGAGTAGCAAATAGTGAAGAGGACAGGTCACTGATACAGAATCATCTGGATTGGTTGGTAAACTGGGGCAAGCAAGCAATATGTGTTTAAATTAATTTATGTATTAATTTTACATTTACAGAACCATTGCTTAATAGGAAAAGTGCTCTCTCTTCTATTATAATTTTTCACAGTCAAATAAATAATCAAAATGCAATTCTCATTTCTACACTGTACTGTGATGAGAACATAAATTCCATCACCTGGTTATTACTAGACACTAAGGACTAACAGCTCAAGAGACAGTTGAGAGAGAGGATGGCCTAGTGGTTACGGAACTAACCTAGTTGAGAGACCTGGCTTTAAGTTCCTGTTTCATCATAGACTTCCTGTGTGATCTTAGGCAAGTCACTCTGCCTCCCTGCGCCTGATCGTACAGGGGTGTTATGCAAAAAAATTACATTAAAAATTGTGAGGCACTTAGACACTATGATAATGGCAGCCATATAAGTATTTTAGATAGTTTTAAACATTCCTGTTTATCCCCTTTAATGAGTTACCGCTCAGCCTGAGCCTGCTGAAGCCTGATGAGTCATCCCTGAACCCGAAAGTGTGATGAGTCATCAGAGGCAATTACCTGAAGGTTTTGTGATAGGCCCCACATCATTCAACTAGGGTTCAGTCAATCCACAGGCAGGGATCCACCCAGGTGATCCCAAGGAACTTATATAGGCTTCTTATATAGGCTTCTAATCTCTTATATAGGCTTTTAATCTCTTCAATCTGCTCAGAGTCACTACCTGGACTAGATCAACAGATCTCCCTTCCCCTTGCCCATTTCCACACTAGACAGCCCTTGTTCCAGCCAGAATGTTACTTAAGCCATCACCAGAGATTTTAACAATCCCCTCCTCGGTGAAATTTTGTTTCAGAATTAGAGTGAAGAGATTACTTTGACAGGGTCCTGATAGTGAGTCTCCCAGAAATGATTTATCGTGAACCCCTTCTTCTGTAAGTTATGTCAGCCTTGTGAATTTCCACTGTCTTGAGCAAGCCAATTATTTGGGCAGGCAAGTGAAAACTGGATCTTTAATTGGGTTGGTGGCAGTCCCTATAGCCACTCGTGGGTGTAGGAGGTTCCATTTTTATAGCAGTTCAGTCACTCTCCTACATAGTTACTCTACAGTGCAGTAGGAAGCAGCCACCAGAAGATTATAAAAGGCCACCTCATGTTTATTCTTCCTCTGTCATTTAGGCAGACAGAGAAAAGGCTGTGAACTCCAACCTCTACTCCCAAACTAATTGCAACAGCCCCCACCGCCTTTCTCCGATTCCTACCCTTAGTTGTGGGAATTGTCTTATCTCCTCCCCATAGCACAAAACTTTGCCAACACAAACAGGGAAAACTGCAAATTCCTCTCCTCCACCCCCACTGGGACTGGAAATCTATAATGACAAGTTTGCAAGGCTGCAGTATGTGTGGGTATGTAGTTACTTTGTATAATGTTATTGTGTGCCTTAGAGGAAAAAACTCTATGTAAGGTCCAGCTTGAGCTTTTTAAGTAGTGCTACACTCAGTGGAAGTCTGCATTAAGTGTCTGGTTACCTGCCGGAATGCTCAATGCATTACAGCTTTCCTCTGAGCGGGGAACAAATTTGTAGTGAATTTTGTGATTAAAGTAGAATAGTTCTGCAAAGGCATTTTTTCTTGAGGGTGAGAAAACATGAACTTCCCCTTTTTTTACTCCTGAAGTTTAAACACAGAGCCAAGGGCAATTAAGTAGTATGATGATACCACAAAGGGATCAGAGTGTGCGACAAGCTTGTATACCCAGCACTGAGGCTCGAAGCGGCTCCAAGACTGCAGAAGTAGCATTTGCCCTTGATGTTGAGGGGCAGGGAGTGATGTAGACAGGTGGAAAGATGAATCTTCCACTGCTCTGCATTAACCTGTCTAGCCAATTTGGCAGTGGTGTTACTGTTGATGGGAGTCACGGCTCTGAAGCTTTTAGGATGGAGCACGGGAATATAATATGATAATTGTGGAGAAGAGTATGACACTTCTAGCTTCTAGATTCCCAACACCAATCTAGAGAGATCTTAACCAAAGTAATAAAACAAATAAAAAATCTTTAAGGGATCTCATTTTTATTCCTTTATAATGTGGTAATGTTTTGCTTCACACAAGGGGCTTTTTACAGGTACAGTATTAAACAGGTATTCAGATAGCACAAGCACAATTAAAAATCCAAGAGAAATAGACAAACCAAAATGTAGGATACAGGGTAAAGACTGGGCTAGTTTATTCTGAAAAATTCAGCAAATTAAACAGCGGTATTGCTTTCACTCTTTAGTTAGACCGCACCTGTTCTGCTAACTCTTCCCTCTTCAGTGTTGTATAATGCTTACTCTATTAAAGGATAATCACATTGCTCAGTGGACATACACTGTATATCTATTTCTGACTGTCCACTTACAATGGAACTTCCTTAATTGTGTGTACCCAAAGGGTGTTTGTTTGTAATGGTATTCAAGTATTTAAGAACCAAAAACCATGTTTCAGATTAATTAACGTGACTTAGTCTAAGTTGCACAGTCTAGTTGGACAGGAACAACACAAACGTTTAAAGAAAGATGCATGAGGTTTAAGAATGAGAGCAGAGACAGGGGTAATCGGTCAGTGATAAAAGGCTAAAATACTTCCAGACTTGAAGCAAACACTCAGACAAAATGAACTTAACTGCTTTGCTAACATTTAATGTGACACAAACATCAGGCCATATGCACTTGCAGTATTACATAAATCATGGCATTTCCTTGTGGTTTTGCTGTGTATCACAGGTGCTGGAGTTGAGAGCCAGCAGTGAAGCAGTTAATGAAAAAGTTACATTTAAATCAATCAGTTTGTAATAATTGGGGGGCACCATCAGAACAAAAAAATCTGGAGTGAAAATTGCAGAAAACTTGTGATTATTAACCCTAAATTCAGAAGAAGAGTACAGCATGCCTAATGTTCTACTGAGAAACTGAAGGCCACTATACTATTTGTGACTCTATTATTTTCAGACAGCAGCCCTGCTCCTCCCACCAAGCTCTGGAACACTCTAATATGCCTATTTTTTGGTACTTATATGGTGCCCTTTACTGTAGCATCTGAGCACCTCACATTTTTAATGTATTTATCTTCACAACTCCCCTGTGAGGTAGGGAAGTGCTATTTATCCCCATTTTACAGATGGGGAACTGAGGCACAGACAGATTAAGTGACTTTCCCAAGGTCACACAGGAAGTGTGTGGCAGAGCATCAAACTAAACCTAGGACTCTCTGGTCACTTAACCACTGTGACAGCCTTCCTTCCCCAACAACTCACAGTGATGCATATATTCTTAATACTATAATCAGGCCTCATACCCCCTGCACCAAGCCATCGAGGGCGGAAGTGTTCTGCCACAAGTTAGTTTATCTATCTAAACATGAGATCAGGACCAGTGATTTGCAATATAAGTGACATATTCAGACTATTACCTGCACTTTGTTTTTGAAGTTCAGCTGTTAGGGAAGTCCAACATACATTGCAGAAAGGGCAAGCAATGGGAAGTTTTCTTGAATAGTTCCTTCATAGTTGGGTGAAGCTCAGTGAAAGACTAATCATAGAAGTCGATATTTTCTGTTCATTTAAAAAAAAAATAAAGTAATTTCAAACCTCACTGATGTTTTTGTAACATTTTAGAAAGGATCATGGGATTGTTGCCTACTCTATATGGGCTCAGTCCTGACTTTGCTCATGAGCCCTGTCTTTGGGTCAGCATGTAATTGCACTAACCCTTTGAGCAGCCCAAGGGGAAGATTGACACTCAGGGCGTCACAGTCTCCTTCCTGGTGCTTCAGCTGCTGTCTCTACCTGGCACAGTATCTGCTCCCTGACATGGTGGCATAGCTGCACTGCTGAATAATTAGTGGGTAGCATTGCCTCAGATGGTTCCCCGCCCCCTCACTGGCACATAGAGGAGACATAGTGTCTTTGCAGAGCCTGATGTCTTTCCTATGTTTCTAGTTGTGATGCAGGTAGCTGGCACATGAAAGTAAAAGAGTGCTGGTCACTCCCTTTCAGTCATAGATTTCTATGCACCCAGGCCACAATTTGGCCCTAAGCAAGAGTTTGAGATTTATCAAAGCCAACAAGGGGCTCTAGCCACACAGCTCCATTAATTTCAAAGGGACTTGTATTGATAAATAACCTTTCCCGCTTTAGAAATTTCAGTGAGACTGTATTATATAAATCCTATATATTTGTGTGTTGAGAAGGAATGTGTGTCAAAGGGGATCATTGATGACAATGTCTAAGTCCACCGAGTCAAATAAAATCCATATTTCTGGATATATGTAATGTATTCGTATGAACACAGAGACAGATAGCATATAAAACATGGAATCATATGAAGGCTTTTCATTTCATTATGGGTTTATATTTTAAAGAAAGTTTTAGTGATCATTCAAGTGCTGTGTTGACAGCCATGCATGCAGAGGTCCCCATTCACCCACAGATTAGATATAGCAGTAGTAGTAGCAAAGTCAGCTTCATTCATCACTATTATTAATTATTACTATTATAATAATCATCATCATCATAATCAACAACCAAAGTATAGAAAGTAAAGTGAGCTATGCATTCTACAGATTATTTAATGATTAAAGAAGCCCAGATTTCCAGCCACAGGATACCAGTAACTCATTCTGAAATCAATGGTTCCGTATTTTCTATATTAACCTCTTCCGCATACCGTGAATAGGTTACTCATGTTCAACAAATAGATTTTTGTGATGTTATAGATTTACACATTCTTTTGTATTGAAATCAGTGATGATGCCTTATCCTAGCATAGGATCCCAGCTATATTTGGACAAAGGAACTAATGAGAGTATTGTTTGATGATTGGTGGTATGTTTAACCTTGTTGTATCATTGGGGCTAGGCGGGGGGAAGGTAAGCAGAGATTTAGAAAGGGGGGCATTTTTAAAATGGGGTAAAATAGGGGAGAGGGCAGTTCTCGGTACCACATTTGGGGGGGAAGAATGAAAGAGGGTGGGGACTAACTAGACACTTACCTCACCTCATAAAATATTTTACTCTTTTGTCATATCCCTTTCCTATCTCTTTCATTTGTTTTCCCCCTCAATTTTGAAACAAAAACTTCAAATCAATAACTACTAATAATAATTAGTTTGAGAAAAATTGAAGAGCCCATGATTTTAGGATGTCCCTACTAGTTTTGCTTCATTCTACAATATTCTGCAAATTCTAAGCCTTCATTTTAAAACAAAAATGCAAGAGAGTGCTATGCACTCAGTAACTCTTGAGAAACCTGATAGGACACTACAAGATAATCTGATGCAAAACTGTCTCTATTCAAACAATGGTACAATCTGGTTGAAAACTCAACCCTCAACCCTCCCCTACAATAGAAAAGCACAAACTTGAAAGCTTATTTGGCACCATTTAAATAGGAATATTAATAATATACCGGAGCAATATGTTTTTCTTTAAAAATGATTAAGGGAATGAGATATAAAAATCTTTGTTAGTACAATAGAAAAATTGCACAATTACAAATCACACCAAAAAAGTCAAGGAATGTAGAATTAAGGTTTATGATGTTAGAATTAAGGCAATATTACCTTGCCCATGTTCTAGATTTGCTTTATTGACTGTCAATTTTTCTAGTTACAAGTTCAACCGGATACATTTGTTATGACAGTAAAAGCATAACAGAAAGTTGTAATAGATGTGTAACATATTTGCCACTACTGTTGCTGCTGGAGCCTTACCTTTGCATTGTCCTACTCTAGGCATTTAAGTCTAGTTTTGATATCAGGTGAACTTGAAGTTACTCTATTAAAATGAAGCTGAAATACAATGAACTTACTCCACACTTATACATATGACCTAATAGAAATTAAAGTTGGGAGAAGGAAAAACAAAACAAAACAAAAACAAAAAACAGTGATCTTTCTCTATGTACTGTATGTAGACCCACAGCAAAAATGTTCGGAAGACAGCCCAGTAAATACATAAGTAAAGCTCCAAGGATTTATTTTGTAATCAGATGCTTAAGATGATTGGCAAGCCTTATTTACAGTTTTCCTGTGTTGTCATCTATATTTAAAAAGATATCAGATTTTTAGCAAGAAAATAATTTGGTCACCATCATGAAATATAGTCTTCTGATTGCATTACAGTGGCTGCACTATGACTTTCTTGCTTGCTGACAATGAGTTTTGCTATGTTAATTAAATAAGCAATGTGTCTATGATCTTTACTCATTAAAATTAATGTAATAGTATTTAAATTGAAGATTCATATTGGACTCAATCTGGCAAAGCTGAATAAAACAGCTTCACGTGAGTTACTCTAAGCTTATTCCTGATATAACACAGAACTGTATCAAGAGTTTCTATATGAAATCAGTTTACCCTTGCTTCATTTGCTGTTATTACCCCTCCCTCAACACCCACTAATATGTTAGGAGCAGACAAAAGTGTCCAGTATTAAATAAACCTATAAAGAGCTGCTCACCAGAAATTCAAAGCTTCAGGGAATAGGTCTCCCCAGGCATGGGAGCTCCCTAGGCCTTACCCATTTGCTATGCATCCAGCCTGCCTTGCTTCTTCATGCTGACTGACTTAGGGTATGTCTACACTGGCAAGTTTCTGTGCCACAAGTTCTACCACTTTTATTAAACCACTGGAATTAAACCGCTGTTGCGTGTCCACAATGTGCTCCTTGTGATGCTGGAGCGCATCCACATTAGCAGCTCTTGCAATGGCAAAGACAACAATGCATTGTGGTAGCTATCCCACTATGCAACTAGTCACAGGGTGCTTTGGGAAGGGTTTGCAAAGCCTCATGGGGCAGGCACAGCATCACATGATGCAGGTTTCCCAATCCCATTGTTCCATGAGCATCCTACTACATTCCCAGTTGCTTTTCAATTGAAGTGGGGGGGAGGGGTGACAGGGAGTGTATGTGTGTATGGAGGGGGGAGAGAGACAGTGTGTTTTGGGGAGAGAGAGTGTGTCAGCACGCTGACTTGTAAGTTCAGACAGCGGCAGGAAGCAACCAGTCCTGAGGCAGGGGGAAGGGAAAAACCCCAACATCAGCCCCCGCCTCTCTCCCTGGGCTCTCTGCACAACAATCTCTCTCTCTCTCACACACACACACACACCCCTGCCTCTGTGTTCAACAGCACGAGCATTCCACATTAATGGTTTGCTTTGTGTCCCGGAGCAGATCAGCGCAGCACACAACGGCTGTCAGAAACGGTGCTTTGAAAGGCGAGGGGCGCATGTCTCCAGGGCAGCGGAGTTCAAAGCAATGAGCAGAGCAGTCATTTGAGGCATTATGGGACAGCTCCAGAGGCCAATTACAGCACAGAAAGCAATCAAGTGTTCACACTGGCAATAGAGCGCTGGAGCCTCTGCGCAAATAGCCTTACGACTCTCGTTGAGGTGGGTTTTTTGCAGCGCTGCAACTGAGAAGTTTCTGCGCACAAAGTGGCTTGGCAGTGTGTACAAGTCTGCAGTTTGAGCGCAAAAAGCTGCTTTACTTTGCAGAAACTTGCCAGTGTAGACAAGCCCTTTATCAGATTACTACAGTCTGATGTGACACAGGGACCGCTTCTGGCATCATGACTGAGCTCTGTGGCCTGACCTTGCACTGAAGCAGTGAGTTGGAATTAGCCCAAAGGGGTGACAGTCAGCATGACAGAAACACTTGGAGAGGTTCTCATTATTAGTGTTTATTTTATTTTATTTTTTAATTTTTAACAAACAGGTTTTGTATACAAAACACGAGATTCACAAGCCTGTGGAATGATCTCCCAAAGAAATGGAGCAACCTTTGCACATTTGAAAAACTACCCTTGTCAAAAGACATTTCCAGTAAATGTGCAATAGGTAACTGTCCTGCACTGATAGGTAGATGCACTAGATGACCTAAGAAATGTTTGCTGCTTTTAGATTTTAGATTCTGGAATCGGATCCATTACCCACTGAAATCAATGGGAGCCTTTCCATCTACTTCAATGGACATTGGGTCAGAACCATGGAGAACTGAGGCAAAAATATGTATGGAGTGTGGACATCTATAACAGAAACAAAAGACATAAATATATATATATATATTTAAATGTAAATAATTCTATTAACTAGGATGAGATTCTGATGATGCATGGGGAAAAGGAGAAAGTAAGGTTCACTGATGTAGATGTAAGCAGACAGATTTTGAAGAAACTTTAAATTAAGATTATGGATTAGTATTTAAAAGAAAACAAACAAAAAACCCAGCACTGTTTACCATATTATTTGTATTACACTAGCATCTAAAAACCCAAACTAAGACCAGGGTAATATTCTACTGGACACTGTACATTACAGGTAGTCTGAGAATATCTTTTTTTTTTTTCCCTGCTGAAAATGTCTAGGATTTTTTTTTTTTAAGTCATCAAAATGTACAGAGGAAAATTTCAACTTTTCACTGGGAAAAAACAAACTTTCAACAGAAAACAAAAACTTCTGTTTTCAAATGAAACATCAAAAATGTTTTGGAGGAAAGCAGCCACTTTCCATGGAAAGTTTTGTTTTGCCAGAAACCCAATTTTCTGTTGAAAAAAAATTTGACAAACTTTTAGTTCTGCCTTACTGTACATACAAAGTAAAAGACATCTACTGACTAATTAGTTTACAACATACGTAGACAAGACAGGACTGGAGAAAAGTAGCATTAACATCTTTTCCATTTTACAGATTGGGAATTGAGGCACAGAGAAATTAAATAGCTTCCTTATGATACAGGGAATCTTTGGCAGTAATAAGAATTAAACCCAGGTCTCATAAATCCTAATCTAATGTTTTAAACCACAAGACAGTCCTTCCTTGGAGGGTGGATTTCTCCAAGTGCTAACAGCTCTAGCATAGGCTAATGTAGTGCCCATCTTTAAAAAAGGGAAGAAGGAGGATCCGGGGAACTACAGGCCAGTCAGCCTCACCTCAGTCCCTGGAAAAATCATGGAGCAGGTCCTCAAGGAATCAATTCTGAAGCACTTAGAGGAGAGGAAAGTGATCAGGAACAGTCAGCATGGATTCACCAAGGGCAAGTCATGCCTGACTAACCTAATTGCCTTCTATGAGGAGATAACTGGGTCTGTGGATGAGGGGAAAGCAGTGGATGTGTTATTCCTTGACTTTAGCAAAGCTTTTGATACGGTCTCCCACAGTATTCTTGCCGGCAAGTTAAAGAAGTATGGGCTGGATGAATGGACTATAAGGTGGATAGAAAGCTGGCTAGATCGTCGGGCTCAACGGGTAGTGATCAACGGCTCCATGTCTAGTTGGCAGCCGGTTTCAAGCGGAGTGCCCCAAGGGTCGGTCCTGGGGCCGGTTTTGTTCAATATCTTCATTAATGATCTGGAGGATGGCGTGGACTGCACTCTCAGCAAATTTGCAGATGACACTAAACTGGGAGGAGTGGTAGATACGCTGGAGGGTAGGGATAGGATACAGAGGGACCTAGACAAATTAGAGGATTGGGCCAAAAGAAACCTGATGAGGTTCAACAAGGACAAGTGCAGAGTCCTGCACTTAGGACGGAAGAATCCCATGCACTGTTACAGACTAGGGACCGAGTGGCTAGGCAGCAGTTCTGCAGAAAAGGACCTAGGGGTTACGGTGGACGAGAAGCTGGATATGAGTCAACAGTGTGCCCTTGTTGCCAAGAAGGCTAACGGCATTTTGGGCTGTATAAGTAGGGGCATTGCCAGCAGATCGAGGGACGTGATCGTTCCCCTCTATTCGACATTGGTGAGGCCTCACCTGGAGTACTGTGTCCAGTTTTGGGCCCCACACTACAAGAAGGATGTGGAAAAATTGGAAAGAGTCCAGCGGAGGGCAACAAAAATGATTAGGGGGCTGGAGCACATGAGTTATGAGGAGAGGCTGAGGGAACTGGGATTGTTTAGTCTGCAGAAGAGAAGAATGAGGGGGGATTTGATAGCTGCTTTCAACTACCTGAAAGGGGGTTCCAAAGAGGATGGATCTAGACTGTTCTCAGTGGTACCAGATGACAGAACAAGGAGTAATGGTTTCAAGTTGCAGTGGGGGAGGTTTAGATTGGATATCAGGAAAAACTTTTTCATTAGGAGGGTGGTGAAGCACTGGAATGGGTTACCTAGGGAGGTGGTGGAATCTCCTTCCTTAGAGGTTTTTAAGGTCAGGCTTGACAAAGCCCTGGCTGGGATGATTTAGTTGGGATTAAGTCCTGCTTTGAGCAGGGCGTTGGACTAGGTGACCTCCTGAGGTCCCTTCCAACCCTGATATTCTATGAGTCTATGATTCTATGATTTCCAATGTGCTAAAACAGTAACCCAACTGAACCTCATTTCTTAATTTTCCCTTTTTAATTTCATTTCAGCTGTCTCATTTTGAATGACTTCAATTAGCATGTTGGTATATTTATTTTGTTACTTTGTGTTACCTCACCTAAACTTTTTTTTTTCTATTTTAGACCTTGACAAATGATTCTAGGATATTCAATAAAAAAAACCCTCTCACTTACATTAGTAATCTGAAGCATAAGAGGCTTGGTCCTTAAGTACTTGAATTCCTTATAAACACACACAGAGAGAGAGAGAGAGAGAAACCACACCAATTAAAGAAGTTCCATTGTAAGTGGACAATCATCAGTAGATGTATAGTGTATGTCCATTGAGCCATGTGATTGTCCTTTAATAGAATATACATTACAAATCACTAAAGAGGGAGGAGGAAGGAAGATATGCTAATCAAATAAAAGATTAAAAAGCATATTTATAACCTGATTAACTGTTGAACTTTCCAGAATAAACTAGCACAGTCTTTAAATTTATGTTCTATATTTCTCTCTATTTTTATACTGTGCTTGTCACCATAGTATTAAAATCTTGAGAAATAGTCTATCTGTATAAGGCCTCTCTCTTCTGGAACCAAAACATTTCCCATTATGGAGGAACAGAAATGAAGAGCTGTGCATCTCTTAAAATGATGGGTATTGATCAAGCTGGATAAGCATCAACATCATGATAAAGGTTTATTGACTTCCATTAACATTTACAAGATTTCCCTTTCTAATCAATGTTAACATATTTAAAAAAAAATAAGTAGCATTAAGTTTTATTTTTCCTCAGAAACTAACAACAATCAAGGCAATTAAATATTAAAACTGTGTAAAACTCAGTGGGTGTCTTTCCATTGATTAAAATGGACTGTGGACCAGGTCCTTAAATAGCAAAATGAGGTTGCCCAGTCAGCACCAGTAAAACCATGATTAAATAGTTGTTCGGGTGCCAAATTTATAGACTGAATCTGTAATGAGGGACAATAACTCACAGGGGTCATAGAAATTGCCATACCAGATCACACCTTTGGTATTTCTAGTCAGGTAACCTATCTCCAGTACCAGCTTCTTCAGAAGAAGCACCCATTAATGGACAAATATAAAACAATAAGAGAGATTTTTCAGAAGTGCATGAGGGATTTAGGAGCACAGGGCCATCAACTATAAATGTCATATGGTAACATAAAGGCAGTTAGAATTTGGCTTAGGTCCTTAGGGTATCAGAGTTAATATTATGAATACATTTTATCATAGCTATTGTAACTTCATAGGATATTCTTGTTATTCATGTACATATCTATTCATTTTTTTCAGTCCTATTAAGCTTTTCATTTCAGTAATATATCTTGTGTCAATGAGAGCCAAAGGTTAGTTATGAATTATGGAAAAGAGTATATCCTTTTAACAGTTTTAAATTTGTTGCAATTTAGTTTCATTGGGTCTTAATGAGAAATGGTAAACAGGAGAACCCAGCTGATCTTCCCAATATCCTTCAATATTTCATATACCACTGCCATGTCACCTTCTAATAATTTCTTCTGTATACTAAATGATCTTCATCTTTTCTCATGTGGAAGTCTCTCCACATCTCTAATTATTATTGTTGCCCTTCTCTGGACCTTTTCTATATTTCCGCTATCTCCTTCTACAGATGGAGTGACCTATGCTGGACAGAGTATTCAGGATAGTGTATGTCATCAATTTATACAAGCACTGTATAATAAATAATTTCAGCATTCTTTTGCATCCTTTTGTTAATGCAGCCTAATCAATATAAACTGTTTGCTTTTTTGTTTGCAACTGCACACTAAGCGGGTGTTCTCAATGAGCTGTCCATAATGGTGTCCAGGTCTTTTCCTTGAGATGTTACAGTTAATTTATTTTAGAAAACATCAGTGTGTAGAAGTAGTTCAAATTGTTCATTCCAATGTGCACTCTTACCTTGCACTGGTCTAAAACGACATATGTTATTATGTTGCCTAAATGACTACTTTTATTAGGTCCTTTAGAAGTCCCTCTCCAGCCTGGACTAACCAAAATAAGTTTATCTTCGAGTGAACCTCAGTTCATTTCCTGTTCCAGACCATTAAAAGATATATTAATAAAAGGTCAGCATTTGAAATCAGCTACCTGATCATGATATGTGAGATAGTAAGTTTTTATCTAATCAAAATAGGAAATAGTTGTAAGTTGTGGTACCTCAATTAACTGTGTATACACACACACACACACACGGCCTGATTCTATACTGATTTCACATTGGAGTCAATGTAGTAGTAGTCAGTGATGTTACACAGACATAAAACTTGTGTAACAGAATAGAGAGTCGGGTCTGTTTGCTTTTTAATTACAACCACTGAATAGGCATGCAATAAAATAAGCCTGCACACAATTAATATTATACACAGACACACACACACACACACACACACACACAAAAAACTAGGAAGGCCAGGAATCAATAACTTTATGTTTAACCTTTCTGCGGGAAATCAGACCTCAAATATTTGTTTGAATAAAGGGGCCAGATACTTATCTATGGCCAAGGAGCACACAGCACAAATTGAGATGGTGGGAGATGCTAAAATGGTATAAAGTGCAGCTTTATATTGCTCTAATCCCTGATCTGTGCATAGGACTGGTCCCTGAGGGCCAGTAACAATCACAAGGAACTGAAACCACAGCCAGAGGTCAGTGCAGCACTGAGGTATCCAGGTCATATACCTTTTCCTCCAGCCATACTAGCTCTATCCATAGGAATCTATTATGCCAGGAAATGCTCCCTCTACTGAAATGATCCTTCTGGAACTTGATCCACCAACTCTACAGCCATAATCCTCCAGAGGTGCAGTGCAATGTGGCCACACTGCACAGGAGAACCTTGTTGAAAGACTCTTGTAGTTGCAGGAGGAAGAGGAGGTTGGGCTTAACTACTCACTGCTTAAGGCACTCGAGAAGGAAATATTGATAGTCAGTAATAGGTTATCTCACATATAGTCTCAAAAGTAGAAGCATTTTCAAGTGTATTGTAATACCACATGTTAATATGACTTCAAATTTTCTTAAGGCCAGCAACCCTGTGATGGCTATACATTTGGGTGGGGCTAAATTTAGTGATATTTTTAGTGACAATTGAAGCACATATTACAATGAGATTTTTAATATAGGTCATTAAGACATGTTTTTGCATAGTATTTGGGGGAAGTTTGTATGGAAGCAGCAGTCGGGAGAAGAGCAGATTTTGCTAGAGTTCTGAAAGTTGGGGCTATTTCAGGGTAAATTTTGCTGTTCACTCAAGGTAATAAGTAGGAACCATGTAATTTCTCCCACTCTTATCATTTATTATTTTTACTCAGAAGTGTCTGGTGGCCCCAATGAGATATCAGGTCCCATTGTGCTAGTTTATATATAAATGAAAAGATGGTCTTTGCACCAAGGAAATTACTATCTAAATATATATAAGGAAAGACACCAGATGGATACAACATACAAATGGGGGAAGCAAAAGACAGGAGCATTCTTGCCTCCTCAACATCTTCTATGCAGCCCCTAACCTGAGAACATCCTCTTGCCCTGTTCTGTATCTTCTCCTTCCTTTAAACACAGTGTTTCCAAAAGGCCTATTAACACCAGAGTCCCCTCTATTAATTTCTGGTGAAGGGGAAAAAAAGAAGAAAAAAATGAAATAAGGACAACACTTGCTGAACATCACTACTCACCCAATAAGTGTCTCTTACTGCTTCCCATGAAATTTATTTCTACCCCCATTGAGAAAGTCCAAACTTTTCTGAAATCACAAAATCCAGAAATACACACACACACCCCTCTAAATTTGCTAGGGGAATCACTGTACTTGATACTATGACCATTAGAGTATCATTGTGTGCAACTCTCATAGACATGAATTGTCTCTGTACAGAAGGCAGTATGGCCTATGTCCTTCTCACATCCCATCATACCTAGTTATTGCAGCATTTACAGGGTGCTGCATAATGTCACAAAGTGATCTGAAATCACCTATAATACCCAGGCACAATTAGATATGAGAGAGAGAGAGAGAGAAAATGAACCATTAACTTCTGATTTCTTTGCTCTTGTGTTACACAGTTGTGGCAACTGAAATGAGTATATTTGCTTTTTTTGCACTGAGAATAGTGGTCTACAAGACTGGAGTACAGGAATATGTGAATTTAGAAACCTTCCATGAAAATAAAACAAAATCCTTACACAAAATTTGTTCTCATTTTAAGCTGTCACTACTGAAATGTCACTTGTGCATATGAATATTTTTCTTTTAAGAAAGGGAAAAGAGAGTCTTTATAAAAGCATATGAAAATGACATGGCAAATTGTTATTATCCCTTCAGAGCCATTGTGGCCTATCATCTAACATAGGTGCTGCAAAGCCATTGAACAAACCCTGTATACCCTGTAAAACCCTGTATATGATAGAAACCACTTCAAACCAGGAGGTGCTGCCGCACCTCCAGCACATATGTCACCTAATACATATTTGTATTTTAAAACAAAACCAATATATCCTTGAACTGATGGGCCATAATGCTGCTTTGATGTTGTTGGAGATGTACATGGAAGGACTTTAAAAAATATATTGATTGCTGACCTGACAGGCCATAATGGTGCTCTAAAGTTGTGCATGGTCTATATTATAAATCCTCCTTATTTTGTGGGCCGTTGACAATGGATGGCAACAGGACGGGAGTTTATAATAGAAAAGCTGACACATCCTTATCTATAGCTGCACAAATGGTGCCGCTATAATTACACTTTACAACTTGAGTACCACTAGATAAGTTGCTAGTTTTTAATCATATTAATCAGTGCTTGGATGCTTCAACTGCCATAAAGTAGTCTGCACTATAAAAATGAGAGGATTGCCAAGCACTAAATATCATATATGTTGTGAAACATAAAAGTATTCAAAAACCACTTCACTGTAAAACAGACCAAAATCTATTGGAATTGAAACCCTAATCAGTTATTTGTTAATTGTGTCAGTTACAGTATGAGGGGTTAATTTAATAGTCATACTTCATCCTTCATATACGTTACAGAAACATTGCTGATTAATATTACACATCTTGCATTAGGATCAGCCCTATACATTTTACTATTTACCTATTAGCTATAAACCAAGTCTGCTGCTTATCAAGAAACAAAATCAGAACTTTCTTATTCAAAGAGATGTAGTATGATTGTTCCTTATGCACTGCTATGTTCTTTAAAAGCCGACTTCCAATTGTCACCATGAAGTGAGTCACAAAATCACCACTGATTTAAATGGGAATAGGATTGGGCCCTGGGTATGGTTTACTGGAATTTTTCTTTTCATGTGTGTGAATAATTTACAATTTTATCTAAACAAGAAAAGTTTCCCCTCACAACAGGCATATTTAGTGCATATTGGAGGGACAAAGCACTTGGGTCTGAAACCCTGATCCTTTTTTATCAACTAGGAGTCTTTAAAACCCATAATATTCCATTAGAGGTTAAGAAAACAAGCTTCAGCTTAAACTTGATTTCTTACAACTCGCTAATACCACAAGCAAAATATTTGCAAATATTTATATGATACATGATTATATCATTTCCATATAGACTATATTCCCCCTCTTAATCATTAATTATGTACTCTCATACAGCACTGAGTTTATAACATTTTCTCCAGAAAACAGTGTTGTTTCTAAGATACATACCTGCACTATATATAAGAAGCCCCCTAAATAATTAAAAAGAGAGATGGGGAGAGTATGATTTGGGATGTATGTGGGGGACGAAGACAATGACATGAACATTTCTGAAAATTAGAAGAGATGTATTGGTGCATGGGAAATGCCATAGTGTTATTCTGACCCCTGAAGGATGGAAACAGGAGTTTACTTCACATCCTTTCCCCCCCCCAATTACACAGGGTACTCTATGAATGTCAAACCCTAAACTACATTAGCAGAATGTATTAATGTCTGCCCAGGCTTATCCTACAGAAATATAAAAAATAGTCATGAACAAATGGTAAGCCAACTTTAAAATACTGCTGTTTGGAGTAAAGCTGAGGAGGGAATGATTTTCTAGTCTGGTGCTATGATGTTTTCCTTTGCAAAGTTACTATGAATTGGCTACTGTATTACATCTCACAAGAAGAGTAGGACTGTGGAGATCACCTTTATCAAGAAATGCAAAACCTCCTCTCCTCTCACCTCTTCCTAACTGAGGAGTTGTTTAGTGAATTCTTGCTAGGCTGAATCTACAGTGAAGTAGGAAAGGAGCAAGCAGGTGATAAGATCATTCATTTCAGCTGAGTTAAGATTTCATCAGGCTTGCATTTTTCAGAAAATATGTCCATGAAAACCGCTTAAAGGCATGGGGCTTCAATAGTTCTTTTACAAGCTTGTCGGTCTTAGAAGAGTAACTTTTCTTTGTGAGCACAGATAGATATGGTGATTTGAGTCCACAATACATATCAATACAACATTACTTTTTTGGTGGTCCATTTCAATATAAAGGATTTTTTTTTCTACGTCCTTCTGAAAGGGACTACTGTGTCACACCTCTGCCCTCCCCCCACCTCTTGCTTTTCAGATGTATTTTAAAGTTGTTAATATACTACCATTTGTATGAGATTTAAATCATTTAAGGACCATGTTCTGTGTTCTTTTTAAAATTTAACAGGTAGATTCAGATATTTTATCTGAAGATACTTTTTTTCTGGTGTTGCACACATCTCTAGAGTATATCATCATACTGCTGAAGAAAAGGCTCTAAAACACTCATTTCGTATAAGCAGACAACAATATCCATTTCAAGAGCTGCAAATACCAGAGTGAAACAACCATCAGTTCTACCTTGAACAGTAAGGGGGAGGGGGGAGGGGACGGGACACAGATTATGTTTTATCTTGAGAGAGGAACACAATTTTAATGTCTGTTGAGCTCTCCTTCCACTCAGCTGCTGACATGTATTTAAATCACAGGTTACACTGTGACCCTCGTTGAAAGATTCAGGCTGATCTATTCAATGGGACCATTGTGCAGTATTGCAGGGATTTTATGTGGCTCTCTTCACGGGTGTGGCTGAGTTGGCAACTATGCAGCCTGACGTTTTTGTGGAGCCACTGTCCCAGGGAAACTCCACTGCGAGAAAGACTCATGTTAAATTCATCCCACAAAAGGCAAACGTTTAACAGAAGCTGAACAAGAGATCGCCCCCATCTCTCCCCCTCTCTTCATTCCAAGCTGCTAGGAGCATTCTAAAGTTAACACAAGTGATGGATACACTGTATGCTTACATTATTACACTGTCGCCGACTGATGTCACTGATCTAACCAAGTTACATAATCATCGATTATGCACAAATACATCCGTCTTCCTACAGATACATCTGCATATCTTCTGCCATCCATTATGCATGAACTCACCAGCCGTACATAGGGGGCATATATTTTCGCATACACTATATAACTTTAGCATTGCAGTGCATTGCACTGTACAACGTCATCGCTATTGATTCTCTCAACCTCCCCCATCCCCTCTATCAATTTGATTTTGCAAAGAAAAATTAACAATTTGCATTGCTTGGATTTCTTTTCTTTTTTTTAAACTGGTCTCATTCGCTTTCTTGTTTGGTTGGGGGTTTATTTAAAGGGCTGTTCTACCCCCACCACAGTAAATAGAAGTAACTAATGTATACACATTTCCCCAGCCAGCTTCATATATATGTAGGCAATCCTGAAGATATGATCTCTGTTGCAAATCTTCAACTCCTTTGCACGTGGGTCTGAGGTTTCAGTGGGTAAGTTAGTGGGTGAAAAGATATTTAATAAAAGCAGGCGGACCAGCGGTTTTTAGGCTAGTGACATTTCAAATATTTCTATACTCTCCAGTCCAGCTTTTACCACCATATTCCAGTTTGCAATTTTCTTGTAGAATTTACAGCAATAGTTTGTAATCCAAAATCACCAGTGACATTTACCCGTTAGAAACATATCCCTGTAGCATAATTAATAAGCATTGTCACCTTAAAGTTTAACAACTTGAAAAATGAGGTTTCTCTACCTCCATTGCAGCTATGAAATGCAGCAGACTGCTGCACAGAGTTGAACACATTTGTTTTAACGAACGGATGGGAACCGATTTTATGTTAAATAGATACCATTACTTAGTCCTCTTTTTACTGCCATATATTCTTTCCAGCCACACATATTACATCCAGAGAAAGACTGCTTGCCCAGAATGAATTCATGGTACTCTCCAATATCAAGAGGGTTGGGGGGGGGGGGGGGGGAACGGNTTTATCACAAAATGCACTCTCAACAATACCTACTGCAGTTATTTCATTCAGCTGCCAATAATGGCTAGATATCCCCACACATCAGTGTAATGCAGCAATCATGAAAGTACCCATTTCAATTACAAGACACCAAGTTTAGCCATGCCATCGATGGGCTTTGCATATATAAAATGACCTTACCCACAACAGTCTTCCAAAATATTCTGATCTTGATATCAGTCAATAAGGTAATTGCTGGTCATCACAATGCGTATTCGGTGAATCCACGTATTTACTCCTCTTTTTTGCTAGCAATTAATAATGCGAACCAGAAGCCCATTCACAAGTGCCAAGTTCACCATCAAAGCAGATAATTCCATATAGGCTTAGATTCCCTGCAAGATTCGCCCCCGTTAGTTCTGAAAGTGCCCAGTTTGCTCGCGGAAGATACGATCCAGGTGTAAAGCAGAAATTAATTTAAAAAAAAAGGCGGGGGGGGGGGAGAAGGGGGAGGAAAGGAAGAGGAGAAGACTGAGAACCACACAAGTCTGAGAGCTCTAGGACAAGAAAAGGAGTCTTGATTGCAAATCTCTGTGCGTGGTAGCCTTTCAAAGCCTCTTGCTGCACATGCAAAATTTCCAGATCCAGGATGCAGCCATAAGAAAGAAAGAATCCTATGTATATTTCACAAGTATCCTGCAATAACGGATCCGATGGGGTTTTCCTTGTACTGTACTGCTATGTGGAAAGCACACAGCCCCTGCTGATTGAAAGGATGTCTCCTGGGTCCTAGCACTCCCACCGGGCAAAAAAATAAAATAAATAATAAAAAATAAATAAATCTAAAAAAAGGGGGGGAGGGAGAATCAGATGCCGGTTTGCCCTGAATGATGCTAATCTTCAGTGAAAATGACAAGTGAACAACAAATAGCAGGAGGTCTTGATTAATAACCACAATCCACCCAAAATATCCTAAGGAAGAGAGAGGGAGGGAGGGAGAGAGAGAGAGAGAGAAACTGCAATGCATAAATGATTCCAGTGTTTCTACAAGATCGGCTTATTTGATTGAATGCATTCTCTGGTTTGCTGCAAGTCAAAGAAGATACTGTTACTGCCACCCAATGGATACTTTAGTACTAGCCAATCCACACACAACCACCGTTTTGCACGCATTAGTTTAGAGAGCTGTTTTTTTTCGGGGGGGGGGGGGGGGGGGGGGGGGGGGGGGGGGGGCGGGGGGGGGGGGGGGGGGGGAAGGCGGGGGAACCGTCAGAAAGGATCCTGGAAACAAAGTCCTAAATAGCAGGGATCTATCTTTGCAGACAGTGACTCTATTTCCAGTATGTAGAACACACGTTACATTGGTACCACTTGATTTTCGCTGCTCTTTCCAGAGGGCATGGGGAAAAAAGGAGAGCGGCTAACATGCGATGGATGGATACTGTGCATATGCGTTAAACGACGAGCTCAGTATATGTTTTCCTCCAGTTTCCGAAGTGAAGTGTCGTTTTACAAGAGATGATGCATTATCTATTCTTGGATTTTTTTTATAAGGCAAACTGTGGGTCTCGCTGTTGCCATGGGATCTTCTTTGTGCGAACTCTCTGAACTGTGTGGGAACAGTTTTATCTTTTCCCTCCCTTCAGCTCCCTCGCCCCCCTCCCCCAGTAACTATTCTGAAGATATGTAACAAAATGTAACTGCATTATTGCCAATTAAGACTAACAGCAGCTGCAAGGTGCATCTGATTAGGAATGTTAATTACTTCACGAAATAAATAGTGGTTTGCAGATGTCTATAGTGTTAAACAATGATCTGTAAAATGTAACGGTGTAAAATTCGGACACCCCCGACAAGGCGCAGAGACACATTGATGGTTCAGAGGCATTTCGAACTTGGACGACTGATGGGGGGGGGGGGGGGGGGGGGGGGGAGAGAAANCTGAGAACCAATATGATACATATTAGGATTCATGTCTAGATAAGGAATACTGATTAAACACGGAGGGACGTGGATACATAAGCCATGTGAAACTATGGTAATGTATATATCACCCACTCTCTGAGGTGATCTGTGCAGTAGGAAAAAAAGCAGACATACTCATTACATTAGAGGATTAAGTTAAAAAAAAAAGCAGGTGAGGGACTGTTGGAGTTTATGTAACTATGACAAAGGTGGGCAGGGTGTATGAATTGTGGGAACTGTAGGCAGTATACATGGGAGCTAACTGCAGCTCAGTAATAAGCTTCTTCCCCGTCTGTAGCAGAATGTCACAATTCCTGATAAATAAATAAAAAAGTAACATTTAACCACAAGTCAATTGTAGTATCTGGAAGTTAATATTACTGGTTAAGCAGATGGTTAGATACTACTGTGAGGGGGCTCTATGAGTAGGTGGATAGGATAGACATGAACGAAGTTGGAGAATTACTGTGCTGACATTTAGCACTTAGACATAGGACATTTTAAATCTGCCAAATGAGCCAGACAGTGTACAACTGAGATTTTGAGTGTCCCAAAATGTCTTGTAGTAGCCAGAATAGAGGAACTATTAAAGAGGGAGGAACAAAGGTGTTGTGGTTAAGGCCCTGGACAAGTACACAGCATGTGGATTCAGTTTGTGGCTCTGTTATAGATATTCTCTGTGACTTTGGGCAAATCTCTGCATGATTTAGCCCAGGGGTTGGCAACCTTTCAGAAGTGGTGTGCCGAGTCTTCATTTATTCACTCTAATTCAAGGTTTCGTGTGCCAGTAATACATTTTAACGTTTTTAGAAGGTCTCTTTCTATAAGTCTATAATATATAATGAAACTATTGTTGTATGTAAAGTAAATAAGGTTTTTAAAATGTTTAAGAAGCTTCATTTAAAATTAAATTAAAATGCAGAGCACCCGGACTAGTGGCCAGGCCTGGGCAGTGTGAGTGCCACTGAAAATCAGCTTGTGTGCTGCCTTTGGCACATGTGCCATAGGTTGCCTACCCCTGATTTAGCCCCTCTTCTGTAAAATGGGGATAACACTTCCCTAACTCAGATGAAGGTTATAAGGATAATAGTTCATTAATGTTTGTGAAGTGCTCAGATACTCTGGTGATGGGGGTCGTATAAGTGCCTAGACAGATAGCTGTTGATTGAAGGATGGGCAGGAGGAAGGAAAAAGGGAAAACATGTGGAAAGTGAAGGTGTAGACAAAGACTAGGAATCTAGTACATTTACTAACACCAGACTGGAAAAACTAAGACTGTACCTGAAAATAGAGTTGGCAAGTATGCAAACGTATAGAACAAATGCAGCCTCCATTTAAAGATATTGGGATAAATTCAGCTTTCAGTTGTAACCTTGAATTCCATTATAGTTGCAAGGATTTAACTAAAGAACATTTTGTCCCCTTCTCTGGACACTATGGTGAGCTATTATTTGACTTTGTCCTGCCTCTGAGAGGTCTGGCATTTGTACACAGGGCAGGCAGGAAGGTGTGGCATGTGGATTAACACCTTCCTTGTAGCTCACAGGCAGCATATGTATGGTCATATATATAATTATGTATCCTGATGTGTTGTTGACAATGAAACACTTGTATAACAGCTTCCATATATTATGCAGTATGTATTCCAAGTGATGGACTTCAGCACCTTCTTTGGCCTATCTTCTTTTGTTGATGACCTTCTCTGAAGAGACATTTTATCAAGAGAGGAGCAACAATTTGATGAACACTGGATTATTGAATACATTTATCTTACTCTATGATATAAAATCAGGGGGGAGATATCAGCTGCATCTCACTCTGGCTCTTAGCAAATGACTTAAAGGAATAAAACATTAAAAGTGTGTATTATGGAAACAGAAATACTATTAGGAACAGTGCAGTCAATCAAAACTTTTTTTTTTTTAAAATGAAGTAATATTTAAAATGCAATAACAGCAAAAATAAGTGGCTCAGGGGGACTGCTGAAAATGATGCAGAACTTTTTACTTTTAGATTGCTTATTCTAATACAGCTTAGTTTTGTAGTAACCAAAGATTTCTACCCTCTAGTGGATGCTTGATGGCCGATATGGAATTGCTTTAGTGGTGTCCATACCATTCCTGGGTGCCCATATCTCAAACAACCATCTTCTGTCACTCTGCTGCCAGTCTTTTCAGAGAGGTGAAGGATAGAATGGGCGTTACCATTTTTAGGTCACTTTGGGGCAAAGTTCAGGGACAGTGGTGGCACAATACGCTGCTTAATTGACATTCTAAAGTAAAAAAAAAGACAGCAGATACTGAAATGTCCATAGCTTCTTCAGTTTCCATAAAGTGGATTATTCACACATCACAGACTAAAATCAGAACCAAATGAATCCCAATATATTTCACTAAACCATTCTCTTTGTACAGATACACACCACACAGAGGGGTTGGGATTTTTAGGAATATAGATATTCATCAAAGTAGCACATTTCTTAAGTGCTGAACACCTCTGGGTGGTCAAGTTCAAATCCACATTTAAGGCACAATTGACAATGTGTCTAATGATCATCTTCTGGTATTGGTTAGGCTGGTGAGCATTTACAATTGCAGAGACCCTTGTTATAACTAATGTATTCAAGCACATCTCTATATAATAAACTTGTTCCCCCAGCCTCCTCTTATTTGTCTATTTACTTTTTGTAAGAGATATATATGACAGCTATGTGTGAATGATTATTAGCTACAGATTCCTTCTGGCCTTCTAAAATTAGAAAAAAACCAACTATCTGAAAATAGGATCCATCTAGGAAGCAAAAACAATACAAAAATGGTTCACATCACGTGAGACACTTTGTCTAAGGCAGTGTTTCCAAAACTTGGGACGCCGCTTGTGTAGGGAAAGCCCCTGGCGGGCCGGGTTGTTTACCTGCCACGTCCGCAGGTCCGGCCGATCGCGGCTCGCACTGGCCGCGGTTCGCCGCTCCAGGCCAATGGGGGCTGCTGGAAGTGGCAGCCAGTACGTCCCTCGGCCCGCGCCACTTCCAGCAGCTCCCATTGGCCTGGAGCGATGAACCACGGCCAGTGGGAGTCGCGATCGGCTGAACCTGCAGACGCAGCAGGTAAACAAACTGACCCGGCCCGCCAGGGGCTTTCCCTACACAAGCGGCGTCCCAAGTTTCGGAAACAATGGTCTAAGGCAGGGGTCGGCAACCTTTCAGAAGTGGTGTGCTGAGTCTTCATTTATTCACTCTAATTTAAGGTTTCGCGTGCCAGTAATACATTTTAACGTTTTTAGAAGGTCTCTTTCTATAAGTCTATAATATATAACTAAACTATTGTTGTATGTAAAGTAAATAAGGTTTTTAAAATGTTTAAGAAGCTTCATTTAAAATTAAATTAAAATGCAGAGCCCCCCGGAACGGTGGGCAGGACCCGGGCAATGTGAGTGCCACTGAAAATCAGCTCACGTGCCGCCTTCGGCACACGTGCCATAGGTTGCCTACCTCTGGTCTAAGGAATCTCAGATGACCCAAAGTCAGGAGTTCCTCTTCCCCAGATTACAATTTAAAATGGCTAAATAAGAGTATTGTTAATCACCGAGGCAAGAATCTTTCATAATGTGCATATGGATTAAACCTCTTTCTCTCTCCCAACCTAGCTAAAAAGAAGACCAAGAGCATGTCTGCATTACAACCTGAGGCACCAAGTCTCAGAGCCTGGGTGAGCTGACTCAGGCTCAAGGGGTTCAGGATGGAGGGCTATAAAATAGCAATGTAGCTCTTCAGGTTCAGGCTGGAGCCCTGGCTCTGAGACACTCCCCGCTTGCAGGGTTTCAGACCAACAGCTCCAGCCCAAACCCAAAAGTCTACATTGCAATTTTATAGCCCCGCAAGCCCAACTCAGCTAACCCATCTTTTATTGCAGTTACATGTACCCTAAGTTACTAAGCAAGGGTAACACCCTGCTTTCCTGTGCAAAGTGGCCCATCGTGCATTGTGAATGGATCAAAATATGGATGGGAAAGCTGCAAATTAAGCCAGCTAGAAATGTGGTTGTAAGATTCAAGGTCAAATTGGGCAAACTACCTGTTATTCCAAGAAATCTATGCCTTGCGTTTTCACCCCAAAGTATAAACTATTCTACATTTTCCTTGTAAATCCAATAAACCATGGATAATCTGTATTTCACCCCAGATTAGAAACTGCACATTTCTTTGCCTTGTGAGTCAGATATCTATCCTTCTATATGGGGAGAACAGCTCTAGTTATATTGTAAATCCTAAATAATGTGATATATTTATGTACAGTCAAAAAATGGATGGAGTACGTCCTCCAAATTTAGAAGAAAGGATTTTGTTGGTTTACATTGTAAATAATTGTTACTTTCTAGAAGTAATAGGAATTGCCTGGCAGAAGGAAAATGGAATGTTAAAAGAAACTTTGAAATATTGAGAGAAATTGCTAAAAAGGGGGGTCACTACTAACAGCAGGTACTAATAGCAAAATACAACCCTTGAAATGAATCAAATTTAAAAAGCCTCTGATAAGAAAATGATTGAAGACATTTTGTAACACATGCCTGCTTGGTGTGATGCACTGTCCCCCTCTAGTGGTGACTAAACTAGTTAGAGATTGATAAGCCTGCTACAGCCTTGGCTAGATGTATCTTTTAGCTCATGCAGTAGAAGCTCACGCATTAAGCTCCACAGGTCTCAGGTTTGATCCTGGCTGACGCATTACAATTTGATATACACCACTGCCATCTACTGGGGACCAGTGAAAGCAGCAAAGCAACTGAGAGAGCTGAAAATCTAAGTACCCACTTGGCATGTGTCCAATAGAAATCATAGGATGCCACCATCCAACCAGCCCTGAAACTAGGGTATGTAAAACTGAGATCACCATGTGCTCAGAGGAGAGAGTTAACTGAAACCGACAAAAAGCTGCAGAATCCGAAAGTGCACTGACACCCAGACCAGCTGTGTGGAAAGGACAATCCCCCATCCCAGCATTAAGAGTTTAACAAGAAGTGGTGAGATTTCATTTCAAAGATTGTATTTCCCCTTCTATTCTTTAACATAAATAACCATATGTTATTTTGTTGAGTCTATCTGAAATAACTATAGGTTATTTTCCTTGAGGTGTCTAGTGAAACCTCAAGTAACCATATTTTAGATTTTTACGCCTTATAAATTCAAAGAAATTGGCCTAAGAGAGGTTGAAAAGGATTATTTTTGCTTTTAATATTCTAAACATGTCCCTTTTAGACCAATCCATTCAAAATGTACTAACCACACTCTTCAGAGTGCCTTAAAGACAAGGACATCCTTGGAAGTGTGATCAATGTGTTAGGTACTAAAGAATTGATGATCATAAATAAACATAATAAGAAATCTTCATAAGCTGCATTGTTCCTGGATATAACTGCTGAGCCTCAACTCTAGCCTGTGATAATTGCTTGTAAGACTATATTGGCTGTGGAGTACATACCTACAACACTGGTTATGTCAACACTCCAGCGGTGAAATGTCAATTGTATATTAATATGGGTCTGGATGAATTAATAAATTGTTGCTTAGTTAAGAATGAGTAAGTGACCTGATTTGAGAAATACTGTTCAAGTTAAAGCTAACTCTTCCTGACCTTGGAAAAAAGGGGTTATCCTATTGGATTCTATTCTAAATTGGCTAGAACACTTATCCAATTAACAAACCCACTTTGTTAGATTTCAGCTTTAAAATCTAACTGGCCCTTTAGGAAATTCATAGACGATCTCTTTTCATGCTTACACCATTCAAAAATATCAATCTTTGATTGTGAACTCTGGAGCAGCGCGTATTTGTTTGTATATTGCTTGATAAAATCCTAGTTTGGGGTCCTACTTGCTACTGCAGTAGAAGTAAAGGTAATGGTCTCATCATAGTTGCTATACACACACAGAGAATTGGGAGAAGACTGAAAAATATTTTCCTTATATATTCATTGATACTTAGAAATTAGTTTGCTTGACTATGTTTGCCATCTCTTTTGCTTTTCCCCCAAATATTATAGTGAATAAGTTTCCTGGAAGATAATACCTCATCTTAATTAATTAGCTTCTTACAGTTGGTATGGCTACTTCCACCTTTTCATGTTCTCTGTATGTATATATATTTTTTACTATATGTTCCATTCTATGCATCTGATGAAGTGGGCTGTAGCCCATGAAAGCTTATGCTCAAATAAATTTGTTAGTCTCTAAGGTGCCACAAGTACTCCTGTCCTTTTTGCGGATACAGACTAACACGGCTGCTACTCTGAAACCTTTCAGTAAAACAGTCATTTTGACAAATCAATATTGGAGAATATTTATGGAAGGTGAATTTCAAATTCATGCTCACGTGTAGCGAAGCCTGCTTCTAAGAGTTACACATCAAACTAGGAAACAGAACTCACCTTATAAGTAACATATCAAATCACAAGTGTTTCAGTCTCACAATAAACTGTGCCCAAAGAAGCTGAAGACTAAGAATTATTCACCCAAACTACGCAGCACATAATTGCTATATTAAATAATTATGTGTCACTGGGTAATTAGAGGACAAAAAAGCAGGTAAATTTTGTCAATTTTATTTCCCCAGCTCTTCAATTTTATTTCCCCAGCTCTTCTTACCTACTAAAATGAACTGCAGGTAAGCAGTTAATAGAATTAGCCAAAAGACTCGTGAGAAAACATTGAGCCCAGACCTGAAAAGAGCAGAGCACCCTCAGCAACTATTGAAACTATAGTCAGGCTCTTACAAAAGCAGGCACAAAGGACAATTAAAATGTGTACACACACACACATAAGCAGGTGATCCTTTATAAAAACATTAAGCACTATACAACAAAATACATTTTGTTTAGTGATTAAGCCTAAAAAAATGTACTTGTAAACATGCTGCAGTTACCTCTGTACTAGGTGGCCACAAATGCTCTCTGTTTTACCATGCACTTGTGTGTGTGTGTGTGTGTGGGGGGGGGGGGTGTTATATTTTTTGTTACTGCTGCAGAAGCCTCAACCATAATTTGGATGTACACCTCAGCAGTAAGAGATAGTGCTGCCTAATGGATATGGCACTGGACTCAGGAAATCTGGGTTCTATTCCTGGATTTGCCTCTGGTCTGCTGGGTGATTTTGGACAAGTCTCTTCACTTCTTTGTGCCTTGATTTCCCCATCTGTAAAATAGGGATAATGCTACTTCCCTTCTCTGTAAGTCACAGATCCATAGATGAAAAATGATACATAAGAGCTCTGTACTACAACTACTACAGCACAATGTAACATTGCTGTCGGTGAAGAGTTCTTTGGCAAGAAGTGCTCCAGTGATTTACCATGTTTAAGGAAGATGAAATTATACAAAAGAGCAATAGCTTGGTCTTCCTGAGACTCACTGCTTTAACCTAATTTAGTAAGGGATAAATTAAATGCTGGATAATTAAATGCTCATTTGGTGCATGTTTTTAATGTCATTAAAATGAATGGTTGCTTTCTGGTTTTGTTTCTGCACTAGAAAAATCTAAGAAAGCAAGCAATGTCTGCCCATGGACCTTTCAGAAAACACATTCATAGATTCCAAGGCCATAAGGGACACTTGTGATCATCTAGTCTGCCCTCCTGTATAACACGGCCGTAAAATGTCCTCAAAATAATTCCTAGAGCAGATCTTTTAGAAAAAAATAATAATCCACTTTTGATTTAAAAATTGCAAGTGATGGAGAATACACCACAACCAATGCTAAGTTGTTTCAATTGATAATTTCTCTCACTGTTAAAATATTAGGCCTTTTTTCCAACTTAACATGCCACACTCAACTAATTCATAAACACTACAGCGCTCTGAAGGTAAGAAACAAGTGGTGGGCTCATACATTCTTTGTGAAGAGGTTTTCTGTTTTTATTATTGTGTTTCCCTCCCTACTCCTTCCACCCTACCCCAAGGTTTAACAGAGCCTGGCATTGAGGTCTCCTATTGCTAAAATTTCATTAATTTACAAAATATACTGCAATATGAGCTGGATCCAATTCCCATTAAAGTCAATGGAAAAATTCCTGTTACTTTCAATGAGAGTTGTATTAGGTCCTATATTACTGATATTGTATCAAGTGCCGTCATAAATCAGTGGTTCTCAAACTAATTTATATAGTGTATCACTTCCAGCACTTCTGTTTTTCACTTTGTTTGGAACCTGTGATGGTCTAATTTCTAGAAATCTGGTTGGAAATTTTTTGACAAAATGTTCTTTCATTGGAAAATGTTGTTTCCTGAAAACTAAAACTATTCATAGAAAAGTGAATTTCCCTTTCAATTTTTTTAAAGACATTTAGAAACTGCTGACAACCCCCACTGACATTTTCAAAAAGTTTTTTCATTCACAACGACTTTGTGTTGAGAAATGTATAGTAAGAAAAAAGATAAAAGGTTTAAATTGAAACAATATTTTGATTGACTGAGTCTGATTCATCCCCCTGCCCCTCCAAAAAGGTCTTCAGTTCATGAACACTAAAGATTGTGGCTAATTTTTTTTTAAACAGGTATTTAGACATTGCTGCACTCAGCTGCAAATTTAAAGTGCTCTCTATACAGTTCTTTTTAGAATGCTAGTGTAAGCCCCACTACCTCAAGTCGGTCAACCCAGGCTGGGAACCTGTGAAGCTGTATGATTGAATATAACCATTTATATCATTGATAATTGCCACTGTTATACAATTGCAACAAATCTTGTACAAAGTATGTCATGTAAGGTATCAATGGAGAAATTACAATCAAATATGATTATCCTGTTTATATGCATTTTTCATCTTTGTATATGAAGTGACTATTGGCTATGCACTGGTATCTTATAAATGCGTTGTATTCCTGGGTAACACCCACCAGATAGAATTTACATTAGAGCCAGACAGTTATGTGTTGATGGCCCATCAAGGACACTTAGCTCTCACAATAGGACATAGGTTTCAGCATGGTAGCCTTGTTAGTCTGTATCAGCAAAAACAATGAGGAGTACTTGTGGCACCTTAGGGTACATCTACACTACCCACCAGATTGGTGGGTAGCGATCAATCTATCGGGGATCGATTTATCGCGTGTAGTGTAGACGCGATAAATCGATCCCCGATCGCTCTCCCGTCAACTGCTGAACTCCAGCTTGGCGAGAGGTGGAAGCAAAGTCGATGGGGGAGCGGCAGCCGTCGATCCCGCACCACAAGGACGTGAAGTAAGTGATTCTAAGTGGATCTAAGATACATCGACTTCAGTTACGCTATTCTCGTAGCTGAAGTTGCGTATCTTAGATCCACACCCCCCCCCCAGTGTAGACCAGGCCTTAGAGACTAACAAATTTATTTGGGCATAAGCTTTTGTGGGCTAAAACCCACTTCAACAGATGCATGGAGTGGGGGGAAAAAACAGTAGGGAGGTATATATACACAGCACATGAAAAGATGGGAGTTACCTTATCAAATGTGGGGGGGTCAGTGCTAACGAGACAATTCAATTAAAGTGGAAGTGGGCTCTCTCAACAGTAGAATACCAAGGAAGGAAAAATCACTTTTGTAGTGATAATGAGGCTAATGTAAACAGTGTGGCCCAATTCAAACAAATGACAAGGTGTGAGTAACAGTAGGGGGAAATTAGTTTTTGTAGTGACTCATCCACTCCCAGTCTTTATTCAGGCCTTATTTGATGGTGTCCAGTTTGAAAATTAATTCCAGTTCTTTAGTTTCTCATTGGAGTCTGTTCTTGAAGTTTTTTTGTTGAAGAATGGCCACTTTTAAGTCTGTTATTGAGTGTCCAGGGAGACTGAAGTGCTCTCCTACTGGTTTTTGAATGTTACAATTCTTGATGTCTGATTTGTGTCTATTTATTCTTTTGCATAGAGATTGTGTGGTTTGGCCAATGTACATGGCAGAGAGGCATTGCTGGCACATGATGGCCTATATCACATTTGTAGATGTGCAGGTGAACGAGCCCCTGATGGTGTATGGTCAGTGTTAATGAGTCAATTCAATTAAAGTGCAAGTGGACTAGTCTCAACAGTAGAATACCAAGGGAGGGGAAAAAAATCACTTTTGTAGTGGTAATGAGGGCAATGTAATCAGGCTGGCCCATTTCAAACAGTTGACAAGAAGATGTGAATAAATGGACACAAATCAGACGTTAAAAATTATAACATTCAAAAACCAGTTGAACACTTCAATCTCCCTGGACACTCAATAACAGACTTAAAGTGCAGAGCACTTCTCACTGATCTACAGATGTTATATAAAAGACAACTTAAGGCAAAGCTGGTGCTCTACTTTTTCATGCACAATTCAAGGCACTTTCTTGAAGCCAACCATGTAGCTAGAGTATTCTCTCTACTCCTGTACCAGCAGGGGGAATACCATCCTGATAGATAGCAGGGCTGCATATCTTTCTGGTTTGCCCATTATCTTTTGAACAGGACTGTTTTCTATCTCATGGGGGACGTACCACAGGATAACAACCTTCAGTGTAGGAACAGCCTAAAAAGGTGCATATGCAATTACTAACCTAAACCCTGCTCTACCAACCTCACAGCCATATACTCACCCCCCCAGCACTGGTACAAAAGACCTATACTGGTATGCTTACTACACATTTGGAGCAAATAGGAGTGAGGCACTGTCACCTTTCCTCAGTGGGTCACAGCTAAGGTTGCCAAATTCAGCTTAAACTGCTGGGGAAAAGACTAACCACCAATTTAGGGTGAGTTTGCCCTATCATTAGATGATACTATGCCAACAATAACATTGAACTTCTGTCTCACCACACCGGTAAACAAGAAGTAAAAAATGCAGTCTCCTTAGGCATTCCAGCCCTAGACTCACCACCCAGACACTAGACTTTATGATGAGTGGTTACTGAAAACCAATTTAATCAAATATAGGGTCCTTCTAATCCCAAGAGATCAGTCACTTAGCCACGTCAATATAGCTCTCAGACCTTACCCAATAATCATGCTTATGCCAATCCTTTAGTATCTAAAAACTAAAGATTTATTAATAAAAGAAAGAAGAGAGTTTGCAATTATTTTTATATATATGATTTGTTAATCATTGTTCAGTCCTTATCAGGTGTGTAGCGGTGATAGAATAGTTTGCTGGCTTGTAAAGTCTCTCTGCTAGCTTCCAAAAATTGCAGTAATTTGTTTGACCAAAGGGTTAACAATGCTGAGGGAAATGATTAAAAATAGGCAAAATTGCCTTGCAATCTCTACGCATTCTGGAATGTCTCTGACTTTGGCAATTTACCTCCAACAATTTAATTGTAGCTAAAATGTCAGTGTGTTGCTACATCTGTGTCCTAAAGTACATCTTCCACTGCTTTTTCTGTTTCTGCATTTGTCTCTACAATAAACATGACTGCCATGAAATGTGTTTGATTTTTTTACCCTTTGTGGTGCTGCCATTGTTTCAGGGGAACTGCACCCATATCCTCCCCAATGTGCTCCACATCAGGAAATCCCAGTCAGGTCTCCAGCCATCATCTGTCTCTTGGCAGGGACCCTCGTCCCACTCCCTTCTCCCTGGGGCTTTTTAAAGCTGCACAGCCTCCCCTTGCCATATACTGTGAAATCCACAGCAAGCCAGACTGCCTAAGGGCCAGCCAGCGCCTGTGCTTTGCTTTCTCTCCGAGGGCTATGACCAGGGCATTGCCAGCAGTTACAAGTTACCACACAGCTCTTTTTAAGCAAGAACATTTATTCTTAAGGTAAAAGGCATTTAAGAGAAAACATAAAAACAATAAGCAAATTTAAACACAAAACGAAACATACTAGGAGTCACCCATCAGTCTTATAGGCTCTAATAGGCCAAAGTCCTTCCAACCCTTCTGCAAGGGCAGAAGGTCCTGTTGGTTTGCTGGATCAGAAAGAAGGCCCCACGTCAGTCCAAGCTCATACTTTTATATCAAAAGCCCTTTCTTTGGAAAGCCCAGCTTGAACCAGGATATGCAAACCACTTTGGGGGGAAAGGGGGGAGGGGAGTAGTAGTACCCATCTAGACTTGTTTAGTCTCTGACTCATCTTAATCATCCTCCAGGAACTAAGAACAGTGGGAAAATTGTGGTAACCCCTGACCCAAGGCGTAGAACACAGTGATCCATAAACCATTCATAAATTGTATACAACAGGGGTCGGCAACCTCTGGCACGCGGCTCGCCAGGGTAAGCACCCTGGCGAGCCGCGTGCCAGAGGTTGCCGACCCCTGGTATACAACCACCCCCAAAGATATTGGATGAGGTTACAATATCAGTCACACAGACATTTGGAGAGGAGAGGGGCTGTCAGCAACCAGGAAGAAGAGCGAGCATGAGCAGCTTGGGAAGAAGGATATGTGGGGCAACAGCACGTTTGGCTGATGGTTGTGGGATTTAATACTTGAGGAAAATAAAACCTTTACAGCTTTAAGTCTTCAACATGGATTCCTTTCTGAGTGTCAGACAACAGGGGGGAGCAACGGGAATATTAAAAGCCAAGCAGCTGGATACAGGCACATAGCTCTGCCCAGCATAGCAGCTGACAACCAGTACCTGGGAAAAAGTTGTTTAAATTTCCCTGAACCGTTGGGTGGTAGTATAGCACATAACACCTACTGATAGAGCTCCCCTCTGCAACAGGTTCAGACTGATTGCCCACATGGCGTTTTGGTGCAATCTACGACTCTGCTGGGTCATACAGATCTTGGCCACCTGGAAGGGTCTCCTTCTGGCCCTACCCCATGCGATACTGGGTACTTGTTGTGGTATATTGGGTGCTTTGAGGAAAACTGTCCACCACATAATTCTCAGGTTATGCTATGAGTCCAGGTACTCATAGTATGGGCAAACAGTGGTAGCATTATTAGTTGTCCTGTTCTTCTCCCTTGCCTTCAGCTACTTCTGCGGGAGCTCCTTCGCTTTGACTTTGCACTGAGATCAGTTTCAGGAGTTCCCCTATTCATTTGCTCCGACAGTGTCTTGTAGATATTTGCATTTTAGTGACTGTTCTCCAAGTGGCACTGGAAACACAGCTCTCTGAAGAGGGCAGTTAAGTTCAGGAGCTCTGCAGGGGCCCAAAGAGAAGTATAGGTGGACAGGCCATCTAGAATGGGTATGTGGCTCTGGGTATGCAAACTCATCACTACTTGGCATCATGAAGGGACAATTGTTAGCATTTCAACAGGGAGGTGACATCTGCTCAGGATGACCCCAGAGCTGTGAAAGGCACACATGTACACAGAGATGCTGATCCAGGTGTGAAGCAATGAAGTGTGGAATAGCACTGGGAGGACTGCCAGAGGCAGAGTAGTTAGCAAAGCATCCACCTGAACCTTCAAGTGAACAAGCTCACCGCAAAGTGAATCAAAGTGGATTAATTACTGCCACTTAAGATGCCAAATAATTAAAATTTTAAAAATTTGAATGTAGATGCAAGGCACTTTAATGTGAACAAACTAAAAGTGAATCCAATGTAACATCCCCATATAGGCAAGCCCTTAGAGGAGTCCTTTGAACCAGGCTAAAAACTATCAGGAGACATCAGTGCTTGAAGACTGGCAGATGATTCACCATTGTGGCAGATGCAGTTCAGTGAACCACCTCGTAGTGTGTATGAATTTCTTAAAAGTAAAATGTACTTGGCATATATTAATGAATCAAAGTAGATTTTGGGCTGAAGAATTATTGAATCCCTCTATTCCCACCTCTCCGCTCCCCCTCCTCCCCATCACCGCTGCTTATTAGCTTACCTGTTTCAGGAATTACACTGGGTTTCCCAGAGACATGGTGGGTGAGATAACTTTTATTAGACCAACTTCTATTGGAGAGCGAGTCAAGTTTTTGAGCTTACAGAGCTCTATTTCAGGTCTGGGAAACTAAGGCCATGTTTGCAGTAATAAGCTTATAGTGGCACAACTGTACCAATACAGCTGTGCCGTTGTAAGATTGCTATGTAGCCACATTAAGTCAATGGGAGAGAGTTCTCCCATTGGCATCATAAAAGCAGCTCAAGGAGCAGCAGTAGCTACGCCGGTTGGAGAGCATCTCCCACTGATAGTGCTGTGCACAAGAGCGCTTATGCCAGCTATTTTCATACCCGAGTGACAAAAGTTTTGCTAACATAAGTACTAGTTCAAAGCATCTCTGCTAAACACAAGATTTTAACAGCAAAGAATCCTGTGGCACCTTATAGACTAACAGAGGTTTTGCAGCATGAGAAGTGGGTATTCACCCACGAAAGCTCATGCTGCAAAACCTCTGTTAGTCTATAAGGTGCCACAGGATTCTTTGCTGCTTTTACAGATCCAGACTAACACGGCTACCCCTCTGATACTTAAGATTTTAACAGAATGTTTAGTATAAGTCGTTAACATGTATTTCAAGGGACCATTCAAGGTGAAGTGGGCCATTAACACCCCTCCACTCCTAGGGAGGAAAGGGGTGGGGGGAGCAGCTGTATGTGTGTGTGTGTGTGTGGGGGGAGGGTTGTTAATTGTTCACAGATATTGTTGTAATAAGTCATAAATCCAGTGCCTCTATTCATTCCACAATTTTTATAGTGTCTAGCAAAGTTATGAATGTAAGCTCCCAAGCTCTTCTTTTGAAAGATTTGTGCAGGTTTCCTTTGTGGATGAGGACTGATAGGTCAGATAGAGGATGATTGTTTTGTGACAAAAGTGTTCACCCACAGGTAATGGGGTATTTTTGTCTTTTGTTATTTTCCTGGGCAAGTTCATTTGAGAGTTTAGTAAGGATCTGGTTTCACTCACATAGTTATTGAGGGCATTTAGTGCACTGGATAAAATACACCACATGTTGTGATAGACAACATGGATCTTGAAAGCTGTGTTGTAGGGGTTGTTGATCAATGTAGCAATGGACATATATGTCTGCAGATTTTACATCTGTTGTTCTGGCAGGGTCTAGTGCCACTTTGAGATGGTGTGTCCTGGTCCGTGGGGAGCTTGCTTCTGATGTGGTTGGAGAGTTTGGGAGGTGTTTGAAGGCTAGTAGAGAGGGTTCAGGATTTTTCAGTCATTAATGTAAATTATCAGGGTTCTTCTGTAGTTAATCTGCTTGGTAGCTTTCTTTTGCAAGTGGGCACCAGCTGGCAAAAATCCAAACCCAGAGTGATTCTGTTCTCACCATAGCCAGCGTATATGGGAATAACTTCCCTAAAGTCAATGGAGCTACATGAGCATAAAGCAGCCATAAGTAAGAGGAGAATCAGGCCCCTAATTTGGGTGGGTTCAGGTCCTCTGGAATGAGCCACATTCTGCATTAATGTAAGGTGTGATACAAGTTACATATCCAGGTTCAAGGTGTTCAGAAAATGGGTATAAATGGCTGTTCAAATGGTAATGAGTATAACTTGCATGGATTTTGCCTTTGGTAGGTCTGATTCTCCAGGGCCATTTACTCCTGTGCAAGAGGAGTGTAAAATACTACCAAATCAACATTATGGCATTGATTTTACAGCCACTTTGCACACATGTAAGTGACTGTACCCTGTGTAAGGCATGCATAAGGGGAATAAGGCCCAGAGATTCTGACAAATGAGTAATGTAATGCTGAGGGAACAGAAAAGTTAGGAGGGGTAAATAAGTTAGGGGGTCTATGTTATCTCAATTGGCTGTGATGCATCATCTTAAGACAAGTGAGTTGCACTAGTTATATATACCAATTCCATTTCAGATAGGCATAAGTTACATTTTTACAACTTATACATTTTCTGTTAATCAATTTGCACCTGCCATGCAATCTAACGCCATCACCAACAATACTGCCACACATTCCAGGCATTTTACAGATGACGATGTGCTTCTGACAGTACTAGCTAGTCCTAACATTTGTTCAATTTCAGTGGTACATGTGTAGATGATAACCTCCCCTAGTGCGTTGCTATCTACCAGCAGCAAAAGGGTTAAAGAAAACAGTATTTAAATACTGCCTTGGGGGGTTCTTTACTGCTGCTTTAGTCTTTCACTGAGTCTACACAGAAACATGAGAGCCTTGGTGGGAGAGAGTATTGTCCTGTAGCCACATAACATTTTAGCAGCATACAACTTTACAGCCTCACACAACTTAATAAGGATACCAGCTTTTTCCTGACATGAATCTATAAACACTTTTTAAAATCCAACTTTTGTCAACCATCTACAGAAATTCAAATTATCTAAGATATTAACAGGAAATGTTGTCTTTATTTCATATGTTATTCTCTTGACATAAAAAGGAATCACAAAGAAATGTTTATAGTTTTAGCCTGAATGTTACAGAAGATCTGCACCTCAAGTAAGCTCCAGACAATGAAAAAAATGAACGTCAGTAACTGCAGATTTACAAGAACACTCCTATATGAACCTGGAACAAAAGCAACTTCCATTTGAAAGTGTAGCTGTGCCCTGCCTTATCTTAAAAATGCCAATTTGTTTCAAATGTCAGTTTTCTTCTTTCTTCTTGCAGAGAGCAACAAGCTGTTTCTTACAGGAGCAACAGCAACGGTGTAACATTTCTTGAAAGAAGAGAGCCGATTGGCAATGCAAGGGAGAAAGTTTTGTTTTGAGCAGTGGAGATAGATGAATCAGGACAAGAGGAGGAAGGGAAGGAAGAATAAAAGCAGAGGAGAATGGAGGGGTCTGAAATGAAGGCAATGTGATTAGAATTTTGATGAAGAGGCATTGACAAGATGAAAGATCTCTCTCTCTCGCTCCCTCTCCCTCTCATTTTCAGTGGGTAAAATCACTCCTGTTGACACACACTTGCTTTCTTTTTACAACACAACACTGGAACAAACAGGATTCATGATCAATAGTGGTGGCACTGCCCCAGTGACAGATTCCTGCCTGGGAGAAAAGCAGAGGAAGCCGCTGAGCTTCTCCCTCACTCTTTGAAACTCTTGATGGATTCAGGATTTTAAAACTCTATCTTGTGGGTGCCTTTATGCTGTTCTGATTACAAGTATACACAAGTACCTACTACCATTTGAACATATATAATCAGGCTACACTTAGCCCAAAATATAACAAAGCATATTTGAAGACTTTAATATTTTTCCTCTCACAGCATGTAAATTAAAACATTCACAACTGAACATACATTGGTCAATGCATTTCAATAATCAACTACCTCACAAATGGCTATTGGGAAAGAGCAAAGAGGTGTCACATTCAGAGATAAATGGACACTAGTCAAAAACTTTTTATTTACTATAGTGTATGATGACTATTCAAGTTTATACATAGACTGCTGCCCCTCTGCATAGGGGTGAATTTCATCTTCTGGGATTTAACTCAATTGACTTCAATGGGAATTTGATCAGGGCCTTTATTGTGAGCACAATTACTGCAAAGCAAGACATGCATTCTTCCTGTGAAATATTTTCTTCAGAATATAGGCCCTGGTTAGCATGTGTATTAAGTATGCATATAACATAGATTTAAATGGACTAATCACATGCTTAAGTACCTTAAATCAGGGCCACAAAGTCTGGCATGAGTTTCAGAGATGTTTTTAAAAGACATCCAATATCTGATGAAGTTGCAGTCCCTTCCCAATAGTCCTACTGTCTAAAATTTATTTTGTTCCTCAGTGAAGACCTGGGGTGAAATCCTGACTGCAATGGAATCAATAGCAAAACTCCTACTGCCTTCAGTGAGAGATTTGCCTGAGGGGAGTGCAGGACCAGATATTCTATATAAATACTTATCCGACTTACACATGAAGTTAGGTAGTTAACACTGGTACAATATTTTGTAAGTGTAAAGTACGATGTAGGTACCAGATTTGACTATCGGGTGTATATTTCTTCATAAGGAATAAGCAGGCCAGGTAGACTGGGATTTAAAAAAAAAAAAAAAAAAAAAAAAAAAGAGATGCAAGAGCATTCAGTGGGACTTGAGTAACTGACAGCCAGTTTACTTACACACACACACACACACACACAAAATAACTAAGTCAGTTTTACACCACACTATTGGTTGTTTTGGTGTAAGTCTGTGGGGACACTCATTTCAGAATAAAAGTTTTCTGTTTTGATTTTGCTTAAGTCCAACTTACAGAAGCATAAGCGTATCCACCCACAGCGTTGCACAGATAACCAAATTTGCACCTTTTTGTTATTTTAGTTCAAGAATGTGTGTTGGTGCTGGTGGTGGGGGGAGTGGGTTGACTAGCCCTCATTCCCTTAGATTCCTTTGAAAATTCCAGCCTTTGTCACTAACAATGTTCTATATTAATTTGTTAACTGACACAACAGCTTGAAAAAAATCTAGTTGGAATCCATAAAACTATTCCTTTTAAGTTCTGATTTGCAAACTATTTTACATTTCTGAATATCTAATACACAAGTACATTGGGCCAAAATCAGTCCTGGTAGAAGCAGGCATAACATCACTGAATCCCATATTGTGGCATCTGCTTATACCAAGTCTGAATTTGCCCCATTACAATGGTGATGCTTGAAGTTTCTACCAGTCTGAGAGATTTTAATGACTATTTACCATTATATTTATAGAAACTCTCTTAAGCCGGTTAACATTTTTAACAGTGACCACTGTATGTCATGTTGGAGACGATTTGTGACAGTGGTCACTTTAGCAGCAGTGTTCTTTGCTGCCACTGGGGGGGATCTGAATTCAGGTCTTGAGGATTGCTCCAGAGGCTTAGGATGGATTTATACTCTGCTGAAGCAGCACACACACTACAGCACAGGGAGCGTCTCACATTACGTTTAAGAGACCTCATCTGGCTGATTCTCTGCAGGCTGCCTGCACCAGAGTAGTGTGAGGGTTAGAGAGGCAGGAAGAAAAACAGAGCAGATTTTGCAGGCCTTTTCTCCCCCACCAAAGAAGAGTTCTCCTTTTCAATATGCCATATTTTTTCTCTGTTGGGATTAGATTAGAAAGGTGACAAAATAAAGGATGGAGGATACTGCTGCCAAATTGCTCTGACTGACATATATTTGACCTCAGCTTCACGAAGCTTTTAAGAACAGCTTCATCATGTATGAAGTGCCTAGAGGTAAGAAACACTTCAATTTTTTAATCAGAGATGGAAAAAAAAGTGTTCCAGAACTGGTGGTGTATTTCAGAATATTAAACACTGGAACTGATAATCCAGATGCTGAAAATAAAAACTAAATATTTATCTGAAAAGAGTTTAACATCAGCACTGTCTGGTCCTATTCTATCAGAGGCAAGAGTCCATTTGACAACAAAGGGAGTCTTGTCTTCACGCAGGGTCAAGTCCTTCAACAACAGAAACTGTAATTTTCTTTAAGTATATATTCAGAGTAGGGAGGTTGCGATTTTTTAAACTATTATTTCACACAAGCACAAGCTTGCAAAATATTGCTATAGCCAACTTCTGTCTCACGTAAAGGGCTAGCTAGCATGGCTTGGTGAAATGCTAGCTCAGGAAAAGAATACAGTAAAGATCTGAAAATGAGTAAACGCAAATGAACTGATCATGATAGGAAGGGAGACACTGTAGCTATAGAGGATGGTTTCCAAAATTCTCAGTACTTCATTTTATTTAATTGACAGAGCTATCCATAGAACAGTGCTGGAGACAGATTTTGCAACTAAGGGAAGTGATGGGTCATTGGTGGTGGTGGTTGGAGAGCAAGCCTGCCCTTGTACTGAACTGGCAGCAGTGGCTCTTATACCGTGGGGCTGGGCCCAGCTTCTCACTCTGGGCACTGCAACTTGGCACAGTGGGTAGCTGTGCCACTCAGGTTTGACCCAGCTGCACTTTCATGATGATGGAGGGGCAGCTGGGCCAAATTTGAGTGAATGGCATTGCAACATGGCACAAGGGGTCACAGTGGCATCTGACCCTGTGTTCCATGTCAGCTCCTGCAGTGGAGAGCTGGGCCACTCCCTCAGGACAGGGGCTGCCACTGCTGGGCGAGTGTGGGGCAAGCTCATTTTCCACCCCCCCATGTGAAAAGGTGCCACACACACACACCGCTAAAGGCCATCAAGGGGAGTGGTCACCTCCCTACTCCCCTATTAGCTCCATTACTGCTGGAAGAAGTACTACAGTGTAGAACTGCCCTCTGGGTTAGATTTAAAGCCACTGTCCCTTTCTGGCCCCACTGAAGTATTCCATGCTTAGATATCATTAACAAATTGACAGAGGACTTCTTTCCTCATGTCACATAGGAAAAAGTACTGATTCACTTCTCAAGAGGATCAGAATAGAGATGAGCTGTTTCTGGTTATCTGTCCCCACTGTAGTATCACCCTTTCATGCGTATGTAGAACTGAAGCTCGTCAGCTTCCTTGTATCAACTCCTGTAGTTTAACAGAGATTGTTAAGTTTTAGCAAGTATGTCATTGCACTTGTGTGTCAGTGTCCACAGACACTTGTTTATAAGAACTCCTGCTCCATATGTTATGTGGCCAGAAGAGACCTCATCTATAACACTGGCCATAGGACCTCTTGCTTGACCGAGAGCATCTCTCTTTTAGAAAAACAGCCCAATCTTGATTTAAAAATTGGTAATTGCTGGTAATGGATAATCCAAACACAACCTTGGGATGTTGTTCCAATGGTCGATTATCCTCACTGTTAAAAGTTTGTTCCTTATATCATTCTAGTTTCTTAATCAAAGTGTTGTGTGGTACCAAATCAAAAACCTTACAGAAGTCTTTCTGTATTACATCAACATCTTCACCTTTATAAGCATTTACAATCTCATAAAGACAGATTCTGTCAAACTATTTTCCATAAACCCATGTTGATTGACATTATATTATTCATTAATTCTTGATAAATCGAGTCCCATATTACCTGTTCTATTATTTTGCCTCAGATTATATAATTACCTGGGTCATCCTGTTTACCTTTTTTAAAGTTTCATCCAGTATTCTGAAACTTCTGCATTGTTCCAAGAGCTACCGAAAAACAAACAATTAATTGTTTAGCAATCTCCTCAGCCAGCTCTTTTAAAACTCTCAGCTGTAAATTATCCAGAGCTATAGATTTAAAAAGCATCTTTCTTCAGTTTATCATCCTCCCCCATTACTAACAAAATGAAAAGTGTTTCATCATCATCAATCAGATATGGCTACATCATCTGGCTTTTCCCCCAAATACATAACAGAAATACTTAGGAAACACTTCTGCCTCTTCTGTATTATTGACAATTCAGCCATTTCCAAATACCATGAATACATTATTGTAACCCTTCTTTCCTTTTGCTGATCTTTTCATTCTGCCATTTTCTCTAATAAGACAAATCTCTTTGAGGCAGGGACAATATCATCTTAGCTGTTCGGTGAGGCACTTTAGCACCCCATGTGTGTGAAATCACTACTACTAAGTTATAACCCACACCCCAAAAAAATCCTCTATTGGGACTGCTCCACCACACATTGAAGCCAATGAAAATCTCCACATTAAGCTGCAAAGAACTAAGGCCACGTTCCTTCTGAAGTCACACATGGGGTCATAGATGTACTTTAGCTTCACACCTTCAATTACCTCATCTCAATTTTTCTGAATGTCCCGTTGTAGGAAAGCTCTAAATTACTGTAATCTATATCAGGAGTGATATGTAGAGCCAGACCACAGATCAGACACACAATCAGCTCCTCTTTGCCCACCCCCACCCCCCATCTCCAGAAATAGCTGGGAAATCTGGCCTACTAATTGTTAAATGGTATAGCAAATGTAGTGACTGCACTTCTCAGCACATTTTCCATTTGCTGAAAATTTCACCTTGTTCTAGTGTTTACTATAGAGAGTGGACGTATTTTAAACATTGATGTATTCATCTCCTACTATACATTTCTTCCACTGCTAGAAACTGAAAATACACTAAATTTATTAATTTCCTTCAGGCATCATTTAAGTGAATTTCTCTGAACGTATCTCAGTTGGTTCTGACTTCCTTCATAACTTTTTAGTTAATTATGCATATTATTTCCTGCAGATCTCGGTCACTTACTTCTACCAAAACAAGTCAGTTTGTTGTAATAATTTTAGTTACTTCAGCGTTGAAACAAATGTGATGGGGTGTCCTTAATGCAACTGATCCCAAACAGCAGCACTCCATTAAGTTGTGACCGTATATTATTTTCATTTGGGTTACAAGGCCTTCATTATACATTTGATTATTCCTAATACTTCACAAACTTTAATCCCCAATTCATGCTGACCTCCATGCTTCCAGTCTCAAAAATTAAGTTACCTCAATGTTTTTACACAATATACGCAAAACTCCATAGTTGATGTAACTATTACCAGTAATTTTTCTCTACTGTATGTACAAATTGATTGCTCATCAGCCTTCTGGAAGTTATGTTCTAGGATCGGCTCATAGCTTCCTCCTTACTTTCTAAAATGAGTGCATTTTCCCCCTGGATAGCTGGCTGACTGATGGTCAATTTGGTAAGACAGACATTAATATGGACTTTTTGACTCAAAGATATAGCAGTGGTGTTGGAATGGTTTTTATAGTGGGGGGAGCTGAAGGCGGAAACCATGTATTTAGGTTACTACTACTTCAAGCCAGCACCCTCAGCACTCCTAGTTCCAGCACCTATGCAATATCGCCTTGGTTGATATCCTTCATTTGTCATTTCACCTACCCTTTGAAAGTTTCTTGAAAGTATCTCAAAAATCAAATATATGAAGGGGAAGGGAGCCCCCTATTTCAATAGTCGTGTGGAGCCTTCACTGGAAAACAAAGGAGTTTGCTTCATGATCTTCAGTAAGTTAAAGGGTAGGAGAGTTTCTACACTTACTCCCCTCTGCAAACACAAGCTATGCCATGGCATAGGCTAATTGGGACATATCCCTCTTGAGGGCTACACATAGTGGTTAATCCCATTCTGGAGCAGTAAAACACATTTGCAGAGGTTCCCCAGTGGAGAAAGGAACTGGGATGTTCATTCACTTTTGAACATCTATCAACTACTGGACACATGGAGCATCACACTGAATGGGGAAATTCTCCTGGAGAGCACTATTTACAAAGATAGTTACTGCTGGATAGGGACCTTCATTTTAAGTGTGTGATAGGCATAGCAAGGTTCTGGGACTAAAATTTGATTTCCGGGCCACAGAAACATCACCTAAGTTATGATACGAAAGGCAAATATCATGTACAGGGGTAAGGATAAGTATCCACTGACTTCCATGGCTACTGTTGCAAATCTCTCACCGTTGTAATATTTAACTGTTTTAAGTTTATTAATTTTCACCGCCACTTCATTTCCCCCTCCAATCTCCTCCCCCTCCCCCATCCCTGAGATGCTGGAAGTGGGGGGAGGGAGTAGCAGCTTGAAGTGGATTCCATTATATACAGGGTTTACAGTTGGTTCAATGGTTCTCAGCATCCCCGCTATAAAATAGTTCCAGCACCCCTGCTCCCCACACCTTTGCTGCAGATGTTCTTAGACATAATTAAGAGAGGGAAGGAGCTTGTTCTTTAGTAGGGATTCACCCTCATCTGTCACAGCCAGAAGAAGAAAGTCTTATTAAAAAGTATTTCCCACCTGACCAAAAGGACAGCCAGTTACAGCATGAACAAATCCTTAACTATACTCTGTCAATAGACTGTCGATTTCATGAATGCAGTTAAGAGACACCAAAGCTAAGGTAATAAACTCACTTGTTTTGTCAGGAAGGGGTCTCAAGAGCTCAAATCAATCCCCTTTTCTCTCCCATGTCCACTTGCTCTTTTTCTTGCAGGAATAAATATTTGGTCAGTAATTGAGTTTATTTAAGCTTGGGTAATTAAAGTCACCCAGTCAAAGTAATAAATTCAGACTGAGATGAGGCGAGGCTTCTCCATTTAATAGAAGGTGGAGGGGGAAAAAATATTAGTTGGAAATGAAAGATCCCAGTCCTCAGGAGCAGAGGATGAGGAGAAGAGAGGAATTCCTGACTTACATTAGAAATGAGTAAAAGCACATCCCCTTCTCTCCCCCAACATTCGCACTACACTCTAGGAATTGAAAAGAAGAAGAAAAAAAAAAGTGCAATGGTGCTCCTCTCTCGGGGAAAAATACTCCATGTTCTTCTGTGGGGGAACTGGTTAATAGCAGAATAAATATGTCTCAAGTGAATGTCATCCTCTGGAAGTATGTTTGAGTCACTCAGATACTCTAACTATGTGGAACTGAAGGGATAAACAGCTGAAGTGAGTGGGGAGTAAAGCATTTTGATACATACAATGCGTTGGCCTAGTTAGCGAGCATGGTTTGGGTTTACTACAGCTTGGAACATTACTGTAGTCCAGGGTTTGTCCAAAGGGAGATACTCCAGAAAGTTAATCCAAATTAAAACTAAAGATGTGAATTAAAAGTGGATTCATTAAAGTGCGTTAAATCCCGTGTGTGTGTGTGTCAAATAGCAGTTAACTGGGTTGCTACCCGTAATTGGAGAAGAGCAGCCTTCCAGCCTGGAGAAGCCTTTTCTTCCTGCTGCAGCTTGTCTCTCATTTCTTCTCTCCCGCTGACCAGAAGAGGGGTTTTTAGAAGGTCACAGGCAGCCCTTCATTGGTCTCAGGTGTTTAATTAACCCTGAGGTAACCTCTTTTCAGCTCATATGGAAAAGGGCTTTTACCATTCTACAGTTATATACCTGCTTTCCACCACTTCCCTATAGTTGTCAGGTCTGACTTTGTCACATTACCTATTTCCTCACTCACCCGCCATCACTGTAGTACTCTCTACATATGAAGATCCCTGAATGCCTAACACACATAAAATAGTTTGTCTTCAGAATGTTCCTGGGAGATAGGAAAGCATTATCCCAATTTTACAAATAGAAGATGTACTTCATCTCTGTGTGAATCAATTTTTCAAGGTCACACAGATAGGCTGTGACAGATCCAGGAGCAGAATCTAGGTCTAGTTTTTTAACCACAAGATCATCTGCCTTCCCTATTAGTATCATTGATAAGAAAGCTTGTAACACATTCTCTAAAATACTGAATTTGCACAGGTATTGCAACTACTCAAACTGTAAGAACATGGGGACTAAAGCTCAGACAGTTTACCACATTATGTGGCTTTAGCAACATACTTAGTGTTAAAAGCTAGGTCCCCCAATCATTTGAGCAGTTACAGATGCTTAATTTTAAGCAATCTAACATATTAACTTCAAGCATATTCCTAAAAGTTAAGTAGGTGAGTAATTGTTGGGTTAAATCCCAATTATTGCTATTTATGTTAGGTGCAGCATCCATTCAGCTCTTGGCATGTTCAGAAGCCTCAGGGTTGCAGCTGAGTCCTTTGAATGATATTGGCTACATCATTTAATATATGGTCAAGAGATGTACACACACACACTAATATACACTACATTTATGGAAAATCTTATATTAGGGGACAGAAATATTATGCTACTTCTACTTACATTGATAAGTATACTAGTAATATTTATCTACATTAGGAATGCTTGAAATAGGTTCACCTAGTTCATAGCAACCTCCGTTTATGCCAGAGACAGATTGCATAATGTATGTATGTAAGTCTATGTTGGCAATTATCCATGCAATGAAATATTATCTGACGGCTTTTCTTATGGCTTAGTCTGCTTGTAGGCATCAACCCTATTGTACCTTAATTAACTGATGTGCTGTTTTAATAGTCACCTATGCTGTCTGGTGACAAGATGAAACAGTAAGCAGAAACTTTTTTTCTCCTTAATTGGTTGAAATGAATAGATTTAGCCAGATAGGGAAGAAGAAAAAAAACCCCTTACATTTGGCACTACAGATATATTCCCAGACTGACCACTGCATTTTTGGGAACCAGCATGGCTTGAACATAAAAGAACAAGACTGTACACTATTGTCCCCACAATGGAACAATGCAGGACCACCCTGCACTGTCTAAGGAGGCTGGACAAATAGTCAAAGCAGGGAACCTTTGTGCTCTCAGCATTTGACTGTCATTGAGAGGTGGAGCAGGAACTCAGCACTATCGGTCACACAAAGCTGCATCATAGGCATTTGAGGAGTCAATGGGCATTAGTTTAGTGTATTGCATAGTTGAGTTTGTCAACTCTGTCAACCATAAAATTGTACTAGAGTACAAAGACTTCACTACAGAGCTTAACAAATACACTATAAACAAGCAAAAGTCACAGGTAAAAAATACTGTACAAGACCAGGTCATCTGCTCAGATGTCCTGTCACAAAAGGGATGAAATGAGTAGAAAACCTGCCTAAATAGGGGAAGGAAATTGAATTTAAGTGTCATTAATCCCCACCCTCCAACTGAATATGAATTCTTAGTGTGATGCTGTGGCAAAAAATGGCTAACACGATCCTTCAGTGTATAAACGAAGGAAAGACAAGTAGGAGTAGGGAGGAGATATTACTTTTACATAGGGCAATTATGAGACCACTGCTGCAATACTGTGTCTGGTTCTGTTGCACACATTTGAACAAGGGACACTGAAAAATAGTGAAGCGTTCAGAGAAGAGCTACAGAAATGATGATTTGAGGTCACATGAGCATGCTGTACTATGAGAAACTTAAGTCAATCTGTTAGTCTTATCAGAGAAGGCTAAAAGACAATTCCATTGTGTTGTATAAATACTTCCACTGAAAGAAGATACTTGACATTATGGGGCTTTTTAATATAGAAAACAATGCTTAACATATAAATATGATATTGAAAAAAGGCTGTAAACTGAAGTTAGAAAAATGCAAACTGGAAAGAAGATGTAACTTAACAGTAAGGGTAATTATTAGAATTTATCAAGGTATGTGATACATTTTACATTTAAGTTTTTATATCTAGATTGGATGGATAATTTTCAGAAAGCTATGCACTCCTTTAGCCATAAATTCTGATCACTGGAACTGATTGGTTAAGAATTATCCATTTAGCCAGTCCAAGACATACTATTATTTTTGTTATTTCATCAGTTTGTCTCATCCACCTGTTGTGTATTGTCCTTTGGAATGCAAGTCCAGGGACTGTTTAGCATAGAATAACTGAAATAGAAATGCAGGGCTAAAACGAACCTTGAGAGGTCTCAGCCCTCTGAGGCATGAACAAGTAAACGGAGATCATCCCTGCCAGGCATTTGTCTAACCTGTTCTTAAAAAGGATTTCACTGTCTTCCTTGGAAGCCTATTCCAGAGTTTAGATACCCTTAGAGTGTGGAAGGGTTTGCTAATATCTAACCTAAATTTCCCTTGCTGAAGATTAAGCAGACTTCCTGTCCTACTTTCAAGATAAATTGAGAACAATTGATCATCTTCTTTATAGTCAGCCCTTAACATATATGAAGACTTATCAGGTTCCCCCCCACACCCAGTCTTCTATCCTCAGAAATAAACATGCCCAGGTGTTTATTTATTTTTTTTATTTTTTGTTAAATAAACCTTTCCTCAGAGGCCAGGTTTATAAACCTTATTTTTTGTTGTGGTCTTCTGGACTCTAAGAAACTTGTGGTCAAATTGAAGAAAGTGTGGCACTCCAGCTGAGGCCTCTACCAGTGCCCAGTAGAGAAGGACAATTGCTTCCTGTGTCTTACATATGACACCCTAGAATAATATTTGCTTTTTTTTGCAACTGCACCACATTGTTGGCTCATATTCAATTGGTTATTCACAGGAACGCCTAGCTCCTTTTCAGCTGCCTAGCCAGTTATTCCCCATTTTGTATTTGTGCATTATATTTTTCTTTTAATCATGACCCCTACTCAAGTCCTTTTCAGAGTCACTGCTTCCTAGGATAAAGTTCCCCATCCTGTAAATATGGCCTACGTTCTTTGTTCCTAGATGTTTCATCATCATGTGGTTTTATCCCATATACAGAAAATATTATTATTGAATACTTTTGTTTTTTCTGCACTTTTACTGGCAATTTTATCCTTTCCATCTAGTAATGGTACAATACCACTATTAGGATTCCTTTTGTTCCCCATATACCAAAACTCCTACTACCCTTTACTCTGCTAGCCATCAATTTCTCCTTATGTCCCTTTGCTTCCCTTATTTTCTACAATTCCTAGATTCTGATTTATACTCATTGCTATCAACATTCCCTTTGCATAATTTTACAGCTGCTTTTATTTACCTACCAAGCCAGGTTATTTTTTAAACCAACATAGCCTTTTTTCCTCAATTTTGGATTTTTGGACATCTAGTAAAATGTTCTTAAACAGTTCCCAGTTATTCACACTGTTCTGTTTATATTCTGCCAGCTGATTTGGCTCAAACATTTTTGGCTTTGTGAAATTAGAATACACTATATAAATTACTGGTTTGAACTTCATTATGTTTGCATAATCTAATCAAGTCTTGATCACTAGATCCTAAGCAACCACTCAGTTTTAAGTTCTGTGATCACTTTCTCTTTCAAGTTCAGATCTCATGTAGAACTCCCCTATGCTGGATGAAACACAGAGTCAGGAAATCAATATAAAGAAATTCCAAGGACGTTTTAGTACTGGCAATGAGACCTCCAGAATATATCACTCAGACTGAAGTCTTCCATGACAATGTGACTGTTCCCTACATATTATATAGATCGGTGCGTAAGGAACCAGTTCATCCTGTTCTCTCATGGGAGTCAGTGGTCTGTAGCAGACACCAACTAGCATCCCATCTTATGCTTTATCTGTTAGAACATTGAGCCATAAGCATTCAAGATAATTTGCTTTGGAGTTATCAGTGACTCAAACAGGTAGTGTCATTTTTGACAGAGTGCCATTCCCCCTCCCCTCATGCCCACTTAATAAATTGGTTGAAGTCACTGGTTATAACATTCCAGTCATGTGAATTTTCCCATGAGGTTTCAAATTTATGTTCATAAATTTGCAAATCAATTCCTCTTGTTTATTACCAAGGCTCCTATTGTTGATTTATAGGCAATTAAAACAAGAGTTTCTTCTCTTTATGTCTCTATGCATTGATAACTTTTGTTCTTAGCATTTGTGCTAAATCAGTGCTCATTTGTTCCACCTTTTCACCCTGACCTTTTGTTTATGCCCTCCTGACTAGTTTAACCAGCCTGTTCCCTTGAAAACTGGTGCCCCTTCTACTGAGATGGGGCCCATTCAAAATGCACACCCCCTCTGCCAATGTGCCACAAAACTAAAACCCTCTATCTTGCACCAATTTCCTAGCCAGCAATTCACTTCCAGAATCTTCTGCCTTCCTTCACTTGCAGGATAAAAGATCTCTCTGATAAGATCACTCCAGGATTCACACTTTCCTTCAGCATCTTTCCAAGTTCTCTGAAGTCCTCTAGAATCCATGCAGTTCATGTGAAGCAATGTTATTAGCACTAGTATGTACTGTGCACCAGTGTTTCCATGTCCACAAACTTAAGAAGTCTATCCAGTCCTGAACTTCTAGCTCATGCCTTGGCTTCAGGAAGGCATCTTACCATCCTGTTGCATACCTGCCTTTTGCAGACATTCTTCCTATACTTTTTGGCACAGAATCCCTGACACATCAGTCTTTCTTGGACAGTGCAAGATCTTTGTGGGCACATTTGATTTTCTTGTGTGCTGGGCTTAGCAGCCCTCCACAGCTAGCCCCTTACAACTCTCTGTTCCATTTGACCAGCTGGATCTTCAGAGATTCTTTTTTCGTTTCCATAATGAGAACCTGAAAATAATTGGATGCATCTACTGGTTTGGAATTCCTCTTGATCCTCTTCTCTCCTTTTACTTGTGTAGCATGCTACTTAGTCCTCTTGCCACTGGTGGCTATGAAGTGCCAAGCTTCTCCGATTTCTACTCTCTGGTTCCTTGATGGGCAATTCCTTTCTTGAATCTGAAGTGCTGATACTTCCTGAATCTGGTTACTTAAGTACTCCACAACCTCTGACACTTTACAGCAGTAGTACTTCTCCTTCCAACCCACAAATCTTTTCCTCCAGCAAAGCTACCATACAGAGAATCTTCCTTCTGGTTTCAGACAGAAAAGAAAAAAAAAGAGCATATCTGTTGCAGATCACAACCACTATCCCACTGTTGACCATCATGGCACTGAGTGTAGAATAGTACCAACAAAGAAAGCCTCATACTTCCTCTAGAACTTCCCTGTTTGCTCCTCCTGTTGATCTGGTCAGGAGTTTGTCTGGCACCTGATTTGTATACTCTATTCCCTTCTCTAACAGGGAGGCATTAATCACTGAGAGATTTCCAACAGTAGGGCTGATCACAGACCTACGGGTCCCAGCCACACAAAATTCTTCAAACGGAGACCTGTCTAGCCTACCCCATTCTTGGCCCCAAAGTCCAGTTACTTGATCCTCATGGAGGAACCACCCACCCAAATACCCTCTACCTCCAAGAATAAGATCCACAGCTACTCCCTCCAAAACTGTTGTTTGCTGCTCAGGAATATGCCTGGCAGCTGATATATACTAAACCTCAATGTTTGGCTCCACCCTCACAGTAACAGGGTGGAATTATCCACTCAGGATCTGGCCCATAGGTATATATATACACACAAGAGCTTATACAGTAGGAAAAATTTTAATTTATGTTTTATTATTCATACAATTTATATTACAAAGATCCAGCACTGAAAAAATTGTGTATGCCAGATTTGCCTGTGCACCCTTAATTCTTCCCCATATGTCCAACCCAGGTAAAAATAGTATGTGATCTTGTAATAAAAGACTATCATAATGCATGCACACAAGAGAGCTGAATTAATATTGCATTGGAAACTATAAGGCCTGGTCTACACTACGATTTTAGGTCGAATTTAGCAGCATTACCTCCATTTAAGCCTGGACCCGTCCACACGACGAAGCCCTTTTTTTCGACTTGAATGGCTCTTTAAATCGATTTCTTTACTCCACCTCCAACGAGGGGATTAGCACTGAAATCGGCCTTGCCAGGTCGAATTTGGGGTAGTGTGGATGCAATTTGATGGTATTGGCCGCCGGGAGCTATCCCAGAGTGCTCCATTGTGACTGCTCTGGACAGCGCTCTCAACTCAGATGCACTGGCAAGGTAGACAGGAAAAGGCCCATGAACTTTTGAATCTCATTTCCTGTTTGGCCAGCGTGGCAAGGTGCAGGTGAGTGCAGATCTCATCAGCAGAGATGACCACGATGGAGTCCCAGGATCACAAAAAGCTCCAGCATGGACCGAACGGGAGGTACGGGATCTGCTCGCCATATGGGGAGACGAATGCGTGCTAGTTGAACTCCGTTGCAGTAAACAAAATGCCAAAACATTAGAAAAAGTCTCAAAGGGCATGAAGGACAGAGGCCATAACAGGGACGCACAGCAGTGCCGCGTGAAAATTAAGGAGCTAAGGCAAGCCTACCACAAAACCAGAGAGGCAAACGGAAGGTCCGGGGCAGAGACGCAGACATGCCGCTTCTACGCTGAGCTGGATGCCATGCTAGGGGGTGCAGCCACCACTACCCCAACCCTGTGCTTTGACTCCGTCAATGGAGAATCACGCAACACGGAAGCAGGTTTTGGGGATGAGGAAGATGATGATGAAGAGATTCAAGATAGCTCACAGCAAGGAAGCAGAGAAACCGGTTTCCCCAACAGCCAGAATACGTTTTTCACCCTGGACTTGCAGCCAGTAACCCCCGAACCTACCCAAGGCGTGCTCCTGGACCCTGAGGGCAGACAAGGGACCTCTGGTGAGTGTACCTTTGTAAATATTAGACATGGTTTAAAAGCAAGCATGTTTAATGATTAATTTGCCCTGGCATTCACGGCCAGTACAGCTACTGGAAAAGTCTGTTAACGTGTATGGGGATGGAGTGGAAATCCTCCAGGGATATCTCCATAAAGATCTCCTGGATGTACTCCCCAAGCCTTTGCAAAAGGTTTCTGGGGAGGGCTGCCTTATTCCGTCTGCCATGGTAGGACACTTTACCACGCCAGGCCAGTAGCATGTAGTCTGGAATCATTGCATAATAAAGCATGGCAGCGTATGGTCCTGGTGTTTGCTGGCATTCAGACAACATCAGTTCCTTATCTCTGTGTGTTATCCTCAGAAGAGTGATATCATTCATGGTCCCCTGGTTGAAATAGGGTGCTTTTATTAAGGGGACATTCAGAGGTGCCTGTTCCTGCTCGGCTGTTTGGCTGTGTGGCTGAACAGAAATGTTCCCCGCTGTTGGCCACGCAGTGGGGGGAGGGGTGAAGTGATCATCTCATAGAATTGTGTGTGTGTGTGTGGGGGGGGGTGTTATTTGGGTTTGTGCTGCACGCTAACCCGCAAACCGCAGCCCCTCCTTTTAAATTGCCAACCCATTTAAATGGCCAACCCAACAGCCGCTTGGTATGGGAAATGAGGGCGCTGCTGTTTGAAACCATTCCCACATGTTATGAAGGTTAAAGAAGCCAAAAGACTGTTGGCTGCCTGCAAGTCAAATTCTGTTGCCTGGCACTGCATGAGTGATCTCCCACACCAAACCGGCAGGCCCTCAATATAAACAAGAGGCAAAATGCGACCTTGTAACGAAAGCACATGTGCTGTGTAATGTGAACAGCAAGGTTTAACGGGAAAGAGTGATCCTATTGTTCTCTAAAATGTATCTTTTTAACTACCAATCTCCCTTTTCCCCGACCAGCTGCAAATGTTTCTCCTTCGCAGAGGTTGGTGAAGATTAGAAGGTGAAAAAAAACGCACTCGGGATGAGACGTTCTCGGAGCTCCAGATGTCCTCCCACGCTGACAGAGCACAGCAGAATGCGTGGAGGCAGACAATGTCAGAGTGCAGGAAAGCACAATATGAAAGCGAGGAGAGGTGGCGGGCTGAAGAGAGTAAGTGGCGGGTTGAAGGGGATAGGTGGCGTCAGCTTGCTGCTCAAACTGATATGCTCCAGCGTATGGTTGAGCTGCAGGAAAGGCAGCAGGAGCACAGACCACCGCTACAGCCCCTGTGTAACCAACAGCCCTCGTCCCCAAGTTCCATAGCCTCCTCACCCAGACGCCCAAGAACGCGGTGGGGGGGCCTGCGGCCACCCAGCCACTCCACCCCAGAGGATTGCCCAAGCAACAGAAGGCTGGCCTTCAATAAGTTTTAAAGTGCAGTGTGGCCTTGTCCTTCCCTCCTCCTCCACCCCACCCGGCGCTTCCCTCCTCCCCCACCCCTCCCAGGCTACCTTGGCAGTTATCCCCCTATTTGTGTGATGAATTAATAAAGAATGCATGAATGTGAAGTAACAATGACTTTATTGCCTCTGCAAGCGGTGATCGAAGGGGGGAGGGGAGGGTGGCTAGCTTACTGGGAAGTAGAGTGAACTGGGGGCCGAGGGGGGGGGGGGGTTCATCAAGGAGAAACAAACAGAACTTTCACACCGTAGCCTGGCCAGTCATGAAACTGGTTTTCAAAGCTTCTCTGATGTACACGGCTGTGCTCTTCTAACCGCTCTGATGTCTGGCTGCGCGTAATCAGTGGCCAGGCAATTTGCCTCAACCTCCCACCCCGCCATAAATGTCTCCCCCTTACTCTCACAGATATTGTGGAGCACACAGCAAGCAGTAATAACAATGGGAATATTGGTTTCGGTGAGGTCTAACCGAGTCAGTAAACTGCGCCAGCGTGCTTTTAAACGTACAAATGCACATTCTACCATCATTCTGCACTTGCTCAGCCTATAGTTGAATAGGTCCTGACTACTGTCCAGGCTGCCTGTCTATGGCTTCATGAGCCATGTCATTAAGGGGTAGGCTGGGTCCCCAAGGATTACTATAGGCATTTCAACATCCCCAACGGCTATTTTCTGGTCTGGGAAGAAAGTCCCTTCCTGCAGCTTTTGAGACAGACCAGAGTTCCTGAAGACGCGAGTGTCATGTACCTTTCCCTGCCATCCCACGTTGATGTTGGTGAAACGTCCCTTGTGATCCACCAGTGCTTGCAGCAGCATTGAAAAGTACCCCTTTCGGTTTATGTACTCGCTGGCTTGGTGCTCGGTGCCAAGATAGGGATATGGGTTCCGTCTATTGCCTCACCACAGTTAGGGAATCCCATTGCAGCAAAGCCATCCACTATGAGCTGCACATTTCCCAGAGTCACTACCCTTGATATCAGCAGCTCTTTGATTGCATTGGCTACTTGGATCACAGCAACCCCCACAGTAGAGTTGCCCATTCCAAATTGATGCCTGACTGACTGGTAGCTGTCTGGCATTGCAAGCTTCCACAGGGCTATCGCCACTCGCTTCTCAACTGTGAGGGCTGCTCTCATCTTGGTATTCTGGCGCTTCAGGGCAGGGGAAAGCAAGTCACAAAGTTCCATGAAAGTGCCCTTACGCATGCGAAAGTTTCGCAGTCACTGGGAATCATCCCAGACCTGCAACAGTATGTGGTCCCACCAGTCTGTGCTTATTTCCCGGGCCCAGAATCGGCGTTCCACAGCATGAACCTACCCCATTAACACCATGATGTGCACATTGCTGGGGCCCGTACTTTGTGAGAAGTCTATGTCCATATCTATTTCCTCATCACTCTCGTCACTGCGCTGCCGCTGCCGTCGCCTCCTCACCTGGTTTTGCTTTGGCAGGTTCTGGTTCTGCATATACTCCAGGATAATGCGCATATTGGTTATAGTGCTCATAATTGCCGCGGTGATCTGAGCAGGCTCCATGATCCCAGTGCTATGGCATCTGGGCTGAAAAAAGGCGCGAAATGATTGTCTGCCGTTGCTTTCACGGAGAGAAAGGGGGAGGGAGTGGGGGCCTGACGACATGTACCCAGAATCACCCGCGACACTGTTTTTGCCCCATCAGGCATTGGGATCTCAACCCAGAATTCCAATGGGCGGCGGAGACTGCAGGAACTGTGGGATAGCTACCCACAGTGCAACGCTCCGGAAGTCGACGCTAGCCTCGGTACTGTGGACGCAGTCCGCCGACTTAATGCACATAGAGCATTTTGTGTGGGGACATACAATCGACTTTATAAAAACGATTTCTAAACAACCGACTTCTATAAATTCGACCCAATTTCATAGTGTAGACATACATACAATTTATATTACAAAGATCAAGCACTAAAAAAAATTGTGTATGCCAGATTTGCCTGTGCACCCTTAATTCTTCCCCATGTGTACAACCCAGGTAAAAACTAGTATGTGATCTTGTAATAAAAGACTATCATAATGCACGCACACAAGAGAGCTGAATTAATATTGCATTGGAAACTATAAATCTCTCATTTCCTAATTATTCACTGTTTGACTTTGACTTTTACACTCTTAACTTAGTGGGTTTAAAAAAAACCAAAAAAACAAACAAAAAACCCCAACACTTTTTTTAAAGTGTTAGTCAATGTATATATTAGGCATTGTATTAATATTGAAGTGTTGGGAAGTTATGTTAACTGAATGTATTATACTCTGTCCACAATTCTGTTCTTCCAAGCCAAGTACCCATAATACCTTTCATTAGCTGAAGTAAGGCTTTGGCTTAAGTAGATAGGAAAACTGTCAGGATCAGAACATATGAGCATTTTATCATAGCAACAGGTAGGGCGGTATTCCCACAGGCTAATGCTGGAATGTCTCAAGGGAAAAGGACAAGATATATGAATGTTCTACATTAGTACAAACCTAGGACGTACCTTCATACCCCTTGGTATCTGGAATGCTTGTGTTCACAAGATAGAGATAAGGGGTAATCCTGGTACTGGAAAAATCAATATAGAAGAGGATGGTAAAATCTAGTTTTAGTTGACACACTTAATACCTTTTACTTATAACCAGTTAGTGTATATAAAACAAACAAACAAACGAGTTATGAGGTTACTCCTGGGAGAATTCTGCACCACTGCACATGCACAGAATTTATGTCCCCCACAGATTTCTTTACTTCCCTGCAGAAAAATGACTTTGACAGGGAAGCCAAGGGAAGCCACTGGAGTGGTTATGTGAACCTTCTCAGCAGTGTGTTTTGGTGCCCAGGGCAGCTGGCAGAGAGGTATATCACTGTGGAGCAGGGGGCAGGACTGGGGAAGACCCGGCTGGTGGCTTCTACCCTGCGCCAGGCTCAGCTGCTAGTCCCGGCTGGGCTGGGGAATATGGGACTTCCTCTGCACGGCATCTAGGGCAGTGTTAGACCCACCCCAGATTTCTCCCCTGGCTGTAGGAAAGTCTGCAGCCCCCGCCACGCACACATTTCCTGCACCCATCACTCCTCAGCTGCAGGGGGAGGGATCACTGTAGAGGGAGCTGCTCCCCCATCTGCCCAACCCTCATGCACCCAGACCTCCTCATACCCAGAGGGTATCCTGCAGACCCCCCCCCCCATGGATGAGCTCCACTCCCCCTGCACCTGGACCACCCCAACAAGTCACCTGCACCTGGATCCCCACCATACTGAGCCCCAACCAGCTGCTCCTGGATCCCCAACCCATTGAGCACCACTCCCCCAGCATCTGCCCTCCCAGCTCCCCACACCCAGACCCCCCCCCACACATACACTGAGCCCCAACCACCTTCACCTCAACCCCCCTGCAGAGTCCCATCATCATTGCACCCAGAACCCCACAACAAACCCCTATGCAGTCAGATTCCCCCCCACACACCTGGATCCCGCACTGAGCTGCCTGCACCCAGATTGCCCCACATAGAACCCCTCTCAACCCACACCTGGATCCCCCTCACACTAAGCCTCTCCACATTTGGATCCTGCCTTGCTGAACCTGCCTGCCCACACCTGGTGCACCTGGCACGGAGGGGCAGGGCCCTGTGTTGTTTCTGGGGTAGGCCCAGCCCTTGCACTGTGTCAGGGTTGGGTGCAGCCTCACCGCTGAGTCTGTGTCCTGGGGGGCGGGGGAAGCTGCACAGTGATCTCCCACCTCTGTGCAGCCAGTAGCTCCCCAATGCCATGGTGGAGCCTCCACATTTATTTGACAAACAAAATTTACAGAATTTTAAAATATTGTGAGCAGAATTTTTAAATTTTTTTGGCACAGAATGCCCTCAGGAGTATGGGGTATAACTTTGGGAACAAACCCGCCTATGGTGAACATAACCTTGAATCAGATGGCTTCTTGGAGACTGGTATATTGAACCTTTTCCCTGTATATATTACTATTGACTGATAGCAATAAACCTGACTGATATTGGTTATTTGGTCTTCGGACTACATTTCATAATGAACCAAAGTGTGGTCAAGCACTTGACAATACAGTTTATCAACAAAAGTGTAATATTCGTTTTTTAAAAGAAAAGGAAAGTGGTAGAAAGCTTTACACACACACACACAACGGTAACAAACTCCAAGGTGCCAGCACTGACTGCTCTTACTTGTGCTACAGGACTAAGTACATACGTTGGCAGCAGGAGAATGGGGGTATGGGCTGCTGGGGCCAGGGGTACTAAGGAAGCCAGGCCCAGCCCAGTGCATCACTCTGGGTATATCTACACTGTGTTCTGAAGTGAGTTAGACATATCTACACTACCTGAGCAGTGAGCTTTACCCATGCTAGCATAACTAAATATAGCAGCATAGATGCAGTGGAGTGGTGTTAAGCACAGACTGTATAAACATGCCAGGGACCCTGGGTACCTATTTGCATTGCTTAAGCCCATCCCACCACATCTACATCATTACTTTTATTGCTAGCATGGGTAAAGCTAGCACAGCTTGCAGAGTAGACATACCCCAAGTCTCTCATAGACTGTAAGGTCAGAAGGGACCATTATGATCATCTAGTCTGACCTCCCGCATGATGCAGGCCACAAAAGCCGACCCACCCACTCCTGGAATAATTCTCTCCCTTGACTCAGCTGTTGAAGTCCCCAAATCATGATTTAAAGGCTTCAAGTTGCAGAGAGTCCTCCAGCAAGCGACCCCTGCCCCATGCTGCGGAGGAAGGCGAAAAACCTCCAGGGTCTCTGCCAATCTACCCTGGAGGAAAATTCCTTCCCGACCCCAAATATGGCGATCAGCTGAACCCTGAGCATGCGGGCAAGACTCTTCAGCCAGACACTCAGGAAAAAGTTCTCTGTAGTAACTTTTAATGTCCCATCATTGACCATTGGTACTAATTACCAATGATGGCACATTATTGACCTATTGACTAAGATCACGTTATCCCATCAAACCATCCCCTCCATAAACTTATCAAGCTTAATCTTAAAGCCAGACAGGTCTTTTGCCCCCACTGTTTCCCTCTCCCCCCACCCCCAAATGTAAAGAAAGGAGCTTCTTCCTTTCTCAATTGAGGGGATAGGCTGCTGCAGCCATGTTCTGGATCCAGGGGTGTGGAGTGTTAAAAGGAATCCAGCCCCATCTCTCCCCCCCCACCCCCCAACCCAGTAGCTGAGAGGAACTCCTGCCTCCTGGATGTATATGGTTGTAGTGGGAGACTGCAGCAGTATTGCATCTGGGGGGAACCAAGCCTAGCTTTATTTCCCCTCCTGCAGCTTCTCCAAGAGGTCCCAGGCATTCCCAGTGCAGTGTTGGCTACTGCTGGGTGGTTGTGGCAGTAGAATGGGCTGGGCTCTTTAGAATGTCTGTGTTCAGCCATTATTTTGACAGGCTGCCAAGTTGTATGGAGAAACAAAGGTGAGAGAAGGTAAACTGATTTAACAGTTTATATCTCAGCTAAACTGGAAAGGTATTTCACTGGACAAAGAAAAGGCACATCTCTAACCTTTTTCCTGCCATATTTCAGAACTACACTTTGGAGGTGTTAGAGCTCCTGGGGGGAAAAGAAGCCACAAAAGAGAGTATTTATACCAAAAAGTATTAAGGAACTGAAATATAGGGGTTGTGACCTGATCCTCCAATTGTAGCCCTGAATGTACACACAAGTATTTATGTGACTGATAGAAGCATTTACACTTTTAGCAGTGATTTTTGAATACAGCACAGAAATATTAGGACACTGTACAACTGTATGTTGTCTATAGAAGGACTGAACTGTTGGAGGAATGAGGCAAAATCCCAGACATCCATCTGTCATGTGTACTCTATCATTCCAAGGTCTCTGGAAGGGATACCCATATTGTTCCCTAATGGTTCATTCACCTTAATTCCTTTCACAAACCACTAACCCAGTGTTTCTTTTTATGTTTATCAGATATTATTGTTGGATATAGGAGGAGACATTTGATGCATGCAGGAAGAACAAAGTTGAATAATCGTTAGTATGTGGGTAAGAGAGAAATAGTTCATGGCAGAAAGGTAATTAAAACTTGCCCTGACTGACCTTTTTAATTAGTCAAATGCACTATTTTTAGTACAGTATTGTAGGATCAAGCATAGACTAACAATATATCATGTAGGCATCTCAGCACTTTTGTATACTTTAAAACAATGCAATGTTAAATCAAATAACTCCTTCTCAGGGTCCTATTCATTAGGCTGTTTTAGCGAGACTGGATTTGACCAAAAACATGCAATTCCCCTCGTCCCTAAGAAATTAGGATTTTGGCGTTCAAAGATCTCCTTTCTATATACATCCTAAGGGAAAACCACTCAGGGCCAGATACTGCCCTCTCACTGAATATTGCCTTATGCTGCAAGTACTCCCACTCCAATCAAACTATTCATGGACTAAGGTTCTACACAGTGAGAGAAGAGATAGTTGACTCTGTGCCTTAGTTTGTAGGAAAGACGCTTGCAATTTCAAAGGAAGATTTGGTGGGTCATTTAAACTACTGTGGCTGTGAAGGGGTTGACTCACTGATGGCACCTCCTCATGGCCATGCATGGCATCTCTTTCCCCGCTGGGGTCTGCTACCACTGGCTTCTCCACCTCTGAGGTGGCCTGCCCCTTCCTGTGATTTGGCCCTCCAGCTGGTTCATTTCAAAGTCTTTGCCCTTCTAGGGTAGTCCTGAAACAAAAAGCACGGGAAACGAACACAAACTAACTGAGTTAATGAGAGAGAGAGAGGCGGGGTGAGGGGGAAAGAGAGAAGGCCTCACTCTCAGGGTATCCCTTCTCTCAGGGAGGGGCCTGCAGGCAATAGTTGTCTGGGAAGCTCCTGCCTTCCATCAGCGATTTCCTCAAGAGCTGAGGGTAGTATGTTTAGTCTCTTCCCTGATCTGCTCACATGAGCGGTTCTTCTCCTCTTTTAAACTTCTCCTCCAGCCTGTGCATGCCTTGTAGATGTGGCAACATGGAGCTGTCTGAGCCCAGAGCAGCTCCTTAACTCCTTGTTGTCCACTGTCTGGTTTGTATACCCCACCACAGTGCATTGCTATTTATCTTTGCAAATCTAAGAGTGAGAACAAATAAAGGTATTGGTTTAGAATGAAAGTATCAGTTCTTTAGTCATGCATTTAAATATTAACACCATCTGCCTTTTGTTTTTTAAAACGTATTTACTTATTTCAAGGGTTAATACGGCCATTTCCCCTGCTTGGCTCCCAAAACTTCTAGCTGTCTTCTAAAGAGCTTATATTAATTTCTTTCATTTCATGTGTTCTGCACACACACATGAACGTTAGAGAAGAAGGGATGCAATTAGCTGGTTACACACCCACTAAAGGAAGAGGAATCCAAATTCAGCTCAACTTAAAGTAATGTATTCTAATGTTCAGATATCACTTCACATTGTTTCCCATTCTGCAAAGGCAGGCAGCAAATAGTAGTTTCCTCAAGCTTTGCATTTCCTTCCATGCTTGAAAAATAATGTGCCCCAGAATGCCTTTGCCACAGCATTTATTCTTAAAATATAGTACATCATGAACCATCTCAATATTTCACCCAAACAAAACAAAAACCACACACAAAAAGACCCACCCAAACAAACTAGAAAGTTTAAAGTCATTGACAGGTTTCTGGGTCAGTCACCAGCAGTTAGATACTCAATTTATTTTATAATCAAGTCTGTGGGACAGCCCTAGAATAGATTAAACTTTATTTAGCCTTTCAGATTTTACTAGACTGCAAGATGAAAAAACATTTCTTGATTGGGCAGTAGAAATAAGATCACCGGAAATTGACATCCTGTGCCACTGTGCAGGCTGCAACATGAACCTAAGACTCAGTGAAATTGCGCAGTAAAGCAATGGATGTACAAGAAGCAAATGCAAGTCTGCATGAAATAGACAAAGTGCATTTTGGATCAGATCCTTAGTGTATGTAGGTCAGCATAGTTCCATTAACTTCAGAGGAGATACACCTATTTAAACCAGCTGAAGATATGACCCAGTACATGACTAATGTTATATTTCATAAAAACAAGATAATGAAAGTTTCCATTTGTTCTATATATGGTCCCCATCCTGAACTACTTACGCTGGAAAAACTTCCATCAACTTAGAAACTTGAAACAGGAGACTCAAAGAATTTGCATAACAACCATGGCCTGTGCACTACCTGCACCTTTAAAGATAATGCAAGCAGGAGTAAGCCTTACTTACTGTTTTGTAATGTTATGATGAGCCATAACTCATATGACTGACCAGAAAATGTCAAAGTAAGAATCAACAATAGTATGGGTACACTGTGGAAAGCTCATTTACCTGTTCCAGCACAATAGCCAAACTTCCTGGGGCAAGATGAGACATGGGAATTTTATAGAAGTGTGTTATTCTGAAGATGTTGGGTGAGGTTTAAAAGTCTGCTGTATAATGGACGATGAAGCTAGCTTCCAACTCTGGAGCGACTACCACAATAAATACAGTGTTTGTTTGTAGTCTTCCCCACCCACCATCTGTCACAGACACCTGTTCTTTCATCGAAGGCATGGGATGCAATCTCTTAGGCAGGCACCATCTTGTAGTTATATTCTTGTACCATACCTAGCAGAATGGGACCCTGGCCTACAGGAACTACCAAAACACAAACAATAGGAATTGAAGGCTGACATTGGAACCCCAACCAAAGTCGGTGTAACCTTCCATGTGTAGTCAGAGATTCTCATTCCCAACCTACTCATTCTATACCATTTCCCCCCCAAAATGGACCAGCGATTGCTACTGCTTTTTGTTAAGGACAGCAAGTAGCGTCCTGCCTTTCACATAATCATTTTGACGCATGTGACTGTATCAGGCCCTTGAAGATATAGAGAACTTCATGCAGAAAAATATATTTCTCCCACAATTCCCTACCATTCCCCCCTCATCCCTAAATCTCCCCCTATCCCCCACCCCTCCCCCTAGGAAAGGTGAATCGATTTGAACAGGACTGTTGCTTGTGCAGGAACAAAAAAAAAAAAAATGAACTAGGAATATTACCAGTATAGAATTCCATGCACTTGGATTTTGATTCACATTAAGCTATTCAACTTTATTTTCCATAGCTGTACTGCACATGGATTACATATACATTACATAGCATGTTTACCTGTAAAAATCAGTTTAAATGTGTAACCTAATGGCAATTTCTACAGTATTGCCATAATCAATAGCTATGGAGCAGCCCAAAGAACAGTGGCTCAGCTTTGTGGCTAATGGCACCTTTGACCCCAGCGCTCAGGTCCTTCTGCAGGGCACCCACTTAAGGTTTTGGGCTCCTAGCCATCACCTGTTGGGAAGAGAGGCACATCTTTCTCAGTCCTATTCTTGGGTTTTTAAGACAGCACAGCTCCCTGCCTTCTGCTGAGAGACCCCCAGCAAGCCAGTCTGCCCAAAGGTCAATGCCTGCATTTTGTTTCCTCAGCAAGAGAGTGTATTGACACAGTAACAAGTTACGACAAATGCTTTCTAAGGAAGCATATTTATTCTCAGGGTAAAAGTACTACAGAGAAGACAGAAGTTCCTATTATGCATGTTAAAAGAGGACCAGAAGTCACCCATCAGTTTTATGGGGCCCTGCTAGAATGAAACCTTTCCAGACCTGCTGGCTAGGTGTCCCTTTGACAGGAGGTAGTATCCATTTGCTGGATCAGAAATAAGGCCCTGGATCAGTATAAAAGGCAGTATTGTTAAAGCAGACGCCTTATCTATGTTTTTCTCGTCTTCCTGGAAGCCAAAAATGTGGATAATTTTCAGATAGAAATGGAAGTTTCAGTCACTTGGTATTTTTAAACCTGGCATGGCAAGAATATGCTATATCAGATAATTCTGCAATGGATTGACAAAATAATCTCATAATTCCTTCCCCATCTCTAATTCTACTAATACGTAACAGTGCCATTATTTGAACTGGGACAGCAAATACTTTTGGAATTGGGCAGGGAAATTTGGAATTACTCCTGCCATGAAAAACCAGGGCTGACGGGGGGGGGGGGGGGGGGGGGGGGGGGGGGAGNAGAAGCCGGTACAAATTACCGGGGCCCAGCGGTCCGGAAGGGGGCCCGGGGCCCGACTATGTTGCATGTGTGTAAAGATTTTTAGCCGGTACGCCCTTGCTGGGGGGCCCGCAAATTTTTTTTTCACCAGGGCCCGAACCCGCTCTCGGTGACCCTGCATGCAGGTAGCTTGATTCTTTCCTTTCAGTCTCAGTTAAGATTGGAAGCAGGGGACTCTGCTCTGGCAGTTTGGGAGAAAACACCTCTCAAAACACTTTCAAGTTTAACAATAATTTAATGGCATGTTTTAAATTACCACAGGAACAAAGATAAATGCTGTATTTAATCTGTGCCATAAAGACTGTGTAACAGGAGGCTGTCATTAACATCAATATCACGTTTTGAATGGATGACAGCTATGAAAATACGTATCAATATTGATAAACTTCATGGTTTTCATAAAAGTGCAACTAATCTGATATAAATATTAATTATAAAATATTGATCCCTGCTGCCATCATGTTAGACCCAGAAGAGTTAAATTATGTGAAACAGTGTAGGCATAGCTAATTCTGCCAATTATAAGATATTGAGTCTATTCAACATATTGAACATTATCCACACACACACACAGCCCTGTTTTCAAGGGAACAGTTAACAGCTCTCAGGTTATTAATTCAAAATGAAATAGTGTATTTTCAAACTAATTTTTTGCTTTATTCATAGAGATTGCAGATGTGGAACTGCAAGTTCTTGAGGGACAGACTATCTTTTTGTTGTGTGTTTGTGAAACACCTAGTACAGTACAGTCTTGGTCCATTACTGGGGCTCCTAGGTACCACGATAATACAAATTAGATACCGTGGAGTATTAATTTATTAGTATTCTGGGATTCCTTTAGATCCTGGAGAAGCCAGAAGTGTTTGTTGGAGGTAAGGTTGCCAGGTGTCCCATTTTCAACCGAACGCTAGGTCGAAAAGGTACCCTCCCCAGCCTGGTGAAAATGAGCGAGTGAGTGAGGGTGGGGAAGAGAGAGTGATGGAGATGAGGGGGAGAAATGGAGTGAGTGGGGTGGGGCCTCGGAGAAGGGGCAGGGCAAGGGTGTTGGGTTTTGTTCCGTCGGAAAGTTGGCAACCGTGGTTGGAGGATCATATGGGTTGGTCTTGGACTACTGCTAATTTATAGCCGAATTCACTCCCAATGAGAGTCTTCAGTAATGCATTTTTGCCACCATGAGGCCACGAGGAAAACCTGAAAAATATTAAGTTTATATTTTGTTGCTTTGACTTTTTTGTGGTTTGCTTTTGTTAGTAGCTCCTTGCTTCTTAATGGGCTGAGGTGGCTAAGGTAGCATATTATTTTGGTGGCTAAAATAAAAACATCTTAAAAAGATCTAGCATGGGAAGGTGAAGGGAACAGGTTATCTGAAAACAAAGATGGGTGAAGACATAAGCCTGAAAGGCTGACCATTAGGTGAAGCAGTTCAGTTGAGGTCTCACAAAGCAACCAAATTGGCTCTTGGGAATGTATAATCATGATTTGAAATGCCATTGCCCAAGCTTATGTCCAGTGAGGTGACAAACTCCTATGAAAACCTAAATTAAAATATGCTATTTTTGATCCAAAAAGAACCTTGGCATTAAAGCAGAGACTACCATCCATTGTTGACACTACAGCTGAAGCATTCCAGGGATCCTAATACATCAATGTGCAACAGGGATTGGGGGCAGGGTGAGTTGATCTTCTGGTATGCAGATACTGTGACCATTTCTCCCCTCTCACACATGGAGTAAGAGTTATGAAAGAGAACAGAGAGTTTATTAGCTTTCAGGCTACAATAGCAGCAGTTCTGCCTGCCAAGAAGGAGCTCCCCAGTACATCCCGGCTGCTCAGAGATGTGCTAGGACCAAACATTAGACCTTAGGCACTTCACTCTTCTTTACTGTTACTATTATTTTGAAAACTTCCAGGATGACAGTGGTTTGGTTTAGATTTAAAAACTTCTTTGCAATCCTAGGCTGGGATTTTTAAAGGATCCCAAGGGAGTTAGGTACCCAACTCTCATTGACTTTCAATCCCAGCCATAATGGCTAAAATTTTTATTTTCCATTCTTCTCCCAGCCCTGAAGTTTACATTTTTCTTCCTTAGCTTTAGTTCATCACTCACAGAGCTGTCATTTAAGATAATAGGTAAGTCTCAATCTACACTTGCAGTCTTACTTTGAAAGTATGTATAGATTGTGATACTGGTCATGGTTCTAGATCATGTAAATTAGATTTGGACTTGATGAGAAGCAGACACATTGATTATCATTGCTGATGCTTAAAATTACCGATGGGTAAAATTCAGGAAGCTGTAGTCCAGACTCTGATCTTCAGTTACACTTGAGTCAACCCAGAATAAATTAATTTACTTCACTGGTGTCAGTACTCTATTGTAAGTAGGCTTTGAATATAGTTTGAGTTCAGTTTGGATAAACATTCAGAAGTGTAGATGTTTATTCAAAGCTTAATTGAAGAAACTGACTGTCCTGCATTAGTGAAATTAGACTGGAATTTTGTGAGCAAGAGGCCCTAGTGCTTTTTGTAGTACTTCCTGCTTATGTTTGGAAACATCCCAAACAGCCTTTCATGCTAAAACTAAATATTGAGTCAAGAGACTGAATGTGAAAATTATTTCCTGAACTTTTCACAATCTCAGAACAGGTTTAGCTCCTAGAAAAGGGGGGGGGGGGGCGTTATTTATTTTGTTTAAATTGATTCACCCATCAATAGTTAAAATTTAGTCTTTATTTACTGGGTCATAAGGTTAAATTCTGCAATGGATATCACATGTGCTATAAGCCGGTTGTATTTTAAATGAATTTGGCTGTATTCCTGTTCATTGAAACACTGAACTCAAATAATGAAATAATCAGACAACAAGCTAAGAAAGAGCCCTCCCCCCATTATTGTATTTAGTTCGTGTGTGTCATTTTCAGCCAGAACAAATAGTAACAGATATGGACAGTTATGACCCTTTCTACCCTTTCCCTAGCACAGTTCAGATTTAAAAGACTGCTTGGGCCAAATATGTTCAGATAAACTGTAGTTAATTCCACATGAACAACAAATACCTACACAATGTGTGGCGCAGAATAGATCATAAAAGAAGAAATCTTACATGCTGCAACACTGGACACAAGACTCACACCACTGATTCTTCAACCCTTGCTCACATAGGTAGTCCCATAGGCTTCAGTGGAACTACTTATATGAATAAATGCTATTGACAGTGAGAGTGTAGAATCAGTGCCTAAGTATGAAAAAGCAAGGATTAACAACGGATACAACATTTCAGTTTTAAAAAAAAAGAAAAAAAGTATCAATTCCTGTTTTAAGTATTATTTTTGAAACTGCATATAATACTCTGGAAGTGAAGGAACAGTTAGGAATACATCGCCAAATGGTTTCACAGTGAAAAAGTTAGAAAGAAAGTAGGAACAGAATCTCTCCCAGTGTATTATTCCTCTCAGAAATATACCAGAAAGAATATTTTGTATACCTCAAATGATCATTAATGTTTAAACTATAGAGCAGGGGTCGGCAACCTCTGGCACGCGGCTCGCCAGGGTAAGCACCCTGGCGGGCCGGGCCAGTTTATTTACCTGCCGCGTCGGCAGGTTCGGCCGATCGCGGCTCCCACTGGCCGCGGTTCGCCGTCCCAGGCCAATGGGGGCAGCGGGAAGCGGCGCGGGCGAGGGATGTGCTGGCCGCGGCTTCCCGTCGCCCCCGTTGGCCCGGAGCGGCGAACCGCGGCCAGTGGGAGCCGTGATCGGCCGAACCTGCCGACGCGGCAGGTAAATAAACTGGCCCGGCCCGCCAGGGTGCTTACCCTGGCGAGCCGCGTGCCAGAGGTTGCCGACCCCTGCTATAGACCCTTCCTCACCAGAAAATGAATTTCTGTAGGCATTGGTGGAAAGTAATCTGTAGAATTCTTGATTACGGAAGTTCCCCTTCATTGTTTGAAGTTTTAGCTTATAACTACAGCCCTCAAATTGGGGGAAGAGGATGGGCATGGGGCAGAGGAAAAAAGCTTTTCACATGGCATATAAAAAAAGTATCTCCCCACAGAGGAAAGACTAAGACCTGACCAGAATATACTGAGAGCCTTCCCTTAAATATGTCCAGGACAGACCAATATAGGGCCCAAACTAACTCATTAAAGCCAACAAAAAGATTCAGATTTATTACAGTTGGTGATGTGTCAGGTCCACACTGTTTATTTCATATTGGCCCAGGACAATTGCATTTGAGAGAGATCCATATCTTAGCCAGCTAAGTTGAGAACTTCGCTCTACACACACACACACACCCCTCATGTGGATTTTGATATAAATAAGCTTATGAATAAGATTTGTATCCACATACAGGCAATCTCTTACCCATAGACCAGGGATCGGCAACCTTTGGCACGCGGCTCGCCAGGGTAAGCCCCCTGGCAGGCCGGGCCGGTTTGTTTACCTGCTGCGTCCGCAGGTTCGGCCGATCGCGGCTCCCACTGGCCATGGTTCGCCGCTCCAGGGCAATGGGGGCTGCAGGAAGTGCGTGCCAAAGGTTGCTTACCTGAATTCTTAAGCAATACTCATGTTGTTATTGAATGATATATCCATTGGCAGGATAACATCTCTGATTTAGTGATTTTTATTTTATTTATTCTTCAGTCTCCACTTTTGCATCACTCAATTTTTAGTTAATGAAATCTCAGCTGCCTGCTTTTATAACAAGACCAATAAGTGTATACTCATTCTAGTATGCTACATCAAAACAGGCTTTCATTTCCAAGTCACAAAAGACTACCATACTTGTCTTATTTTTCCTCCACCACAAGTTTTCCCACACCCTCCTGACCAAAAAAACCTGATTGAATAAAACCAAATATATACCACCATAAGCATGGTTTACTGCACTCTATGAGGGTCAAATCATGCAAAGACTTCTGAGAAAAATATTACAAAATAGCACACAGCAAATAAGAGAACAAAAACCCTTTCATGATTCTAGAGTAGTGGTTTTCAACCTGGTGTTCACAGACTATGTCTAAGATTTCCAAACGGATCTATGCATCCATTTGAAATTTTTTAGGGGACTACAAATGGGAAAAAAGATTGAAATCTGTAAAACAGTGGTTTTCAGTGTTAAGACAATATAAAGCAACCTAAAGAAAAAGTTAAAGACAAAACAATAAGATCTCACAGAAATGATATTAAGGAATATGCTTAATTCACAAATTATGGGATTTATTCCCCTCTGGTGCCTCTTTACAGTACCAGAGGGGTAGCCGTGTTAGTCTGGATCTGTAAAAAGCAACAGAGAGTCCTGTGGCACCTTTAAGACTAACAGATGTATTGGAGCATAGGCTTTCGTGGGTGAATACCCACTTCGTCAGACACATGTAATGGAAATTTCCAGAGGCAGGTATAAATATGCAGGCAAGAATCAGTCTGGAGATAACGAGGTTAGTTCAATCAGGGAGGGTGAGGTCCATTGAGACCAGTTAACATCACCTGGTTTAAACTAGTATAAGAAGAACAACTAGGATTATATATTAGCACAAAGAATGACTGGTTGGACAGTTGAAGATGAAGATGCATCATGCAAGATCTTGACAGTATGAAAGTAAGTAGTTAAGGAAAAGCTCTCCTTTCCACTATCACATTGCCTACAACACTGTCATTAATACACTCCATGAAGCATTTACTTCCCTCACTGTGGAAATAAAATTGTAACTTTTCCCACCAGCTCCCTTAAAAGTTCATATTTCATCATTATAACAACTGTGGCATCTGTTTATATCTTAACTAATAGGACTGCAGCAGTCATATACAATGATTTAGTAGAGTTAAATTGAAAGTCTCAAATGCAAAACAAAGAATTGTTCCAAAAATGTTTTGTAAACAGGGTAAAAGGCCATATATCAATACAGTAAACAAACTTGTTCAAAGAGTATGAGCCATTAAACACAAATGAAACACAGAAGACTGTTATACATATATCAGAGACCACTAAATACAATACATATGTTGTGTTAAGATTGTAACTCAAAGTCACCTTCTCTCTTGGTAGTATGCATGACCACAAGCTTAGCTCAATTACTCAGAGCTACACTTGATTCACTGTTGCACTGCAAATCGTTTGTGCTACTCTGCTGGTTCAAAGCAGCTGCAAAATCATCTTCACAGGTTTATACAGGTTTTACAACTGCTTTGCATAACCAGAGTGGTGCAAGGCAGCTGATATATACCACTGAATCTGGTCCTTTTACAAAGAAAAGAATTGGAGCCTCAGGCACCAATTAAGACAATATGCTTTGGGTCTTTAGTTTGCTAATTTTGTGTCTCCAAGTTGAGACACATTGCACCCAATTTTGTAGCTGTAGGTCTCAGCATCTCCAATAATCAGGCACCCAGATGCACAAAGGAATTCAGGTGCCTAGTGCTTACAGAACCTACCTGGGAGGTTGAAGACCCAGGGTCCAGTACCCCTGCTCCAATGACTCATTTATACATAGTGCAGGGGTCGGCAACCTCTGGCACGCGGCTCGCCAGGGTAAGCACCCTGGCGAGCCGCGTGCCAGAGGTTGCCGACCCCTGACATAGTGCAACAGTTTCAACAGAAGAGACTGAGGAAGCCCTATATCAGAATATTCCATAACTCAGGTAACAGCACTCAGAGGTGGGAGACCCTGGTCAAATCTCATTTTCCCTCCTCTGCCTGAATAAGGGAAAAATTGAACCTAGGTCTCCCACATCCCAGGTGAATATCCTACCTGCTGGCTCAAATTATAAAGGGAGTCACCACCACCTCCTCCTGTGTTTCTCACAAGAATGACTTGGGCACCTAACCTGCCTGACTCCAGGAGAGGGGTTCCTGGTTGTGATCACAATTCACTAACAGTATCAGGCCCTATAGTTGGGCCAGATTCTCAGCTAGTGTAAATCTACCTAGATCCATTGAGGTCACCAGTTGAGGATCTAACCGCAGGTCCTGAGTATACTATGCTAAGTGAGCCCAATTCTGTTCTCTTACCCTAATTTACATTAGGAGTAAGTCCACCAAAGTCAGTGGCATCATACTGATATAAAAATAGATGGTAGAGCAGGATCAAGACCACTGTTTTTTGTACTATATCCATTTTATTTATATCATTGACCACTTTCCCTGGTATCCAGTTATATTTACTAGTCATAGCAGGTCTGCACCTCCCTTCCAGGCTTTCCATAACAGAGTTCTGCTCATGTCAACTATTATTCATGTTGTTGTCATCAGCTCAGTTATGTTTGAGGCTTGAAATCCATTTTTACTGTGGGCAATTGCTTGAAAGAACACCCTTTGCAGTAGGTTCTACACACTGGCTTTGACTGAAAAACCTTCTGTGATTTCTGTTGGTTCATTTAAGATTCTCAGAAGAGTGCAGAGAAAAAAAGCTTCTTATTTTGGAGATACATTACCTCTTAGGAGTGAAGTTGGCAGCTGCATCTAATGTAAAAAGATTGAATTTAACTATTGCACAGAGAGCTGCTGAAGTCTTTGAAGCTTTCTAGTCCATGTTGGATCAGGAATGCTTCCAACCATGAAAAATTGAGCTGTAGAGATCTGGTAATTATTGTTAGACGTGACTTTTGCTTTTTTCAGGATAGAATGTGCTTGGGTGGGTGTGTATAAAGGGCATACCTTTAGGATTCTGAATCTAATAAGTGAGTTAAGTGTATTCCCAGGAAAAAACACAGTGCTACTTCCTCTTAATATATTTTTTCTTTGCTAACTTTGCAATAGAACTGTACAGTACCAGAAAAAAATATTTTAGGGCCACCTTTTAAAGGGCCACTTTGTTAAATGTGCCTTAAGGGTCTCCTACAATTTGGGTAGACTATATATAATTTAGAAAAAAAAGTTGGAAGTTAAATAAGGATACATTGACACCCTAAATATTTGCTCAATCCTCCTCCTTCTCCCCCCCCCCCGTTCATATCCCTAAAATCCAAAAGAGAATTAAATGCTATATAGCAAGGAATAATATAACTAGTTATTACAAGGTAGGCCTGAGTCTTTCCTACAACAGCTTAAACCAGCTGAGAATCTATCACCTGGTACACATGAACAGAACACTTTCTGATTAATAGATTAAGCTCTCCATGACAACACAACATATACAAAAGCTGAACATTATGTGAAAGTCATTGTACAACATGATACTTATGGCTTCCTATCATACTTTCCACTATTCTTCATATTAAGGATTTAACTGTAATATCTGTATAGCTAACCTGTTTTCCCTAGCTCTCCTCTTCTTTAATTATGAAAGCTGCCAATGACACTACAGTGCTAATTTGTTTAATGAGTGTTACATTAGTGAGGTTTGTCTGAAAAAGAAAATAGTGTTCAATAGGATGTTTGTGTAGTTTTGGTGGTTCTTTAGTGCTGTAGTCTGTAATTTTCAGAGGCTATTTGGAAAGTGCTTAAAAGTCAACAATACTCCAGCATGAACCTGACATCTTAGCAACTGGGAAGCTGTTCAAGCATATAAGGCCATTGGTAAGGTCTTAGCCATGTAACTGGGTAAATGAACAAGCCGTTTAACCCAGTTATTGTCCATGCTTTCCTTCATTGTTTTCATAGCACATGCTTTCCTTTAGATAGAGGCATACATTCTTATTGTACTCGGGGAAACGTGCAGTGTAAGGTAGGGTTAAAAGGGACCATGGAACCCCAACACGTTTTAATCACCCCTTGTGAATGGTTTGAATCCTTTTCCTGCACAGACACTCTGGGTTAGTGCCTCAGCACATGCCTCTTGTAGCAGGTTTTTTGATTAGCAGTAATACTACAAAGCTCAGCTTAAGGCTACATTTACTGTAGATGCATAACCCTGGAGTGTCAACATAGCCTACTGTGATGGAAGGGATTTTTCCAAGTCATTGCAGGAACACCACCTCCCCAAGTGATGGGAGTGCTCTTCAGTCAGCCTCACTGTATCTACAGCAAGGTTTAAGCATGGCGTAGCTATGGTGCTGAAGTGCGTGTGGATTTTTCCCACACCTCTGAGAACCATAACTATGTTGACCTAAATTTTAAATATAGACCAGGCCTAAGATTTCTCTGTGCTACCACTGCCCTCCAAGATCATCCTAGAATTTCCTCTCTGCTCCAGCCTTTTATTCCCCCTGTCCAGAGAGTCACCCCACTACCCTTCTATCCAGCATGGGTTAAGAAACCTCATCTGCTACCGTGGCTCACCAGTAATCAGTGAGCATTCCCTTGTAGGGTTCCAACTCCTGCTAACAAGTTGGGCTGACAAAATAATCCTGTCCTGTTGTATACCTGCTTTCCCAGAGAAATATTCACCCCTCTTCCCTTTATTGTTGTTTCAACTGAAAATACTACAACATAAAGCTTAGCCTAATTTTTCCTCATCATCATAGGTTACTCTAAGGTTTCTCTGCAAGAACTTAGGTCCCAGACTCAAGTTCCCTCACTGAGAAAAGCACATCTACCTTTCATGGGTGGACTTTACAAGCAAAAGAAAAGCTGACAGAGGCTATATGAAGAAAAGAAAGAAAAATAAAGTTATGGCTGAGGCCAGGAGTAGATGAATGAATAAGCACTTCAATGAGTTATAAAATTTACATAAGTACCGTTTGTGTAAGAACCTCTTGTCTGTATTCTTAAGTGTCATCTTGACTATGTTTTCACATCCTTGATTAAAAATACCACCAACACAGACTGAGGCTGACATTTGTGTGTTAGAGAAGATGTTTGGGCTTGCAGGGGGAGGAGGGATGGAGAAGAGGAGGAAGTCTGCTACCATTAACACTCAGAATAAAGGACTGATAGAGGAAAGAGTAAAAATCAAAAAGTCATGGAGATACAGTGAGGGTGATGCTACTGGCTCCCTTAATGGAAACAAAATTGATTATTGTTTGTCTACTTTAAAGTGGTGGGCAGTGATAAGAACAAAGGCCGTTCTGTAGGGACAGAGTCCAATCACATTTCAAATCCAATCTTGAAATGCTGGTTAGGCCCAAAAGGTCAACCTGTTTAGACATCAAAATGTACCCCAGATATTTATTTTATTGACCTCTCCCTTACTTTAGTCTTAACACCAATCAAATTTACTACTTCTGATTTAGGACTTTATTCACCAGAGTACTTAAACATGGCTAACTTTAAGCAGGGGTCAAATGAGCAATGGAAAGCAGTGGTTCTTGTCCAAGCTCTGCCCTTGAGAATCACTAAAATGAGCCCTCACTCATAATAGATTGTGCACAGATCTGTGATGTCACGCCCCCCCACACACACTTAAATGAGTGAAGGCTTTAATATTGACATCTTAAGTCATCATTGGACATTGAGTTTAGACCTCAACAAGATGAGTGGGACAGATCACAGCTATCAGATATTTTGTTCCAGTCTCTGCAACTTCACATGATAAAGCTCTCTCCATCAACCACATTGAACAAAACTTCAGTGTGAACCTAGTCATAAAAGCTAGATATTTACTTCTTAAAAAATGAAAGTTCAGATTCTGGAGAACATATAGTAGCTTTAGAGAGGTGCAGGTACAACATATGGGCATGTGCCAACTGTTTCCTGAGTCAATGGGTTTACTTTTAGTCAGGGACAACTCCAGGGACCAGCTCAGAAAGCAGGTGCTTGGGGCGGCACGTCGGGCTGTTCAGTGGCAATTCGGCGGCGGGTCCCTCAGTCCCTCTCGGAGGGAAGGACCAGCCGCTGAAGAAGAAAGCGGCGCGGTGGAGCTGCCGCCGATCACGGTTTCCCCCCCCCTCGCTGCTTGGGGCGGCAAAAACCCTGGAGCCGGCCCTGCTTTTAGTGTAGTTAAAGTTGATCACCTACTCAAGTGCTTTGCTGGACTAGGGCCTTACACCAATATAAGCAAAAGGATAGTTAGTCCATTCATATTTTAAAATCTGGATGGGCCCTTTAAAAGTGTCAGGATTAGAAAATAATGGCCTATCCACTGGAGCAAGATTTCCTGTGCTGCCAATTCTAGTACCTCCCCCCCCGCCCCAACCAAAACTAAATAAAATGCTTCACATACCTTGGCCGGGACAAAAAAAAAAGTTACTTTTCACCCTCTTACAGTATATGTACTTCTAAAACATTCAACTTTTGTTGGATAATGTGAAGTGTAATTTACTAGACCACGAAAATAAGGTAATTATGATGTGCATATACACACGTGTATTTTTTCTCCTTAAAAAGGACTTAGTTCACTGTCTCAAATGCAAACATTTCCACTTATAAAGTGCCAGCCTCCCCCCTCAACAATGCTCTGNAATACATATTATATAAAAACCTGGTTGCATGCCAATTAACAAGGTAAATCATCATCATCAGACAGTGACTGATTAAACCAAAAAGCATAACATTTCTAAAACATAATTGTTTTCAATTAATTTCTCCAAGTCAGGAGAAGTCAGCAGAGGTGGTTTTCCAGTGGAAACAGTTCAGTACCCCAGAGATTGGTTTTAATTAAGTGTTTATTCAATATGTGGGTTTTTTTTCTGGGAAAGAAAATAGTGCAAAAGCATACATATTTGGGTTTTAAATTATTTGTGCATCTTTCTCCTGCGGCAGAAGAGGTTTTTCCTGACATTTTTGGGGCCAGTGGTGCTGGAACTAGGGGTACTGCCACACCTACTGTCTTGACATAATAACACCAAATACATGGTTCCCATCATCAGCCTCCCTCCCCCACTATGAAAATTGTTCCAGCACCTCTTTTGGGGGGCATTGAGATGGACACAGTCCTATCCACTGGGCCTGATTGTCAGAGGTTCTTAGCACTGGAAGAGCCCATTGACTCATTACTTCTGGGGAAAAAAAAAAAGTCAAACCCATATATACAAAGGCACACTCTGTATGTAATAAGGCCTATTCACAGCCATTCTCTTTGTCAGATAAGAACTAGTTTAGTAGTGAAGTGCCTGAGGTGAAACGGAGGACACTTACCCTAGAAAGTCTGTAGCTGACTGATTGTTGCTATACTCTATAACCCTGTCACAGACATCTCCTCAATAATAGAATCCATCTGTGATAAGGCAGCTCCTAAGAGGGTTATTGAAATAGTTTATTGCGCCTTCCACTCTTAATTTTAAAAGCTGTTCAGGGCAGAGTGGAAACACCCAGATTCCTCTTATGTAAGATTTCACTGCAGCACGGTTTCAAGGGCAGATCAAAAAGTTAGGCTATGTATATTTTTGTTTTCCCTTTTAACTCCTTGTAGCAGGTCACCAAGGCAGGATGAAACACAGATGAGGTTATACTATTGCCTCCAGGCAAAAAGTGAGAAAATAAAATCAAAGTTTACATTCTTTGGTAAATGTAGAGCATTCTTATCCCCAATCCAATAGCAAATTCCAAAGCAACAGGGCTTTATGAGGGATAGCTCAGTGGTTTGAGCATTAGCCTGCTAAATGCATGGTTGTGAGCTCAATCCTTGAGAGGACCATTTAGGGATCTGGGGTAAAAATCTGTCAGGGACGGTACTTGGTACTGCTGTCAAGGTCCCTTCCAGTTCTATTAGATAGATATAGCTCCATATTTTTTTTTTTTTTTTTTTTAAAAGGAGTCATTCACCACCCAGTGCACCATCTCATGGCCAGGCATGAGTGAAGTAGCCTCCATCTCACCCTATGTCAACAGTTCATCCAAGCCTGCAGCAGTTTGCTCTTTTCTCATGACTCAGCTGTCCAGCCATAGCTGCTTTATAGTCACCATCCTTGCAAGGTAGTTCAGAGACCAACAAACAATCTAATGACTATGCCAGGCCTTCAGCCTCACCCTGGGCCATCTCAATAATCCTTGCCATGCTGTATCAAAAGGGCCCTTATATCTTTTTTTCCTAGTGGCAGGTAAGGGAACCTAAACCCTCCCTATCCCCTGGGTTCTAGCCCAGGAACCCTGTACTGTGCAGCTAAGATCTGCTTACTCAGACAAAAGTGATGCTTCTCTGGGCTGCTCCCTACCTTCACCTCCCAGCCCTTTCCCAGAAAAAAACTCATTCCACTGTTTTGTACCTGCAAGTTTCAATTCCTTGAGCTGCTTCCTGCCAATTTGCAGCTGCTACAGAGTCCACTGCAGGCTCCCTGGCCATCTCCTTCTGCTCTCACCACAGCTGTTGATGGTCTGCCAATTAGCCACAGCTGAGGAGGTAGCTACTGTCTCTTAATCTCTTAGTGGTTGTGGCAGGATGGGGGTTTTAACACTTTATCACACAGCCACTATACCAAAATGAAAGGGCACTTTCAGAGTGATCTTAATGTAATGTTTTGCACTGAAAATTGACTGTAAATATGCCAAAGTGACTATTAAAAAGGAATCATGATGAAGCTCAACGTTTTTCTCACCTTGATTTCTTTAGCAAATGTGTCTTCAGTTTATAAATCAACATTTTACCCTAATTGGCAGTCATGCAAACACATTCGGGGACCTGACTGACAAGCTAGGTTTGTTGCTACTTACAATCCTCATCCACAACAGTTTCTACAAACTACATTTTGTCCTGAGTTACACCTGTGAAATACCAGTTAATTTTCACCAAGAATACTTAGTATTAAAAGAATGCTTTTCACCTACAAAGTGCTTTATCAATATTAATCTTCACTACACATCTGTGAGATAGGTGATAAGTATTAACAACACCCCATATAATGAAGGAGGAAACTGGGTCAATGAAGCTTAGTGACTTTCTAGAAGTCATGCAAAAAGACAGTGTTAGAGTTTGAAGTAGAACCCAGGTAGTCTGAAGCTCAGGGTCCTCTAACCACTAGGCAGGGTTGCCTTATGATATCTAAGAGTAGGTATACAGACCATGAATGAAGGTGTGAGTGCAATACAGGTCGGTATACCTGCACTATCTTTAATTTAGTGAGCACAGGTAACAATAGTAATGAAGATGTGGCAGTATGAGCTTCAGCACAGGCTAGCTGTCCCAGTAGAATCATACCAGGGACCCTGGATACATAAGCAGGTTGCTAGGGCCTGCTGAAGTCCATGCTACCGCACCTTCATTTGTGGTGTAGATGTATTCTTAGTCAAGAAATTTCAAACTTGAATTAATTAAGACATGCAAGTTACAGTTAGAAACAAAGAATCAAAATATATGTTCCCTGCATATACATGCAGGTGTGTTCCTCATTCTCACTGCCTTAAATTCCTCTCCCGTAGTTCCATTCAGGGGGTGTTTGCTGGACAAATCTTCAGTGACATTTGATATGGAAAGACATTCAATTATGGCAGAATTTGCATCTCTAGTGCAGCTTTGTTGGCGATTTCAGGCTGAACAGTGTTTGTGAGAATAAAGCTCATAATAGAAACTGAGGCAATTAACTCTGTTTTCCATTCTATCATGCATTTAAGCTTTATTTTAGGCTGGTTGTAAAAAAGTGGAGGGCTAACAAGGTGAGACTTACAGTAGTGGTCATTAAAATGTCAACATTTGACACCAGTTACTGTGAAGCGGTATCTGAGATTACCAGTTTTCCTCTGTACTTAGAATAGGAGGTAGCTGTAGTAACTGTGTGATTAGCTTTTTAACAGCTTGTAATGTAAGTGTCATATGACACACTGCAGTGATAAAAATATGTAGGCGCCTGTGGTGTGATATAATGAGCTGAAGGGACACCTGCCCTGTCCTATCAGCAACCATGTTATGTGTCACTAGGTCTAATTCCCCCAGTAAGACACACTAAGAGATATAGCCAGAAAAAAACACAACATAAGGAAAAGTATGAAACCACCTTCCTCTCAAACGCACACCTTTAGCAACCTGTTTATTCATCTTTTATTTCTTCTCCTTCTTTCTGCATCCCAGCTCTCTTCTCTTCCTCCTCCTTTTAAATTGTGGGGACCATCTGTTTGTAAACAGCCAACATTATTTCAAGCTGCAGTAAGAGGACCGGATTCTGAACTGGTGGAAGGCAGCTTAGCTCAGTTTGACGGAGCTTTGTCAATTTTCTCAAATTAGAGATCTGGCTTACAAGCTAGTACTCTGCCATTACTTCTTGAAAGAATTGTGGGAAAGTATTTTACCAGCTAACTTTTATAGCACATTAGAGCTGAAACATGACAAAATATAGCTGCTATAGTATTTTTAAAAGTCTCAGTAGCATTATACTAAAGTATTTCAACATTAAATGTAGTGCTGCTGCATGCAACTATAAAAGTGAAACTGTACTGTATAGACATGGCAGCTCAGCATGATGAATGCACTTGGAGAACAGTTTTACTTATTCAGATTCCCCCCCTCCCCCTTCTTTAAAATGTATTCATTTAAGATAAACCACATGACTAAAACTGAAAAAAAATGCAGATTGTCTAGACCCCAATGGGGGGCCTGATAGTCCTCTCTCATATGAAAAGTGATGGAAAGTAATTTTTAAATGGGAAAATCCTGTACGGAATCCATCCTGGAAACCACCCCCTGTAATAGTCAGCTCATTTACCTTCCCTAGAGACAGGTGTGCCACCGGGCCTCAGTTTCCCCTCTGATCCAAAGTCTGCCTCTTCTGGTAGGATGGTGTGTGATTTGATTTAGCCCTCTAGCTAATTTAGGAAGACTCCACCCCTTCCAGCTAGAAGGAAAAAAAACAACAGAGAGTCTAAAATAAACACTGGCTTTTGCCAACTGTTCTTTATCCTCTCCAGGGCAAAGTTCTTTCCCAAGAATCCATCTGAATTTCAGCCATAATAGCAGGCCTCCTAAGAATTCTTCTTCCTCTGGTTGTAGAGTCCAAACTAGACAGTACCTGGGTGACCCTCTGACCACGCTAGTTCCATAGTCTCCAGTTTTCACCCGATTGCAGTGAGGAGTGGATACTCTTTGGAGGTATCCACCACTGTCATACACACCCACCCTCTTGTGGTTCTTATTTATAGAGATACCTACAGCTCCTGTCCTTTCTCAGATTTCTTCCTTCAGAAGAAAATCAAGCTGTATCCATTCTCAGCCACAAGTCTCTCCTAGCTTTTTCCAGGACGTACTCAGACAAAGCTCCACTTATAGCTTTCTTTGCTTTCTCTTGCTGACTAGCAGAAGATCTTTTATTTCCCTGGCCTTTTTTCCAGCATGCATTGCTGCCTAGTCTACAATTCCCAGGGTCTTCTAGGAACTACACCTTATCTTGATCGATGCTGGACTGGGTCATATGTGGATGGTAGGCTTCCTTAAAGGTTCTATGCTCCCTGCATTATAGCCACCAACATCCTGTCAGATGGTGCAGTTTCTCCCCGTGGAAAAGCTGTACCCAGTCCTTCAAGATCAGCTGCAGGCCAGGATCATCTGTGTTAAGGGTTTAGTACTCCTGCTCCACCTGTCACCTCATTCCACTCAAGTCCTGCTACCAGGGGCTCCCTCTCACATTAGCAGCCTCCTGGGCAGGGGGGACACTGAAAAGTTAATACTGCTAAGGACTGTATTATTTTTTCTGGATAACTTCAGTGTATCCAAAGGAAGGACAATAGGCATCTTCTATTCCCACCTGTGGGCGAGTCATTCCTCACACTGGTACTGCCTCTGCTTATATTGACTTCAGAGATCACCGAGAGTCCTCCACTCGGTCCCTAATGGTGCACTGGTGTAGTAATAGTGCTGGAGAAGCCTCTGGGATGCACCCCTTTGCATGAGGAGTAAGGAAGATCCACACTATGGATCTACTGGATGTAGAGGGCACAATCTGGGCCTTGATTTCTAATTCTATTAATACCTCTTTTTCCTGTCCTTGGGTTGTATTTTTTCTGCTTGTATTTCCTCCTACAGTGTCTTACATGGCGCCTGATTGTTACCCCGTTACAGTACCGAACACCCAGCACCAGATGTATAGATACAGCTCATGTTGGAAGTGACCTTTTTGGTTATTTATTCAATGTCTTTGCTTCATTGTTTTGGGATATGTGAAATATATTATACGTCTGATATTGTAAGCATCAGCTTTCTGAGAGTTATGCTTGGAAAGTTTAATAAATGAGATCCCTTTCCTAGTGGGGGTTTGTCACACTGCTTGATTATACCCTGGTATAAATGTTTCTGAAAACGTGCTGTGAGAACAACATTTACTTACATTCTGAAAGACAGTTGTGTTTCCTTATTACTCTAAAATGTCACTGGAGTTCTTACAGGCTCTACCCAGGCTTTTCACCGAGAATCTCTTCCAGGGCTGGGAACGAAAAAATTCTTTCCCTCCCAAGGTTAGGGACTAAAGGAGGGCTATTCTGTGGCTACTAGCCCAGCCTCAAGGTTGGAATAGCCTCCATACTGCATGTTCTCTAGCAATCCATCATCTGTCTGTGGGTGGTGGCTTAAAGAATGAGTGTATGTAACTCTGCCCCTCTCACAGCCCACTCTTGCCCTGCCTCAAATTTCTACTGTGTGGAGATGCAATGATCTGGAATCCACTGGTACCTAAGGGCATGACCCAAAGTCAATTGGAGTTAATGAAAACATTCCCAATGACTTCAATGGGTATTGGCTTAGACCTTAAAGGTTTATGCATCTCTTGACCAGATTCCAGAAATCCTAAATACCCTTTTGCAGAAGAACTGCACTGGTTTTGCCAAAGGAAGATTTGGAGACAAGATACGTCCCATAACGAAAAACAAATTTTGAATAGCTCCTTTTTCTTTCTTTCTTTTTATGAGGGTCATGGTTAATTTTAAAACTTAATAAATGTCAAGTGCTTTCTGATGCTTACTTTGTGAAACACTGAACTCCTAAATTATACATTACTTTATTTCGTATCTATTTACATGGTAATTGGCATTGTATAATGCATGAAATATCATTTCACTGAACTGAAATCTAATTTTCAGTATTGCCCTGACATATATTTTATCATTGAGGGAATTTTAAATTGCCCTTTGTGTATTTATTCAATAGCTATTTTCACAGAGGTAATCTGAGATGTTGGTGTTGTGGCATTAGTGGTCTGTCTGAATTTTTTCTGCCTAACATTATTTTTCCTCAAGGTGGCACTTAGTCTAGCATCAAAAATAGCTAGGGACCAGAATTTAAACACTGAGAACACAGACTGTTGCTGCCCCATACTTTCTCCTTTTACTTCAAAACAGAATTTACTAGAGAAATATAATATCCTAATCTGAGAAAAGAACCACACAGCCTCAGAACGTTAGATGCTGTGGGCGAGGGGGTGGGAAGAGGCACAATTGCTCTTCAATTTTTGCAATCAATGCAAGCTTTTGTGCAGGCTGTGCTAGAGGCTGGATCAAATACATTGCAGAGCCCAGAGACAATTTTCTTCTCAGGTATTTAGAATGGATGAGTTGGTAGGGGGGGGGGGGGGATATTTTTACAACAGATAGTTCCCTAGAGGTATTTTTTCAATGCTAAGCTTTTTTTTAACTGGCAGATTTTCAATCTCATGTTAACAGATCATATGACACAATTTTAAAGCTAGATTCCAAACCCTGAATTTATCAGCTGTTATCATTTTAACTGACCTTTCTTTTCCAGGATGTCGCTGAAGACTTGCACTGTAATAATGCTTAGCAAGACCCAGGCCATAATAGTAAATACTGGTGATTGCAAAATATTTAGCTATTATGACTCATTACCACTATTGACAGTTGAGCCTGAAAATGATGTGTCTAAACTGTTGTGTTTTGGTAAGTCAGATATAATCCAAACATTTAGTGTAATGTACTTGGTCCATTGCTGCACATGAGGGGATTGATAGCTTGTCCACACATTAGATTGGTCCAAGCAAAGGAATGTGTCATTTCATGAAAAGTTAAACCCCTTTGTGTTTGATTCATGTTAATCTGACCTTCCTGCTTTTGTATCATCCCTGTCAGTCTCTTTCATCTCACAGAGAAAAATCTATTGTCGCTTCCCTTCCTCCTTTGCTCTTTAGGTAAAAGCTTGCATCATATGAGAGGCATTAAAAAAAAATAAAGTCAAGGGCTCTATGGTGTTTGCACCCTACTTTTAAATTATTCCAATTTCTATACAATCAATAAACTTAGTATGTCCTTTTGGTAATAAAGTATTTCCATGAAAATGGTCTTAATATCAGTTTGTTTTCTCAACAGTGCTGCTGCTCTCTTTGATTATAGTTACAAGAATATCCCCCATTGCTCACCTCCCAATATTAGCAAGGTAGATGTTTGATCCCACCAGTAGGATAAAGAATCCTTAGGACTCTGAGGTTTTGGGGGAGCGGGGAAGCTGCACAGGAGCCTTCTCTCCATCCTCTTTAGAATGCACATAGAGATGGGTGGGAACAGGAGCAGGAAAGGAGGAGAGATTCCTCCCCCTCTCTATGCTGACTGGCTTGGCTATTTGTTTGTGTGGTAATGGGGGGAAATGGAGCTGATTGTCTCTCATCTGCCTTTCCATCCTCTATGTGAAGCTTTCAAGGCATGAAGCAGCCATTCTGCTGTGGTTGCTACCCCACCCTCCCTGTCTTTTGGCAGAGGTGTAGTTTGAACTACGCTTTTATGGGTGGATTGCCAGATGTTGGAATCAGGAAGCAATTTTTCTCTCAGAGTAGGATTGCTAAGGTATCTGATTTTTTTTGTTTTTTTTTCTACCTCCCTGCAGTGTCTGGATGCCTAGCTATAGGGCAATAAGAAGGACTTGATTTAAAAGCCGTACATTTATAAGTGAGTTTATAATTTTGTCAGAAATTGTGGACAGTGTCCAGTGTGGGTGAGATCCTCACAGGACCCAGATCACTGAGGTAAACCTGCAACCTGGGCGATAGCTGGTGGACCATGTAAGCTTGGAGGAAAAAGGGGAAACATTAAGTCTTTATAAACTGAGGTTCCCCTTATATGTACCTTCATTCCCCTTTACTCATGATTGCAAGAGGAGTCAGTGGTGACCTGAATCCTATGACAGGCTGAAGAGGGCTAACCCTGAGTATTGGTTTTTTGGCATGGAGGCCATTTAACAATGCTTGGTATTGCTTGGGGCGGGGGTGACAAGCTGTCCCCACACTCATTAAAATTAAAATATTGCAGCCTTTCATTTCAAAATCCATCCCTCTGTTTCACTTTCCTGTGTGTACATATTTGTTTAAATAGGAAGACAAATGAACAAATTTCCCTGTCCCTCACCCCTCTGATTTGCAAGCTCACATGCCTTTGGAATGTAACTTTTGTTTCAGACTAAGGAGAGATTTTTGTGTGTGTGTGGGAGCTCCCTTCCTTATTAAAATGTTGGCAACACATCACTCATCTTCACAGTGTGTCATCATTACTTAACTGCAACCAGATATTTTTTAAGAAGCACCCTTTAACAGAGATCACTTACTAAATTGTTGAACCTTTTGTACTTGTTGATTTCTCTGGCATTTCAATCAACCAGTCAGATTAAACATAATTTCTGGTTTAATTTAATTAAATGCCTGGGGGAGGGGGCGGTATTTCTCACATGCAGAAGAAGTCTGGGTTGACTGAGCCCATTCTTTCCTTCCCAAGTTGTCAGTTGGCTGTCATCCAGCACTAAATATAAGGATTCCTTCAAAAATCAAATTTACTCAGTATGGGACAATCACAAGTGATAAGACTGGCCATGCAATATTTGTTGATGGTTAGCATAAAGTAAGCTTCTGAAGTGCTGGAGTTTGTTTCTTTTTCAGACAGCGAGAAAGTCCCCCCCCCCCCCCCCCCGGCATCATAAATTATTCATAAAGCGCTTTTTCCCCTGCTGTTAAAAAATAAATAAAACACAGCAGCAGGCCTACAAAGCTAATTAGTAATAGACTATTTCCCAAGTACACTACTTTGCTGTATAGGCTCTTTTTATTTTTTTTATTTTTTGTGGAGTGGGAGGGGAAAGAAATATGATTTGAGGGGTGGGGTCTTATTATTGTTTCATGTTTGAATGGTGGAGTAAATTATGTGGTACATTTTTTAATCCAAAATATATTTGAATATTCAAACTGTCATGCTAAAAGTTTTCCTCCATCAGCTGAATTTGCAGAAAACTGTAGGATGTTTAGTTTAGTTTACTTGGGGAGGGGGGGGGGGGACTTTTTGTTTTTAACTCAGAAGGATGTCAGACATTCACCTCTCTTGGTAAGTAGAGAATTTACACTAAGTATTAAAATCTCCAACCGAATCTAAAGAAAGGTTGGTAGGATTAAAAGCACAACTATAGTTATTACATCTGCTAGTGCTAAATTCATTGCCTGTTACTTAAATCCTGTACTCAGCAAATCCTTATTAACATCTTCAGCTGTGTTTGTGTGGGCAGCTGAAGTGAGGCGGCAATAGACAGCGCAAGGAAGTGAGTGAGTCTTCAAAGAGTTTTCTCTGACTGGGAATTAAGTGCCAAGTGGATGAAAGAAGAGAGGTCAGATGATATAAGCAAATTGGCTTGGTCTATGCCAGGTTTTCCTAAACAATTTCCCACCGCTGCTCTAGGAAATTACTCGGGGGGAAATATAAACAATGTAGACATGGCCACTGAGGGTTGGCAAAGGTAGCAGTGAAAAGAAAAAACGCAAATGAACAGGTGAGATCTGGAGAAAATTTTATGTCTGAGATTTCTTTGAATCTCTCAAGGAGAGGGTAGCAGATAAGCAGAATTTATGAATTTCAAAAATGTTTGAAACTTTTCTTTTTTGAGACACTCAGGTTTTTCCTGAGGCACCATTCCTAGAACAATGAGACTGTTTGCTGCCTGGGTAGAGACGCACATAAAGATACTAGACTTGGACTCACTCTGTACTAGGATTGGTCGGGAATTTTTCAACAAAATGTTTCTTCAGAAAATGCTGATTCGTCTAATGCAGTGGTGAGTGCTAGACTTGTAGAGCCCTTGGGTTCAGCAAAGCCAGGATTGCAATTGTGCCTGGCAGCCGCACAAGCATCCTATGGGAGAGAGGCCTTTTTTTACAAACTTACCCATGTGATGCTGGGTATAATGGGGCCCACAGACGTGTTTTGCCTTCAAATTCTATCAAAATCCTATTTTTACTATTACTCTGCAACCAACTAGCACATCAAATAAGTCACTGTACCAATGTAGCCTTTTTAAATTCTTGTCCAGAGTCTTCAAGTAGGTTATAGCCCTCTGAAATGTATTTGTTATTCAAATGTACTTCACCTATTTTTTTGCACATTTTATCTTTTCTTAACTGGAAACAGTCCACTGTGAGCATTTCATTGCTGATATTTCAAATCTGAGCTGAGTTGGATTGGTCACACAACAGTCACTTACAGCATTTGGTAATGTTTCTGTCATTGATAGGATATGTATTCATATGATAATTAGGCTTCTGGCACAGTTGGTAAAATTATTTCAACAAAAAATGTTTCCCACAAAATTGAAATTATTTTTGTGGGTAAACATTATTTTTATCTACTTTTCAATGTAAAATTTAAAAACAAAAACTAATTGGGAGGAGCGAGGGCACGGCAGGCTCATGGGAGGGGGCAGGAAGGGGTGGAGTGAGGGCAGGGCCTGTGGCAGAGCCAGGGGTTGAGCAGTGAGCACCCCCCGGCACATTGGAAAGTTGGCGCCTGTAGCTCCAGCCCCGGAGTCTGCGCCTATACAAGGAGCCACATATTAACTTCTGAAGAGCCGCATGTGGCTCTGGAGCCACAGGTTGGCCACCCCTGCTGTATACCCTTCTTTCCTCCTCCACACTGAAAATGGAGAAGGTGTGGGGGGGTGAGAATGGGAAAAACTCTCACTAATTTCCTTTTTTCTCAAATGAAAAAAACTGGATTTTTTTTTAAAGAAATGCAATAAGTAGAGGGAAAATAAGCTTTTCCAGTGGGGGGGAGGGACCGTCAGGGAATTTAAAAAAGGAGTGAAGGGGAAGGGGAAAAAATACACAAAGAGAAAACTGACGGCTTTCAAAGTTAAAAATGAAACAAAATATTCAAGGCAAATTGAAACAAAAAATTCTATTCTAACCAAATTGAAATTTCCATTTTCTTTTGAAATGTTCCATGAAAAAAATCAGAATATTGACTTTTCATTGGAAAAATTTTTTGCGGGGGAAACTTTTATCAATCAATTCTAGTTTTTGCTGTGAATGCTCATTGGAAGCAAATTTGTTCCCTGACCCTGAAAGCTCTTAGGTACTTGAATAACTTTGGGACTCTCAATGGGACTAGTCATGTGTGTAAAGTTATTCATGTGTATAAGTGGTTACAGTATAAAGACCTCAAAAATCACTTTCCATGAGCATTCAGGCCTTTGGACCAGATCCCCAGATAATGTAAATTGGCATGGCATCATTGAAGTTAATGATAAACTATGCCAATTTACACCACCCGGTCCTCAGATTAAATATGCTTTTTATGAACATTTATGGTAGTAAAACCTTTCTGCAAATATTTGTTCCATCGAGTAATATAAGAGGCACAAGCATGTCTTAAAGAAATATATTAAAAATGTGACTGAACCCTGATGGATTTGTTTTTCTAACATGCACACCACTCTACACAACAGAAAAGTGGGGTGAGGGAAGAAATTTTATAATAAACTGAAAAACTAAAAAAAAAGGATTCAAATGAAACAAAAAGGTGAACTGTCTAGACTTTTAACAACAATGATAATATTAATTTGTATTACCATAGCACCTTGGAGATCTAATCATGGAAGCTCTTCACTTCAGCTCACTCTACTGTTGCATATATCAAGCATTAGAGAGTTATACAAATGGCATTAAAATTGAATTGTCTGTATCTTGCAAAATAAATAAATAAGTTATTTTTAGGGGGGGAGGGAATTAACAGAACGTGATTTTATGGAGTCCCCCTCCCCACTTATCAAGAGGTTTGCAAGGAAAATATTTAATTCTTGCAAGAATTGGTAGTCCTTTTAAGATAATTGCCTGAGTATGTAAGATCGCTTGTGTGTTGTGTTCCAGAAAACCCCATGAGTAGTATAGAAATGGGAGTTACATTTTTATTGTCTTTTCTATGTAAAATTCATTCTGATCCTACATTCTATTTTTTGTCATTTGAAACAAGGTTATTAAAAATATCATCAAATATATTTAACAGAAAAATTGGAACAATACGTTTTCAAATGAACTCTAAGTACAGTATCATACTGTTGCAGTTACCATGTGAGATCTTGCATAAATTACTTCAAAATCTCATGGGATACTGTGTGATATCATTTACTAAGGTGGATGTTCTGTTTCAAGATGTTCTGAGATTCACTGCAAAATTACATAGTCTTGTTCATTAACTCTTGTAATTCCCATGGCCTATATATGCCCCACCTTTGTAAAAATATGTGATATGTAGCCTTTGTGACTATAGCATCCCACTGCATCCTCTCCTGTTGGAGGTGGAGTTAGGAATAGAGTGGTATAGGGAGCAGAATGGATGGCAGGGCAGGTTCCCAGAGGAAAACAGGGTTATTTTCTATTAATATTGACCAGTCTGCTTTCCCTTAAAGATTCCCTGAAATAGTTTGCTCCTGATGCTGGAGAGTGAGCAAGTTTCCACCGAGATCCTTATCTGTCCCATTTATGACCTCACTGATTCCTTCTCTTCGCTATTATACATATTGAGAAAAAACATCAGTGACCCAGGGACTGATGTCTGTGTTTCCCCACACCACAATCATTTGCTTTTTGTTATATGTATTTATATTTATGCACTTTTAACAACCCTATATGTCACACACAATGTCTGTGAGCAAACATAAGACCTTGGTAAGTGAGTGTTTCCAATCCAACGTCCATTGGATTTTGGTCCTCAGCATTTGCAAATCAACACCTTTCACAACAACTAAATTCATGAAATGATTTTCCCCACTACCTCCAAGTCCTTTACAGGACTGCAGTAGTTCTTTATCTCCAGGCACATTCCTTTTTCTTCAATATTTCTCCTGGCCTAGCCTGATAGGCAGAAGAAATGATGAGAAGGTCTGTCTGTGTCAATCCAAGTGCCTGTTCCATTTCCTATATCTTGCATGTTTGTCAGGGGTCCGTATTCAGTTCTTTTTGGCACCCTGTAGTCACCACCCAGACCCTGCGTGGCTGGTAGAAAAAATTTATTTGCGATTATTTTTTTCAACCAAAATGGATTTTTAAAGTTAAAATAATTTATTTTGATTTTTTTCATCAAAACGCCAGAAAGTAAGGGGGGGGGGGACCATTTCCCCCATTTCTTTCTCACAGAATATACTTAACATTTTCTGACCAACCCTGTGGGTGCCTTAGTCTCATGTGACAGCTGACTTCTGAAAATTCCGGCACACAACTGGAGCTGAACAGTCACATACCATAGCAAGAACTGAGTTGTTAACATTCCTCAGAATTTCAGAGTGCACAAAACTGAATATTCCCTGCAATGCTCCTCAAATCCCTCCTTAAAACAATAATTTCCATGAACATGGTGCTGGGGACTGGATTTCCATGACTTTCCTTGGAGACCATTCCACTGTCTTGAAGGTCTATTTGTTATGAAGTCTTCCCCCGCCTCCCCTTCCCGATATTTAGCCTAAGCTTTTGATTTCTTATTTTCATCCCATAACTCCAAGTTTATACTTTCTCTGCTTGCAGGTTTCTCCAAGAGTGTTGTAATCTTTACCACCACTTGGAGTTTAGTGTGTAATGCAGAGATATGGACTTTAAGATCAACACATTTTGCATCAACATTTTTGAATGTAGATGGAACTACACCCAGCTGTAAATCAATGTTTAACCTATCCCTACCTAAACATTATCATGCTATCTAATATTTGACATGGTTAAAACAGATGTATTAGGACGGAGTACACTAATTTGTCTTCAGAACTGATATATTTTATTCCAAATTTTCCTTCTATTAGAGATGAGTAGGTCTCTGGCTCTGGTTTTGAAGCAAGGCTTAGAGATTTGACATTGGTCTGATTTTACCAATCTGGTGACGTTGTTTCTGTTAGTATATCTAGAGTTTTCCAGCTCTGAATACCTTGTTTTTAATTTTTTTCCTCCATTTTTTGTCTAGATTTGGAGTTAAAAAGAAAAAAAGTTGTTTTACGTTCTGCAATAGTGATCTTAGCAACAAAGACTTTGCAAGGTAGGTGCTGCAGCAGAAAGTTTCACCCCTAATTCACAAGATTTCGACTGTACTTTAGATAGGGACTTTAAATACATGGATACACAAAAAGAATATATGCATATATATATATATTCTTTTAACAGTATTGCTATTGGTTGATGATGGCGGAAGCTAATGCAAATGTTGACATTAGCAAGAAATGATTAAAGTGCGTCAGATATTTTTCAGACCACAATTCAGGACAACTTCCTTTAGCTTATACTTAAGTCTTGTCCTGAATAGGGATGGATGTGGGCAGGTGTTTAAATGCTTTACTGAATCAGGGTCTCACCCATACCAGGAGTTGCCTAGATCTTCACAAATCTCTTCTCTGAGAAAGGTGACAGGGAAAGGTGACATCCAGAGGCATGGCTTGCACCCATCCAAATTCAGTTGTAGAGCTGGCTTGAAATCTGTCACCCCTCAAATGATCAATTTTCAATTAAGTGAAAATTCACAGCTTTCCTGCGTCCATGTTTTTTTCACACACTCCTCCTGCCACCTTTTTCCTCCCTCCCACCACACACCTCTTTCAGTGGTGAAATGGAAAAAATAATGGAAGCAGGGAATGGAAAAAAAAATAAGAAAGAAAGGGTTTATGAAAATAAAAACCCATTTTTGTGTTTCAAATTATTAAAGTTTTCAATAAATGTTACATAAAAATCCAAAGAATAAAAAAAATTCTTTTCAAAACCTACAAAACAAATTTTTAAAAATATTTTTCATGAAAAAATGCTGTTATTTTTGGCCAGCTCTACCTAGTAGTTTTAATTCTGCTATATTGTATTAACTCATTTTTTCCTTGTTCTCCCCTCCATCTCTTGCATCCACCTCTTGTCAGTCATCTTATACTTAGAGTGCAAGCTCTTTGGGGCAAGGAATTACTCTTTGTTATACATATGTACAGTGCTATAGAGGCATCACACACCGGCCCATGTGCTCCCTTTTTGATTCTGGTGCCCCCTGTCGACAGACCCTCCACGCCCAGGGAATTTGCCCCTTCTCACAAATCAGTCCTCTGGTCAGGATGCTTATAGTCCCCACCTCTTTCATCATAGTAAAGAGCCCAGTGAAGTAGAAGTCTAATGACTTTATCTCAGGCCTTCAGCTCCACTAATCCATGTTCCCCACTTGTGTTGGGGGGGGGAGCACTGAGGCCCCTTATTTGGGGGGGTCAGTAGAGGAACCCAGACCCTCTCTCTCCTCTGGGTTCTCCGTTAGGGGACCCTTTATTTATCAGTTAAAGTTGGCTACTTCTAACTTGATGCTGTTTCCCCTTCCTCCTTGGCACTGTATAGGTCCACATTGGCTGGGCCTCCTGAAGCTATCTGGTAGGACCGTCCCTAATTTCCTCTCCCTGGGAGTTCTGTTTTGTTCCCTGGGAGCTATTCTTTGTAGGAGTGTCCTCTTCCAACTGAGCTTTTGTGGCCTTTCAAGTGCTTCTTAGCTAATCAGCTGTGAAACAGCCACTTAAGCAGTTAGTTACCTCCAGATGGACCATGATGGGCACCAAGAAGCTCATCGCAAGGAGACTAGGCCTTGAGTCCCCTTAACGGGGCCAGCCACCCCATAAGTGCCTAGCACATATGATCCATGACTAGAGCCCCTAATATAATTAAATAATTAATTATAAATAATAATAATTCAATATCCAGGAAAGCCAATGAAGCCTTTTCATAATTATTTTTTATCTTCAAATACCCAGATATGTCTAGGTGCCTCACAAAAGCAAGCACAGACATGGATGCTGCTTCAAAGAAGGTAGAATTTAAGTTTAGCATGATATAACATGTGGTCAGAAACAGACTGAAGTTGACAAGGAGCAAAAAAAAAAAGAAGGATGAGGATTCCAATCCTGACCCCTTGCACTTGTTCAATGCACACAAACATGCCCTGAAGGTTACATTTTTCAGCTATGTTGCCATTCTTCCCTTTCACTTCTCATATGGTTCAAAGTAGAAGAGAGCTTTTCTAAGCAATATGAAGTGAAAGAGGCAGCCTAAGTCTTGGTCCTGCACCACTGAGATCAGTGGGAGTTTTACCATTGACTGCAATGGGTGCAAGCTAGAGCCCTAGGTTAAGAAGTTCAGGGAGAGTATTCCAAGTTCAAAGGCCATAAAGAGTGGCATTTATTTCCTGTTAGTAGCGTGAGTAAATGTTCAACATCTGCCAAGAATCCTTTTCTGATGTCCCACAAGATAGGTATGACATCCTTTTCTTCTTTACAATCACCAATATAGGCTGGAATGACTTCATTATGTTATCTGGGCAGATTAAAGTAGAAGCTATTCAAGTATTCATTCTCATCACTTAAATAAAAAGGGACAGTTGAAGACTATATATGCTTTGACTCATTCCATGACCAGGGCATGGGCAATCTGACCTAGTGGTCAGAGCAGCAGTCAGGAATCAGGCCAGGTCAGATACCAGGAGGTCAGAGTCCAAGGCAAGTCAGAGGGCAAAACTGAGGTGCCAGGAGGCAGGCAGGGTCAGGTTACCAGGAGATCAGCAGAAGGCAGTAGGAGCAGGTAGCACAGGGGAAGCAATCCAAAGCAGGGGGATCCCAGATGCATTGACAACTTCCTGTTCCTGTGCTGGGTTTATATAGAAGCTGTGAACCAATCAGGACCCCCAGCATTCTGCCAATCAGATTCCAAGACTGGAGTCCTTTGTCGGGGTTCAGCTTCTGTTCTAGCTACTGCTAGCAGGTCACTGGGTGGTAGGTTGGAACTTAATAGCTCCTAAGAGCCCTGTGGACCAGCATTCAAGACCCATGTTGCCTGACACACCCCATGTCACCCTGAGGGCACCCCTTGGGGAGGGGGTGATATTTGTGTGGGATTCCTATGGAACACCTGCACAAGTGCAGGAGCATGTACATTTTCTGCAGGGTCTCAGGTGCGTTCCTCAGAACCATACTCTCCCCAGTTGATAAGATACCGGAGTCTGTCATGTTTAAGTTTAGAGTCCAGGATTTCATGAACCATGCATTCTTCATGGCCCTGTACCTGTACTGGTAGAGGAGGTGGCTAGAAAAGTTTTTCTGTGTAGGGTTTCAAAAGTGATACATGAATCATCAGGTGAATCTATAGAGAGCAAGGTACTTGGAGTTCAGAAGTGACTGGATCTTAAAAGGGCAAAGGAACCAAAAGTCCAGCTTGCAGGCAGGTCTGACGGTGTGGAGATGCTCAGTGGAGAGCCAAACCTTTTGTATTACTACATAGGTGGGGTCTTACCGTTGATGCTGGTCTACATATCACTTATCGTCTGCTCTTGCCTTTTTCAAGTGCTTCTCCACTTCTTCCTGGGCCCAACAAATCCTCTGCACCAAGTATGAAGTGTTTGCAGAAGGGCACAGGGAATTGCAGATGGAATCAGGGGTGGCACCCATAATTGGGGGGAGGGGGGGAAGGGGGTTTTGACCTGTAGACACATGGTCTGTCTTGTTGTACGCAAATTTTGCTTAAGGGAGAAGTGAGGCCCAATCATCATGGTGATGATTAATGTAGCATTAATAGATACTGGTTGGCCCTTTCCACCTGGCCGTTGGACCGAGAGTGGTAAGTGGAGGAAAAACTTCAGACTCCCATCAGGGGCAGGGCCTCATGTGAGTGTTCAGTTAAGTTGGCTTAACTTGTTACTAAGTTAGCTATAGACATCTAAAATCTCTAATAGGAGACTATATAAAAGACTTCACAAATATAAAATATTGACTTTAAAATCTAATCTATGTTAAGGTTTTCTGTAATACCCATCCATGTAGTGTCTACACTTATAAAAACCATATTATAAATATACCCAGATTCCAAATATTTCTTATTACCTGGGGGCTGTGTTTATAATGTTTTCATGTTTATAAAGGTAATGCTATAAATTGCCTAACTGTTGGAGCCACTGAACCATAAGAGAGAAAGCGACTAATGATTTTATAGTATACACATTACATGAGAAAATCACACTTCGTGTCCCAAAGGGAAAAACATTAATGCAAAGAAGGGCCAGTCCAGACATTGCTGCCAAAGCGGAAGCCACAGGGTGCTGGTTAAAATCCTAATCTGGTATTTACTGCACCTTCGTACTGACGCACATTGTGTATTGAACTGCTTTGTCTTCAGACCTCTGTGGTAAAACAAGCTTTATCATCTTGGGAATCAGTATGCCTCTCTGTTTTTCTTTAACCTGGCTGGAGTGCATTGCAGGCTGTGTCCTTCTTTTGTTTCACAGAGAACAATATTCCATCCATTACAATATTCCCATTACTCCCTCCGCCAAACTCACAGTTGTTCTGGACACGTTCTTGGGAGAGGTGGAGTGTGGAAGATGGCCTACTGAACATTACCCGTAGGGAGCCTAATTATATTGACTTTACTAGGAAGTCCAGATTTGTGAACCGGGTGAATGCAAAAGGCTTCTAAAAACTGACTAGAACCTCATATGATGTAAAATGGCATAGATCTATTGAACTCAATTGAGCTATGCCAATTTACACCTACTAAGGATCTGGCCCTTCCATTCTATTAGGAAAACATTTAATTAAAATAGAGCTAAACATAATTTTGTAAAAAGCCAGTCTTTAATCATTGTTCATGGAAACTATAAGATGGGAAAGGAACTTAAACATGTATGAGAGGAAGTATTTCCCTTATACTGATGCATGTTTGAGAATCCCCCACCTCAAATATAAAACATGTTTAATGTGTTCTTTTAAATGGCTTCTGTCTTCTATTTTTCCAAGCCTTAATGTCCGCCCCGCCACCAACTGCCAGCTATATGGAACATTGGAAGAAAAAAATAGCATTCCACTTCCTTGTGATTCCCTTGAATAGAATTTAATAAAGCCTTTTCAAACTTAAAACAAACAAACAAAAAAAGCTTGTAATAAAATTTAATCAATTAAATGTTTGTTCAAGAACTAAGAACTATAACAAAAAGGATTTCATGTCTAATGTTCAGCAAAAACCTATTAGTGTACCTAATACACTAGAGAACCTAATACATAGTACCTAATATACTAGAGCATAGGTTCTCAAACTGTGGTCCACAGACCGAGCTCCATTCAGGTGATCCGTGGATAGTTCCCTCTAAGGTGCATGCCTGGGCGGCCGCACACAAGAGAATGAAGGGCCACCCACCTAATTAGTGGAGCCGCGCAGGACACTGGAGAAGATGCACATGTAAGGTGAGGTGGTGGCCTTGTGGGGATAGGGGGGAGTTGGGCGGGGGCAATGGGGTGAGAAGAGGGGGTGGGTGGAATTTGGGACGTGCAGGGCTGCGGTGACCAGAGAAGAGGTGACTTTCCCCAGCTCCAGGGCTGCGGCTGCTGGGGAGAGATGGTCCTCCTTCCCAGCCTCAGCTCCATGGCTGCTGTGGCAGGGGAGAGACACCCCCTCCTGCCCAGCCCCAGCTCGGGGGCTGCCGCAGTGGGGGAGAGAGGGCACATCCATCGCATTAGAAAGGTAAGACTACTGATATTAAAATAAGAGTTGTGTGCTTTTATTTGTAGAACAAAAAAAGTTAATTATTATAAAGGTTTTTTAATATAGTGCTTTTATCCAAAGCACTTTACAATAGTAGCTAACGGTACAAACAACATTTGGAAAGACCATTAAGTGGTCCGCTGAGAAACCTCAGCAATTTTCAAGTGGTCTGTGAAAAAAAAAGTTTAAGAACCACCGCACACCTACATTTCAAACATACGTATAAATTATCCCTTAAAGTTGCCAAGGTCAGAGAGACCTATCTCATAGAACTGGAAGGGACCCTGAAAGGTCATTGAGTCCAGCCCCCTGCCTTCACTAGCAGGACCAAGTACTGATTTTGCCCCAGATCCTTAAGTGGGTCCCTCAAGGATTGAACTCATAATCCTGGGTTTAGCAGGCCAATGCTCAAACCACTGTGCTATCCTTCCCTTCCTGAAGACGTCATGTAACTTAAAGCTGCCTTGGGTTTTTTTCTATGTTTGTTTGTGAATCATTGTAACTAGCTTGTTTGGTCTAGAATCTCTTATTTTTTTCAGCATTGCCTGTGCCATTTCAGACATACCTATGCAAATACATTTTTGATGTGCAAAAAAACAAGTGAAAAAGTGTTATTTTCATGTAACAGACAGCAGTGTAGTTTTCAGTCCCATTCAATTTATATTACATGAAAAGAAAACTTACATAAGGCATAAGCCTGGTTCTATTAGAGGTCTAAATTGGTGGCCCACAGCCCAGTCACTAAAAACCTAGCTGGCTGCTGATAATGAGATAATGTGTTTCTAGCTCATATTTTTTGCTATTATCCTATTTACAGTAATTTACTCTAAATATATGAGCATCTTAACTATTTTGGCATTTACCAAAGGAAGTAGAAAGTGACTTCATTGAAATAATTAAAAGAAGGTAACTATATAAGTGATTGAGTAGTAATATATCCTATATAACCTGACCTAGCCTCACCTTTAAAATATACAGTGGTAATAGAAGTATAAATAAAATAATCTTAATATCTCCACATATGCTACTAATATTTCTGAAGGAATAAAGAATCTTGCTTGTCTGAAGCCTATCTTATTACATAAACACAACCACAAAGGTACTAAGGCTCCTAACTTCCCCTGAAATCAACAGAAGTTAGGAGTTGAAATATCTTTGTAGACCGGGTCTCCTGTGGCTTTAGCGAAGAGACACTTCGCATAGTGAGGTTTAATGCTTAATATAACCTTTGGACGGAGTCCTTGCCTCCAGGGATTTACTTCTTGCCATTAGGTAGGAACCCCTTTCTCCTCCCTCTCTGCCTGGCTTGTGTACAAGCTCTACTACCAAGCAGTGCAAGATTGAGGCTCTCTTTATGGCGACCCCTCACACAGGGCATATTAAGTACAGTTCTGTTTCTCTTTTGTCACACAATAAGGATAACATTTCATTACCACTACACACAAAACCTAATTGAATTTTAACCAAAGCAACCAAAATGTTCAAGCTGGGCAACAAATATGCAATTAGGTTTGGCTCATTCTGCCTCTGGCGCTGGTTCACCAGGAGATGGCAGCAGAGAGTTCCTTCCCCCTACAGCTTCAGATTCCTAATTTTGGAGGCAAACAGAAATAAAATTCTCTTGTGCTCTGCAGCAGAAGTGAACAATGAAATATAGCGAAATGATCACAGCCACTAGTACATTAATGGCAGAAATATCAAGAGGGAAACATCTACAAGCATCTAAACACCCATGAATAATAGGCAGCATGGGTTTCTGCATTCTACCTATCTACATTCTCCCTCTGCAGTTTCAACTGGAGAAGGTATTCTTTACTACCTGTCTTAACATGTTCTAGTGTTGCTGTGTGCTGTTGAACAGTTAACATATTTTATCTAAGAGGTGGCTACATTTCAGTGGTGAATATTTTTAACTCATTTGGGGTGAAGTTCAGCAAGGATGGAGAGGCCTATGCAAGAACTTTCTATGGGTAAGTAGAGGGACTGCCAGTGGAAACTACATATATATGAAGATACATATTGAGATGCATGTGCATTCTCTGCAACCTGCAGAAAGGACCTCCCTGGTGTTGGGATTCCCTCTGAGACCTTTTCCACTCAACTTATCCAGAACACCTTGTCCAGTTCTGAGATATCATTTTATCCAGTTCTCTGGGATCCAAAAAACTCATTTTGACTCCAGCTCGTCACTCAGATTAATTTATTAGACACACAACAGCTATTTGCTCACACCAGATAGGCCCAGAATTATGGGGTTTAGGTACAGGGTGATACGCCAATTCCAATTGTGACACATTGCGCAATTTATATACATCTTCCTAGCTACTAACATCTATACAGCTTGTGTGAAAAGATGAAGCTCGTTACAGATTGCATAAGGGAAGCTTATCAGTTCAAGGTGTTTCAACCTACTTTGTTTGCTATAAATGTTTTCACAATAGTTAGTTGTTTCAACAGTTACTTCATAGAACCACTGGGTTAGAAAGGACTACAAGGGTCATCCAGGCTAACCCCCTGCCAAGATGCAGGATTTATTGTATATAAACTATCCAAGACCGATGGCTATCCATCCTCCCTTTGAACACCTCCAGTGAAGGAGCTTCCACAAGCTCCCTAGGCAGTCTGTTCCATTGTCCTACTGCTCTTACTGCTAGGACGTTTTTCTCTAAATCTGCTATGCTGTAGTTTGAACCCATTGCTTTTTGTCCTGCCCTCTGTGGTAAAAGAGATCAATTTTTCTCCATCTTTTTTAGGGTAGCCTTTCAAGCCTTTCAACTTGTTTAGCCTTCTCTTGCTTTAACTTGGGCATGACAATATCAGCGAAGCCAGCCCTACATCTGGAAGTCCAACAGAGGTTGGTAAAGAAGGCTGTGAAATGTGGGCGGGGGATGGACTACAGAAGCTGCATTTAAACCTTGTGTGACAACTTGTGCTGAGGGGCTAAGACAGAGATCTTTGCCCATAGGCCGAAATAGCACCTGATCAGTGGAGGGAACGTAGTTGCTCTATATCAAATGGATGGATTTCACATTCTCAATCTCTCTGCGCTTTGTTCACATATAGCCAAAACCCTCTAGCATTATGCAGGTGTAGTCAGTTTTTCTACTGATTCTTTGATGAATGTCAGCTGTTCTTTGGAACACACTGCTTATGATTTAATTTCTGCAGAACTTCCCCATAGGAGGAGATCAGCATTTCCTCTGCCTAGACCAAGCATCCAGGGTAGCAGGATTTACCTCATCCCCGCAAGCAGCAGGGTTTGATGGGATCCCTGTGGTGAGTTGATGCCATCCTTAGTGGAGCTCTTGCTAGTCAAAAATGCTGTGGGGTCATTGCTGACAAACATTCAATTGCTTGCTTGCTCTCATACACACACATACACACGTGTTCACACAATGATTTGAGGGAAACTGTATTCCTTAACAAAGCACTCAAGAATATTCTGTAGAGAATAATCCTACATATGCAACAGGATAGACAAGGTGACCTAATAAGTGCTTTCCAGCTCTCATTTCTGTGAAGAAAGAAAACAAAATCATTTTTTGATTTCTCTCCTCTAACGAAACCTGGACAAATAATTCATGAATTTATTTGTCAAATTTATTTATTCAATACGTTTTACTGTTGTTTTTTTTTCAAATTAAGTATTCAACATTGTCCCCATTATTTGCCCAGCTCTAGTCATGAATATGGATGACTCACATTTCCTTGCTCAATTCAAACCAATATTCACAAAAAATGTTTTGCACTGTTTCCCCATTTCTGCTTCTAATCATTATCATCATCATAGCAAATCCCAAATGGATGTGGCCTCCTTGCAAATCAATCTCTGACAAGGTGCTTAAGGTGGTCAGATTGCCAATGATGGACGTAAACTGAATATACAATCTTGTCGCGCCACCAAAGTTTTTGGTGCCCATGTGATCACTGGCCATGTAGCAGCATTCCTTGGTATACACACTTAAAAAAAATCATTGCTCTTCCACTCTTATAATATGTTCACCATACCATATGGTATTTCTGCTTCTACAGTATTTTAGAAATGATAGGAAGTCAGAAGAATAAAAAGAACTAAAACACATCATTCAGGTGATCCAAATCATTCACAGAATATTCCTGCCTTGATGGTTATGGGTATTGTATCATGTAAGGGAAAACCTTTTTGCTGTACTGGAAAGTCAGAAAGTGAATCTGGTAAAAGTTCCTTGTGTAAGTTGTCCACTATTCACTAGGCCCTCTGAATGCATCTTTTGTGGTGCAAGCTGCATTGTTATAGACAAAATGATTCTGAGTACTGCAGCCAAAACTGAGCTCATCATATTTTAAAAAATGAGTCTGGAAAACTTTCCCAATTATACATCTGCCCGCCTTTCTAACTTATGCACCAGAGGATTAGGCTGAGTATATGTATTCACTGAGAATTGACTTCTCTCTGTCCTCTCTCTCTTTCTCTCTCTCCTCCCGCTCCCTCAGAAACATGTGTGTGTGATTTCTATAGCTAGCTGGCAAAAGAGATGCTGAAATATCTTTTTGGTGTATATGCACAGATGTACAGAATGTATGCTGCTGCTGATCCATCTGCAGAACATGTCACAGCTGCTTAACAGTAAGGGCCAAATCCTTTCATCTTTACTCAATCACTGCTCAGGCTTCCATTGAAGCCAATGAGCCTAGTCTGAATAAGAATTAGGTGAGGACTTCAGGATTTGAACCCCAGTGAGTTAGTCTAGGAAACCTAGAGAGAAAGAAGGAGAATGTGTACTGGTGGAGGAATCCAATTCTCTGTATAGAAATTTGTTCCCATTGGTTCTTTCCTTTTACCTCTTCTCATATTTTTGGTGGGAAAAGGCTCCCCTATACTAATGTATATGTAGTGGTGACACTGATGATATGCAATATCTGCTAAATCTCAGCCAATTCATTTTTAGAAACCTAGAATCAGATCTTCAGCTGGTATGAATTTCTGTAGTCAGACCAGCTGAGGATCTGGCTTCTATTTCATAAACTGAACTTCTGACCCACAATTTGTTTTATTTATAGGTAGGCAAGACCACTTCTTTATCATCTGCAGTGACAGTGATTTGGTGGCATATAGGCACATTAGATATTTTAATAACAGTGCCCCCATATAAAAGAGAAAGAACCGATTAAAACATACTTCTCAAATGCTGATATCTATTTTATAATATATAAGGGAAATGTTCCATTAAAAAAACTTACTAAGTATAATGCATTTGCTATGATTTATTATTATCATCTTTCAGAATTCCGATTTATACATATTAATTTTCAGAGTCAGGTACATTGCCCTGATTTATACATGCTGCATACAAAAATTCTTATTGCTGAATATTAAATTTAAAACTTCTGATTCAGTATGTTAGTTTATAAATCTTCACGTTAAACTTCCAATTTAGTTCTCTGATTTATATACCGAGATCTCATTCTATTTATGACTCAATGTTAAAGATCTGATTTAATACTGTAGTTACTGTAAGAAGCATTAGTACAATAAAATATGCAATACCTAAGAGACTGAGGTAAAACTGATCAATGACTCTTCCATATTGTATATTTTGGGGCAAATTTTCAGATGATGTAAATCAGCATAACTCCTTTCACTTCAGGGGAGCTATGATGATTTAAACCAATTGAGGATCTGGCTCTTTACCCACATTGTGTAATATCCTTAGAGGCATTACCTTCTGAATGGTAAGAGACAATGGTGTTATACTAACACATAACAGAACTTTTTTCTCCCTTAAGCTAGATCTATACCAGGGTTTCTCAAACAGGGGTCGCCACTTGTGTAGGGAAAGCCCCTGGCGGGCAGGGCCGGTTTGTTTACCTGCCCCGTCCGCAGGTCCGGCCAATCGCGGCTCCCACTGGCCGCGGATCGCTGCTCCGGGCCAATGGGGGCTGCTGGAAGCGGCGTGGGCTGAGGGACGTACTGGCCACCGCTTCCAGCAGCCCCCATTGGCCCGGAGCAGCGATCCGCGACCAGTGGGAGCCGCGATCGGCCGGACCTGCGGACGGGGCAGGTAAACAAACCGGCCCGGCCCGCCAGGGGCTTTCCCTACACAAGCGGCGACCCCTGTTTGAGAAACCCTGATCTATACAAACATGTAAAAGTTGTGAAATAAAAAAGCTCTCAGGTCTTTACAATCTTCATTTACTAGGAAGCCAGAAAAAAAAAAGCCTAGTATAGCCTGACCACTGCATATGCACTTGTGCGTAAGTGTTATAGTCACTCCATTAGAGAAATTAGCATACATGTAATTTCAGGTGAATGAGCTGTATGGATATTCATCAATATAGTGGGGTTTTTTTAAACTATATCCAAGATCAAAAATATTTCATGGCCTTAGTTTAGTTTGCACTTCAGTCTAGCTATTGTATTCTATTATTATTCTTTCCCACATACTGTAATGCAATAAATTATCATCTTTTGTTTTAAACAGGCAGTCTGTTAGCCAAGCAGCAAACATTAAATCATCCTTCCATGTAGGAAGTGATATTATAAGGTTCCAGGCTGAAGTATAGTTGCATACTGTTAGTAAATCTCCACTACAATCAACCTCCTGCAGTTAGGGTTTTTTTGTTTGTTTGTTTGTTTGTTTTGGTTAAGCCACAGCACACAGCCAGAGTCACTTTGGGTGGGGGCTGAGCTAGAAGGGTTCTTTTTCTTTCCCTCTCCCCAGCTATGGAGTAGCCAGAGATCCACCAATGGATGAAGTAGCTCTCCATGATTCTGCTACAGAGGGAAGAATGGAAGAGAGTCCGTGAGGCAGGAGGGGAAGACCACATAAAGGATATGCACTGTGTGCGTGTCTCCCTTCAAATCAAACCCCTTTTGCCAGTGGAACCGCTGGATTTACCTCATTGTCCACAAGTGTTACAACCACTAATGCAATTTTCAGATTAATTAAATTCTCAGTGAAAAGATGCAGATGCTCACCCCATCAGTTTCTTTATAACTGTAAATATATCTTGTTGGTTGAAAACAGGCTTGTGACTAGATTTAAAAACAAACAAACTGAAAAAGAACCAAAACCCCCAGAACTGCTCTTATTCTCTGTATGTTGCCAATTCTCAGAGCAGTGGGAAACCACACTGTAAATAGAGTAGCACTCAAGGGGTAAACAAAGTGGAAGTAACAGTAATCGGCCGCTCTGGATAAGTCCTTTCCTATGGTCTAACCCAAATAAAAAATGATAAGAAAATGGTCCATATCTTCTGACCTTTACTTCTTCTATTTCCNTGGGCTGAGGGACGTACTGGCCACCGCTTCCAGCAGCCCCCATTGGCCCGGAGCAGCGATCCGCGACCAGTGGGAGCCGCGATCGGCCGGACCTGCGGACGGGGCAGGTAAACAAACCGGCCCGGCCCGCCAGGGGCTTTCCCTACACAAGCGGCGACCCCTGTTTGAGAAACCCTGATCTATACAAACATGTAAAAGTTGTGAAATAAAAAAGCTCTCAGGTCTTTACAATCTTCATTTACTAGGAAGCCAGAAAAAAAAAAGCCTAGTATAGCCTGACCACTGCATATGCACTTGTGCGTAAGTGTTATAGTCACTCCATTAGAGAAATTAGCATACATGTAATTTCAGGTGAATGAGCTGTATGGATATTCATCAATATAGTGGGGTTTTTTTAAACTATATCCAAGATCAAAAATATTTCATGGCCTTAGTTTAGTTTGCACTTCAGTCTAGCTATTGTATTCTATTATTATTCTTTCCCACATACTGTAATGCAATAAATTATCATCTTTTGTTTTAAACAGGCAGTCTGTTAGCCAAGCAGCAAACATTAAATCATCCTTCCATGTAGGAAGTGATATTATAAGGTTCCAGGCTGAAGTATAGTTGCATACTGTTAGTAAATCTCCACTACAATCAACCTCCTGCAGTTAGGGTTTTTTTGTTTGTTTGTTTGTTTGTTTTGGTTAAGCCACAGCACACAGCCAGAGTCACTTTGGGTGGGGGCTGAGCTAGAAGGGTTCTTTTTCTTTCCCTCTCCCCAGCTATGGAGTAGCCAGAGATCCACCAATGGATGAAGTAGCTCTCCATGATTCTGCTACAGAGGGAAGAATGGAAGAGAGTCCGTGAGGCAGGAGGGGAAGACCACATAAAGGATATGCACTGTGTGCGTGTCTCCCTTCAAATCAAACCCCTTTTGCCAGTGGAACCGCTGGATTTACCTCATTGTCCACAAGTGTTACAACCACTAATGCAATTTTCAGATTAATTAAATTCTCAGTGAAAAGATGCAGATGCTCACCCCATCAGTTTCTTTATAACTGTAAATATATCTTGTTGGTTGAAAACAGGCTTGTGACTAGATTTAAAAACAAACAAACTGAAAAAGAACCAAAACCCCCAGAACTGCTCTTATTCTCTGTATGTTGCCAATTCTCAGAGCAGTGGGAAACCACACTGTAAATAGAGTAGCACTCAAGGGGTAAACAAAGTGGAAGTAACAGTAATCGGCCGCTCTGGATAAGTCCTTTCCTATGGTCTAACCCAAATAAAAAATGATAAGAAAATGGTCCATATCTTCTGACCTTTACTTCTTCTATTTCCCACTGTGCTGTAGTTTGTGCTGCTACACTTCTTCTAATTCTCTTTCTATTGCTATGACTGTACTTCTAAGATGCTCTGCAGTACTGAGTTAGAGACTCACGTGCCATATTTGAGAATAGTTTAGTGAGATCTGGCTAAGGAATAGGTCCTTCAAGCAGGAGGATATGCCTACTGAATTTAGGGTCTGTACCAATGTCCACTGAAGTCAGTAGAAATGCTTCTGTGTACCTATGCAGAACCATAATGACTTCAGAGAGATTCTGCATGGATCCTTGCTAGCAGATCTGATTACAGGTTTGGGGCCATAGAGGGGAAACCACTTTCCTTCTTCCAAATTATTCCCCTATCCCCAGGGTCTTGTATTTACTGTACTGTAATACGTTCTGCAGTTACTCTGCAGCATTTGATTATTAATAATGTATTACTCTTTCCCTTCTGAGCTTTTGATTAGATCATATTATATAATGTTTCTTTTTTCTTTCCTTTTCCTCCTCTACCATACTTACTTTTCCCAGTGACCTGTACTTGCTCTGTTTCATACAATGCATGACGAGCTTAACCATGACAAGTTGCTCTTTCCCTTCTCCATCTGTGAAAATCATGGAGATAGATAGTCACTCTCTAAAAATTCTTCCTTAGTTTGGCTGTGTGTGTACCTAGAACTAGAGTTGGCCAACTTTTTCAGCCAAAGCTTCTTTTTTTTTTATTTTGCCAAAAAAAAAAAAGAGATTCAGGTTTACCAAAATATTTTATGAATTCATGTCAAATTCACCGAATTGTCTTAATCAAAAACAAACAAACAAACAAGCCAACAAAAAAATTAAGTACTTTTGTTTTATAACATTACTATGTGAAATGATTTTTTGTTTGAAATTTACATCAGTTTCATAAAATCCTCCTCCTCCTCTCCTCCCTCCCCCCCCCCGCACCAACAGTTACAAAACGTTCAAAAAGTTACCTTTCATTTTGGATCTAACAAAATGTTTTATTTGACCCCAAATTATTTTTGTTCAATATAAAGCCCAGCAAAGCAGATATTCAGTTATGTCCGCAGTTCAACCTAGAACTCATGTTATAACTCACCTTGGCCTGTATTGAACTTTAAACACAAAATCTGGTGGCACGAGAATTAGCACAATAGCAGATTTGGGGTTTTAAACCACCTTGCCAGGTCTATGATCTATTTTTTACACTTGCCCTAAATCCTTTAGATTCATGTTTAAAATGGACTGATTCAGTATGACATCAGAATACTGAGTTCTTATTTACGAGTCCAGTTCTTATATGAATGTCACTTACCATAGATCTTGATTCATAGACAACCCATCAGATCAGCTAAATTAGGCCTTGTCTACATTGCAGAGTTTTGTCACCAAAAGTCATGCCACTTTAATTAAACAGCTGTTGCATTTCCACACTGTGCTCCTTGTGTCAACAGAGTGCATCCACACTAGAAGCTCTTGAATCAACACTGAGAACTGTGCACTGTGGGTAACTGTGCACCTGGCTGCACAGTGCTTTGGGAAGGGTTTTCAGTGCCTCAAGGGGCTGATACAGTGCCACATGATGCAGGTTTCTCAATCCCATCATTCCATGGGCATCCAACTAGATTGCCAGCAGCTTTTCAACTGAAGTGTATGTGGCAGAGGGAGGGGGAGAGTGTGTGACAGGGAGTGTGTGTGTGTTGGGAGAGGGGAGAGACAGAAACAGAGTGTATGTTGGGGAAGTGTGTGAGATTGGGGAGGAGGGAGTGTATATGTGAGAGAGACAGTGTGTAATTGGGAAGTGTGTGTGTGAGTTGGGGTAGAGTGTGTTGGCATGCTGTCTCTTTAAGTTCAGATAGCAGCCTGAACAACCAATCCTGGGGGAGGGGAACTCCCCTCCACATCAGCCCCGGGCTCTGCACAGCACAGCAGTCTCTCCCCCACCTCCCTCCCACCCCAGCAGCAGCAGCAGCCTGCTCTGCCTGCCTGTGAATTCCACATTAATGGTTCTTCCATTCTATGCATCCGAAGAAGTGGGCTGTAGTCCACGAAAGCTTATGCTCAAATAAATGTGTTAGTCTCTAAGGTGCCACAAGTACTCCTGTTCATTTTGCTGATACAGACTAACACGGCTGCTACTCTGAAACCTGTCATTAATGGTTCTGTGATTCCCTCCAAGTTCTCCTACAGCCTCCTCAGCTACCAGGGCATCCTCAGCAGCTCTGTGAGCTCTCCAGACTGAGGAATGTCAAAGCTTCCTGGAGCATTGAAAGGGGAGGGGCGCATGCCTTCAGGGCAGCCGAGTTCAAAACAGAGAGCAGAGCGGTCACAGCGGGTATTGTGGGGTACTGAGGGAGGCCAGTTATGTCAACATAACAAACAGCAGCATCTACACTGCCACTTTGTCTACAAAACTTTTTGCACAAAAAGCCCTATGTCTCTCATTGAAGTGTTTTTATTTTGTTGCCAAAACTGAAGAGTTTTGTCGCCAAAAGTGGCATTGCAGTGTGTATCCCGCCACTGTTTTACCGCCAGAAGCTGCCTTTTGCCAACAAAACTCTGCAGTGTACCCAAGGCCTGAAAAAACCAAAGGCCAAAATACACCAGTAACTTCATTGAATGAGACCAGTGTAACAGATTAGGATCTTCTCCCAAAGGTTCAATAGAACAAATTCAATTTGCATGTCATAAAGTTAGAATTCTTACTTGGTAATCTGAGAGACAAGGTTAGTGAGGTAATATTTTGTATTGGACCAACTTCTGCTGGTCAGAGAGACAAACTTTCAAACTACACATGACCTGAAAAAAGAGCTCTGTGTAGCTAGAAAGCTTGTTTCTCTCACCCACAAAACTTGATCCAACAAAAGATAATACCTCACCCACCTTCTCTCTAATGTCCTGGGACCAACATGGCTACAACAACACTGGCAATCTGTCGTCGTCCGTGTCCCCCCCCCCCCCCCATTCTCTTCAACTGTGTAGCAGATGTGTAACCTTGAATTGTTAAATTGAATTTTAGAATGGGGGTAGGAAAGGCCTTCATTAGTGACAGGCATCATGAAGACTTGTGCAACAGGTTAAACTTGTGACCCTGATAAAATAAATATAAAAAGTAAACAGACCAAAAAACAGCTACTTATACAGTGGAGACTTAAACAGATGCTGCAATTCAGAACTGTTGTACTGTTAAAACAACGATCGCATTGTCCTTTACCATTAAAACAGTGCCATGCCAATAACAAGTCAGTGACATTGCAGAAAGTCTTTTATTGAATGTGTGTGTGTGTATAAATATGAAGGGGGGAAACAATCCTTCATATCCATATCTTTGCATTTTCCTAATAAGTAGTCTAAAATAAAAGCAGCTATTGTACGCACTTGAATGTCCCCCATGTCAAACTAAGGACTTCATGTAATTATTGAAACATTAAACCAGTTGCCACGTGCTGTATAATAATGGTGTTTTACTCAGTAGTTTGGCTAACAGCACTGCACAACAGTCACTCTAAACACTCTTTTCAGGCATTGTCAGAGATGATTCCAGGACCAATAATTTCACCGTCAGCAAAAGCCTTAATTAAATGTAACAAAAAATAAAAATGGCAATGAACAGATATGTTTAAAAGTGCTACTTTGTAAGCATGCGCTGGAAAGCGACACCTACTAATGTGAATTGTGACTCAAGCATAAAATCTGACCTTTCTAGAGAAACAAAGCTCATATTATAAGGAGACTATTTCAACAAAGAAGGGTGAATAATCTTGTATGTAAAAAGTACAAATCATCAGTGCTTTTGTCATGTACATACACACTGTGGCCTAAAAGCAGGATCCAAAGATTCCCAATCCCATTAGGTGGGGGTTGTCAGGGCTGGATTTATGCACAGGTGACCCAGGTGACCACCTGGAGTGCCAGGCTTGGGGGGCTCTGGGCTCCGGTGCTGTTTTTGTTATTAGCAACAAAAGGAAAATACAGCTAGTTTGAAGTAAAATGTTTCAGGTATTGCATATGTGTTATTATATGGAGATATACCTATCTCATAGAAAAGAAGGGACCTTGAATCCAGTCCCCTGCCTTCACAGCAGGACCAAGTACCATCCCTGACAGACTTTTGCCCCAGATCCCTAAATGGCCCACCTCAAGGATTGAACTCACAATTCTGGGTTTATCAGGCCAATGCTCAAACCACTGAGCTATCCCCACCAACATGGATTCCTTTTTCACTAACCTTCTAGAATGTTCTGGACCTTTGTAGACTCCTATGGACCTTCTGAGAACTATATTTTCCTTGAATCTCCTAGAATGTTGTCAGCCAAGCTTTCACGGGTATAAAAAGGGCAGGGCATCACCAGTCAGTCAGTGAGATATAAGAACAAATTGAAGTGAAGTGAGAGCCCAGCTGTGATATTGTGAACTCTGTTTTATTTTGTAATTGTGAAAGTGTACTTGTGTTTTAAGACTTGAAGATTGTAAGTAGCGACTAATAAAGGACATATTTAATGACACACCAGAGATATCTATTGAAGCTCTATCTATGCAACAGTATAAAAGAAATACTGTTACTTATTTTGCCATGCTTAACACATAATGTTTGATGAATTTCTAAGACTGCGGAAAATAGACTAATGTTCTCACTAATACTGTCTATGTTCCCCCATAGAAAATAAAAGATGCCCCTGAAGAAGCCTTCAGAAGCTCAGTATAGAAAGTGAAAAGGTCAACTGCAATCTAGTTTACAGCAAGGGGCAAATTTGATGGGAAAATATCTGAAACAGAACAACTGGGCTTTAGGCAGTAGCGATCATCATAGAGCAGAAGAAATTGAGGAACGAAGCATAAATGATGGCGGTCCTATTACTAAGGAATTAGCAAATTTACCTGAAGATAAGGAATGGAAATGTGAGGAAAGTGATGGACAATCATCCAGTTTTCCTGGTGCCATAAAGGAGAGTGTTGATAAAGAAAAATCTGGTTTATATGAAAAGGAGAGAAAAGACAGAGAAGAATGACCCACATAAATGACAGAAACAGCAATGAGAAAAATTGTACACCTCAAATTGATACATCATATCCTGCTTTATGGCCGGTGATCCTAAACTCTGCTGATATTGATCGTACAATTTTGAACGGGCCAGGCAAAATCAAGGATATGACGTTTCCAGTAAATGAATAGAAGCTACACTTTTCAAAGTCACACTGTGAAAGAGTGCTCGAAAATGGTGAAAAATTGAATCAGCATTGGCTAGTTTACTTGGAATCAACTGGCAAAGTGTACTGTTTTTGTTGCAAAATATTTGACAAGAATGCCAAATCTTTGCTTGCGCTTTCCAGGTACAATTACTGGAATAACTTAGCTGATGTTCTGAAGCAACATGTAAAGTGACCCGGTCATTTTATGGCCCACTCCAAATGGATGGAGGTCGAGTCCAGGCTCAAGCAGAATAAATGCATAGACTCAGAGAAACAATGCATTATGAATGTAGAAACCCAATGCTGGAGTGTCTGATCTCAATTACGCTAGGTTGGGTAGTTTGTACAGAAGCTATGGACCATTACTTCAGCAAAAGAATTCAAAACAAATTGATTGACCTTATGGGAAGGAAGCTTGGCAAAGCAAAGTACTATGCCATAATAATGGACTGCACTCCTGACATTAGTCACAGTGAAAAGATGTCATTTACAGTAAGATTTGTTGATGACGAGGATGGCTGTATCCAAATAAAGGAACACTTTATCTGTTTCCGGTCTGTGGATGACTCTACTGGAAAAGGCCTAAGAGAACTGTTTATGAATGTTTTGAATAAGAATAAAATAAAGCTTCAGGATTGCTATGACAGCGGCATGAACATGAAGAGAAGAAATAATGACGTCCAGGCAAGGATGCTTGTGCTGAATCCAAGAGCTTTCTTCATGCCTTATGATTGCTATTCCCTCAACCTGGTTGTGTCAGATGCAGTGTCATCTTCTTTAGATTTAGTATCTCTCTTCGGAGTACTGCAAAGGATCCTGTCTTCAGCATCAACTATCAGCTGGAAGATCATCACGGACAATGTTACAAATCTGACCATGAGGCCGCTAAGTGACACTCTCTGGGACAGCCACGTTGACAACTTAAGGCCAGTGACGTACCAAGTGACTTAGGTTTATGATGCCCTGATAGAACAGGTGTAGTCGAGTAAAGCCAAGGCTGGAATCCAATATGAGGTGCAGCGCCGGCTCCAGGGTTTTTGCCACCCCAGGCAACCAAAAAAAAAAAAAAAAAAAAAAAGCCGCGATCGCAATCTGCAGCGGCAATTCGGCGGGAGGTCCTTCGCTCCGAGTGGGAGTGAGGGACCCTCCGCCGAATTGCTGCCGAATACCTGGACATGCCGCCCCTCTCCCGAGTGGCCACCCCAAGCACCTGCTTGTTAAGCTGGTGCCTGGAGCCGGCCCTGACGAGGTGCAAAACTTGGCAAACCAGATCACTGCCTTCAAATTTCTGGTTTCAATTATGATTTGTCACAATATCCTGTTGCAAATAAACATTGTAAGCATGGCATTACAAACTGAGTCAATGGACATCGCGGCCACTACTACTTTGATGAGAAGCTGCCTTGATTTTGTTGTGGCCTACAGAGACAATGGATTTGAAGATGCCATCACTGCTGCCAAAGAAATGGCAGAAAACTTAGGAGTTGAGCCTGTCTACAAGGAGACTTGTATTCATTGGAAGAAGAGACATTTTGGTTACAAGGGCAGAAATTAGGTGATCAGTAGCTTGGAAGAAATATTCAAGAGGGAGTTTTTTGCTTGCTTGTTGAATCTGCTTGAGTGTCCATCGAAGAAAGGTTTGGAGAAATGAAGCATCATAAAAAGACCTGGGGGGTTTTGTATGACCTTAGTAAACTGCCGATGAACAGGAAAACACCCTTGACCAACTGTATGGACCTTCACCGTATGCTGACACATGGGGAATGTTTGGATGTCAATGATAAAGACCTATATGTCAAATTGGACAACATCCGTCACATTTTGCTACACGGGAGCACTCTCCACTTCAAGTTCTCCAGTTCATTCATGATGCAGAGCTGAAGGACACTTTTCCTAATGTGTGGATAGCTTTGAGGATTCTGTTCACACTGCCAGTCACAGTCATGAGTGGTGAGCAAATCTTTTTGAAGCTCAGGCTCATTAAAACATATCTTTGATCGATGATGGCTGACAAGAGACTGACATCACTTGCTATTTTATTGCTTGAAAATGCCATTGGCTAATCTTTGGCTCTCTCTCTCTGATGCTGTAATTCAGTTCGCAAGGGCAAAGGTGAGAAAAGCGACCTTTTGAACTAAAGGTCTACGGTTAACATTCTAAGGCTGTCACCTACTGTAGCACTAGTTAATACTGCTCCATCCAATGTTAGTGCACAGTTCAGCTTCCTGATGTTAGTACATTTCAGTTATTCTTAAAATTAAAAAGTTTCTACTAGCTTAGAGGAAATATTTTTAATTTGCTTATATATGACATGAATAAATAGAGATTTACAGACATTAGCATGCAAATTTCTCATCTTATACTACAAGGATAAATCATGCATCAAAGTAATTAAATGGGCTACAAATACAATAAAAAAGGTATTCAAAAGTTTAACAAATGGGGGGGGGGGGGTGCACTGAAGATGCTCCTTGCCTGGGGCACCATTTGGTCTAGGGCTCTTCCTGATGGTTGGATTGGGTTCTAAGAGGCAAATTCTGCATGTTATATTGAATCTTGCATTCAGTGGAAGTTTTGCCTAATGACTGCAGGACTGACTGACAAGTATGAAACACAGAGTAGCTCTACCATACATTCCCAAAACGCAGCTGGAGTCTTTTGCATCCAGAAATGCTTTGATCAAAGATTGTTGTTCCTCCCACTGGGGTCCATTATGGTCCTCGGTTTCAGGGAGCTAGGGACCTTCACGGTGTTGAGTCCTCAAAAGGCTCACAGCCCATCAGTCAGTACCATGGCAGAACTATTGGTGGTACAGCTGTGACACTTGCCTAGGAACCAGCAGACCTCATGTTCTAACCCTGCCTCACACATGGTGGTTGAGAACAGAACTAAATATGGGCCTGAGAAGGGGTAAACAATAGGGGAGGGTTAGAAATGGGACAGAATGGAGGACAGTAGGTGAAAAGGAAGCAGGTAGACTGTGTGAAGCTGAAAGGGAAAATAATTATTTTCATATCTGCTGATTATGTCATTAATGCCACACATGGAGCAGCACAAAATTTGTCAGCTATGATCATTTGGCCTGAAAGGGGTACTCTCACCTTTGAAATCATATTTTAAACAAACAGTTATCCTTTCCTATGTTATTTACCACACGTTCGATTACAGACACTGGGAAAATAAAATAAAATCCGCTTTTCTTAATTTTCTTAATTTTCTTAATTTTTTTCATGCCCTTTGGCTTGGTCAGTGACAGTCAATGGAATTAGTTTCACTTTTCTTTATTGTCAGTTTCATGTCCAGGTTGTAAATGTTTCCCTGTTTGGGTTTCAAATGCAGGAGGGGACTATTTATTCATTTAGAAACAATTGCTTGCCTTTGAATTTAAGAAGAAAATAGATGGCAATGTTTCAATTGGTTATACATTTTGGAAAGCTTGTTTTTACAAAATTGAAACATTCGGGCCAAATTTGAGATGAGAATTAGGAAGCATCCAGATATTTCAACTTTTCCCCCCAAATTGGAGAAGGAATATCTCTCTCTCTCTCCCCTCCCCCCCACTATATAAACATTTATATATACATGTGTATATATATATATATACGGGTGGGTGGGTGAGTATATGTATTCATGTAAATGTCACCGAATAAAACCATCCTAATATATTGTCTGAATTTGCATGAGGTTTTTCTTTGACTTCATAGAACGGATGGCAGATGCCTCCACATAGCTCTGCTAGCTCCCCAAATAGAAGCTGTGCTTTCATTGGCAGAGTTCCCCTGTGGCTGCTCAGTAACAGCCATGCAGAGGGACTCCATAGGGGTTAATGCTGTTTCAGCAGCTCACTAGGGCTGTCTTATGATGCTGAGAGATTATTTATATAAGTGCTGAATTCACTGCCACATCTAGAATTCCCCTTTACAACTAGGGGATTGTACGTGTAAAGCAAAGAAAAACAGGCTCAGAAAAACACCCTTGTAATACTAGAGGTCTTTTGTATCGATATGCTGGCAGCTAAGTCACTCCTGTATCACTGGGAGATTTTGAATCTAAATGAAGGGAAAAACAAGCTCAGAAGAACTCCCTCCCCCCGTGCGATTAGTACAGGGGCATTTTTTATTTGAATACAGAATGCTCCCTGCCTGCATCAGATTACAATACAGAGTGATATATTCTCTCAGTGATTGCTCTCCTTTTTCCTTCCATCCCCCGCTACCTTCCTCACTCATTACAGCCAATGCTGAAATGGCCAAGGCTTTGTGGGGCAGAAATTTAGTAATATCAGCTGATTTTATATTTTGGTCCACACTTTCACAAGAACAATAGATCTGTTGAGACTGTTTTGGTACGCATTACACCTCTTGACCTTAGAAGAATCTTCTGCCCTGAAGTTTTAATTCTGATCTAGAACCTGAATCAGAACCAGCTTCCTGAAGCCAACATTCACCTCCTACAAAATCAAGGTAGGTTTCAGGTTTCATTATCATTTAAATGCATACATGACATACATGAGAACTCAGGTAGGGAATGAGAGCTGCTTTGCCTCTATTTCCCATTTCAGAATCATGCAAATGGACTAAGCAAGCAGTGGCGAGGATCTGCAGGCACAGTGTTGTATACTGGGCGCAGGTGGGACTTCCAAATCTACTAGCAATTCACAGCTGGGCCTAGGTGATGAGGCAATCCTGAACTGGCATGGAAGTAGGGCCATGATTATAGAACCAGCTGATGACCCTTGTACACTTTCTGGCAGCTCGGGAACAGACACCGGATGCCATTATTGTTCACCTCAACAAAGACAATTTGGGAAGTCTTAAGGGTGTTGAATTGATGCTCAGAGCTCAGTGGGATTTGGGGCAGATCCAGGAATTGTTCCCTGGAATGATGATTATTTGATTTGACATGTTGCAGCACAGGGTAGGGAAGGGAGCTGTGAAGCCTCCCTGGGTTGATATGACCAGGAGGTATGTGAATAAGGAAGTGGAAGGATTCATATGTATCATGGGGGCTTGATAATTCCTCATTGGGCCATATTTTACTGGGCACTTGAGTTATTCAGGGAGGATGGGGCACGCCTATCTGACAGGGGAGAGCATATAATTTTGTCCGATATTAAGGAAGAAATCAGTGAATATCTGGGAATCTGGCAGGGGAGGGGGAGGCAGCCAAACATAATTGCTGGTGCCTTCTTGTGGCAGATGTCCAGTGCAGATAATCCGTATGGAAGGGATATAGCTATTGCCTAAAATGTATTGGAAAAGGATTTGAAGGAAAGTATCCCTTAAGCAGCTGAGTAAGGAGGGTTAGGGGCTCCTGCTACTGCAACAGTGGGTAGCCAACTCTCCTCTTTTTATTGCCCCCTTTTATCTTGTATGAGGGAAGAGCTGTGGGGTCCCAGCCACAGGATATTTGGGACCAGGCTGGAGATTATACAGAAATGATGATGACCTGCACTGTACAATTTATTTCTGAGTACACCCAGATGTTTCATGTGAATGAAGTTGAGAACTAATTAAACTATATCCTTTGACTCCTGTCTTTCTTCCGGCATGGCTGAATAAGTTACATTGACTTCAGTAGGCTATTCACAGTGTATAAAATTAAGCATAAGTCTTTGCAAAGTTGGAGCCTATATTACTAACTTAAAGCATAGCTGTTTTCGTACTGAATGCACAGTATCTTAATCAAATTTTGTAACTTTTTAGTTTGCTAGATTTTTGAAAATGGAAGTAAGAGTTTCTGTGTTACAGCTTTCTGGTTCACTTGCAGAGGCACACTGGTATGTAGTGTGTGAGCAGCCTGGAAGCTTATTATTAATTATTGTTCTTACTACTATTATTCAGCAACAACAGCGCTTACACTTTTTAAAGGAGCGTCATGTTGCATGGATATGTCAATGGATGATTATATACTCTTCATTATTTTGATGAAGAAGAAGAAGACTGGTCAAGAAGAAGAAAACATTTTCATGAAAAGATTTTTGTTTAAATGTTAAGCTTTCTTTATTCCCAAATTATAAAATGTTGAAAATTTCTCCAAAAAAAGTTACCACAAAGTAAAACTTTCAGGACTTAGGCTTCTAAGTCACTTAGGCACTTTTGAAATTTTTACTACACTTCCAAATCTGGGGGGAAATGGGGTGAAAGTCTTAGAAAAAATCATTGACTTTTTCCCCTTATTTTCAAATTTTGAAATGTCAGTAGTATTCAGCCTAAATAATTAGAGTGGGCTGTTATTGTGTTTGTTTGTATTGCAGTAACAATGCAATTATAAACAGGTGTGAAGAATATGCAGTGTAAGGCTCTGATGCTGCAAGCTGTTCCTCACAGATGGAACCAGGAACCCATGCAGAACACATCTGGGTCCTCTGTTGGGCTCTTCATGAATACATTAATTTACTCTTGCAGAACAGTTTGCAGGAATGAAAGTAGATAATATAAAGATGCATGAAAGGGGATCAGATGCTCTGTACCACGGTGAATGTTAGTGAAGCAAATATGAGGGGATGGTGAAAAGATATATCTCTTGCTAGTCCAAATCCCCCCCCCTCCCCCAAAAGATATTTTGTTAACTGTGTGCTTACGGGGTTGGAGTGGGGTTGTTCAATAGTCCTTCTACACAGAGTGCACTCTCACACTGAGATCTATAGAGCTTCCTCTTGGTCTCCTTTTGTTCATTTTTTTCCCATAAGATGGTTAGTGGGAAAGCATGGATTGTGGTGTCTTCAATATGCTGATGACACTCACCTAATTCTTGTGATTAGAGCACCAGAGTGTGTTTCCCATTGTCTGACCAAGAATATAAGCAAAATGGCTAGAGCTCAATCCAGAGAAGAAGAAGGTGATGATCAGTTTGGAAGAAGCAAGGAAAATGAGGCAAGGCTGATATCTCCCTCTTCTCTGGTCTGAGCCTAACAGAGGCAAACTCTGCCTTCACACTGCTAACAATGCCAGCTGTCATTTCCCATTAGTTCAGTTTTCTCTCAAGAAAATTGATATTTCTACTGTCCCTGATGGATGGGGAGATCTCTGCATAGAGCCATGTTATTCTCCTTCATCCCATCCTTAAAACTCACCAGTGTTGTGGTGCTTAAAAACACTTGGCAATGGTGAAGTAGCTGGTGTGTTGTGACTGCTATTTATTATACTAAACATGATTGGTTCTTCTATAGCTGTTAGGCTTACCCCATTCATGGGAAATTTTATTAGTATGTTTCTTCATTACTTTTGCTATGATTTCAGCGCACTATCACTATAGAAAGCGGTAGAGGCAACACTTTATTTCCAAATAAATTTCCACAAGGAATTTTTAGTCTAAAAGTTGAGTGCATGTGCATAGTAACTTCAGTAATAAATAATAAATAATAGTTAATAATAACAAAAATAATAATTAATAAAAGAAACCAGAATGGCACCGGTAAACCTCAAAGACGTATAGGGAATAGGTCGGTGTTTCCACTCGTTTAGAAGAATTTACATAATAAACCATAATAACTCCTAATGACGGTGGATTAAAATTTCACTATTACTAAAGTTCCAAAATATTATGGAGTTGTATTATATGCTATGATGGAGGAGTCCTTACCATATCGCAAATAAATGACAAAAGTCTTCTTAAAATTAGTGTATGTACCAATGTACTTATTTCTCCAACTGTGATGCTTCAGTGGAGCGATGAGAATGTAATGGGTAAATAATACATATACAATAGCTCATACACATACCAATATATTTAACTAGCACAAGAGACCAAAATAACCCAGCTGATAACATTCCAGGAAAGTTTTTCCCCCTTTCCAAAGGATCATTAAAAATAACTGGGAAGTAAATCTGTATTTAAGTAAAAGAAGGTTTGCATTGGTGACATAAACCAAGAAAAGAAAAAATATATATATTTAAAAGCTGACACAAAGTCCTTAACTTGTGCTGTTGTTCTTTCTTTGACACCAGCATGAATTAAGGCTAGAGATCCAGACATAAGTTTGAAATTTCCCACCTTTTGTGTCATAAGCATACTATTGTTTAAATGTAATTTTTTGTCTGTGATTAAAAAAAATAAAGTGTTTGCTCTGGAGAGAATGAGTATTATTAATAGCATAATTATGATAACTGAAAGTGGTAACAACTGTGCTTTGTGTTACAAATAAGCTCCTCTTGCCCTTTAAAGTGTTCACTGAATAATCAGAATGCTCCTTCTATCTAAGCAATTTTATGATGATGTTTGGTAAACATCGAGGCAGACCATGCACAAGAGAACAAAGCAATAAAAAGCTGTTCATAAATTAGAGGTGAGCTGGAATTTGGTTTCTTCCTAATCTGGAATTGTTTGGGCAGTGACAGTTCTCCTATGTGTCACCAAAGTGATGATGTGTTTTTAACTTTACCATAGATGCTTAGTTTCAGCTGCTTACAACATCATTTCCCCTTCCCCTTCCCCCCCAACAATAGTTCACTGAACTTGCACACTTTCTAATTAATACCCATGAAATTCACACGGGTGAATGAATGAGAGAAACAGAATTATTCAATTTCCAGTCATTTATTTATATGTACAATTTTGGATATCAGGCCTGTTGACTTTTTAAGCATTCGGGTGATGTTTTAGGGACCCCATTAAAGTCAATGGAAAGACTTTCTTGACTTTAATGGGCTTGAAATTAGGCCCTTATTGATTTTTTTTCTTAAAATTGCTACAGTGTAGAATCAGACATCAGAAAGGGCGGTGAATTATTTTTGTTCATGCCTAGTTCCTGAAATAGGGGAGGCCTCTGATATTAAATCAATGTCATACTTGATCCTTAATGAATCATTGCTTCCTATATATACAATTTACCTTTTGTTATCCCTATTGTAAAAATACAATACAAATGTTTTTTAAGAGATATTCTTGCCAGAATTATTGTACACATTTTCAAAAGCAATAGAAGGCAGAAATATTTGGGTATTTGATCCTGATGGATTTACGTTTTTCCTTTTAATTTCAAAACCCAATGACGTTGTCTGTGTTTTAGAAACTGTTTTGAAGGACCTACAGTTAAAAAATTCATAAGTAAAACATTTTAATATTTAAACATAAGTACTAGAGTTTTAATGATTGGGCAACTTAATCATGACATGAATTATTCACATACAAATACTGTACAATTATAACAAAGGCAAGTGCATAAACTGAGAAAATATAAACATTCATATATATCCGTCAAGAAAATTGATATCTATAAACAGTTTAAAGGACCTGTGAAAGGAAGTACTTTTTTTTAAAGATTGCCCATTTGAAGAGAAAATAACATGAAGAGAGACATTGTACTCATTGGAGACACAAGCCATACAAAAGTTTTTCAACTTTGAGCATTTGCTATTCTGATTTTAATCCATTTGAACATCTTACTATTGTAGGGGCAAAAAGGTCAAATCCAACAATCTATATTTAACTTGAACAAAATCTCAATGAAGCTTACAAGGACTGTTTCTTCTACATATAAAAGCTTAATTTACTCACAGTCTTTACCAGGCCCAGAAACCATGTATTTTTTGATTCCAGAAAATTATAATTTGTTGAGCAAAGAAAATTAAAGAAAACCAGAAAAATGAATCATAGCAGAAATTCAATACAGAAAAAAAAATGGCTCAGTACATTGCCATTGCAAAAGAGTCAATCATATGATGTCTTATTTACCCCTGGCACAAACAATAAGTAAATCAATATTTCAAATATGGCTTTAAGATGTTATATAAGTATAGATACACATAAATATGACTAAATAGGCAACTGGTATTATATATAAGTGAATATGATAGGACCTCTAAGATTTATGTTAAGTAATCATCTCTAATAATTACTAGTGTCTTGTGGAATTTAAATACAAGATTCTCTATCTAGATCAAGGTCAGCCGGCTATTTATTGAGATACAGAACCTGAGTTCTACACTAGACATAACTCAGCGTAAGCTTGTTTCTTAATATATTGTGGTGCTAGATAAAATGTGTATTTACTTTAGAATCTCAAGTATCAGGGCCAGATCCCTCTCTTGAATAAATCAATGTGACCATAATAGAGTTGTGTTGATTTACAGTAGCTGGGGATCTAGCCCACAGTTTAGAAATCTCTATTGTCAACCATATATCTTTCTTGTACAGGATGGGTGGTGTCAGAGTTCTGCAAACTGAAAGGCTGAGCCACTTTTGATTTAAGGTGTGTGGTTTTGTGTACTTGAAAGGGCATTAGGCTTTTTCACAGTTTTGATTCCATACTTTTTGGTGTTTGGTTTGTACCACATGGCAAACTTAACCCCACTTGACCATGTTTCTACCATTCTGATGAGTTCTTATTCTGTAGACAAGGAATAAGGAACAGATCCCCTCTTGTGATGGTGCCTCATAACATGAAGTTGACACAGCCAAATGCTTCTCCTTAGATCAATACATAAGGGAAAATTATTAAGGTATTAGATAACACCACATGCCAAATAATTACGCATGCATGAAATGTTCTACATGGAAGTCAATGGGATTTAGTCAACTAATTCACTTAGGTGCTTTTGAGAATTTTACCTTATGTTAATAAATGCTGTTTCAAAAGTGTGGTTTAGTCTACAGTGTGGTTCACTCTAGGTACTGCCATAAGGGAAATGGGCATATCCTGAACAAGTTCAGCATAGTGCACATTGGACAGGATAGTGCTAGATCCACACTTCCTGAAGCTGTAAGTGTGGGCTCTTAGCAGCAACCCACCACATTTCTGGGCTGAGAATTGATCCTGAGTTTCCCACATCCTGGGCAAGTACTCTAACCACAGAGCTAAAAGTTATACCAGAGCCGCTGCCACCACCTCTTCATTCTTTGTTTCTTGTAAAAGACATCTTAAGCACCTAACCCTGGGACAGGGTTCCCAACTGTGGTTCTCAAGGCGATCTTAGACACCTGTGGGGGTGGGGTTTAGGTAGGTGAAAGTAAAATTGAACTCTTACCCATACAGGGGCCGGCTCCAGCCCCCCCTGGAAGTGGTGGAAGGGGCGGGGCTGGAGTCAGCGTCCCCCAGCCAGCCCATCCGTGCCGCCCGGGGCTCCAGCGGCGATTTAAAGGGCCCGGGGCTCCGGCCACCATGGCAGTGCTTAAACAAGCAGGGTCCTTTGCCGCAGCAGTGCTTTTACATTGTTGCCCCTTTTGCGCCCCCCGTTGGCGGCCGACAGGGGGCGCAAAAGGGGCAGCGACATTAAAGCGCTGCTGCGGCAGCACTTTAAAGTCAGCTGGGTACAGGCTGGTACCAGCAGCCACTTTTTACTTGTACGCCGTACCGGCCCGTACCGCCTTACTTTCACCCCTGGGTTTAGGACAAACCCCTCTCAATGGCATCTGCTATTGGCTAGATTAGACAGCTTCCCAGCTAGTATGCTGGCTTTTGTGGATTCCATTTTTAGGCACCTCTCTCTCTCTATGCACTGTACAGAGATCCTAAGCACCTAAACCAGGGTTTGTGGGTTCCCCTGGGTAGCTAGGCACTTAAAAGTTAGGTCCTGCAATGTTCAGCACTGCAATGACTAAATTCCTTTGTGGATTTGGGCCTAAGTCTCTCTGCCTTAATCCCCTAGCACTTCTCAACCTCAGAGGGGGGTTGTGAGAATAAATACATTAAAAATTGTGAGACACTATGATACATTAGTAATCAGGGTGCCTGCGAGAGAAAATGGGTCATAAAATCATGTGCACAAGTCCCTAAACATATGTCAAAATTGTGTAGGATGCCTCTTGGACCTGAACCCCTAAATATCTGTCTCTACGAAAATGCGTACAAATGTTTTTGTTCATATCCACTGTTATTAAAAATATTCTTCACTTGCATGCTTGGCCTCACCACTCCCCCTCTTTTTACCTAGAGCTATGGTTTTCTCCACTTTCAATATAACCTTTACACCTCACTTGGTTAATTAAGCTGTTTTCTAAGCAATCTACCAGTCTAGCGTTGCAAATTAATATCAGTGGCCAGTATATTTGTAGCCAGCTGCTCAATATAAGTTGTTTCATTGCGTGCTAATGTTTAGTGCATTTTCATATTTTGATGGGGGTCAGCACTAGACATGTTTAGGCAATTTCTCATGTTCTCAAGCAAATGGATGACTAAACAGCTATACTATTATCAGCTATGTCTTCTGGCTCCAAATAATGTATCTTGTTTTGCACTGCACTCAAGTGTAAGCCTTTACTGAACATCTTTCTTTATAAAAAAAAAAAAACAATATTGAAGCAATAATGTGCTATCAGGTGAGAGAATGACTTGCCAGGTGGAACTGCGATAACAAATTAAAGCTTACGTTGCTCTTATTCATTAGGGTATTTGAGAGCAAGATTTACCACATACAAAAATATTTCAACATGAAATCCTGGCCCTATTGACGTCAATAGCAAAACTCTCCTTGTCATCAATAGGCCCAGGATTTCCCATCCCAAGAGTGCATGCTATTTGGGGAAGAGACCATCTTTTACTTGATGCTTGAACGCTGCTTAGCACAATGGAGCGTGGGTCCCTGACTGGGGCTGGTAGGCCTTACAGCGATACAAATAAATAATGATAACAAATTGTTTTTACACATGCGGAAAACAAGAAAAAAAAACCCACAGTCTGAGCTATTACCCCAATCCTGCAGTGACTGTGCATAGCGTACACCTTTTGCCAGGATATCCTCTCATTCTGTTTTCCAAGAAGCCACTCTTACAGAGTTTCCCACCTTCTTGCTGGGTAGAGTGATTGGCCTGCAGTGGAATGAAAAGCAACAAAATGTACATGCAAAGTACCACATACTAGTGGATTAGTCAGTCAGTGCATATATATTTGAACTGTCATTTAAAAAAACATAACAAAAATGTGTCTGACTTTAATAAATTTGACTGTATTAATTTGCTGCTCTGTGAGGTCATTTGTCTTCAGTTTTGCACTTCTAAATTGTTACTCAGATCAAATCATTCTGGAAAAAGTAAAGTCACCAGCTATATAATTTTCAAGCCATTAATTCCATGAAAATATCTGGAGCTCTCAGGATATATAACTTTGCAAATTGAAATCAAGACACACTAGATAAAAATTTCCCAGAGCTATAGCAAGCTGTTTGGCAGCCTTTCATACTCTGCTAGTATAATCCCTTCAGGTTCACCATTTATGTCATGCCTGAATTTGACCACAAAGGATGTTTGGAGATATTAAGGAGAAAGAATTGTAAACCCCAACTGGAGTTGGCCAGATCCTGGAATTCCAGACTGAGCCTCTAGAGGGCTCTGACAAAAGGAATACAACTATAAAGGCTACCAGATCATTCTGGCAACATCTCCCAGCATTCTTGGAATCAGGGGTGGGGACAGAAGGAACAAGAAATCTGAGCTGAGCCTCATGTGGATTGATCTGGAGAAACAGTCCACTGGACCAATGACAAGATAGGGCTGCAGAGCCCCCAATGAACGGACAGGCTGATTCTACACAAAGGAGACCTTACTTGTAATTTTGGATTTGGAAGCCAAAAGAGAGATAGCACAGCTCAGGGAGTCCCTGCTAAAATCCCATTCCCCCGAAGGGAGTTCTTGCACTGCTATGAAACTTTAGCTGAATGGACCAGGCAATTCCAGCACTGCAGTGAGCAACATCCAGCAGAGAGAGATCTGACTCAACACAGGTTATCAAGGCCAGCTAAGACCCTAGGAGGCTTCCAGACCAGGGAACCAGTGAGCCCAGTTGGAGTCAGAAGACGACCCTGCCCCACCCAGGGTGAAGATACAGTAAGGGGACTTGTTTAAGCCAGCCAACTCCACAGTGCTGCAAGATTCTGTCTCAGGACACTCAGACTCAGCCAACCATCTGCCTGAGAAGGCGCTAGGGAGAGATCTGGGATTGGAGGAGTTTGTGAGTGTTGGGGTGGGGGAACTGATTTATTTATAAGTGTATTCGTTAACCTTAACCCTTTCATTTCCCAGATCCTGTTTTCCCATTCCCAATAAAGTCTCCATCTGTTATGCTGTTATTTTGAAGATGCCATTCTTTTTCTGGGGTTTATTTTATTTACTTTATTGTCCCTCACATACTGGGCTTTACACTCCTTGTCAGCTAGTGTCAATATTAATTTTCTCAAGAGACAGCACCCCTGCGTACATGGCACAGAGAGGATGTTGTAACAGTCGAGTTGAGAAAAGGAAGGAGGCTTAACCCACTGTCAGTGGTAGAAGAGTTAGAAAATTGAGAACAAGGCTGTTTCCGTTTGTAATCCAATGTGTAAAATAAATAATAAATCAAATGTAGCAAAGCTGGTATAGGAAAGTGCACATAAGAATATAGGAGTTGTCATTTTGCACCAGGCCCAAAGACTATTTAATCCAGTGTCCTGTCTCTGACAGGGATCAGTAGCAGATGCTTCAAAGGAGGATGTAAAAAGAAACAATAATGTAATTATCTGCCCACTGGAGAAATTTCTTCTTAATCCCTATCATTTCATGGCTGGTTTATGGCCTGTATAAGAAATATACCCCTTCTAAGTAAGAAAATTATATAACTCTGTGTGTGTGTGAGAGAGAGAGAGAGAATATGTGAATATTCTTACATTCCACATGACTAACCCTTTTCTGAATCTTACTAAGATCTTAGCCTCAATGATATCTAATGGCAATGAGTTTTACAGGTGGTTAATGATTTGGTTAGAAAGTAGTTCTGTTTGTGAGTTTTAAATGTGTTACCTTTCATTTTCACTTAATGTCTCCTTGATATTGTATTATGAGAGAGAGTAGATAAGAGCACCTGATTTACTTTCAAAAATTGAAGGGAAAAGGGAGTTCAGGATAGCTGGTAGTTTCTCAAGGAGGAAATGTTAAAGGCACAGCTGCACACTATCCTGATGTGAAGAAAAGACAGGAAGGATAGTAAGAGACCAATATGGTTCCATCAGAAGCTATTTTATGACCTGAAAATCAAAAAGGAATCCTACAAAAAGTGGAAACATGGACACAGTTTTAAAGCAGAGTACAAAAGGATAGCACAAGATTGTAGGGAAAAAAATCCAAAAGGCTAAGGCACACAATGAGTTACACCTAGCAAGGGGCATAAAAGGCAATAAGAAGAGGTTCTTTAAATACATTAGGAGCAAGACAAAAAGGTGAAATAAAGTGTATGTTCTCTACTTAACAGGGCAGGAGAGCTAATAACTGGTGACATCAAGAAAGTTAGGCTTTTAATGCCTATTTTGTTTCAGTCTTTACTGAAAAGTATAATGGTGACCAGATACTCAACACAATTAATATTAACAATAAGGGGGAAAGAATGAAAACCAAAATAGGGAAAGAACAAGTTAAAGACAATTTAGGTAAGTTAGATATATTCAAGTTGGCAGCGCATGATGAAATTCCTCCTTGGGTACTTAAGGAACAAGCTGAAGCAATCTCAGAACAATTAGTAATTATCTTGGAGAACTGCTGAAGGACAAGTGAAGTCCCAGAAGACTGGAGAAGGGCAAACACATTTTCTTTAAAAAGGGAAACAAAGATGACCAAGAAAATTATAGACCAGTTAGCCTAACTTTGATATCTGGAAAGATACTGGAACAAATTATTAATCAGTTTGTAAGTACCTGGAGGATAATAAGGTTATAAGGAATAGTCAGCATTATGCCAAACCATTCTAATTTCCATCTTTGACAGGGTTACTGGCCTAGAGACTAGAGGGAAAGTAGTAGATATGATCTATCTTGATTTTAGTAAGGCTTTAGATGCAGTCCCACGTGGCATTTTCATAAGCAAACTAGTGAAATGTGGACTAGATGGAATTACTGTAAAGTGGATTCCACAACTTTTTGAAAGACCATACTCAGAGTAGTTATCAGTGGTTTGATGTCAAACTAGGAGGGAATATCTAGTGGGGTTCCAAAGGCATCAGTTCTGGGTCCTCTACTTTTCATTAATGACTTGGATAATGGAGTGGAGAGTATGCTTATAAAATTTGCAGGTGACATGAAGCTGGGAGGGGTTGCGAGCACTTTGGAGGACAAGATTCAAAACAACCTTGATAAAGAAGAATTGGTCTGAATTCAATAATGAAATTCAATAAAGATAAATGCAAAGTACTTCACTTAGGAAGGAAAAATCAAATGCTAAACTACAAAATGGGGAATGACTCATTAATGGTAATACTGCTGAAAAGGATCAGGAGGTTATAGTGGATCACAAATTGAACATGAGTCAACAATGTGATGCAGCTGCAAAAAAGGCTAATATTTGGAGGTGTATTAACAGATGTATCATATGTAAGACACGGAAGGTAATTGTCCTGCTCTACTTGGCACTGGTGAGGCCTTAGCTGGAGTACTGTGTCTAATTCTGATAGCCACATGTTAGAAAAGTTATGAAGAAACTGGAGAGAGTCCAGTGGAGATCAACAAAAATGATAAAAGTTTTAGAAAACCTGATTTATGAGGTAAGGTGGAAAAAACTGGTTATGTTTAGGGCTAGTCTACACTGGCAACGCTAAAGTGCTGCTGTGGCAGTGCTTTAACGTGGCTTGTGCGGTCATGGCAGAGCGCTGGAAGAGAGCTCTCCCAGCGCTCTAATAAACCCACCTCCACAAGGGCTGTAGCTCCCAGCGCTGGTGCACTGTCTACACTGGTGCTTTACAACGCAGAAACTTGCTGTGCTCAGGGGTTGGGTTTTTTTACACTCCGGAGCGAGAAAGTTGCAGTGCTGTAAATTGCCAGTGTAGACAAGCCCTTAGTCTTGAGAAAAGAAGACTGAGAGAGGACCTGATAAGTCGTCAAATATGTTAAGCGCTGTTATAAAGAGGACAGTGATCAATTCCTCTCTGGGACCTCTGAAGGTAGTACAAGAAGGAATGGGTTCAATCTCCAGCAAGGAGTTTTAGGTTAGATATTAGGAATAACTTTCTAACTGTCAGGGTAGTTAAGATCTGGAACGGGCTTTCAAGGGAGGTTGTGAAATCCCCATAATAGGAAGTTTTCAAAAACAGGTTGGGCAAACACTTGTCAGGGATGGTCTAGATTCTGCCACAGTGCGGGGGGCTGGACTTTATGATTTCTTGAGGTCCTTTCCAGCCCTTCATTTCTATGATTGTATGAACATTCATTAGCATTTATACCTCTATAAAATCCCCTCTTGCTCGTCTCCTCCTCAAACTTTTAATTCTCTCCTCATTTGGAAACCTTTCATGTCTATAAGCATTCATGCCACTTGTACCTCATTAACACTGATGTAGTCCTGTGTCAAACAGGACTGTGTTAATGCACTCTAGGTACCTTTTAGAGTGCATCAGCAGAGTCTACATGGGTCAGTTAGAGCACTGTACAGGCACAGTAACCTGTGGCTTGCCCTACGAGCAAAGGAACTGAGCTCAGGAGTAGGAGCAGCTGCAGCAGCCAAGACCCCCAGCGATTCCGTCAGGAGTGCTCCAGGCAGGCTCAATGAGAGAAACCTCAGAGAAAATAGAAAACAACAATCCAGACCAAATGAGGGGTTGACTCTTTTGAGGTGCTCCTTCCATTTTATTGCTGCTACTGCTTCTAGAGTAATCCCATCCACCACCATCTGCTTCTCCCTCATACCCGCAAAACTGAGTATGGGGGAGCTGCGGGGGGGGGAGGTTGGGGTTGGGGCAGGGTGCAGAGCTAAGGTGTGGGAGGAGTGTGTAGGCCTGGTTTCAGGCAGATAGTGTGGAGGAGAGAGCTGGGGGCTGGATGAAGGGCAGCAGATGGGGGGAAGAGCACAGAGGGGAGCTATGTCCCACTTGCCCCAGAGTTCAGCAGTCATCACTGCTAAAAATATGGTTTCACTTGGGCTTTTACTCAGGTGTTGCCCCAACCTGGCTCCCATCTACACCCCCCCCCTCACCTGAGCGTGGTGGTGATTTTCACACAGGATAGCTGGCTTGTCTGAGGGTAGAGGTTAAAGTCCAAGTGCTGTTTGCCCTCAGGCTGGTAAGCCACCCATTTTGTAGTGTGGATGAAGATGAATCACTCAAATGCTGATAGTCCTCCAATGCTTCCCACAATTCCAGAAGGACAGAAATATTCTCTCGCAGTTCACTGGGAATCATAGAGTGGCTCAGCTTTCTGCCCCACAAGGAACCGGGATATGTCCCCAGAAGTTGTAGCAACACATAAGGGTGAGTACAGCATCAATGAGGACACAGTGAATCAGGTATGGCTTTGCAGTATGGCAGCTCACATCCCGGCTATGGTCACCTGGGTGCTAATCATCTGGGTTAATCTGCAGTGTAGACATCCTGAAATGAGGAGAAATATTGATAGGAGAGGAATTAAAAGGGAGTGAAAGGAGCAGCTCCTCAGAGGTGCTGGCTCCCCTCTGGTCCCATTGATTTCAAATGCTTTTGAAGGTGGTCAACACATTGCAGCATGAGGCTTCAAATGAAACCCTTCATCTACTATGTTCCTCAGTTATAACAAAGAGCTTGAAATGGACAATGGTGAAGTGTGATGCCATTAATTGCTTTAGAAACAAGATAAGAAAAAAATGTTGGTCTAGTCAAGTTAGGAAAGAGTAAGCTAAGTTTAAATGATGTTTGGTTATGACACAGTCTTGCATCCGAAGAAGTGGGTATTCACCCACGAAAGCTCATGCTGCAAAACGTCTGTTAGTCTATAAGGTGCCACAGGATTCTTTGCTGCTTTTTTGGTCATGATGAGGAAATTTAAAGCATTTTATCTGACCTTTGCGTGTAATTGGTGCATTATTACTGGGCACTTTAGACCATAAGAATTAGGCCAATTATTATACTTTTCAAAGCTATTCCTTGAAAAATAGTTTTTGAGACTTGACATTTTCTGTAGCCTTAAATAATTACTCTAGGCTAAAAGCCTGAACAAACACATTCATTAAATTAATAAACTGCTATTGATTTAAGAAAAAATAATATACAGTACTAAAGAGAGCCGATTTTACACAAGTTATTTGTCTCTTTCTAAGTAAATTTTGCTGTCAGAAATGCATTTTTCCCCCCCAAAATCTTAAAATCATACTTCTTTTGCAGTGGTAATTGCTTAATGAAGCATGTACTAGTATTCAGTTTCTACTTGGGTTGCTAGCTAGCACACTATGTTTATTGGATGAGTGTACAGTAATAAAATCCACTTCATATTTTTAAGAGTTTGATATGTGAAGTTATAACATTTGCAGATTAAAAAGTGAAGGAATCAGTGACACTTTAAATAAACTGGTTTAGATACGCTTAGCCATGTGTTTAATTTAGATTTAATGAGAGTGTATATTATTTGTCAATAGGATAATAAAATATTTACTGGGGTTAAAAAAACTAGGTAATTGATCTGAATGTATCTGAATGTATCTGGAACTTTCAAAATTCAGTAGGTATCTATTTAATGTGTTAACATGTCATCATAACTACACACAGGTCACAATTTTCACACTTGGGAAACTAAAGGCACCTGATTCAATAGCCTGATATTCAGAATTTCTGAGCCCCAATAGCTTCCATCAACTTCAACAAAAAACAAAGTAGACATAAAAGAAACTGTCAACCAAGGGATCAAAAGGCACTATAAACTTAGGGACATCTCTAGCTGACCCCATCCACAGTGGGGTCTTAGTGTGGACTTGTCTGCAAGTTCCTAGAAATACTATAACTCTACTGTAATAAAAACCAAGGATGGGATCCCTGAGTGTCCTGGCACCTAACTTTTTGGTGCCTAGAAAAAGCACAGGAATAACACCGAGATCTACAAAACCGAGTTAGGTACTTAGGCTCCTATAGAGTGAATGGGGAGAGGCCTTATATTGCAATCCATAAAATGCAATCCTGCACACAGGCAGGGAGCTGCCTAAGCTAGTAATTGGGAGATTCCAGTGAGAGGAGTTTGTGCTAAGCCTTACCCCTCTTGTGGAGAAGGTGCCACCTAAGTCCAGGCAGCAGGAAAGTGCTTATCTCTGGTTAGTGCTCCATAAATGGAAACCACCTAAGCCACTTCTTGCAGGAATGAGTTAGGTGCCTGCCTCATGCCATTTAAAATGAGGGAATGGGTACCCATTTTATAACTTTTATGTCAGTCATTAGAGCACAGAACAGGGATGTGAGAGACCCAGGTTCAATTCGTCTGTTTCTGCCAGAAGGGGAGACAGGATTTGAACAGGTCTCTCACATCTCAGAAAAGTGCACTAAACCACTCGGTTCTGGGGTAGTGTGATGTAGGGCTCCTTTACTCTCTCCTGTTGAAACTGTGGATAAATAGTGATGGAGTGATTGCAGCAAGAGGACTAGCCCTTGGGTTGCCCACCTCATAGGTGGGTGCCCTATGCACTGAAATACAGAGACACTTGTTCTTGCTCAGAAGATTTTGGGAGTGAGGCTGAGAGAGTTTTGCTGTTCTTTCTGTGTTTCTTTCTGTTGGGAAAATGTGGCTTTTTGTGTGTGATTGTTGTGGGTTGAATTTTGGGATATCTTTTGTTTTAGCAAACCTTTGTCTTCCTTCTGGGAGGACCTGGCCAGCCTGGGGGACAGAGACCTGACTTTCTGGAAGGTTTAACCTATGGCCATGGATTGTAGATTTTGCCTTGAGCCTCTGAGTAGAGGAGGCAGATCGGTATCCTGATCCTAATCTGTTTTTGTTGTCTGGTAAGTATACTATGATGAGATGTGTCTCTGCGTCTGAGTTTGACAAACAGATTGAAAAAAAACAGATGACCAAGGTGAGTATCTCATAGACCAATGGAAATGTTGGGGATCAAAGGATATAGGAGTATTAGGTGGTTTTGTTCGAAGTTTTGGGTCGTCGTCCCCCATGTCTGTCTTTTTAATATTTTTTCTGGTGAGTAATAGTCTGGTGCAGGGATCGGCAACCTTTGGCCCGCGGCCCGCAAGGGTAAGCCCCCTGGCAGACCGGGACGGTTTGTTTACCTGCCGGGTCCACAGGTTCGGCCAATCGCAGCTCCCACTGGCCGCGGTTCGCCGCTCCAGGCCAATGGGGGTGGCGGGAAGCGGCGGCCAGCACATCCCTCGGCCTGCGCCCCTTTCTGCAGCCCCCATTGGCCTGGGACGGTGAACCGTGGCCAGTGGGAGCTGTGATCGGCCGAACCTGCGGATGCGGCAGGTAAACAAACCGGCCCAGCCTGCCGAGGGGCTTACCCTGGCGGGCTGCGGGCCAAAGGTTGCCGGTCCCTGGTCTGGTGGATAGTTTTGTATGTGCCTCTCTGAATATGAATGGGTGCAGGGATTCTGAAAAACATATGGCTCTTTTTGAGTACCTGTCCCAGAAAATGGTGGAGATTTCATTTTTGCAAGAGACACACACACAGCTGCAGGCACACAAACTGATTGGATTGCTGATAGGAAAGAAGAGGTTTTTCTAAGTCATGTTTCCACTGTAGGCAAGGTGGTTGCCATTCTCTTCACAGACAGGGTAAAGCCCGATTCTTTGGTTGTACACAAAGTTGTTCCAGGATGTATATTGGCGGTTTGATCTACTTTTGAGCAATATAATCTCCCCCCTCCCTCAATGTCTATGCTCCTCTCTAGGCAAAGACAGGGTGATTTTTTTCAGAGTTTGGGTGCTCTTTTTACAATTTTTTTGACAATTGATGTTTTAATTTGGAGGGGGCAATTTCAATTGTACTCTTAATGAGAGATTTGATAGGAATAATTTGGTACCACATCCACTGTCTGCTCAGCGACTTGAAACTCTTTTACGTGCTTCTGACCTGATTGATGTGTGGTGACATTTTCACCCTTATGAGCACTAGTACTCCTGGTTGTGTGCTAGTGCCTGCTTTCCCTATGGCCCGTTTGGACCGTTTTAATGTTTTTGCTCATGATTTATCTCATATGCTTTCTAGTTGTAGTGTCCCTACTGGGATTTCAGATCATGATTTGGTCTTATTTGTGTTGTCTTTTCCTTCTATTCAAGACCATCATCCATACTAGCATTTTTAACACTCATCTTTTTACAAGCTGTTCACTTTCAGGACTCATTCAATTATTTTTGGGGAGCCTGGGTTACCTCAAATGACATTTTCCCCTCCTTGAAGCAATGGTGGGAGGTGGGTTCAGTCAGTAATACATGCAGCAGACAACTCTGGGCCTTAGCTGCAGTATGGAGGAGTTAGAGTTGGGGATTGTGGGATTTGTGGAACTTGAAAATGCCTTTCATGGCAGTAATGATACTGGGTTGCATGAGAGCTTGATCATCATATAAAAAATAGCTCTTGCAAGACCTGTTGGACAGCAAAGTTCAGAGTGCACTGGTTACGGCCCGATTTCAGGGACTTTCTCGGATGTACGCACCTAACTCAGTTTTTCTTTGCCATGGAAAAAGAAACATGCAGAGCAGAAGAGGATTGGCCATTTCAAGATGTTATTGGGCTAAGTGCTTATAGATCCCATGAGGATTAGAAACTTTGCTGTGAATTTTTTCTCAGACCTGTATGTCACAGAGCCTTTGTTTGAGAATATTTTGCATCTGGCCATTGTGGAAGAGGGTGAACTTCTCATTGGTCTTTCAGCAGAGTCGCTACTTTTTGGTTACAGACTCTGCAGCAGCTGTTGTTTGTGGATGATTCTGTTCCTTGTAAGCAACTGGCCTTTGCATTCCTTTGGTGGGCAGGAGGTATGGGTTTTGATTGGGCACTTTTCTGGTTAGACCCTGGGTGCCTCAATTTTGAGGTGTACTGGGTTTTTATAAATGCCTTTTTAATGCTTGGAGGGGTTTTTGTTTGTTTGTTTGTTTTTTAAGCTGAGGCCACAGGGTAGGTGTCTGGAATTCCCAGGGCTGCTTGCTGAACCCCGTGTTTATAATTCTGCCATGAGGAATCCTAATCTTGTTTCTGGGAGTCTTGTCTCCTGCCTTATTGCAGCAGGTGTAACAAAACTGATTTATTTAATTGATTTTATTAGTTTTACCTGGGTCTCAGAGCATATTTTAGCTGTCAAGTTTGGTTTTCATTCTATTTACTGGGTTTCTCAGTTTTTATCAGAGGTGGAATCAGCCCCTCCTAGGGGCTGAATTGCCAGGCTAGACAATTGTCTGCTTGAGCGAGCCATTCCTGATTCTACTAAAGTTTCTATTTTCTTGCCTGTTCCTCCTGTTGTGTCATGGAGAAGGGGCACCATCTATACAGCATAGCTTCAGAAACCACTAGTGCTGCAGCACCATTGTTACAGATACTGATTTCTTGTTTGTTTTTTGGTTCTTCTATTAACCATAGAACCAAGAAGACTACATACTGTAAACATCTGGACTGTAGGTGGCTTTTCCAAATGTAAATTTTAAAGGTTCAGTGACATCCATCTGTAAAGTACAGCATCCCTTTAAATCGTTTGTGAGTCCTCTAGTGGCACTCACTAGGTTATACATTTCAGAATACCGCCACAGCAGTCGTACACAAGTAGTTAGACCTTGCATGTTTGTATGCATTTTTTACACACTGTGATTTGGAACCCACTGAGCTCATGCCATTTTGGCATATTATTTTGTTCTGTAAAAAGACAAAAGGCATAACAACTGATGATAAGGGGGTGATCCTAATCCAGGAATACAGTGAAATAGAGAGTAAAGGTCGAGACCTAGTGAAACTAAAAGGAAACTGCAGTTTTCAGCCACTGGGACTATGAGTAAATGGCTTATTTAAAGAGAAAAAAAGGCTAAAATGTCTACCTTTGGGGGGAAATTGACTTGTTTGCTAGCTCAGTAGAGGATCACCTATAACTGAGAGGCTGGAACAGTATAAAATAGCTATTGATATAACTGAAGGAAAAGGTGATGGTTTTACTGAGAGTAGTGGGGCTAAAACATATAACCTACTTTGTAGCCTACATGCTCCTATTAAACCAAGAGACAAAACATTTGGTAAGATTGTGGGAATTCGACAAAATCAACTATCTCTGAAGCCTATTGATGATTGCAGAGTCTTCTGCCTTGATAAATGGAACCAAAAAAAGAAACTATTTCTGAAAATGTGGCTGAATTAAGGAAATTAACAGAGCACTGCCAGTTTGAAAAGTGTTTATATGATGCACTAAGGGACAAGTTACTGTGTGCAATGCAAGGAGAGCCCATCCAAAACTGCTATTGACTGAGGCTACTTTGACTCTAAAACAAACTCAAGAAATTACTGTATCAATGAAGACAGATAATAAAGGTGTCAGTGAGCTGCAACAGCATAATGTAATCTGTGCAACAAATAAAATGAGCATCAAGCTCAATGCACAACATGAACAACACTCAAAGACTATACTTTTGTTGTGGGAAACAATATTGTGCAAATGGGTTTTGGTTCAAGGAAAACTATAAAAACTGCAAATTGTAGCACATACAGAAAATGTGCAGCTCAATGCAAAAGCACAACAATCATCTCATGAGGGCACTACCAGAGGATTTCAGATTCATCAGCTTGCAGAAGACATGATGGAATCCACAGAATGCTATGGTATAATATTGGAAGCATAATATTGGATTTTTGAAATGGTAGAAACGTAGAACTGAAAGGGGCCTTGTTAGGTTATCTAATCCAGTCCCCTGCATTGAGACAGGTCCAAGTGTTATCTAGACCCACTTTGGCAGGTATTTGTCCAACCTGTTCTTAAAAACTTCCAGTGAGAGAGATTCCACAGCTTCTCTAGATAATTTGTTCCAGTGCTTAAACTACCCTGGCAGTTTGGAAGTTTTTCCTAATGTCTCACCTAAATCTCCCTTGCTGCAAATTAAGCCCATTACTTCTTGTGCTGTCCTCTTTGGTTAAGGAGAACAATTTGTCACCCTCCTCTTTATAACAATCTTTTTATGTATTTGAAGACTGTTATCATGTTCCCCCTCAGTCTTCTTTTCTCCAGACAAAACAAACCCAGTTTTTTCTATCCTTCTTTGTAGGTCATGCTTTCTAGGCCTTTAATCATTTTTGTTGCTATCGTCTAGACTTTCTTCAATTTATCCACGTCTTTCCTGAAGTGTGGCGCCCAGTATCGGACACGACACTTCAGCTGAGGCCTTATCGGTGCTGAGGAGAGTGGAAGAATTACCTCTTCTGTCTTGCTTACAACACTCCTGCTAATACACTCCAGAATGATGTTCACATTTTTGGCAACAGCATTACATTGTTGACTTGAATTTAGTTTCTTTTTCTGATCTTTTTTTCTGCTGTACTCCTTCCTAGGCAGTCATTTCCCATTTTGTATTTGTGCAAATGATTGAAAATGGAATGATGCAAAGGGCCAGACTTCCTGGTTAATACCCATTATCTTCAATGGAAATGCAGCTACTCAGCACCTCAAAGGATCAGTACCTAGTTTTTGTTGCCTCTGATTTATTCAGTCTGCCCTGTTTCATTTTTGTAAATGTGATTATCAGTAAAACATTCACTTTTTAGATCTCTCCATGATCATTTGAAGACAATTCACTACATCATTGAAGATGCAGACTAACAATGAAACTTCATTGCCTCAAAAGGAAACTCATGGGTATCCCCTAATAGCAAGATATTTGCAGAAATACTGAATAGTCATTCTGTGATATAATTTCTAGAAGTATATTTGCTGTTTGGACAGGGTCTAAATATTTACCACATGCTTTAAGGAATTATATTACAGCATAAACCAATTAGAATGCCTGATGCTGCAAAATACCCAGTGACCCACATGTTCAGAGCTTCCCCAAAGTTTTATGATCAGAATCAGTTTATCATTAGTGAGAAGAAATACAGGTAGGTATGGAAGGCTTATCAGAATTGAAAAAAAATAGATGCGGTCTATAGATTTTTACAAAAAATTAAGAAGTAAAAAATCTGAATTAAAATGGTTGAAAATTTTTTTTTTTCAAATATCAGGGAAACATTTTTTGTAGAAATTCTTTTAAGAAATTCATCCTGCTTTTCAACTGGCTAAAAGAATGTGCATTTAAAAAAAAGTTTCTTGCTTTCTGTCCAGCATTAAACTAAACATCGAAATAGTATTTTTATGTAATATTTTCAACATTTATTTTATTTTCCAAAAAAAGTATTTCAAATAATGATTACATTTGGGGTGGCCAGATAGCACACAATTTTTGGTGTGTTCATGGTGCTGTAATCTCTGTTGACTGTACACATTGTATGGGGTCATTCTATTCAAATGTAGATCCAGTGAGTTAGAGAAAATGTATGAGGTAGTAAGCGGTACTATCAGAAAGGAACCACACAAATGCATTACAAATCAAACATCGTTCACCCCTAGGTTATCATTGCAAATGGAAACTTGTTCTCGGTGCTGTTTTCTTTGGTACAAATTAATGGAATAAGCAGAGAAATAAATGAGATGTACAAGAACAGGGCAGAAATGGCTTCTTTTTTCAGTCTTTCACTATAGTAATGCCATCACAACTAGAAAATAATGAGCTCATTCATAAATGAGGAGGGAAAAAGTATAAACCAGAGAATACTAGAAACAGATTTTTTTGTAATGTAATGGCACAAATGGTTGGACTCACTGGTGCACTCCATCTGCTTTTCACTACTCTGGTGACACAAAGCTGCCACAAACCTAGTTAACTAGCGAGTTAAGCTGGGGGAGGGAGGGATTTTTTTGGCTGCTTTGAGTCACAAGAGTGGAGGAAAGCAGCTGGAATGAACTGGTGAATCTGACCCAAAATATTTAAAGCCATATGAAGGTTACAAAGATTTTGTTTGCTGGATTTTCAGTGTTGTTGGTTTATCTTGTAGCCAATACGTGACAGAAAACCCAGGCCAAGTGCTGATCCAAAGAGTAATAAAGTCAATGGGAGTCTTTTCATTCTATTGACAGTCACTTCATCACTTTGTCAAATAATAAATAACAAGGTCAGATTGTTAACACCCTACTGTGGGCGGTGAGCTCATCAGATCACATAATCTAATATAGAGTTGACCTGTGGAAGGCTTCCTGAAAACTAGCAATGCTGATGTGTTCCATGTAATATGCGGCTGGCTGCATTTCAGAGCGGCATGAGTGATCCTTATAGAGAGAGCCTGTAATGTGCATTAGGATGCTTCTGGCTTAAAGGCACTTTATACCTATAAGGCCGTATGTATAATTCATGCATTTCATCCCATACAAAAATATTTTTAATAAAGTGCCCCCTCATAGAAACTGTACAAGAGCAAAGCTAGAAAATTGATTAAATATCTGAAAAGGAAAAAAAAAAAAGGAATGACTAGCAACTACAAATGCATTATTTTTATTAGTGTTAAATGTTGTGATTTTGATTTCTCCTGTTTTGTGCATGTGCTGTATACATATTCCATGTGCTATATATACATTATTTTGTCTATCTCGGGTAATCCCTTTCTTCTGAGTATTTTTCAAGGAGGACTTTGTCAAGAACTATTTGGAAAAGTCATTACTGTACCAGCTCCCGCCTCTGAAGACAGGTCCATATATTGTGTAATCCATAATTCCTCAGTCTTGGACCCTACTGGACTATGCATTACTGAGCTCCCTGTGACCTCCTGTGCTCCTGCCAGTACCGGGTTTACAATAGTGCCAATGGCGCCATGGCGCCAGGCCCAGACTCAAAAGGGGCCCATACCGGTGCCTGGACCATGGCCCCCGCTCAGCCTCTTCCCCTGAGACTGCACCCCCATACCACCTTTTCTCCGGAGGCTCTGCCCTCATTCTGCCTCTCCCTGCTCTACCTCTTCCCCCAAGGCCGCGCCTGCCACTTGCTCCTTTTAAAAGTGATGAGGCCATGGTGATGATGGAAAGTCCGGTCAAAAAGCTGACTTGGCAGTGTCCGGTCAGCAGTGCAGGAGTAACCGCAATCAGCCTCCCTGCCAGGAGGGCGGGAAGAGCAGCTGCTGCTGCCTGGAAGAGCTGCAGCTCACCTGGAAAGAGAGAGAACTAGCTCCCAAGGACCCAGCTCCGTGTTGCCCCATGGGGAATACTGTCTCCCACCCCTTGTGCTTGCCCCTGGTCCCTGCCTCACTCAGAGGATGGACCCGGGCTGCCCCCTCCTAGACCAGCCCTGGGCTCCTCCTCCCTCCCCCCCCCCCCAAAAAATTAAGGAATAGTGATAGATGAAGGCAACCCCCCCCACACACTTCAGCACAATAAGAAAAGCATTAGACATGTCTTTTCTATTGTTACTGGACGTTGTGCATTGTATCCTCGGTGCAAATATTGAAATCTCAAGGATTTTAATTTTAATCCTGCTCTGGTATATATAAAATATGTAGTTTGTTTTATAATTTTACTATTATATAGAGTTTCTTACCATGTCCAGAAGTCTTTGATATTTGGATGCCAAAGAAATTAAATACTACTTTTATTTGTCAGATTAAGACATTATTTAGTAATAAATGTAATTAAGGTCTGGCTTTGCAAAGTGCCATGCAAAATTTTATGGAGTTATGAAGGACCAAACTAGTCTCATTTATGGCGAAAAGTTTCATGCATGTTTATGCCTCCATTTTTTGTAAGTGGATAGTTAAGCCATGTGATTACATTTTCTTGTTTGTCGGAAAAGAAATATATGGACATACAAAGGCCAAGCATAACGTGACCTCATTAACTTTGCTTAAGCCCCTGGGGCAGGGGAGGGAGCTGGATAGGATCAAGCTTTGGGGAAGGGGGAGAAGGGAGAGCAATGAGCAGCAGGGCCTCGGGAGAGAAGAGGTGGGGTGGGGGTGGGGCCTCAGAGAGAAGACCAGGACCAGGTGCTCCCATGAAGGCTCACAAATATGTTTGGCACCAGGCCCACAAAAGGTTAATCTGGCCCTGTTTCCTGCACTGATTAGCAACTTCTTCTCCAGGATTTAATCTGGTGAGGAGCCCTCATTCCCACCTCTCTCATCCTTCTTCTCTCCCCTCATGCTCTCCATAAAGAAGGGATCCTCCCTCTTCTGCCGAAGAGCTTCTCCCATTTTAAAGTGCAGTTGTACTGTAAATGCTTTTATTTGATTAGGGAAGAGGAAAGGTAAATAATGGCAAATTATTGTTGGCAAATAATGCTAGTCACAGAGACTGAGTTTCAGGGAGGAGTGTAAGGGCTCTAGGTCAAGGGGCCGAAGCCTTAGTGACCTAAAGAACGTACTTGGCATTAGTAATGAGCAGGAAAGGAAAGAGTGATGTTGGTCAGTGAACAGAGCCTTCTGATGAACCTCGGAGAAAAAGACTCTAGGTGAGAGAGGAACTGAACTTTACTGATAAAAGCAGTAGTACCAGGAAGGGAAGTCACACAGAACATCATCAAAGCCACTTCAAAAGCCAAAAATCATTGAACTGCTTTTAACATAATATCATCAGTGATAAAATACAAAGGTTCAAGCAGTGTTATCCCCCACCCCCCCTGCAGCCATCGTGTCGTTCAGGACACGAGGACAACAAAGGAAAAGCATCAGTAGTGTGGGGCAGTGTTTAGATTGAATATACAGACAGCACATTGGAATATTTCACAATTCAAAACAAATTGCAGATAAAGAGGGAAGAGTGGGTACATTAACTATCCTACATACAGAGAAGAAGGCAAACTGTGCATAGAGAAGGGGGGGGGGAGAATGAAGTGGGCTCTGAACACAGAGCGAGAGATGGAATTTTACATAATTTACAATATATGACAATTCATGAGAGGTTGTTTCAATAGGTAATTTAAAAATCATTTCACAGTAGGACTAGGTGAACAATCAGTACTAGAATAATGAAGGCATTCCTCCCAGGAACCAACAAAGTCCTTTGTAAACAGACTGATCCTCTTTGGTTTAAGTTCCGATCCTCTTCTTTTCTCTTTCTTTTTTCTTCCTAGGGAGGTTTTTCTGCCTCATTCAGGGAAAGGACAATATTGGATGTTGATAGTAAAATGAGAACAGCTGTTCCTATAGGGTTTTCAGGGAGTTATCCTGGAAAAAAGCTCCTTCCTATAACATTTTAAATAAGGATCAGCAGTAAAGTCAACACAGGAGCAGATGGGGAAAGAAAGGGAGAAGTCCAGGAGTGGAGCAGGAGCTGATAGAAATATGGAGATGAGAAGAAATAGAAGATGTAGGAGCTGAGGAGAAACAGGAGGAGAGAACAGGAAAATAGAGACATGATGGAGGAAGAGAAAAGGAAGGATTAAAAGAAAAAAAGAATAATGGGGAAAAATGCCTACGTGCCTTATAAGACTAAGTCCCATTGACTTTCAATAAGTCCATGTCACTTTTGAAAGTGGGACTTGGGACGTTTTTGAAAATTTTACCTATAGGGTAAATTGTGGGTGACCCTGTGTAGGGGCAGGGCAGGGCAGTGATTTATTTGCCAAATCATCGAAAAGGACAACATTTTGTTCCCAAGAAAAGTACACAAGAAGCCCAATGACTACAGCCATAGTTGTATGTGTGTATCTAAAGGGATACGGGCATCAGATGGGAAAATGGGAAATTTCGGAAAAAATATAGGTGAGTCGTAACATAAACATAACACACTAGTTAGCATCCTTCATGGCAAGAAACTTGAGGCAACTAAATTTGGATCTAAGAACAGAATAGTGGTGAGGTTGGCAGTATGGTAGAATATGGAGTAAAGTGTCTAACATCTGACCTGGATAAACAGAAGAACTCTGATATGTGTTAGGAAGAAGACAGAAAAGATCAGTTTTACTCACCCATCCTATTTTTTAAAGAAATTCTTTTTTATGCACCAAAATGACCTCTTGGCTGATAATAAAGGTCTCACAATGTAAAACAAAAATAGCCCCAAACTAATCATAATTAAATGCTTCACAAAGGGTAAAATCCTGGTTCCATTGACGTCAATGGCAAAATGCTCATTGACTTCTGTTGTAGTAGGATTTCACAATATACCCTTGCCTGGTCAGTAAGCTCAGTGAAATAACAAATTCTTTTAAATTGATTAATATTCTCCTCCCAATAAAACTTGCAAACTCCATACAGTCACCTGATTATCAAACATCATACAGCATTTACTATGCAATCATATCTTTTGAGTGCAGAAATGAAACAACAAACATAGCTGTAATCTAAATCTTTCATACTGAGATACCAAGCTGTGATCAAAGCTAAATGGAACAGTAGCTAGTATACAGAGCTAAATCTATTGTTAGTAACATTTCCCCCAAAAAGACTAGTACTGTAAATAAAGCAAATATATATTTATATATATAAATTGCATATCTACCCTCTGCATGTCACTCTTCTTAAGCCTCAATCCTAGAAACACATGCTTAACTTCTAAGCATGTGAGTAGTTCCACAGACTTCTCAGTTAGCATGTATGTGAGTGTTTGCAGGATCAGGGCCTAAGACTGCAAATTCTTCAGAGCAGGCAATGACTTTCTTATATGTTTGCACAATACCTTGCATAATACCTCCCCTACTTCTGATGGGGGTGTTACTAAAATATCAATATGCAGTAAAAATAACCATGGCAATTATATACATTCTAGATTAAAATCTTCATACAGTATATTTGCTAGCTAGGTGAACCAGTCCACGGAATCACAAGTTTATCGTATCTTTTGGACATTTCCCATTAATTGCTTCTAACCGTGCTTTGAAATAATTTATTTTCAACCCAGAGCAACTCTTAAATTCTTGGAATTTCTCCACATCTGAGGTGGTTGATTCTTCAGGAGCTAGACTGAGATGACCTGCTCATTTCATAAGGGCCACATAATAGCCATTATGTGGTGCTTCCTTTGAAGCACTATTGACATGGCCTGGATTTGAGACCTAGAGATGAAAGGAACTGTATCTTATTACTGTAATCTAGATTTCTCCAGAAACCAGTTTTATGAAGTAATAAATACACCAGAGAATTATTAAAAAATCAATTGTTGTTATTTTTAAATTCATTTTCTGTCTGCAGCACTGATGTTAAATGTTAAGGGAAATACTCAAAGTACACAGGACAAAATAGTTGACATAATACCTGAGGCTCAAACTATCAGCTTCAGGTTTAATATTAATAACATTTACGTTTATTTTTCAGTGTTGGATCTCTAAAGTGGATAACAGCACATAACAACTTTTAACATGGTATATTAGCAATAATAAAATTTGAATACTGGATGCTATTAAATTGGATGAGTTGCTGCGTCATTTCCCTGGGTTCTATATTGCTAAGAATTCAAAGGAGAAGTTACATCTTTAGGGCTCGTTGTCAGGCTCAGGGCACAAAAAACTCTCACTGAAGTCACTGCGAGTTCTATGAATGCATATCCATCCCTTATTCATAAGCATCATAAATCAGGCCCTAATCCTATATGTTCAACAGTGACCCAAAAAGACGTGGAGGATGCAGAATCAAACATATTTAAACTCTGAGAAATCCTAGTTTCCTATGTTTCTAATTGCTTACAAGACAAATATGGTTCTTGTTTCCATTTAATTTTCAGCTATGAAATTTTAAAATGCAATTTCTTTTAATCTAACATGTTTGCTGGCAATTCAGTTCTAATTGTTTAAAAACAGGTTCCAGTGCAATTATTTAAAAAAAAATCTTTGATTGCCTGAGGTAGATAGATATAATTTCTGAGTCTATACAAATTAGTTATCATTGACCTGGTTGACATTCTGTGCATTTTTTACTTTAGATCTCTTGTTTATTAGCTGAAGGCTGTTAACATAAATTCATGATCATGATGATTGATGATACACATTGATGGATTGCTCAGTAGCAACTAATACTGATTAATAGATATGGTAAGAATTGTTGCTGTTACAAATGTGTATGAATAAACAGCACAGTCCTGTTGTAAGATGAAATAATGCCTTGACGGTCAACGTTCTTTCTGAAACAGGACCAAATTGGATGAGTGAAGTTCACAGATCAGCAGGAAATGCCACTGTGTTCTTTGGGAATGTTTTTAACAATTGACATTATTTATGGATACATGTTTTGTGGTTCTTATTATCTTGCATGATGTGTGCTAATACTAGGCCATTCTTCCTCACTCCATCTTAACTTGTACATAACAATCACTCCTGCTGAACTTGTACATAACAATTGTCAGAGCTAATTAAAGATGATAGTTTTCCGCATGTGGATCTCATGTAGGCTTAGTGTATGTAAAATATTTGTGCTACGTTCTTTGTAAATATAAAAGATCTTAATTTACCACGAAGAAGTATTATGCCCAGTAGTAAGTATTGCAGGACCAGGCCCTTAGCATTTCTCTTCCAACTAAGTGGCTAGATTGTGCATTTACTTGTAGCCTAGTGTAAGATGGTGTCCTCAACAAGAAAACCAGGTGACTTGTGGTAGGGAGGGGGACATGAACGGTTGAGTCCCCGTCCCCCCCAGCAGCTGGCCCAGGCAGGGAGCGGAAGGGGCAGGGCCAGAGCTGGAAGAGAAGAGCCTCTTCTAGCCACGCTTCCTGGGACCAGACATGCCAAACCCGTGGGGGAAAAAAACAGAAATTGGGCTTGTTTCTGACTTAATTGGCTTGTGAGTTGCTTGTTGGTTAGTTTTTGACTTGTAGCTTGTTGCTTGTTTAGCTTGTAGCTTGTTGCTTCTTCTTCTTTTTTTTTTTTGATTGGCTCCCGGCAAGCAGGGCCAAGGGACAAGAAGGGGCAAGGGGGGAAGAGAGAGTCAGGGGTGCACAGCGGCCCACCCCAGTCCCAGGCTGCATGCCAGGGGGACCCTGGGCTGGGGGAGGGGTGGAGACAAGTGAGGAGGTCACGTGGGGAGGTCACATATCCTGCCCTTTAGCTGGTGCCCCCCCCCTCAGTATGGGGGTTACCAATCATCTGTCCCAGGAAAGGAATCATATCTCAGAGAATTATGATTCCTTCCCGGCTCTTTGGGAGAAGCTGTTGTGATAATTGGCCCTACAAATGTATCTGAATTAGGAGCTCAACTGTAAAAAGTGAGTGAGAATCATAAGTATCCCAATAACCCATAATAACAAATATTGATGGGAAAAGTTGCAAAAGGGAAAGAGAAAAATGGAATTAGTCCAAACAAAAGAGTCTACTGATAGAATTCAAGTACATGCTTGGTAAACAAGAAAAGTGTAAAACCAGAAATCAGTCGACCAAAATTGACATGCCAGAAACTAGGCCGAATTGGTGGACAAAATTATGAGCTGATGGGCTATTCTACCCACCATTCCCTTTTGTTGTCCTTAAAGAAAGAGACTTCAGGAGAAAAATTGGCTACTGGAGTGAGCTTCACCATCATGGCTTTCAACCCCACAGCCTCCTGGACTCTGAAGCTTCCTAATTCTGAGAAATGTCTTGACCAAACCAGGACAGAAAAGAGAGAGGGATCCAGATGACATCACCACCTCCACCAGCTCAGGCTAAATCCCAACCACCGCGTGCGATGTGAGATTTTGTTCTCCACCTCCCCCATTTGTCCTCTTCCTTTCCTACCTTATTTCATCTCTTTCCTGTCTCTCTCTTTTTTTCCTTCTGTCTAATAAAAATCCATTTTAGCCAACCAAGACTGCACGTTTCGCAGCACCGCTGTAAGCCTGCGACCAAAAAGGCAGCTAAATGAAATACCCTAAGTAGCCCAACACTGGTATACATTTGCCAGGTCTTGGAAAGACTGGAAAGATTGAGAGCCACGGGGCTAGACAGTATGAGCTGTAGAATATTCATAGCCCTTTGTATCAATACAGCTGATGTGTATTTGTCTGTTCCTTGTCTTGATCACTGCAGGAGGAGGTGTGGGTGGGATCCTGCAGCATCTGGAATCACTAGGGGGTAACGGGATGATTAGTGCAAGATCCAAAGTCTAGCTATGTAAATTCCCAGCTTTTGAAGCTTGACCCCCTGGAAATAGAGGGAGAAACTGGCTTCACCTGTTTTCAGAGGCTGGGGGACAAAGCAGGACTTTGGGAATAAAAGGCTGAGTTAAAACAAACTCAGGGTCTTCTTTTTGTTTAGCAAATGAACAAGACCTTCAGTCCAAGGGAAGACCCCAGCCCTTATTGAAGGGTTGGCTTCCTAGACTCCCCATGTGGAAGTTGGATAATTTCCGGGCTGTTTAGGAAGGAGGTAGAAACTTTTGTTTGTTTGTTATATATTTTTTCTGTAATGCTTTTTCCCTAAGAATAAATCAATGTTGTGTTGGAAGAACCATATTGTCACTTGTAATTGCTGACACACCCTGGTCATTGTCCTCAGAAAGGAAGCAAAGCGCAGGTGCTGTCTGTTAGGCAGACTGTCTTGCCGTGAAGCCTTAAAACCCCTGGTCTGAACCGAGTGGGACAAGGGTCCCTGCTCAGAGACAAGTGATGGCTGGAGAAATGACTGGGCACTCCTGGAGAGGACCACAGAGAGGGAATATAGGTGCCATTACCCTGAAAGTGTGTCAGGTACATCAAAGTGATCTGGAGATGCAACTTGCATAAGGATAGTTCTGTCTCTCTATCCTAGATACTGTACTTATATAGATCTCCTCATGATAGTCTCTGAGCTCCTCGCTATCTTTAATGTATTTATCCTCACATTACTCTGTGAGGTAGGAAAGCACTATAAACCTCATTGTACAGATGGGAACTGTGGCACAGAGAGATCAGTTGACTTGCCCAAGGTCATCCAGGAAACCTGTGGTGGAGCAGGGAAGTTTTCTGTTCTCAGATCCTGGGGTAGGATTCCTACCATCCCATATGAAGCTTGTGTTCTAGTGAACTATATTGTTTTTAATGGCCCCACGGGGCACTTAAACTAGCAGGGAATGCTGGTGCATCATACACTAGCCCAGGGGTTGTCAAACTGGGGGTCGGGACCCCTCAGGGGGTCGCAAGGTTATTACATGGGCAGTTGCGAGCTGTCAGCCTCTATCCCAAACCCCACTTTGCCTCGAGCATTTATAATGGTGTTAAATACACTAAAAAGTGTTTTTAATTTATAAGCGGGGGCTCACACTCAGACGCTTGCTATGTGAAAGGGGTCACCAGTACAAAAGTTTGAGAACCACTATTCTAGCCCCTGGAGCTGGGCATGAAACAGTTTTCCTGCACTGTGAATATTTGTCAGAGTGCAAACTTTTCCCTATCACAAACTTGACTGAAAAGTCAAACTCTTGAAAATCTTTGTGAACTGACACACTAATTTGGAGTGGGTGTGTTTTGTTTTGCATTTCATTTTGGGTGAATCAGAATGCTTTTTTTTTTTTTAATGTTCAGGTTAGACTTAGGTTAGTCTAATCAGCTTGCATTTCCAAATGAAAGCCATTTTGAATTAGAAAACTGGAATTTTTCATTATGATAATGTCAAAACAAAACGTTTCCACAATTTCAAAACTTTGTTTTCTTGTTGTTTATTTTCGAGTCAGGAAATTCCTCGAACCCAAACTCTGTTTTGCAAACAGTTTCAGTTTTGGTAAATTGGCATTTTTCTAATTCATTGAAAAAGTCCCAATTAGTTTTACTAGCCAAATCCCCCAGTCCATAGAGTACTCATATGCCCATAGTGAGGGATGGAGGGGGGTGGAGTGGCTCAATATTCCCTCTTGCCAGGAGACTCCATATTTACGAACAAAGGGCAGATTTCCAAGAACTACCTGCCTAGAATGGGGGCCAGAGTACAACCCAATACATTCAAAGATGTAGCTTCAGTTGTTGCTTTACTAGTTCATGACGCTCATTTATTGTCCTCTAAACTCCCATAATGCCTATTTTTTCACAAACTTAAATTCATGCTACCATGTATTTTCAAACCTGTTACACTTCCAAATAATTTTGTGTGCTCCTTTTTATCTTGTATCCCACATGGGGTACACATCATAATCACGTCCCTTTAATCTGACTTTTTCCTAAATTCTTAGTGATATGACCTTGATTTGTTACTCTGACATGCCTTGTTAGTCTCTTTTCTGCTTTTGCCAGTTCACATCCTTATAGGCATACAAAACCCCAAATTGTGGTTTATATGTCAGGTTTTATCTCACCAATCCTTACAGTGCCATTCTGATATTTGTTGATTTTGAATTTTTCTGCTCTAGTGACATATCTCAGGTGTTTGTTTACAAGATTTTATTGTGAAATCCCATTTTCCCCCCTGAGGAAGAAAAAAAAAAAAGAATTGGCAGAGCCAGGCGGGAAACACTGCTTGTCCTGTTCCTTAACCGCTAGTTTAACTGTTGACAGATCACTTGCCATAGGATAGTTGTCATGTATAAATTTAGTGTCACATTTATTGTGAATTTTGATCCAGACCTCATGTCTTCGTTTGGGAAAAGAGAACAGAACAAAGGACCCTGAGCCAAATCTTTAACTGGAGTAAGTTGAAGTGACTCCATTGAAGTCAAGGGAGCTACTTCAATTTACACCGGTTGAGGAGCTGACCCAATATTGTTTAGAAATACAGAAGTCTTCCTTGTCAGCTACACATAGTGTGGAATGAAACTACATTTTTCAGTGACGATCTGCTTCTATTAAGCTGCCAATCACTAAGATAATAGTACACTATACATTATTTTTTCAGCAACATAAACTCCATGCCTTGAATTATTCTTTTCTTTTCTTTTAATTTCCCACTGGAATATTATATGGTAGAATAGGAAGTGTAGCAAGAAGTCTCATTTTCATTTACAAAACAGACCACTTACCTAATTGGAGTATAAAGAGTTTTAGCCAATTCACGACTGTTTTCAAGGTAACAGTCTTAAAATACTGTGGGAACAAAGACAGAAGGAGTGGAGCTGCTCACCTATTGTAGCCCCAATGATAATTTATTATATGAAAGACTTGTAAGCAGAACTTTTAAAATAAAATAATTAGCCAGATGCTGGACCCATTGAGGCTGCTTTGCACTGATGATGCAAAACAGCCATAAATCTGGAGCCACCACATCCAGCACAGAGCCACCACATCAGCTTCTATGCTACTCTTTCTTCTGTCCCCATTTTAGGGAACACAAGGTAAAATATGTCAGAGCGCAGTACAACAGAACCTGTATTCCCTACTTGTGGTCCACCAATGGCATCCACTCTTAGGCTTCTGGCTCCCCAGCCATCACCTCTCTTAAGTGGAGACCTGCATCTCTCTCCCTCCTGACCGGAATATTTCCAGGCTTTGCAGCTCCCTGCCGAAACTGTGTGTTCCCCAGCAAGACAGACCACCTAAACACACTACCTTCTGTGCTTTGCCTTCCCCTCAGAGGCCATGAACAGTTATAAGTTACCACATAGCTCCTTTTAAACAAGCACATTTATTTTAAGGTAAAAGCACTATAGAGAAAACATATTAAAAACCACACAAGAACCTACACACATGCTAATGTGGATAGAAGTTAATAACCAGTTCATCTCAAAACAAGCACACCCAGTAATAAGTCAGTCTTTCACTTACACAGTTTCACATAAGAAAATAAGAATGGCAATACTGGGTCAGACCAATGGTCTAGCTAGTCCTATAATCTGTCTTTCAACAGTGGCCAATGTCAGGTGCTTCAGAAGGAATAAACAGAACAGGGCAATTATCAAGTAATCCATCCCCTGTCGCCCAGTCCCAGCTTCTGGCAGTCAGAGGCTTAAGGAAACCCAGAGCATGGGGATACATCTCTGACCATCTAGGCTAATGGCCATTGATGGACCTATGCTCCATGAACTTAGCTAAATCTTATTTGAACCCAGTTATACTTTTGGTCTTCACAACACTCCTGGAAATGAATTCCACAGGTTGACTGTGAGTTGTGTGAAAACATACTTTCTTAAGTATGTTTTAATCTGATTGCCTATTAATTTCACTGGGTGACCCCTGGTTCTTGTGTTATGTGAAGGAGTAAATAACACTTCCTTATTCACATTCTCCATATCATTCATAATAATATTGGGCCAGATGTCAGAATTTTCATTCACCTCTCCCCAACGTATTTCCTTAGAAAACCACATAACTTTGTCACAATCATTTCTTCTTGCGTGGAACATTGTTTAAAACACTCTTTTGAAGCTTGTGACATTTTTAAAGATTTACATTGGCCATGTCTCCCCCCTTGACCAGTTATCTTAATTCCCACAATAATACATAAACTTTGTATTCAATACAATGGAATCCAAAGAGACTTACACTTAATTCAATAAGTTTATTTCAAGGATATTACAGAAATTTGCCCTGTCTGTCACAAAGTGCTATTTTGCCTTTATGTAAATAAACATTTACTCAGTTGGATTTTATTTAGAACAGTTGTGGGCTGTCTAGAGTAGCTTACAACTGAGAGTGCCAATCCCAGGTCAGACTGTCAGAAAACAGGGCAAACACCCCAAACTTGTGGTATATTCTATTATTAGATTTCACCAAGCCAGTAACTAATGTGCACTCCTGGATTAATATATCTGTTTTACCATGGAGCCACAAACTGTCCCCTTACACTCTCCAGCTCATCTTGCTGCCCAGACAAATTAGACTTTGTGATGAAAGGTTATTAAAACCAAAAATCATCTCACATTATGTTACTCCCAATCCCAAAGGACTGGTCATATACCCCAGGTCAATGGATACTGTCGATCTCGCACCAAAAACAATGTTGGCAGCCAATTTTTCTAGTAAACTAACTAAAGGTTTATTAACTAAAAAAAGAGAATGAGAGATATTGAAAGGTTAAAGAAGGTAAAATACATTAACTGGTGAGTTCAAATTTGTAAAGCCAAAATGATAGCAGAGATGTAGTAATCTGCTAGTTTTCCATAAATCTCTCAGGGGATCTCTGTCCTGCATCTGAAATGCTCCCTGAAAATGTCCAAGCCGCTTAGAGATACAGGATCATTCCATGGACCGATCCTTAGAGCTGTCTTCTCCGGAAGATCTGGCAAGTGTTTCCATCACAGCAGGGGCTTTTTCTCTGTTGACTAAATGCAGACTGGGTCTGTGGATTTCCCATTGTTGAACCTAATGACCCATGCTTTGAAGTTAGCATGCTTCTTCATTTACAGTTCCAAGTCTCCAATCCTGTTTGATGCACTTAGTTACAGCAATCCAAACAATCTTTCATTAGTTTTCATGAAGTTTACACATCAAGTAAATTCTCACTAACATACACTTTTGTTCTAGGGTTAACTAAGTATGGAGTATACATAATGTAATGGGATAGCAAACAGCAGGTTATACATAAGTGAAGACAATAACATTAACATTTTGTTGATATCTACACAGAAGTTAATTGTCTTATGCCTCCCAGACCACTTAACATTCCTTTGATATTCACACACAAGTGAATTATCCTATGGCTTTGATTTGAGCTGGTCTGTCCGTGTCACAGACACAAACAATGCTTCTGTGCGTTTCATGGTGTTTGAGAAATATTTTTTTTCCTTTTAATTTAAAGTTTTATTTTAATTTCTTTCTGGTGATGTTTTTGCTTTGTTTCCCACACTATAGTTGAGCCCGCAAAGCAGCAAGACATCAAGTTAATCTCCCTGACACTGCAATGAGGCTCAATCCAGCAAAGCCAGTAAGCATGTGTTTCAATTTAAGCATGTGAATAGTCCTATTGCCTTCAGTGGGGCCACTCATGTCCTTAAAGTTAAATGTGTGCTTAATTTCTTGCCTGGATCAGGGCCTAAATATGAAATAACTGTAAAGGTCACCAGTTCAGGTTCTCTAGGGTGGAATAGCATTGATACATCCCTGGGTGAAGCATCAATTTTGTAGGTCACAAGATTACGTGATCCCTTTCCAGCCAATGTGCACTAGGTGTTCAAAAATAACTAAATTAACTATCTTCTGTTTAGGAAAGCTATTCAAGATCTTGTATCATTATGACTGATTGATTGATTGTTCTATCTTAGATCTTGTATCATTATGACCGATCTTGTATCATTATGACTGATTGATTGATTGTTCTATCTTAAGCCATGACTACATATTGGTGCCCTAAAGAGTTTACAGTTTGAAGAGAGATGTTGGAGATGGGTGATATAGTCATATTGACAGGTGAGGAAGATAATTTTAGCAATTGTGGATAGGCAGAGAGGATTGTGGATAGGCAGAGAGGAATTACATGTGTATCAGGTTGGCAGTATTCAAAGTAGGAGATAAGGGCATGGGCAAGATTTTCAGATGACAGGATCGAGAGGAGGAATTAGATTTTCAGTATCTTGTGGATGAAGAAATGGCAGAATCTGGGCACTTGTCTGGATGTATTAAATATATCAAATATACTGAGATTGCAAAATGGGCCAAATTATCAAAACCAAGTTCAACAGGTGTGCCTACTAAAAGGCATATGTACCAGCTTTGCCTGCAGAGTCTTGTGTTTCATGTACTAATCAGTTACTGTAATTGTTCCTGCACACAGCTATTGACCATTGCAGTTCTATCATTCCAAAAACAACTGTGGGATCCAGGCAGTCCTAGTGAAGTTTTCTGAGAGGCGTTAGACCAGGGGTCGGCAACCAAACATGGCACGCGAGCTGATTTTGGGTGGCATGCCACTGCCTGCCAGTCCCAGCCCCACTCAACCCCCCCCCCGCCCACCGCTCTCCCCTGTGGGGGGAGGAGGCAGAAGCTTGGTCCTGCGGCAGCCAAGCTTCCCCCTCCCCCGCTTCTTCCCCCAGCGTGGTGCTTTCTGATCGCCGGGGGGAATGGGGCGGAGCCGAGCCGCAGCGTGCTCGCTGCTCCGTAGAGGAGACAGAGAAGAGGTAGGGACGGGGACTTGGGGAAGCGGGTGGAACAGGGCATATCCCTTCCAGCCCCCTGCTATGAGCCGCTCAGGGCAGGGGGCTGGGAGCACCCCCACAAGCCGAGCACCCCAGCCCTCACCCCGAACCCCCCCCACACCCAGCCTTCTACCCTGCACCTCCACACACACCCAGCCCTCTGCCCTCACCCCTGAACCCCCCCACCCAGCCTTCTGCCCTGCACCTCCACACACACCCAGTCCTCTGCCCTGAACCCCCCCACACACCCAGCCTTCTGCCCTGCATCTCCACACACACCCAGTCCTCTGCCCTGAACCCCCCCCACACACCCAGCCTTCTGCCCTGCACCTCCACACACCCCCAGCCCTCTGCCCTCACCCCTGAACCACCCCCCCACCCACCCTTCTTCCCTGGCCCCCCACCCCCCCCCAGCCCCCCGCCCCCCCCCCTCCACCCCCCCCCCCCCCCCCNCCCCCACACCCCCAGCCTTCTGCCCTGCACCTCCACCGCCCTCATCCCTGCCCCCCCTCCCCCCCAGGTCTGGGGTCCCAGCTGCCAGCCCCATGCCAGCTGGCGTCCCGGCCGCAGGCCGCGCTCAACCCGCTGCAGGCCTAGGTGAACAGAACCCCAGGCTGGCAGCTTAAGATCAGCATTTTAATTTAATTTTAAATTAAGCTTCTTAAACATTTTGAAAACCTTGTTTACTTTACATACAACAATAGTTTAGTTATATAATATAGACTTATAGAGAGAGACCTTCTAAAAAACGTTAAAATGTATTACCAGCACGCGAAAACTTAAATTAAAGTGAATAAATGAAGACTCGGCACACCACTTCTGAAAGGTTGCCTACTCCTGCGTTAGACTGAAATTTGAAAATTTGCCCAAATAGTTTCTTTTTAGAACAAAAATATGTATTAAACCAAATAATTTTATGAAGGCCAATTTGTACTTGACTGCAGGAGAAAATCAGAACATTCCATGTCTTGGCCCAGACAAGCCTTTAATAGGATTTAAGAAATCCCTCTTCTCTCAAAGTCCTAACATGTTCCTCTCCTTTATTCTTGCTGCTATATTCAGTATGGTGCCAACCTTACAGACATTCCTGACATGAAATGTCGGTGATTGCTTCTCTTCACATGCATGTCAGTTTAACCAATCAAGTATTACTCTGTAGGTGAGTGACGTTTTTTGTTTATTAGTCACTCAGAGAACTGCTAAATGCTGCATAAATGTTGGCATAAAACTGCCTTTATTTTTAGTAATATGTTCAACTCATTAAACGTGTCAGGCACCGTACAGATGGTGGGGAAATGGCCCAGATTAGCAAGTTATTTGTGTTCTTGTGTTCAAATCCTTAAAAATATAGATACCTAAATGGCAGCTACCCACAAGACAGCTTTATTTGTGTGACCTGATAAAATCACCACAGACTCATTCACCTTGGCAGCATCTTAGGGGCCATTTCCTCAGACAGCATAAGTAGTTTCCCTATATTTTAGGCAAACTACATTTCCTTCAACATTGGCCAAGCTGGCAGTCTCCTTCCATCTAATTTTCACTTCTACACATATATTTTATTGCAAGTCAACTTCTCTATGTCTCCCTCTTACAGTGTCTGCCTCTGGCTAGTGGTGGAGTACAGGTTTAGATTTTGAACTTGTTGTTCTGAATGGCACTTGACCATATTAAGGCTATGGAGACACTAGAAATAGTTCTTATGGTTCTTATTGTTCTTCAACAGCAGTTTTCAAAGACACAGGCAGTTTCTCATCTAGGCCCAAATGTAAAATCATGTTGAGGTTAATGGAGTCTAAGCACTTTACTGAATTGGAACATTAAAGTTTCATCAACCCTGAACAGCTGATATCTGGGTTCCTTGGGGTTTGTTCTGAGTGAGTGTCCTGTTTCAGAATGAGTCAAGCCTGAGTAGAAGCATGACAGATGTTGTGAAACTACAATGCACTTCCATGATTTTATTTTTTCCCAGGGTCCTCAACAAGTATTCTATTTTCATACACTAGGACTCTAATTCCTTCCTGCAGGTGGTTCTGAAACATTGCAGCAGTGTCAGTACTGAGTGTATGAGGGAATCTCTTACCAGAAGGTTACTTTCCTTTCTTGAGCTGCAGCAATATCTGCATCCAATGAAACACACACACACACTTGAATTAGGAGCACTGGACAGATTGCCTCTGTTATCAGTTCTGTGACACAGAGGCCCATTGGTGATTCACTACCTAGTGTCAACTACTCTTGGAAGGACTGACATACTCAGTACACCTAACACACAATTGTCATGTTATATATATAAAAATGTGGCATGTAATATATCACTGGAAAACTAATAGCTCACTGATCACTAATATTCTTGTATATATAGGGTATGTAAAGCAGTGGTTCTCAAAGCCGGTCCTCCACTTGTTCAGGGAAAGCCCCTGGCGGGCCAGGCCAGTTTGTTTACCTGCCGCATCCGCAGGTGCAGCTGATCACAGCTCCCACTGGCCGCAGTTTACCGCTCCAGGCCAATGGGGGCTGCTGGAAGCGGCGCGGGCTGAGGGATGTGCTGGCCGTGGGAGCCGTGATCGGCCGAACCTGCGGATGTGGCAGGTAAACAAACCGGCCCGGCCCGCCAGGGGCTTTCCCTGAACAAGCGGAGGGCCGGCTTTGAGAACCACTGATGTAAAGCACTATACATATGCTAGAATTATATTCTCAAAATGTTTTGGCAAGCAATGCAGAAGAACAGTCTGCCTTAGACAAAGGAAGGTGTATTTGCTTATCTGATTAGCCTAATCATCATAAAGAGACAATGAAGGTACATTTACATGTAAGGTAGAAATCATCAAGCTAACAAGGGGAGGAGGGAACCACCCAATTGTCACCAGCAGGGGAAGAACTAGCATGAAGTCTTTACCAATCACATGGCACCTCTTCCCAGCAGGAAAAAAGGAACATTTGAAACATTTGAAAGTTTTATTGGGCTATAAACACAGGACATTGAGCCTCAAATGATAAGCAATTGAATCAATTGATTGTATTACTGTATTATAAAAGTGTATTGAGTAAGGTATTTTATGAAAGCCTGTGACACTATGTGGAAATGTATATATTCACACAATATAAGGAATTATGGATACTCACTGATATTATGCTTTTAATTCTGTGACCAAACACAGGGAGAAACTGGTTTTCTCCCAGATGGGAGGGAAGATGCCTATCTACCTGTCTTCAATATAAATTAAGCATTATGGAATCAAAACAATGGAAGCCCCATTTGCATATGAATCAGCAGAGGGATGGGAAATCTACAGGAAAGAAAGAACAGCAGAAAGTTTTCCTGCCTCTTGTAACAAGTTAAATGAGCTTTGGAAGATAGGTAAGCAGAACAGGAAGTTATTTTGGATCCATTAAACTTGGAAGTTTAATGGGGCCAGAGCTCTTGAAATCAAAGAATGTTGGATTCTTCAACCAAGGGGATTGAAGTCTCTGGGGACTGAGTTTGGGTGAGAAATCTGCTTAGGCAGATTGTAACTTGCTGAAAATATGTTTTAGTCTTAGAATCATGGTTTTGCTTCTGTTTGTTTGTAACCTTTTGTAATTGATACTTGGTATCAGTTAATCTTACGTCCTTTTGTTAAATAAACACGCTCCAGGGCTCAATATAACTAGAAAGTAATGAGCTGTAATAAAATAATAAAATAAAATAAAAATAAAAAGATAACTGAAAATTTTCCATTAACAAAAATATTTTCAAATCAAGATTTGATTTAGCTCTCTCTCTCGCTCTCTCGCTCTCATTTTTAAGCAGTTTGTCCTTACCTAATGTAAAGCCCTCAACTCTTCCTTCAGCTGCGAGCAGCGGCACATGAGCCGGCGAACAGGGCTGCTAACAGGGGAGTTTGAGTGGGAGTTCCCATTGGAGGAGAAGGTATTTGTATTTGCGTCTGTCTTTGTAGTGCTTGTATCTGTAGAGGCCTGTAGGGGCAGAGTGCTGAGAGGGCAGCCGAGCCCTGATTAGGGGGCAGAGCTTGGCTGAGGAGGGGGCCTATAAGAGCGGCCACCCAGCCAGGCAGCAGCACAGCTGCGAGCAGCGGCACAGGAGCCGGCGAACAGGGGAGTTTGAGTGGGAGTTGGCAGGGGGCATGGTGCCTTGTGTGCTGTGTTCCCCAGGTGAAGAGGGCTCAGGTGAGAAGGCAGACAGAGGCAGAGACAACAGCAGCCATGAGCCAAACAGCAGAGGATACCTGATATTGTCTGGTATTTTTGTGGTGTGATATGTTCTGGTGTCTTTAGTTTGTGGGATGCAACTTAAACAGCTAGTTAGTTAACATAATACTTGTGATACCAACTTCACTTTTGTTAACTGTTTAGAAGCACAAACTTTAACAACCACTGCTTCCCATTAACATAACATAAAAGCATATAAAATTAAACCAACTATAAAATTAAACCAAAATAAATTTTAAATACAGGTCCATACGAATACTTTGAGGGTATTTGAGGGTATACTTTTATGATGCTTTGTATGTTTGGGAGCCAAAGGTGGAAACCTGTTGAAAATGTGGAAACCTGTTGAAATTGGCTAGCTTTCTGCATAAATTGTTATTTTAAAATGTTTTGATTATGACATTTTTATAACTATATTTAAAAGTACAAACAAGTTTATAAAAAGCCCAAACAAGAAATTAACATTTTGTTAATATTATTTTTACCTTCATGTTGAGGTTTCCCCTTACAATTTTTCTTTGAATAACAAGTAAAAAAAAAAACCCGTAAAAGACAAAAGTGTGATTGATAAAAAATAATTCTTAATTCTTTTTGTTTGCAATTGCATTATTTGTTGAGGCAGAAATATATGTACATATATTTGTAACTGAAACCTTTTTGAACTTTGCACAAAAATTGGTGCTAATAATACTATGATTATACCCCAACCATGATCTTAAAAGAGTGTGGTACCACATATACATATATTTTTTTTAAAAGGGTATAAAATTGACTTTTGTTGCAACAAAATAAAAATAATAAAAAATAGTTATGTGACACACACAACATACAACACAGGACAACACACATGACATACAGGACAAACTTACAATTAAAAACAAATGGCGCCAGAATTCTATTCATAACTATACAAAATAAGGCAACCAAAAATAAAAAATAAAAAGGGTTAAACATTTAAATAAACAAGTTATTACCTTATTTAAAACTTTTAACAAAAATTGATAAAAAATATATTATTATTTGCCAAATGTATTGTATTAATTTGGTAATAAGGAATTTTGCATTACTTTATATTTAACATTATTTTAAAACTCTGCTATATGAAAATAAGAAAAGCCCATGTTTCAAATATTAGTTAGTGGTTAGGATTAGAAGCAGAGAGTGCATTTCTGTTGCTTGGCAACCATATCTTCAAGAAAGTTAGGAATAATTCCAGCTGTTGCATTCCTGAAGGGTTAAAATAATTAATTTACTGAATTTATTTAAAGTAAAGTTTTTACCTTGTTTTCTTTTTGTTTCTTGTTTTATTCTGTTTTCAATTGCTTTATCTTTTGGAGGTTTCTGTAAAAACTCTAACTTTTAACTTTTAAAACAAAGAGAGAGAGCCAAAGTGAGGAGAGGCGGGGGGAAGGGGGGGTGAAGAGCAACCTAGGAAGGTAGTGAGACCTGAGCCAAGAGAGATTAACTCTATCAAGGTATTTGAAAGTACAGGCAGCAGCAGCAACAAGTTTAGCAAACTGAGAAAGCATATAAAGGATAAAACTTAACCGGTATGTAAAAATATTTGAGAAAGGTGGTTATATTTTCAGATATGAGCGCGGAGTGTGGTTCTGTGGGTCAAAGCAGTTGGGAACCTGCACAGTTGGGAACCGCGCCCCTGGTTTTTATCCTGGCTTTGAGAGGAGAATGGGGGTAGTTACCTGCTCTTGTAAAACCTGAATTTGTTCCCCCAATGTCTGTTGCTTTTGTGTGCATGCCAGATGGATGGCGGGAGTGCCCTTTTTTGCTGCAGTTAACTGTTTTGGGGCAACTCCATGTGTTAATGCATTAATTCTAGGTGTTAACCCACTTAATTTTAGTTTTTTACTTTGAAATTTTTTTGTATTTACTCCCCTGCAATCGAGTCGCAGCTCCTGTCTCCTAATGTGCTCTGTGAACTGTTCCATATTTTCCTTCATTTGATTTACCAATTCAGTGAAAGTATTGTTTGCTACTCTTTCCTTCTGTGCACTTACTTGTCCCGTTCTGACAGGCACCAGTCTAGGTCTCAGTTTAAGTTTAACTGGAACCTGGCTTTTATCATAAGATGGTGGTTGCGGTGCGGTAGCCCCTGCCCATGGGTCATGACAGGATGTTTTAACAGAGTCATTCCACATGTCCCCATTGCAACATTCATCCCAACAGTCCCATGTTCCATCTCTTAACTTGGCAAGGGCCACCTGTTTCCATTTCTGTCCCCATTCCTCAGCACTCCACGAACGCTGACCCCCAGGGGACGGCACTTTTTGCTTCTGCAGGTTTTCTACAGCTGTTTCCAAATTTTTATTTTCCTGCTTCACTTGCTCGAGCATATCATGAGTTTGGACAGCCTGTTGCCCTGCTAACATAGCTTGGGCTTTCCAGTGCTCGACTGCCCGGGTTACCTCTTCTACTTCTCCTGTTTTTTCTGTTACTTGTTTGGCCAGCATGCCAGCATGCTGTCTGAGCCATCTCACTGCCATAGACATGAGTTGCAAAATTCTTGCTTTTTTACTTTTATTACTGTTTCTCAGAGCCTCGGTTTCTACCATCGCTCTGCATATGCCAGTCCATGTTTCCCCACTCTCTTTTTTAAATTCATATGGACCCCCTTTACTGGCAATCCAGCGGGTCCAAGAGTTATCAAACTCCGTGGGGATCATAAGGGAGGGGGTCAGGGGGTTCCCTAGCTCGAGGTTTGCTGCCATGTTGGATTGCGATTCTTACCACGGCAGGTTCGCTTACTCACCAGATCAGCGGTCGGGGTCACCAGTGTTGTCAGATGCTACCGGTGTGGTGCTCTGCTTTCTCCTGTTGATATCACTCGGCTGCGTGCGTATGTTCCCTCTGTGTGCTGCCCCAGCTCTGCACAGATAGCTGACCCAGCAGACCCGAAGAGAACCCCCAATAACCACAGAGTCCAGTAAGATGCAAAGTCACGTCGACTAGGTTTATTGCGATCTTGGACACAATTGCAGTTCCCTGTAGGTTTCTTAGCCTAACTCAGGGCATACTACGAGAAAGTGCCTCTTGGCAAGGACCCGGCTTAGTGGCGGGACTTTCCACTCCCCCTACGGCCGGACAAAGACACTGCCCCAGGGATACGTTCTTATACACAGGTACAAACAAATTACACATCACTCCTGACGTATTAAGGTGCAACCCTTCTACGCAGCAAGGTACAACCCCTCTACGTAGTAAGGTGCCGCCTCTCACCTTGTACAGATTGGTTCGATCAAAACAACTCTATCCATCATTTTACCCTTTTGCCCCTGTCATTGGGATGGGTCGGCCTGTTCCATGTTATCTGTGTGGAATGTATACATGATATCTAGTGTTCTGTACCTTTTAGGTATGTATCTTCTTGCAGCATCAGCCCTTTCCTTGCCAGCTTCTGTGAGCAGGGCCTGCCTCTGGCTCACAGCTTAACTTTGCTTTATGCTAGCAAAGTTTTGACCATTACTTCAGTTCAGGCCTCAGGCCTCATACTGGGCCTTTATCAGGGCCTTCACTTACTACAGTCCCCCACTTTTTGTCTTTTTAAGGGGAGGATGTTTACCCATCGTCCCGGAAAAGCATAATGCATGGACTAAAGATAACCCAGTGGGCTAAACACTGTTATGTGGTTACCTTGTTTTACCATCCATACACTCATGCCCCATCTGTCTCTTTAGTCTGCACATTCCCTCGTACGACTGAGAGACAGATTTTATTATCCAATTTTATTTTTAGTCCCTTATGGTGGGCCTGGGAATGTTAGGCCCGGGACCATAACTGAGGAATGTAGTATTATGATTGAGCCTTAGAGGTACTCCCAAATAATTAATATATATGAATTATATGGATATGGCATATATATTTGTAGTGTATATGGGCATATATGTATAGTATGTATGTATACATATAACAGCACTTTATATTCAAGCATAACAATTTTTTTTTTCAATTTGTTGTTGTAGTTTGGCCCTTGTGGTACTGCAGATAGCAACCCACTTTTATTAGGGCAATTACAGTTACCATTTGTATTATTTGTATTATTATTAATAGTAGGCTGAGTGTTTTGAAATATTGGGATAGGGATTGTGATAATGTGTCCCACAGTGCTATGTATATGAGAAGTAAAACAGAAATTTGGAGTAGTGACACTACCACTGAGGCCTTTGTAATTAGTTACTACACAGTACTGTCCATTCATGTTATAGATTACCCTTATTATTGGTTGTTACCCTCTGGTAAGCTTTACTGTGCAGGAAACAGAAGTGGCTAGTTTTTCTGTTCCATTGGTTGAACTACTTTGTGATACACCAGTAGTTGCTGTAGATCCAGTTGTTTTTTATGGATGCTGTCTTCCAGATAACCTACTGAATGGACAGTAACCAATTTATTAAATATTGCTGTGTCAGGATTTAGTGTTGGTACCCAGACACTAAACAAGATTGTTTTGAATAATGTATGCCTTAGTTAGGATGCTGTGTCAGTAACCCAAATTATGACTGGTACTAACAGGGAATTTGTTTACCCAATTTGTAGTTACTATGTAACTTTGTTTCTTTACCAATTTGTTTCTCCTTGCCTTCATGTTGTTTGCTGCCATTCGTTTGATGATTTTTACCTGTGTGTTGGTTAAACAGTTTAGCAAGGTTATGCACATTGTACATGTTGTACAGCAATAATACAATACAGCAATAATATAGCAGTACAATGATAATACAGTAGTACAGCAATAATACAGTTGTTTTTACACAGTAACCAAGTTTAAATTAAATGACAGCTTATTCTGGTCCAGCTAGTGGTTTTTAGCTGATTAATTGTCCATATATGGTAGATAGAGGTGTATTTGACCAGTCTTTTATTTATAAAGCACTTCATCTTTTTTTTCTTGATGCTTGGGGGTTTCTTCACTGTATACTGAGATTATCTGGTATTTTTGTGGTGTGATATCTTCTGGTGTCTTTAGTCTGTGGGATGCAACTTAAACAGCTAGTTAGTTAACATAATACTTGGAATACCAACTTCACTTTTGTTAACTGTTTAGAAGCACAAACTTTAAAAACATTGCTTCCCATTAACATAACATAAAAGCGTATAAAATTAAACCAACTATAAAATTAAACCAAAATAAATTTTAAATATAAGTTCATACGAATACTTTGAGGGTATTTGAGGGTATACTTTCATGATGCTTTGTTATGTTTGGGAGCCAAAGGTGGAAACCTGTTGAAATTGGCTAGCTTTATGCATAAATTGTTATTTTAAAACGTTTTGGTTATGACATTCTTATAACTATATTTAAAAGTACAAACAAGTTTATAAAAAGCCCAAACAAGAAATTAACATTTTGTTAATATTATTTTTACCTTCATGTTGAGGTTTCCCCTTACAATTTTTCTTTGAATAACAAGTAAAAAAAAAACTTAAAAAGCAAAAGTGTGATTGATAAAAAATAATTTTTAATTCTTTTTGTTTGCAATTGCATTATTTGTTGAGGCAGAAATATATGTACATATATTTGTAACTGAAACCTTTTTGAACTTTGCACAAAAATTGGTGCTAATAATACTATGATTATACCCCAACCATGATCTTAAAAGAGTGTGGTACCACATATACATATATATTTTTTAAAAAGGGTATAAAATTGACTTATGTTGCAACAAAATAAAAATAATAAAAAATAGTTACGTGACACACACAACATACAACACAGGACAACACACATGACATACAGGACAAACTTACAATTAAAAACAAATGGCGCCAGAATTCTATTCATAACTATACAAAATAAGGCAACCAAAAATAAAAAATAAAAAGGGTTAAACATTTAAATAAACAAGTTATTACCTTATTTAAAACTTTTAACAAAAATTGATAAAAAATATATTATTATTTGCCAAATGTATTGTATTAATTTGGTAATAAGGAATTTTGCATTACTTTATATTTAACATTATTTTAAAACTCTGCTATATGAAAATAAGAAAAGCTCATGTTTCAAATATTAGTTAGTGGTTAGGATTAGAAGCAGAGAGTGCATTTCTGTTGCTTGGCAACCATATCTTCAAGAAAGTTAGGAATAATTCCAGCTGTTGCATTCCTGAAGGGTTAAAATAATTAATTTACTGAATTTATTTAAAGTAAAGTTTTTACCTTGTTTTCTTTTTGTTTCTTGTTTTATTCTGTTTTTAATTGCTTTATTTTTTGGAGGCTTTTGTAAAAACTCTAACTTTTAACTTTTAAAACAAAGAGAGGGAGCCGAAGTGAGGAGAGGCGGGGGAAAAGGGGGGGTGAAAAGCAACCTAGGAAGGTAGTGAGACCTGAGCTAAGAGAGATTAACTCTATCAAGGTATTTGAAAGTACAGGCAGCAGCAGCAACAAGTTTAGCAAACTGAGAAAACATATAAAGGATAAAACTTAACCGGTATGTAAAAATATTTGAGAAAGAAGGTTATATTTTCAGATATGAGCGTGGAGTGTGGTTCTGTGGGTCAAAGCAGTTGGGAACCTGCACAGTTGGGAACCGCGCCCCTGGTTTTTATCCTGGCTTTGAGAGGAGAATGGGGGTAGTTACCTGCTCTTGTAAAACCTGAATTTGTTCCCCCAATGTCTGTTGCTTTTGTGTGCATGCCAGATGGATGGCGGGAGTGCCCTTTTTTGCTGCAGTTAACTGTTTTGGGGCAACTNGCTCTGTGAACTGTTTTATATTTTCCTTCATTTGATTTACCAATTCAGTGAAAGTATTGTTTGCTACTCTTTCCTTCTGTGCACTTACTTGTCCCGTTCTGACAGGCACCAGTCTAGGTCTCAGTTTAAGTTTAACTGGAACCTGGCTTTTATCGTAAGATGGTGGTTGCGGTGTGGTAGCCCCTGCCCATGGGTCATGACAGGATGTTTTAACAGAGTCATTCCACATGTCCCCATTGCAACATCCATCCCAACTGTCCCATGTTCCATCTCTTATCTTGGCAAGAGCCACCTGTTTCCATTTCTGTCCCCATGCCTCAGGCACTGTAACAGCACTTGAAGCACGCTGAACCCCAGAGGACGGCACTTTTTGCTTTTGCAGGTTTTCTACAGCTGTTTCCAATTTTTTATTTTCCTGCTTCACTTGCTCGAACATATCATGAGTTTGGACCGCCTGTTGCCCTGCTAACAGAGCTTGGGCTTTCGAGTGCTCGACTGCCCGGGTTACCTCTTCTACTTCTCCTGTTTTTTCTGTTACTTGTTTGGCCAGCATGCTGTCTGAGCCACCTCACTGCCATAGACATGAGTTGCAAAACTCTTGCTTTTTTACTTTTATTACTGTTTCTCAGAGCCTCGGTTTCTACCATTGCTCTGCATATGCCAGTCCATGTTTCCCCACTCTCTTTTTAAAATGCATATGGACCCCCTTTACTGGCAATCCAGCGGGTCCAAGAGTTATCAAACTCCATGGGGATTATAAGGGAGGGGATCAGGGGGTTCCCTAGCTCGAGGTTTGCTGCCATGTTGGATTGCGATTCTTACCATGGCAGGTTCGCTTACTCACCAGATCAGTGGTCGGGGTCACCAGTGTTGTCAGATGCTACCGGTGTGGTGCTCTGCTTTCTCCTGTTGATATCACTCGGCTGCGTGTGTGTGTTCCCTCTGTGTGCTGCCCCAGCTCTGCGCAGATAGCTGACCCAGCAGACCCGAAGAGAACCCCCAATAACCACAGAGTCCAGTAAAATGCAAAGCTACGTCGAGTAGGTTTCTTGCGACCTTGGATACAATTGCAGTTCCCTGTAGGTTTCTTAGCCTAACTCAGGGCATACTACGAGAAAGTGCCTCTGGGCAATGGACCCAGCTCAGTCAGTGGCGGGACTTTCCACTGCCCCCTCGGCTGGACAAAGGCACCGCCCCAGGGATACATTCTTATACACAGGTACAAACAAGTTACACATCCCTCCTGACGTATTGAGGTGCAACCCTTCTACGCAGCAAGGTACAACCCCTCTACGTAGTAAGGTGCCGCCTCTCACCTTGTACAGATTGGTTCGATCAAAACAACTCTATCCATCATTTTACCCATTTGCCCCCGTCATTGGGATGGGTCGGCCTGTTCCATGTTATCTGTGTGGAATGTATACATGATATGTAGTGTTCTGCACCTTTTAGGTATGTATCTTCTTGCAGCATCAGTCCTTTCCTTGCCAGCTTCTGTGAGCAGGGCCTGCCTCTGGCTCATAGCTTAACTTTGCTTTATGCTAGCAAAGTCTTGACCATTACTTCAGTTCAGGCCTCAAGCCTCATACTGGGCCTTTATCAGGGCCTTCACTTACTACAGTATCAAATTGGGTAACGAATGTGAGAGAGCCCAAACAGCAAAAATTAAGATGTTTGTACACCAATGCGAGAAGCCTAGGTAACAAAATGGAGGAATTGGAGCTCCTGGTCCGATAGTAAAAGGTTTTTTAGCCATATAAATAGGAAGAAAACCAAGAAAGAAGAAGTGGGACCACTTAAAACTGTAGATGGTGTGGAGATTAAGGATAATCTAGGCATGGCACAATATCTAAATGAATATTTTGCTTCGGTCTTTAATGAGTCTAATGAAGGGTTTAGGAATAGTGGCAGCATGACTGATGGGAATAAAGGGGGGGGGTAGACATTACAGTATCCAAGGTAGAAGCAAAACTCGAACAGCTTAACGGGAGTAAATTGGGCGGCCCGGATAACCTTCATCCTAGAATATTAAAGGAACTGGCGAGTGAAATTGCAAGCCCGTTAGCGATAATTTTTAATGAATCTGTAAACTCGGGGGTTGTACCGTTTGACTGGAGATTAGCTAATATAGTTCCTATTTTCAAGAAGGGGAAAAAAGGTGACCCGGGTAACTACAGGCCTGTTAGTTTAACTTCTGTAGTATGCAAAGTCATGGAAAAATTATTGAAGGAGAAAGTAGTTAAGGACCTTGAGGTCAATGGCAATTGGGACAAATTACAACATGGTTTTACGAAGGGTAGATCGTGCCAAACCAACCTGATCTCCTTCTTTGAGAAAGTAACAGATTCTTTAGACAAAGGAAATGTGGTGGATCTAATATACCTCGATTTCAGTAAGGCGTTTGATACGGTACTGCATGAAGAATTATTGGTTAAATTGGAAAGGATGGAGATCGATATGAAAATCCAGAGGTGGATAAAGAACTGGTTAAAGGGGAGACTGCAGCGGGTCGTACTGAAAGGTGAACTGTCAGGTTGGAGGGAGGTTACCAGTGGAGTTCCTCAAGGTTCGGTTTTGGGTCCAATTTTATTTAATCTATTTATTACTGACCTCGGAACCAAAAGTAGGAGTGGGCTGATAAAGTTTGCGGATGACACAAAGTTGGGAGGTATTGCCAATTCGGAAAAGGATCGGGATATCCTGCAGGGAGATTTGGATGACCTTGTAAACTGGAGTAATAGTAATAGGATGAAATTTAATAGTGAGAAGTGTAAGGTTATGCATTTAGGGATGACTAACAAGAATTTTAGTTATAAGCTGGGGACGCATCAGTTGGAAGTAACGGAAGAGGAGAAGGACCTCGGAGTCCTGGTTGATCGCAGGATGACTATGAGTCGGCAATGTGACGTGGCCGTAAAAAAAGCTAATGCGGTCTTGGGATGCATTAGGCGAGGTATTTCTAGTAGAGATAAGGAGGTGCTAGTCCCGTTATACAAGGCATTGGTGAGACCTCATTTGGAGTACTGTGTGCAGTTCTGGTCTCCCATGTTTAAGAAGGATGAATTCAAACTGGAACGGGTACAAAGAAGGGCCACTAAGATGATCCAAGGAATGGAAAGACTGTCGTATGAAAGGAGACTTGAGGAGCTCGGTTTGTTTACCTTAACCAAAAGAAGGCTGAGGGGAGATATGATTGCTCTCTTTAAATATATCAGAGGGATAAATACCAGGGAGGGAGAGGAATTATTTCAGCTCAGTACTAATGTGGACACAAGAACAAATGGATATAAATTGGCCGTCGGGAAGTTTAGGCTTGAAATTAGACGAAGGTTTCTAATCATCAGAGGAGTGAAGTTCTGGAACAGCCTTCTGAGGGAAACAGTGGGTGCGAAAGACCTCTCTGGCTTTAAGATTAAGCTTGATAAGTTTATGGAGGGGATGGTTTGATGGGATAACGTAATCTTAGTCAATAGGTCAATAACGTGCCATCACTGGTAATTAGTACCACGGGTCAACGACGGGATATTAAAAGTCTTTTTGCTGAGTGTCTGGCTGGAGAGTCTTGTCCGCATGCTCGGGGTTCAGCTGATCGCCATATTTGGGATCGGGAAGGAATTTTCCTCCAGGGTAGATTGGCAGAGGCCCTGGAGGTTTTTCGCCTTCCTCCGCAGCATGGGGCAGGTGTCGCTTGCTGGAGGATTCTCTGCAACTTTTAAGTCTTTAAATCATGATTTGGGGACTTCAACAGCTGGGTCAAGGGAGAGAATTATTCCAGGAGTGGGTGGGTCAGCTTTTTTGGCCTGCATCATGCGGGAGGTCAGACTAGATGATCATAATGGTCCCTTCTGACCTTAAAGTCTATGAGTCTATATTCCACCAGATAGTCCAAAGTATCCAATCCACTAGTGGTAGCGAGATAATGCATTTAATACTAAAATTTCATCTAGGAAGGTTGGTGGGTACATGAATGGTCAGATGCACCTGAATTTCCTTGAATCAGATATCAACCCATCTTCAGTTCTTTTATGTACAGTATGTTAGTTTCCTTTTCACAGGAAATACTTTGTGAAGAAGCATGTGATCATTAATATGGGCACAACCAGAAAAAGGAAGATTCATGCTTGCATTAACAATCTCATTTTCAAGGAGGATTACTCTCATATGGAAAGATCAATGAAGGTATTATTAAATCTACTAGCCCTTTTGCTTTCCTCTGCAAAGCTGATATTGCCAATTATTTTAAAGATGTCCAATTCTAATTTTAGTGGAATATTTTTAGCTTGAAGTGGGGATAGGTTGAATATTTTATAGCAAGCTAGGTTCTGAAACAGTTCTAAACTATGTAATACCTCATATAAAGTTATTGCGCTAAAAGCAATCATTTTAATAACAATCCATCTCACTATCAATTTTGTCAACTATATAGACTTCCCCTACCCCCCCAATAAATGCTTTCCTCTTTCCCTCTGAAGAAAACAAACAAACAAACTGTGAATCAATTTACCCTGGTTTGCTAATATTTCCATACCAATTCTAATTCTGGTGTATTTGAATACTCTAGTTCATATGCTACCTCAAGCAACTGGTTGGCTCCTTCCCCTTTACTATGTAATACATATATTTGTCTCTCCAAAGTTTGATCAAATATGTTACACACAAATACATAAGACAGTAGACAGTGAATGGCTTGTATTGTACTACTTAGGGTCAGACTCACTTGTATGTTCTTGTTGTTCTGGAGCGGCAAATCAATAAAAAACCCTAGTGAAACAAGTCAGTTTAAGCTGGATTTACAGCAGCTTTGTACAGCCAGAACAATGCAAAACAGTCACAGGATACTAGTAAATTTGGCTGCTAATATATCTTTGAATATACTATTATAAATCTGAGCTAATTTTTTTGAAGTTTACCATTTCCCCTGACTTCTGGGTAAGGTATGTGTGTGGGTGATTTTGTGAGCATTGTTGTGAGTAGGTGTTGAACCAGGGCTCTCCAGAATAAAAAGCATGGGCTTTTACTTATAACTTATAACTTGAGCTAAGGTATGAAGCAGAGTCCTGTCCTCTATGGATCAGACCCAAAGGGAGACATGTAACACACCTGGTTATAATTCCTCACTTTCAGCTTGTAGAGAGGGTCTTAGCACATTCCTCTAGTTCATGAGTACTGATTAAGAAAGGGGGAGCTTCCTATCTTTCACTCTTTCTTTGATCCTCTTCTTCCTCTCTCCCTCATATTTGACATCTACATATTTAAAGATTGCCGGATAAATAGTACCATAGGAATCTCTTGAACCAGGTCAGTCAAAGCAAACCTTTAATAATCCATTTCACACTTATGGTTGGCAATGTAAACTTGGCCTCATAATGTATCTTTAGCTAGCTAGATAGATGATATGAAATTTCACTGACATATATGTGTCAGTAAAATATATCCTATATTATATTTGTGTGCAATGGCTTTGATAAAATGTAGGCTTTCCCATACAGGTGTAGATTTAGGATTAGGCTTTTCAGTAAGTGTCTTGAATGCTGAGGGAAAAATGCAGAAGTCTTGGTACTGTGAAGGCATAACAACTGTGGTATGTTGAAAACTGTGCTGAAAATTGTAAGTTACTGTGACCCTGGGAGTCCCTCAATGCCAGCTAGCAATGGGCCCATCATATTGTAACTCACATAAGGCCTGACACACTCATTGTCCCCACATACTGTTGTCATAATATATCTCTCAAAGGTGTCATGTAAGGTATCATATGTAAACTGGTGACATGATGGTCCCCAAAATCATTGTGTGACATATATATGGATTTTATACAATGAGTTATTGGTGTGTGCTGGAAATAATATTCTTAAAATGTTTTTGACAAGCAGAACAGAAATCTAGCCTGCCCTACACAAAGGAATGTGTATTTACCTGTGTCAGGCTTGGTTACAGGTAATAGACAATAGAAGTACATTTACATATAAGTTAAACAAAGTCATCAAGATAAGCAACTGAGAGCGAAAACCGTTTAACAATTATACCAGGGGACAGAATCTGTACCCCAGGAAACCTTCCTGGCTCTTGAGGCAGAGACAATGGACTTTAAAAAATATAAAGGTAGTGAAAAGACTTTTTAGTTATCCATCACTGAGGGGACAATAGGGTAGAGCACCCTTTGAGCCTATGAAAGCAGGATCCTCTTGACTTGAAAGGCTAGTGAGAAACTGCTTAGGCAAAGATTGTAACTTGCTAAAATTAAGTTTTAGTCACAGAATACCTATTTTGCTTTGTTTGTAATCATACCTGCCTTCTATTCCAACTATCACTTAAATCTCTATTCTTTCTTAATAAACTCATTTTTGTTTTATTACAAAACCATCTCAGTGCTGTGTATTAAACTATAAGATGAGTCCTTGGCTAGCCAGACAAGCTGGGGCATACTCTGTCTCCTTACTATGCACTGGAATTTGCTTTATGGGGCAGGAAATCTCTGGTTGTTCAAGTGTTACTGTAGGGGCTTGGTCCAGTGACAGGGACTGTACATTGCAGAGAGACGTCTCTGGGGAACTCAGGAATTGGGATACACAGAGGGGTAAAACAGGAGCTCACAATTCTGGGTACTCTGAGCAGTACTTCACAGCTATCACTTTAAATTCCCTGCAGTTTTCCTGGTCCTGCTTGCAAGCTCTTCAGGGAAGTGCATGATCTGGGTCCAACAGCAGGCAGTTTGCTATGAGCCAGCCTATAGGAAGATGAGATGAGTTATGCATCTGTATCTTAGGTATCAGCCTAATTTCTCTGTCTCTCTGATTTTGCTTCATGTGTGTTAACGTTCTGGAGCCTAAGAAATAAAGTAGTGCTATGTTTCACCCTTCCAGCAACAGTATTTATTTTTTTATCAAATGTCTTTATTCGTGTGCTGGGAACATAACACAAAGTGATCATCATAGATTTTGCCCCTATATTGTCCTAGCATATTGCTTCTACAGACCTAGATCCTACTGTACCATTTGAACAGCCGGAGATTTCCTGTCCCGTAAAGCAAATTCCAATCAATAGTAATGAGTAGCTGTGACATAGCTTCTCTTTGCCCACAGGACAACTAGAATCTTCAAGACTCCAGGACTGTGTACTGTATAAAAATTCAGTGGAGGAGGTATGCACAAAGACTATGTTTCAGATCCTCAGCTTCATGGTAGGCAATTGAGAAGAATCCAGTTGTGGCTCCCTCATCATGGAATAAGTTTGAAAATGAATTTCTTCAGAGCAATCCAGGGGCCATCATGTCAGTTGAAAATAGTCCCATTAGCACTCTAGCTATATCCTCCTTCACCTACAACATATGCTTTGTATCAAAGGCTGGAGGGAGAGGGTGGTGTAGGAGCCAACTATGCTGACTGTTTTCTACATGCGGACTTCCTCATTCAGGGAGAATTCCTGAATGAGGTAATCTGGAAGCTCTGTAAATCCTTCAAACCAACTGAGTGGCCCAAAGAGGGTTGAGTGAAAGAGGAAAGTCTGATCCTAAATTTTATTTTTTAATTCAGTGCACAATATGCATAACACATTTTAAAAAGCATTAGCTGTATTTTGGTAGCTAAAGAATACAAGGTAAGCATATGTATAATACTTTATGTACTGTACACCACTGTCTACAGAGGAATGTCACTTCAGATCTAGTAGAAGCCAAATCAGTTCATGCAAGTCAATTAATTCTTCTATTCTCATTTTTCTTTTAGGACATAATATCCTTCCAAACTCAGGTTAATTGACTTGGCAGTTCGGTTCAGGTCAGCAGGAGGAAAGCCTACAGTTCTGTCCTTCACCAGCAGGTTTTATTGCAGCAGTGGGATATTTCAAGAGATTATAAGGATTTGGGTGAAATAATTTGTGAAAGAAAAGGATTCAATAAACCTTTTAAAATGGGTCTTCTACGAGTTGGGATTTGATCTATTTACCACATAGTCAAGACTGCTTTTAGATAAATTATCCTGATAAAGATTTTATTTTTTTCCTCTTTTTAGTATGATCATCTGTTGAAAAGCACTTCTTCTGGGTTATCTATCTTTTTGCCTCTAGGACTGTTGTCCCTAGGACTGCTTTTACAGAGGATTTGATCAATTTGTCCTATCCAGATGAAGGTACAGTATGCATGATGATAATACCTTTTGTATCTGCCATCTGTTCTATAATTCACTGCTATCTATTGTACCATTTCTTACCTTAATATAATTCAAAAGTCAAACATAGGCTTTTTATACTACATTTTGCTTTCAAGAGAAAATGCTAGTTCTCTCCCACCTTTTTATGTACTTCCAGATCTTTGCTACTGGAAGTGTTGGCAGTTGCAACATTATTTTCAGCAATTCCTTGACCTTTTGAAGAATTGTATGTTTCCCTTTGAGATCAATAACCATCTAGTGACAAAGTAGGGGGAATCAACCTTGTATGACTAGAAAAGGATCTGCTGTAGTCAGCAATTGGTACACAAGTTTAAAAACCTAGGTGTAAAAATATCCATAGTGCACTATAGTGCATATTATTCAAGTTTATTCAAGGTTAAACTTCTTCCCTACTATTATTTTTTTTTTTATTTAGTCAAACCAATTACTAGAGCTATGTGAAATTCTGCATTTCCTTTTTGTCAGATTTCATGGGAACTCTGTACCCAGTTTTGCTTCCCATAAATTCATACCATTGAAATTTCATTCTGAGTTTCAAATTTGAGCAAAACAAAAGATTAACTGAAAACAAAAGTTGGCCTTACTTTGTTTGCAGGTAGGCTCAGGTTAGTGAAACTTGATGAAACTCTTTCAAGTTTCAGGTTGCACTGGTTTGGGGGTTTTGCTTTGACAATTTTGCACAGTTCTCTCACTTACATCTATGAAACAAAATCTGTGAGAAATACTGCATGCCATAGGATGTGCCAACTAGTGGTAGAAAAATTATACTTATTAATGGCCATGAAGCACAACAGGTTGAATTATTCATAAGCTGAGTCATCTTTGTCTGCTGGTATTGTTTTTAGAGGCACTTCCTGACAGATATATGCAAACTATTCAAAAGGAAGCATGTCTTCAGAGTGCTCAGTCTTTGTGTTTTTGCTACATATGTTACTGTAAACTCTTAAAAAAAAAATAAAGCAGGTTTGATGCAAATAACAGCAAAGATCCCACACATATGAGTAACTCCTATCAATGGATTGCAGTGTCATTGATACAGTACATGCATGATATATTTTTTTCTGGGCTAGTTGCCCTGGACTATAATCCGGAAATGGGAGTTTTCAAACAAGAATTTTTAATCATTTTATTTGTTAAACCTCATTTATTTATCTATTTTTTTAAAATCTATTTTGTTTATAAGACACCTGTAGGCTAAATTAGAATGGTGGCCATTAAAAAGTTATCATGTTGGCAAAATTCTTGCCAAACGCCTCACATTGGTATCTGCCATTACCATAGTTTTCCCCTAGAATTAGAATAGGAATATACTGGTAATTGTATTAGAGATGGTTGGCAAAGGTTCACTTTTTGAAGGTTTCCAGTGCACATAAGAGCAATTTCTACTGTGCAATTTAAATATTTATAACAAATTTTCTACATTAACAATACATAAAAATATAAAACATTATTGAAAGATTTTTTAAATGTACCATTTTCTTTCATTAGAAGAATGGGGTCATGTGATTAAAGCACCAGGCCAGGACAGAGGAAATCTGTGTTCGAATCCTGGTTCCGCCACAGATCTCTTGGGTGACCTTGGGCAAGCCCTTCCATCATTCTGTGCTTCAGATCCCCATCTTTAAAACGGGGATAATATTGATACTCCCTTCCTCCCACCCTTTTGACTATCTTGTTTATTTAAATGGTAAGCTCTTCAGGATGGGGACTATCTCTCTCTCTCTCTCTCTCTCTCTCACACACACACATTATGTAATTTTACAGTGGCTATCATTTTACATATTGGGGTCCTGATTTCAGTTTGATCCTTTAGGCACTACCATAATACATACAATATATAATATTTTTTAAAAAAAACCAAATACTGACGTATCAAAGTGTCTGGTTGTACATGGCCAGGTGAAAGGAGCCTCTCCTACTCTTGCAGATGTATGCCAGATATACTTGATTAGGAATTTTCCCTTGAAATGACTTTCTGATGAAAAAATCTCTTTTTTGAAAAATCAAAATTTTCTCTAGGAAAAATTCAATTCTGAAAAAAAACAAACCTATTAGGAAACTCAAAATGATGGCTGAGACCTGGATCTTGTCAATTTCATTTTCTGCCCACAGGGAGAAAGTCAAATTGACAAGGCCTTTCCAGACAAGCAGCTGTCCAGCTGAATAATTCCATTTTGTTAGTCCCAAATCATTTATTTTCTAGAAATCCCTTCCTGTTAATCAAAAATGTTTTTTTTTAATTTATCCTGATCTGATATGACAACTTTTCAAAAAAAAAAAAGAATCGCCCCCCCGGAAGGGATTACCATTTTCTGGCCAGCGGCCATCCCCGCCTTTGCACACTCTCAATAAGTTAAACTGGTGTTCATGCAGCCTGAGGAATCTGCATATCTTTCTCAGGCATGTATACTGCAGCCTGCTGAAGCACCCTTGCTCTAGTGGGCACTCCCCTATTATTGCTAGAGAATTCTGGTAAAATCACTCAGGATGCTTCCAGGAACTCATACTAGGGCACACAGTGGTGGGTATGTCCAAACAGTTGTAATATAGCTCCACAGGTTTGGATAAACCACAATTAATTTTCCTTTTAGTTGGACGATTTCTACATTGGAAAGAAAATCAAACTAACCTGCTCTTTATTTTGTTTTTGTTCCATTGTTTAAACAGTTAAAGGGAAAATATAAATAGCTGCAAAATTTTGCCTGTCAGATAGAGTCTGAATATGAAGCTATTCTGTTCAGACTGAAGCAACTGTCATATCGCCAAGCCTTGAGTTTTCAATAATCCTACACAATTGGAACTGGCCACAGAATTTTTAATCAGCTGCAAAATGGATGGTAATTGTTTTATTCAAAATGCTGCACTGGCATCCTCTAGAAGAGACTTGGGCCAAGATTTTCAAACATGGGTTTCGGCAGTCTGGTTCCTAAATCCATTCTGACTGTAGTGGAGGCTTTTGGGAACTCACCACTTTTGAAAACTAAGCCACTATTTAGGTGCTTAAGTATAGATGTGAATGCATACATTTAAATATCCATTTTTTTTAAACACTTGGCCATGACTCTTTCAACACTGGACATTTGATGGAGCAACCATATGTGGTATTAGAAGCTGTATTTTTAAGGGCCGAGGTAAAGAGTCTGGGCAGGAGACTGTGAATCTCTTGCTACTATGCACAGCCAGCTGGAACCAGGCACTGAATAAAGTAGAGCTCTTGAAAGCACTTTAAATACTGTACGATCAATGAACACACACCATATGCCATAGCTCAGTATTTAGAGACAACGGGTGAAATTCTGCCCCCACTGAAGTCAATAACAAAACTTTCACTGACTTCAGTGGGGCTAGCATTTCACTCAACATCTCAGATTCATGCTACTCATTCATGAATTGCCACTTCATAAAATGGTGACAAATATTTTAATATACTAAATGAAGAAAGAAAGGGAAAGGGGAGAAACACACCTAAGATGAGAGAATGTTAAAACGGAATCAAAGTGAAGTGATTTTATTAAAGAAAATAAAAGATTTAAAAACTGGCTACTCCTCCACATCAAAAAGAAAGAAAGTGCCAGTCAGAAGAATACACTGCGACACTCTGTTTAAATGGATTTTCAATAATGATGCTATATAAAATGATAATTTAAAAGATTTTTAGAGGAATTTTTTCCTCTTCCCACGCATTCATATCAGACAAGAAAATGCTAAGGGAAATGACAGCCTTTGGGTGTCTCTTCAATAATGTAATTTTTAAACTGAATATCATTTAACACAAGGAAGAACACTCTTCATGGATAACCCTTGAATAATTCTGCATTTATTGTCCACCCAAATGTCTCACTGAAATTAGTTAATACATTAATTAGTAGAAATGAATTAAATTAACAAAATTTAGTGGGAGTTCAGGGTGTTAAAGGAAGGCAGAAGGAACCCATAATATTGAGTTCTGTGTCACCAGACATGAGGCTGTTCTGTTGATATGGAGCTGATTATCTTGTTCTTTGTTTGTGTGGGTTTTTTTGGGGGGGGGTGTTGTGTTTGTTTTGGGTTTTTTTGGTAGCAACTTCTTCCTAGTCAGTAATATTAAGGAGTACAAAATGAAAAATCCAGGAAATAATGGCCTTTGAATTTTTATAAATAATGCCTCCGTCTCTAATGTCTGTTAAAATATACTCAAGCACTTTTGATTTAAAATTTGGACTTTGTTTTTCATTATCTCAGTTCCCTAGGGGGTATTTTGTTATCTACATACATTAGGATTTGATATGGTGACTACATTACAGTATGCCATGTCACAAAAACCACTGATGGTTGTCAAATGCATCTCTTAAAGTATACAGTCCTATAGATCTGATAGAAAGCTGAAACTATGCTAACTCTATCTCAACAAGTGTGGCTTTAATATATATATTAAATATATATTTACATTACAGGGATGGCATTCATTCAATTCCTTTTGTCCATCTGCAATGTATGACCCTGAGTATAACAGATTTTGAATATCTAAGGTATTATGAAAGGAAAAACAGAATATATCTTTATTATGTTGGCCATTAGTAAAAACATACTGTGATTAGGAGGATTTTTGAAGCACAGCATACACAAATTTTGGGTGGGGGAAAGAATGTTTGTATAACTGCAGTATCTTAAGCTGATATAAAACCTTTTCCAAACAGAAAATAAAAGCAATTAAAATTGCAAAACACAACTGTAGTAACAAATAAATGTAAATATGATTCACCGAATTTTGCCCACTTTATTTATGCTGAGATCAATTGAACCATCTGAGGAGGAAGATCCTACTCAGCCTGAGTAGAGTGTAGAATTGGGCCTTATACGTATCATGTAACTCAGTCACTACAAACATATTTACAATTTAAGATCAGATTCTGCAACCCAGAAATGGTCTCATAGCACCTTACTGCAAAAGTAATCTAATTAGACTCATAGACTTTAAGGTCAGAAGGGACCATTATGATCATCTAGTCTGACCTCCCGCATGATGCAGGCCAAAAAAACTGACCCACCCACTCCTGGAATAATTCTCTCCCTTGACTCAGCTGTTGAAGTCCCCAAATCATAATTTAAAGACTTCAAGTTTCACAGAATCCTCCAGCAAGTGACCCCTGCCCCATGCTGCAGAGGAAGGCGAAAAACCTCCAGGGCCTCTGTCAATCTACCCTGGAGGAAAATTCCTTCCCGACCCCAAATATGGCGATTAGATGATCCCTGAGCATGCGGGCAAGACTCTCCTTCCAGACACTTAGGAAAAAGACTTTTAATATCCCATCATTGACCCATGGTACTAATTACCATTGATGGCACGTTATTGACCTATTGGCTAAGATCACGATATCCTATCAAACCATCCCCTCCATAAACTTATCAAGCTTAATCTTAAAGCCAGAGAGGTCTTTCGCCCCCACTGTTTCCCTCGGAAGGCTGTTCCAGAATTTCACTCCTCTGACGGTTAGAAACCTTCGTCTAATTTCAAGCCTAAACTTCCCGACGGCCAATTTATATCCATTTGTTCTCGTGTCCACATTAGCACTGAGCGGAAATAATTCCTCTCCCTCCTTTGTATTTATCCCTCTGATATATTTAAAGAGAGCAATCATATCTCCCCTCAGCCTTCTTTTGGTTAAGGTAAACAAACCGAGCTCCTCAAGTCTCCTTTCATACAACAGTCCTTCCATTCCTCGGATCATCCTAGTGGCCCTTCTTTGTACCCATTCCAGTTTGAATTCATCCTTCTTAAACATGGGAGACCAGAACTGCACACAGTACTCCAAATTGAGTTCCAGGGGGCTTGTCTTGTTGTAAAGTACTATTCAATATGAGTAAAAGTATCAGCATTTAACCCTTAGTAATCACAGCAAAATATAGAATACATTTGATCTGATGATATACTGGTTTTTGTTTTACTAGCTTCATATAGGTTACTGCAATCTTTACAAAAGCTGACACACTGTAACCTTACACTACCTATGGTTTTGGCTGATGATGCATCATTAAATGGGTGGAGCACTTTCCTCACATTTGTCAAGGGTTAAATCCGATAGACCAGTTGAATTTTCATTGGGCATAAAAGGCACCTACAGAGGAAAACAATTTGCAGGTAGACAAGGAAATGTTAACAGTAATGTTTGGAATAAATACATTTTATCAGCATTTCTATTGGCACCCTACAAGGTAGCATGTAGTAGAATAAGAATTGAGCTCCAGCATGCAATCTAACCCCACTGTCTCAATTCATAGCTTTTTCAATAAATTTATTAAGAGCAGAAATTTACCATGATTTGTCTCAATGCAGAGGTGATTTTTTTTATATAGCCATTTTGAGAGTAATTGAAGCGTACAAAAAAGATACAAAATATTCTCTCTCTTGAAAATGCACATATGGATAATTCAGCAATGGCAAAATGTAGAAATATCTAACTCAGCTCATTCAGTAGGTCTAATGAAGAAGAAAGAAGATTTTTTTTTTAAAAAGTGGTTCAATAGAATTTGCTGTTAATATTTTGATCCTCCTAAAAAGTTAGAGTAGCTTCGAACTTTTGGGGGTACTATGAATAACTTTGGGTTACTTCATATTTCTGTCCTCTGGTGTCCATGCCTTGTCGTGGCCGGACAGCTTGCGTGCTCTAACAATCTCCAGTCTGTGTCGGTGGGGGCTTTTTGCTTCTGGTAGGTTCAACCATGCCGGATTGGTCTGAGGGGGAGGGGCCAGACAAAACATACACCCTGGTCCTCCAGGTTGGGGGTTAGGCACAGGGCTAACAACCCTGTCCCATAAAAAAACAAAATATGTTACAGAAACAGCAGTGGAGAAAGGGACCATTACTGTGTGTGATGGCCTTCAAGAGTCAATGACCCGTATGACTGCCAGTGGTGAAAGCCAAAAGGAAGCCACTGGCATGGAGACTGAAGTGCTCAACACCAAGAAACGTATGGACAATGTACAAAACAGGTAAGCTAGCTCAGGTCACAGCAGAGATGAGAAACTACCACATACACATCCTGAGTGTCAGTGAGAGCAGATGGATGGGATCAGGAAGATTAACAAAAGCCTCGGGAGAAACTCTGCTGTATTCTGGAAAGGATGATGGACAACACAATGAGGGTGTTGCCATCTTTTTGAAGAAGGGAGTGGAGCATTTCCTGCTTGAATGGAAGTCCATCAGCAGCAGATTTATGAGAGCCAGATTGAAAGGGAAACAGAATAATATTACCCTGATTCAGTGCTATGCTCCAATAAATGACAGTGATGAAAAACAAAGGACAAATTTTACCTTACATTATAGGTGGAGTTAGAGAGAGAGTACCATGCTACGACCTAACTATCATCATGGGAGACCTGAATGCCAAGGTCGGTAGGGACAAGACATGGATGTATCACCATGAATGAAAACAGAGAGAGGCTGGTTGATTTCTGCAATATGAAAGACCTAGTCATTGGCGGAACTCTATTCCAACATCGTGAAATCCACAAGCTGACATGGTGTTCTATAAATGGCAGAGATAAGAACCAGATTGACCATATGATGATAAATGGCAAATGGCAATGCTCACTGACAGATGTGAAAGTGAGAAGGGGATCAGATGTTGTCAGCAATCACCACCACTGGTGACAGCCTCCACCAAGCTAAAACGGAGAAGTGTGGGTCCACCAAAAAAGGGACATAGACGTTATGACATTGACAAGCTAAAGTCCCCTGAAATACAGAAAGCCTTCATTCTGCAATTAAAGAACAGGTTTCAGGCACTTGCATACCTTAATTAAAAGGAGGGGAAATGCAGATGAGGAGATCAACAAGAAGTGGGACAAAGTAACAACAATCTATAAACAGAGCAGTGAAGCCTGTCTAGGCTAAAGACAGAATTAAAGAAAGGAGTTGATTACGTCCATCACATGGAACACCATAGAAATCAGACGAGCCCTGAAGAAAAAAGTTTTAGACACAAAATCCCAGAAGCTAACAGACAAATACCACAAGCAGTATAGCAAGACACACAGGGAGGTCCAAAGCCCTGTGAGAGCAGACAAATTACATTATATTGATAATTTGGCAACACAAGCAGAGGATGTAGCTGCTCATGGTGAACAAGGAACTGTCAACAAAATGACGTGGCTTATCAGTGGTAAATGGCAGACACCAACAAACACTCTCATCAGGGACAAACAAGGCCACCTACTGACAACAGGAAAAAGTACAAGAAATGCGCTGGACAGAGCATTTAAAAGAATTGCTGAACAGGGAGCCATCCCAAGAGGAAGCAAACATCTGGGAGGTAGAAGAAGATCTTGATATCAACACAGACACCCCAATTAAGGAAGAGATCATTCAAGCCATCAAATCTTTAAAAAATGGGAAAGCTCCTGGCAATAATGACTTGAATGCAGAATTATTCAAGGTAAATCCTAAGTTAGTAGCATCTATCCTGGCCCCTCTATTTACATCGGTCTGGGAAAGGGAAAACGTGCCAGATGAGTGGCCCAATGGGGTTATAGTGAAGATACCAAAGAAAGGAACTCTCAGTGATTGTAATAACTGGTGTGGTATCACACTTTTATCTGTGCCAAGCAAGGTATTGTGTAAGATTATAGTCCAGCGTATATCAGCGGCAGTTGATAGTGTTCTCAGAAAAGAGCAAGCCGATTTTTTGTAAGGGAGTGGATGCACAGACCAGATCATCACTCTATGAAGCATAGTAGAACAATGTTTAGAGTCTAAATAATAAGATGGGTGAACTAGAGTGCCTCGTGATATAGGAGGATATTGATGTAATAGGCATCACAGAAACCTGGTGGACTGAGGACAATCAATGGGACACAATCATTCCGGGGTACAAAATATATCGGAAGGACAGAACAGGTCGTGCGGGGGGGGGGGGGGGGGGGGGAATGGCACTTTATGTGAAAGAAAATGAAGAATCAAATGAAGAAAAAATCTTAAGTGAATCCACATGTTCCAAAAAATCTCTATGGATAGTAATTTCATGCTCTAATAAGAATATAACATTAGGGATCTATTATCGACCACCTGACCAGGACAGTGACAGTGATGATGAAATGCTTAGGGAAATTAGAGAGGCTATCAAAATTAAGAACTCAATAATAGTGGGGGATTTCAATTATACCCATATTGACTGGGAACATTTCACTTCAGGATGAAATGCAGGGACAAAATGTATCTATACTTTAAATGACTGCTTCTTGGAGCAGCTGGTACAGGAACCCACAAGGGGAGAGGCAACTCTAGATTTAGTCCTGAGTGGAGCACAGGAGCTGGTCCAAGAGGTAACTATAACAGGACCGCTTGGAAAGAACATCTCAACAGCCCAACACTGTGGCATTTAATTTCAAAAAGGGGAACTACGCAAAAATGAGGGGGTTAGTTAAACAGAAATTAAAAGGTACAGTGACTAAAGTGAAATCCCTGCAAGCTGCATGGGCGCTTTTTAAAGACACCATAATAGAGGCCCAACTTCAATGTATACCCCAAATTAAGAAACACAGTAAAAGAACTAAAAAAGAGCCACCGTGGCTTAACAACCATGTAAAAGAAGCAGTGAGAGATAAAAAGACTTCCTTTAAAAAGTGGAAGTCAAATCCTAGTGAGATAAATAGAAAGGAGCATAAACACTGCCAAATTAAGTGTAAAAATGTAATAAGAAAAGCCAAAGAGGAGTTTGAAGAACGGCTAGCCAAAAACTCAAAAGGTAATAACAAAATGTTTTTTAAGTATATCAGAAGCAGGAAGCCTGCTAAACAACCAGTGGGGCCCTTCGATGATCAAGATACAAAAGGAGCGCTTAAAGACGATAAAGTCATTGCGGACAAACTAAATGGATTCTTTGCTTCAGTCTTCATGGCTGAGGATGTTAGGGAGATTCCCAAACCTGAGCCGGCTTTTGTGGGTGACAAATCTGAGGAACTGTCACAGATTGAAGTGTCATTAGAGGATGTTTTGGAATTAATTGATAAACTTAACATTAACAAGTCACCGGGACCAGATGGCATTCACCAAAGAGTTCTGAAAGAACTCAAATGTGAAGTTGCGGAACTATTAACTATGGTTTGTAACCTGTCCTTTAAATCAGCTTCTGTACCCAATGACTGGAAGATAGCTAATGTAACACCAATATTTTAAAAGGGCTCTAGAGGTGATCCCAGCAATTTCAGACAGGTAAGTCTAATGTCAGTACCGGGCAAATTAGTCGAAACAATAGTAAAGAATAAAATTGTCAGACACATAGAAGAACATAAATTGTTGGGCAAAAGTCAACATGGTTTCTGTAAAGGGAAATCGTGCCTTACTAATCTATTAGAGTTCTTTGAAGGGGTCAACAAACATGTGGACAAGGGGGATCCAGTGGACATAGTGTACTTAGATTTCCAGAAAGCCTTTGATAAGGTCCCTCCCCAAAGGCTCTTACGTAAATTAAGTTGTCATGGGATAAAAGGGAAAGTCCTTTCATGGATTGAGAACTGGTTAAAAGACAGGAACAAAGGGTAGGAATTAATTGTAAATTCTCGGAATGGAGAGGGGTAACTAGTGGTGTTCCCCAAGGGTCAGTCCTAGGACCAATCCTATTCAACGTATTCATAAATGATCTGGAGAAAGGGGTAAAAAGTGAGGTGGCAAAGTTTGCAGATGATACTAAACTGCTCAAGATAGTTAAGACCAAAGCAGACTGTCAAGAACTTCAAAAAGATCTCACAAAACTAAGTGATTGGGCAACAAAATGGCAAATGAAATTTAATGTGGATAACTGTAAAGTAATGCACATAGGAAAAAATAACCCCAACTATACATACAATATGATGGGGACTAGTTTAGCTACAACAAATCAGGAAAAAGTTCTTGGAGTCATCGTGGATAGTTCTCTATATCTCATCTCCAGAATTTCACATTATTTTATTAGATGCAGTCAGTCTGAGCGCTATGTATGCACAGGTTTATAAGAAATTACATTTTTATTTGACTACTGATACCTATTTATAAAAACAGAGTCCACATTTTTAGTCATATTCACAAGGGTACAAATATAATATTGAACTTTAGACCTTAACTCACCATTCCTTGACTTTTATGTACTTGAATCCTTAATCTTATGGCTACATTCTAGCTAGATTTTTTTTTGGAACTGTTATTAATTAAAACCCTCTTTTACTGGCTGAAAATAACGATACCCACTCAGGGTAATGTGAAGTTAAAATCAATTAATGTTTGTGAGATGCTCAGGTACTATGTTTATGAAAGCCATATAAAGACCTAGTGGGTTAAACACAAGATTGTCTGTGACATTTTTGTTAGTGTTTCATTCTGGACATCTGAATGTACTTCTGGCCTATGTTTCAACTATTATATGAGACTTCTTTTATTGATAGCAAGATTAGGGTATACCTTCTAAGAAGGATGATTCATTAGCATATTTATAGGCAAAATGGACAGCTCAGACTTTTTTTTAGAAGTTAATTAACATGTAAATGAGAGTAGCTCACTGGCACTCAGAATAGCTAAATTGTGTAATGTTGTTGTAAGGAGCATGGTAGCCATGCAACAATAATAGACACAAAATAGATATCACAGTGATTAAAAATTGAAGAGACACATTGCACTTTTTTATTGTTGATCATGTTTATTACTCATGGTTTCGAATCTATGGTTTAAAGTTGGTTTCACAATTTTCACTAAAAAAAACAAAACAAAATAAAACAAAAAAACACCTCAAAAGCATTGATCCTTCCCAAGCTGTTGTAAATTTATGTAGTTCCATTGCATTCAATGAAGCTATGCCAATTTACATCAGTTGAGAATTTGGCCCTGAATATTTTTATTCTGAAAAGTTGACAGGTATAGTTTTATAAAAGCAAAGGGTCTGAAAACATGCCAGTTCAAGCTGCTAGTGAGGTTCACTGAAAATTATGTGAAGTACAACTAGTGAGTTTCACACAGCCTTGATCATAATAAGTCCTTGGTGAGTCTTTTGAGTGAATGGCAAGTAATGCCTCTAATGACATAGGGCCTCAGAATGTAATGAGTGAAGACTTCAGCTACTTTTATGAAACCAAAGAGTATCTTGGAATGATGAGAAGAAAGTGCATTCAGAGGTTTGTCTTTCATCTCTTGTAGATTTATTTTAGATCTCAGTAGCATCTACTGTCACCAGCAGAGAGACTTGCTAAGATCCAGAGTTAATATATGATTTGGAGTGAGTGTAGAATTGGTGCTTGAGCAGTTGTTAAAAGAAGCTTTCCTTCCAGTTGTATTTAGGATTAGGAGTCCACACAAGGTAGTATTAACTTGAGGTTTAAGGTGCTGGAACAACTACACTAGACATATCGTGTTATACAGTGAGGCTTGGGTCGGCTGAATTTGGCCAAGTGGCCACATATTACCAACTACAATGGAGTTGCTGAAGAGAAGACAACCCTATATGGCATCTCCGGTACTGATGCATTTATTAGAATTGCCAGTGATACTAGATGGCAATATTATGGGTCTTTTTTGGTCAAATGTTGCTACCATATTGTGGATGCACACTACAAATTGCTAGAGATGCAAGAGTTTAGATGTTTTCCACCAAGAAGCCGCTGTCATTCTGCTTGGACATATTTTCCTGATCTTAGGTTATTGAACAAGTAGAGCTGGTTAAAAAATTGGGGGGTGGGAGGGAGTGTTTAAAGCTTACAGATTTTTTTTCTGTAGAAAAAAGGCTAAGGTTTTTGATCAACTCTAGTGTCTGCTTTTATAGGAGTAGGGTATGTTTTGTTTAAGAGATGTATGGAGTACAACATGATCTAGCATATTGGGCTGTGTCATGGGGTGTGGCTCCTCTCCTGCTTTCTCCCTGAAGAAACTGCACAGTCTCCAGTGGTTGTGCCTTCATCGTATTTTTTTATCTGATGTTCTCTCCACCATTTCTACAACAAAATCCCCATACAACAGTCTATTTACAGTGCTAACGGCACTTTTGGCCCTCTCCCCAGGACCTGAGGGGAAGAGATCTCTCTCCTATAAGGCCCCTGTGGTTCTGAGCTCAACTAGCACTGGTCCCCTTTCTTCCTTTTAATGGTCATTTACTTATTTTATTCTGATATACTTGCTTTAATAACTGTCTATAAATGTGAGTTACGATTTCTATTATTATTTTTTTGGCACTCATATAAAGACCACAGTCATTGTTTTACATGGACCATAATTGCGGAATGAATGTAAACTTGTGTATGTAAAACTTGATTTAAAAGATATGAGGGAAAAAAGACATTATAGTTTCTCCCAGCTATCCCAATTTTAATGTCCTCCACTCTCACTATCACTGAGCTTTGGAAAATTACAGGGTTATTAAGCATTTGTATACAAGCCCATCTGGGTCTTACAATAATTGTCCTCTGGGCCTCTGAAATGAAAAAAGCAAACAGACAAAACTGAACATCAGTGTTCTGAGTCACTGCTGTGGTAACCTCTGAACCATTTTTGATAGCTTAGTTTTTACTAGGAGAGTGCTGGGATCTCCACTAAATGGCTTGTCTGGGGTCCTCTTGACATCAACTTCTTCATCAATGGGGCAGTTAAAGCTGAATATGCCTTCAGAGAGTTATACAACCTGAATAGCTCCAGTTTCCTTAAACATTTGACAATGTAGGGTATGAGGAATAGAGGCAATTTTTAACTCTGACAGTAAACATATATGCTTTGTTTTTGTATAAAAGCTTCCTGCATTGGCTTCAGTAGCAAAAAAAACTCTTGATGAGTCTTCACATTTGTCTGCATGCTCAGGGCTGCTTCAAATATCCTAATTAGCTTTTGGGTAATGTTTCCAAAATTCCAGCAAAATACTTTGCAAACTGTTTATAAAAAAAATCAAACTACTCTTTTGAGACTCAGCTTATTGCATTGCTTTAACAGATCTATAAAGAGTTGTGTTTTCTGATCAAGGCTTTGTGGAAAACGAGTTTTGGGAAGGAAGAAACACAGTAAATACAATGATCAAGAATTCAAAGTGGTATTATGTAGTGCTTTCCATCTTCAAAGTGCTCAAACATTAACTAATTACATTTTACAGAGACCTTGGTAGGGTATAGTAGATTAGTATAATATTCCACTTTTAAAGATGGGGAAGTGATGTAGAAAGGTTAAGGAACAAATTTCAGAGTGCCCTAGAGCAAATCTCTATTTTTATGCCTACTCTCTTGCAGGTGTAAATAGCACTGGAAATAGAACAATTTTGTGTTCATGCTTCTTTCCAGACACAATTACAATCACATAGACATCTAAGTGCCTGTTTGAAACTTCAAATCAGCTATGGAGAAGCCTAAGTAATAGTAATTTCATACACAAAACCTCTCCCACAAATTGCATATGCTAAAAAACAGAAATCCAGGTTTGGAAAATCTGGCACCACACTAAAATGGGCAAAGAATAGATTTTTCAGTGTGGTGGCAATTCCAAAAAACTGTATAAGAAAACAGAAGTTTCAGGTTGAACCAAAAAAGAAAATGTTAAATATATTTGGTGAATTGAAAAGTTGAAAAAATTGTTTCAGGTCAAATGAAATGTTTGTTCAGCCAAAATGAAACATTAATTTTGATTGTGAACATTTAAAATGTTTAAAATAAAAAGAAATTTCTAAACAAAAATTTATTTTGAATAAAAAAGAAACATTTCATTTCAAAAATATCAAATATATTGATTTTTTTCCAGATTTTTTTCCTTTTTGACTGAAACAATTCAGAAAAATCATCATTAATTTTCAAAATGTTTCAGGGTTGCCCAAAAAATTTCAGCTGAAACATTTAGCACAGCTCTACCCCTGGAGTCAGAGGTAACAGTCAAGATTAGGACCCAGGAGCTCCTGACTTCCACTCTTATAATTCTAGATATGAGATTTTTCTAAAAGTTAATTTTTATTTTTTTTTGGTATCAGAAGCAAAGGGAATATAAAGAAAGCTGATCTGTAACCTTGATTACATATATTGTTCACTACTACAAACATAGTAATGTAATTGGTATTACTGAAGTTTCAAAACAAAATCTTTTTCTTTGAAAAAGATTTCACAATTATCAGTTTATTTCTAGTTAAAATATTTAGCTTACTATGTAGAAAAATTATGATCCTCTTCTACATACAGAAATTATTATTCTATTCCATAAACTTTAAAGCTAGTGAGGCAGATAGGCAAAATGAACGAAGTCTAATACTATTTTCTGCAGACCTGGAGAAAATGACTAGTTCTTGTCAAGTTTAAAAAGTAGGTTGTCTTTTTTAATTGAACATATGACCGGTCAGCCAAGGAGCTCATTACCAAACTAGCTATCAGCACTTTTTGGCTATTAACTCAATCTATATTCTCTCATTGCAAAGGTAACTGTAATACATTTTAATACTTGGATGTAATTGTAACGCCAACAGACCCTGGTCATTGGGATCGAACCTGGGACCTCTGGAGCTTAGTGCATGAGCCTCTACCGCATTAGCTAAAAGCCAAGTGCCTCTTAGCTAAGATTGTAGAGCAGACTCATTTAACTCTCTCTAAGTAGTCTCAGTGCCACTAGTTGGGACAGAACACCACACCCAGGAGGTTGTGTGGGTTACATAATCACTAAAGAAAATTGGGACTCTAACCTCGGAAGCCATGGCTCTGAAAAAAATATTTGAAGTCATGTTGGATAATCAGTTGAACAGTCGCAGTGCAAGCGATCTTTGCATACATTAATAGGGGAATCTCGCGTAGGAATAGAGAGGTTATTTTACCTCTGTATTTGGTACTGGTGCAACAGATGCTGGAATATTGTGTGCGGTTCTGGTTTCCACAATTCAGTAAAGATGTTGATAAATAGAGAGGGTTCAGAGAAGATCGAAAAGAATGAGTAAATGATTAGAAAACCCTCTTTATAGTGATAGACTCAAGGAGCTCAGTCTACTTAGCATGACAAAGGGAAGGTTAAGGGGTGACTTAGTTACAGTCTATCAGTATCTACATGGGGAACAAATATTTGATAATAGTCTCTTCAGTCTAACAGAGAAAGGTATAACACAATCCAATGACTGGAAGTTGAATCAAGATACATTCATACAGGAAATAAGGTGCAAAATGTTAACAGTGAGGGTAATTAAACATTGGAACAATTTACTAAGGGTTGTGGCGGATTCTCCATCACTGGGAATTTGTTGTTTTTCTAAAAAATATTCTTTAAGAATTACTTTCGGGAAGTGTTATATGGGAGGTCAGACTAGATGATCACAATGGTCCCTTCTGGACTTTGAATCTATGAATCTATGGAAAATCCAAAACAACACCAACAAAATCTTTGTATAGTCACAGTTAAGGTTTAAAGATGAAATTAAAGAGATGACATACCTTACACTCTCAACATGCCCACCATCCCAAATATTTAAAACAATGGAAATCAGATGCTATTGTTACATAAACAATTCTGACAGCATCCAGAACATCCATGCCTGCAGACCATAAACAGAAAAAATTCTGAATGATTAACACCTAAACACCCTTATTTTCCCCCTGTAATTGTCTTAATATTTTAGGGCCTGAACCAAATTCCACTGAAGTCAGTGGTAGTCTTCTTTGATTTTAATGGCATTGGACTGGGCTGTTCTATGACATTTTGACATTCTACGTGTGCATAATTGACTATATGCATATATGATTTGTTTTATAATTTCATATTTGATTTGTTTTGATATAAGCGTTTCTTGTTTTAATTTATAATAGATTTACTATTACAATTAGATACAAACATTATTATAGTTTATTACTTGTATTGGAGTGCAGATCTGAGAACCCAATCAGGATTGGTGCACCATTGTGGTAGGTGATGTATACACACATATTAATTTATGTCCATACAGTAGCTTTCAGTCTAATGCTATTTGGCAAATTAGGAATAAATGGAAGTTTTTGGTCAGTAGAAAAATACATGTTATTAACATGTAATGGTGGGCATTATAAAAAAGAGACACTGGGTCTGATGATCCATTATGCAGATTTTTGTCCAACATAAGGCCACACTACTCAAAGTCTCGTCCTTATACTTCCAATAGGATTTGCCATTTGGTAGCAGTAGAGGATTCATTAGCCCCAATCTACTAACCTTAGGGGAACAGGCAATGGCCATCCCAGCTGAGGTCTGGTGTCTCTGCATTGCCCTCAGGTTTGGCCACCTTCCTGATCCATGGAAGCATGGTTCTAATAAAGATACACTGTCCATGCATCCTCTTTTTGTGAAGGGAATGTAACAATATAGATGGGGTATCCATACCAGCTACTATAATGATAAATTGGTCAGCATTATATTAAGATTGGCTAACCTGCTGATTTAGGGGTGGGAAGACAATGCTTTGATAGTGTTTTGAGAGGATTAGAATTCAAAATGACTTTGAAAAATTGGAGAATTGGTCTGAATTCAACAAGATGAAATTCAATAAAGACAAGTGCAAAGTACTACTTTTAGGAAGGAAAAATCAAATGTGCAACCACAAACTGGGGAACCTGGCTAGGTGCTAGTATTGCTGCAAAGGACCAGTGATAGTGGATCACAAATGGAATATGAGTGAACTATGTGATGCAGCTGTGAAAAAGACTAATTTTATTCTAGGGTGAGTTAAAAGGAGTTTTATATGTACAACACAGGAGGTGATTGTCCTGCTCCACTTGGCCCTACTGAGGACTCAGCTGGAGTACTGTGTCTAATTTTGGGCACCACACTTTAGGAAAGATGTGGACAAGTAGACATTGTGCAACAGAAATAATAATGGTTTAGAAAACCTGATCTATGAGGAAAGGTTGAGAAATTGGGCATGTTTAGTCTTGAGAAAAGAAGACAGGTGAGACCTGATAGCCTTCAATTATGTTAAGGGCTGTTATAAAGAGGATGGTAATCAGTTGTTCTCCATTTCCATTGAAGATAGGTCAAAAAAATAATGGGCTTAATCTTCAGTAAGGGAGATTTAGGTTAGATAGAAAAAACTTTCTAACTTTAAGAGTAGTTAAGATCTGGAATAGTCATCCAAGGGAGGTTGTGGAATCCCCATCATTGGAAGCTTTTAAAAAACAAACAGTTTGGACAAACACACCTGTCAGGGATGGTCTAGGTTTACTTGGTCTGCCACAGTGCAAGGGACTGGACATGATGATTTCTCAGGGTCCCTTCCAGCCCTACCTTTGTATGATTCTATGATTCTAAGTGTGTACCCCTCCAACCCTCTTTATCCCTTACATGGATTTTTCCCTTCAAAAGTGCAGAGGCTAAGCCTGGAGAAGGGGCACCTGTGGAAGAATGTCTGTGTTGTTTGAAGAAGGAAGGACTGTGTGTATCAGAATAGAGTATGTGGATGTGTGTCCCGGCCAGATCTGCTGGCGCAGGCATTAGGGAAGGGATAACCACATGGCTGCTTGAGTGCTAGTGACTCTGGAATGTTGGATCACTCTACAAGGGGAGAAGTTAGAGGGAAGGATCATCTTGTGTTCCATGCAGTAATAAAATGGGTCTAGGTAAAGGGATCCTCAGGGGATGTTGGAAAGTAGTTATGGCTAAACTCACTTTAAGCAGAAAATGAAGGAAATAGCATGTTAGAGGAAGCAGAGAAATAGCTCCACTGAAATCATTGGAGTGCTTGCTGTTTAGGAAAAAATACCCCATAGTTTTGAAGTCAGTGGAGCTATGCCAATTTACACCAGCTGAGATCTGGTCCTAGATAAATAGCTCTATGTGGATCTTTGGTGGTTTTAAAAAATGGACTTTTGCACATTTCAGCCACCTAAACTGTATATGCCTGGGCTCTGTCCCCATCCAAAAATTTAACCACGTAGCCTCCCCCCCAAATGTTTACAATGACATTATTGAGAAAAACAATAACGGTGAAACTTAACTACTAAACGTACATTGATTGCTATTACAAAAAAACATGTGCTGTCATTGCAACATTGAGTTTTCCACGATATTTCCAGCAAATCCTGCAAATTCTACAGTATAGTCAAATATCATGGCATGGTAAATACTGCTTTTGTAATCAGTGAGGACGTGGAGAATGAGGTTGAGGTCCCATGGTGACGCGGGTTTTGTTGAGTTGCTTAAGTCGAGAACAGGTCTCCAACCTCCTGTTTTTTTCTGGGTGAGAAAATAGCGGGACTAGAACCCCTTCCCTCTGTACTCAGTTGGTACGGGTTCTACTGCTCCCAGGGATATGAGATGGTTCACCTCTTCCTGCAGCAGATGTTCATGAGAGGGGTCCCTGAAAAGGGAGGGAAGGGGAGTGGGTAGGGGGTTCACAGGTAAGGAGGATGGTGTAACCAGTTCCGATGATTTCTAATACCCATCTGTCTGTGGTGATGGACTGCCAGATGGGGTGGAATGGGAGTAGGCGATCTCCAAAAATTCTGCCAATGGCAGGTGTTGAGAACATTGAGAGAGATGGGATTCTCCGGCCCTCAATTAAGGCTTCAAATCTGTTGTCTAGAGGTTGATGGCTGAGAGGTAGTAGTCAAGGGAGCAGATTGCCTTCTCCTCGAGGTTCTCTGTTTCCGCCACTGTTGGTCATAATATCTATTATACATCGTTGAGTATATGTAGGGGGTTGGAATTGTTGAGGAGTTTGGTAATTGGTCTGGTAATTGGTCTGCTGTGTCTTATTCCTATGTGTGTGGATGCCCAGAGATCACAAGGTGGTCCTCCAGTCCTTCAAGGTGTGAAATGACTCATCTGTTTTGTCCATGAGAGCTTGGTGCCTTCGAAGGGTAAGTCTTCTACAGTAGACTGCACTGGCTTTGGGAAATTGGATAGATAGAGCCAGGAGCCTCTCCTCATAACGATCGCGGTTGCTATGGATCTCGCTGCAAAATCAGCTGAGTCAAGGACTACTTGTAGCGCTGTTCTGGTGATGAGTTGGCTTTCTGTGACGAGTGCTTTGTACTGATCCTTTTTGACATCTGGTGGGGCCTGTGTAGCAGGTGTAGCCACAGGAGAGGGAAGCTGTGGTGAGTGTCCTATATTCTCCTCTTCAGCATCCTCCCCACTAGAAAATTGTGTGGAAAACTGTGAAGAGCTGGGTTGGCTGAATACCGCGTGTACCGTGGTACTGTGTGTACCGAGGAGAGGAGACTGCAGTACCGATGAGACAGATAAGTCTGTATTACAGAGGAACTGCTGTGACGTGCAAGGTCCCAGTACCGGTGGAATGAGGGAACTCGGTACCGCATGCAGGAGTGAGCTTATGGGCGCAGGTGTGTGGCTGGAATGCATAGTGCCAGCAGTAGGTGGCAGCATTACAGCAGGGATGCTCGGTACCTATGGTTTGTATGTTGTTGTCGGTGCCATGGCATGGGGTTTCACTTTCCCTTTTCTGCCTGTGTCAGAGCTGAAGTGCTTAGGAGACCTGGGTTTCTTGTTACCGTCGTACCGGAGGGACCTGGTTTGTCGGCCATTGGTATGGCCAATGCGGTCGGTACTGGGAGCGTTTGCCGCTATCAGAGTGCCTCTTCTTGGCTAACTCCAGAGTCGGGGACATGGAGCCCCGTTTCTTTGCTTCCTTCTTAGCATGTTGTTCAGGCTCTTTGCTGCTGAAAGAGGAGCCTTTATCTGAGGCAGCAGTCGGTGATTTCTGGCCGGGAGGGGTTCGTACCTCAGGCTCAGATGCCGGGCGAATGAGGAGAACATTTAGCTGTAAATCCCTGGCTTTTCTAGTGCAGGCTTTCAAGCTGTGGCAGTACGAGCACTTTTGTGGTATGTGTTCCTCACCGAGGCAGCGGATGCACTGAGCATGCCCATCTGAGAGAGGTACTGAATGCCGGCAGGTAGTGCAGCGTTTAAAGCCTGAGGAACCAGGAATGCCCCGAGGGAACGTATTTCTTAGTGATGTGAAGAGAGAGATGTCGCTGCGATAGGGGATAATTGAAACTTAAGGTCCTATGAGGAAAAAAAAATGTTTAAGGGTTGGGGATAAAGTAGGAAGGGAAAAGGCTATAATATTCTAACTAAGAACTGAGAACTACTGCTAAAGGAAAGGGAAAAGGGCTTATTTCTAGCTGTGGGGTGCTGCTGAGTGCTCCAACTCAAGTCAAAAGCGGTAGAGAAGGAAGTGGGAGTGGGTGGGTCACACAGCACTAGTTAACAGCTTGAAGAGGCGAGAGACGGGGACTGTGCATATGCGACCCAACCAGGCACCTTACATCTCTGGCTACGAGCGCAGGGGCGCAACGACACCTAAAGTGGAGCACCCACAAGGGCACCACTCAAAGAAGAATTTGAAGTTTTAGACATGTTACATAATCGCTATGTTCTGCTGCATGCTCTGAAGTTCTACTGATGAGAGAAAACAAAGAAAAAAATGTGGAGGAAGTGCAGTTTTTGCTAGAGGAGCAGTATGGAAATATTTCAGCTTTCCTACTATCAGAGGCCTTGTTTTATGACTTAAAGAATTTATAACTTCTTTCATTTTAAATCTTTGATGTAAAAAAGAAGAATTACTGAGATATTATCTTCCACTACTGAATGTAACATCCTTTTACTTATCTAAATAAATCTAATTGCTAAAGATTTTCTGGGTGAGCATTAGCAGGTCTGGCATTCTGTGATAACTGAACACAGAATTATTTTCAACAGATGCCATCCTGCATAGCTCAGCATACAAGCCAGTTTGCAGTACTACTGAAAACATTAGGCTTTTGCACACCAGCTTCTAACATAAACTTTTTGGATTCCCTAATACAACAGTTCTAAGTGAACCTTTTGGGTTCATGATGCTAGAAGTTATATGGTTTTTTGGGGGGAAAGAAATAGAATCAGACTGATGCAGTATGGTGCGTATTTCCCTTACCCTCCTCAGAATATTTTTTGGGCCAAGGGAAAGTAGAACTCTAAGTAGATCAGTTGACTAATACTTAATGTATGTTCACTGCAGGTAAGGTATTTTCTACCTCTACCAGAAATTACATTTGGGTATCAAGTCACAATTTTCCCAATGATCGAATATATCTAAGAAATAATAAACTAGGTTTTTGTAAATTGTATTCAATCCCCAGTCGATAAATTAATTCAGAATTGCAATAGTCACAGCAAGTGAATAAAAGCAAGGGTTAAAAAATTGGAACACTTGCATCCAGGGACAGAATTAGTAATGGTGACAGGCTCTATGTAAGTGGATCAAATGAGACTGAAAATGTTATGCATGAGATGCGCCCATCTCAAGAGAGGAAGAAGGATCATACACATGCAAATGACAGCAGAAGTCAGACAGCATCTCCTACCAATCAGACAAAATTACTGGTGCTGACATCAGTTATTTAGGAAAGTACCTTTTATGCTCTTGGTAAAAGGGCAGGTATGGAGAAGTAGTTTTTCCAAAGGGACTAGCAACACAATTTATGTTCATTTTCAAAGAAATGTTAATGGCTTGAACAGTAGCTACTACCCACATTTGTAAAAAGACAAATCCCAGAGCGGGGGGAAATGACCTAATTATCTCATCTGCCTCTAGCTTATAGTCTCTCTCTCTCTCTCTCCTACATGCTGCTATATATTTTCACTTTCTGGATGCCTGAAATCCATTAAGTTCATTTCTGAATACTTCTCCATGACAGATAGTTAGCTACATATGCTGACCCTGGATAGCAACGGCATGCTTTGTATGAATTGACCTGATGTTTGAGAACTAGGTAGAACTCTAAGGACCCTGTTCTTTTCTCAGTGCATGGGAGGGCTATGTACAGTGACTAATGCTAATGAGAACAGTTCACGTAAATCTCCCATGTACCTTAAAGAGACTAGGAACCTGATTCTCTTCTCACATACATCAGCTTATCTTCAGTTGAATTACACATGATTCACACCAGATTAAGTGAGAGGAAAATCAAGTTTTAGTCTACAAAAAACGGTATTTTCCTTTTCTGAGAATGTCTTTCATTTAGAACTATATCGTAAGTTTTTATTAAGACAAAGTTACTACATCATATATTACATATTCATGATCAGGTTTAATGTACAGTTAAAAATAAGTGCAGAGACAACTTAATACTGTGGGTCAGCATAGCTTCCGGGCCTTTGGGGAGGTACATTTTCAAAGCAGTGTGTGGGAGTCAAGCATATCAGTTCCTTTATTTCCTACCAAGATTTGTGCATCTGCTTTCTGTGCACCACTTCAGTAAACTACCCCCTTTCAATCACTGGCATCATCTTTATTACATTAGACTGATCATACCTAGTGGATAACCACAACATAGGGGGGGAATTTTTTTTTCTAAGTCTTGCGAAAGTCTCAGCTCACTTGCAAAATTTGTCCTTGATGTTGGCAGTTGACAGATCGTTGTAAGTTGAATTAGCTACCTGTGAACTAGGGACACCATTTGCAATTTAACACATTTATATTTTAATATACCACAGGGAAAATGCCTAGGTACTGTGTCTATTACCTAGCATGCCCAGTATATTATTTATGATCTTGACTCTTAAACTACAATTTTCCATAGAATTTCAATTCTAACACCTATGCCTTGCCTTCTCTGAATATGAAGTTAAAGCATGTTAGCCATACAAATTAAAGACATTTTTATACATTTCAAATAAGCTTGTGTACTCTTAAAAAATCAGTGAATTTAATCAAAGATGCCAGAGTGACAGCACCATAAAGTGAATACCTCTATTTACCATAGAACAAACTTTGTTCTGTTTTTGTACTGCACCTGGCACAATGGGGTTCTGGTCCATGGCTACAGCTCCCAGGTGCTAATAATAATAATAATTAATAATAATTATTAATTGACCTCAACACCCAATAGAAAGACCAGCTTCCCCACATTATGTTACAAGTGTAGCTCTCAACCTTGACCTTCACGTGGATTAGAGGGAAGATCATGTTCCATGCTCATTCTCTATCTTTTGCCTTCTTTAGGTAGTGTGTAAATTGCTGATGGTGATCTGTGATGTGAACTTGTGCTCTAGAGAGAAAACAAGGTCTTATTCTCACTGGGATTTTAACCACCAGTATAGCTACACCTATATAACTCCATTGGTGCAAACCCCTCTGTAGTCATACTGCACCCACGCAAACTGATTTTCACCAGTGCACATTTCAATGGTGTTTACACTGGTGCAGTGCATCTTCACACGAGGTGTTTGCACCTGTGGTCAAAGATCACCATTTAGACAAGGCTCAAGACAAGTCTTTTTTACTTAGGCCAACAAAGAACCATTATTCAAAATGACCTTTGTCTCAAGTAGCAAGTTAGGCCTCTCTCCTGCCATTAGAGCCATGTGTGCACACCCCTATTGACATCAGTGGGGCTCTGTGAAGACTGAGGGCTTGGCTACACTTGCAAGTTAGAGCGCATTAAAGCAGCCCTGGGTGCACTAACGCCCGATGTGTCCACACTGGCAAGGAACGTAGAGCGCCTGGACTCTGCAGCTGGAGCGTTCCTGGTAATCCACCTCCACGAGAAGCATAAAGCTTGCTGTCCCCAGCTGAAATGCCCGGGCACAGTGTGAACAAGGTGTTGCATTACTTGCACTGTGTTTGGCCTCCAGAAACATCCTGTAATCCCCAGAAGTCAAGTGGCCACTCTTCTCATTGTTTTGAAATTGGCTACAGAAATGTGGATATCCCCTTTCAAAGCTCCGTTTCTGACAGCGGGCATACTTATCTGCTCTGGGACAAAGCAACCATTACTGTGGAATGCTGCTTGCTGTGAGTGTGTGTGAGAAAGAGGCTGTGGGACAGGGGGGCTGCAGCTTTCTGAACTTACAAGACAGCATGCTGACACACTCTCAGCCCCCCAAAACACCTACACACAACACACTCCCTGTCACACTCTGCCCCCCTCCCCCATTTGAAAAACACATCGCAGCTGCTTGCACATTGGGATAGCTACCACAATGCACTGCTCTTTGTGGGGTTGCAAGAGCTGCTAATGTGGCCATGCCAGTGCGCTTCCAGCTGACAGTGTAAACACATGGCAGCGTTTTCCCTGCTGCAGTCTCCAAGGGCTGGTTTAACTCACAGTGCTCTACATCTGCAAGTGTAGCCATGCCCATAGAATCATAGAATCATAGAAGATTAAGGTTGGAAGAGACCTCAGGAGGTCATCTAGTCCAAGCCCCTGCTCCTTGTTCTGTCATCTGCCACCACTGAGAACTAGCTCCATCCTCATTGGAACCCCCCTTCAGGTAGTTAAAGGCTCCTATCAAATCCCCCCTCACTCTTCTCTTCTACAGACTAAATAACCCCAGTTCCCTCAGCCTCTCCTCGTAAGTCGTATGCTCCAGCCCCCCAGTCATTTTTGTTGCCCTCCGCTGGACTCTCTCCAATTTCTCCACATCCTTTCTGTAGTGGGGGGCCTAAAACTGTACACAGTACTCCAGATGTGGCCTCACCAGTGCCGAATAGAGGGGAATAATAACTTCCCTTGACCCACTGGCAATGCTCCTACTAATGCAGCCCAATATGCAGTTAACCTTCTTGGCAACAAGGGCACACTGTTGACTCATATCCAGCTTCTTGTCCACTGTACTCCCCAGGTCCTTTTCTGCAGAACTGCCGCTTAGCCAGTCGGTCCCCAGCCTGTAGCTGTGCATGGGATTCTTCTGTCCTAAGTGCAGGACTCTACACTTGTCCTTGTTGAACCTCATCAGATTTCTTTTGGCCCAATCCTTCAATTTGTCTAGGTCACTCTGAACCCTATCCCTACCCTCCAGCATATCTACCTCTCCCCCGAGCCTGGTGTCATCCATGAACTTGCTGAGGGTGCAATCCATCCCATCATCCAGAACATTAATGAAGATATTGAACAAAACTGGCTCCAGGACAGACCCCTGGGGCACTCCGCTTGATACCGGCTGCCAACTAGACATCGAGCCCTTGATCACTACCTGTTGAGCCCGACAACCTAGCCAGCTTTCTATTCACCATATAGTCCATTCATCCAATCCATACTTTTTTAACTTGCTGGCAAGAATACTGTGGGAGATCACATCCAGAGCTAAAGTCAAGATATAGCACGTCCACCACTTTCCCCATATCCACAGAGCCAGTTATCTTGTCATAGAAGGCAATCAGGTTTGTCAGGCATGACTTGCCCTTGGTGAATCCATGATGACTGTTCCTGATCACCTTCCTCTCCTCCAAGTGCTTCAAAATGGATTCCTTGAGGACCTGCTCCATGATTTCTCCAGGGACTGGGGTGAGGCTGATCTGTAGTTCCCCGGATTCACCTTCTTCACTTTTTTAAAGATGGGCACTATATTTGCCTTTTTCCAATCATCCGGGTCCTCCCCCAGTGGCCACAAGTTCTCAAAGATAATGGCCAATGGCTCTGAAATCACATCAGCCAACTCCCTCAGCACCCTCAGATGCACTAGATCTGGTCCCATGGACTTGTGCACGTCCAACTTTTCTAAATAGTCCTTAACCTGTTCGTTCACCACTGAGGGCTGCTCACCTCCTTCCCATACTGTGCTGCCCAGTGCAGCAGTGTGGGAGCTGACCTTGTCTGTGAAGACCCCAGGATCTTCTGGTATGGACTGGATTACAGGATAGAGGGGGAATGAGCCAGAATTCAACTGGTAGTCATGAATTCCATCATACCTCACCAGACCAACCCCCTATTCCTGTTTACTTTTGAAATAGCATCAACAAATAAACTAAATAATAATAATGAATAAGCTATTTTAAAAATATTGCTCTTATTACAGGTAACCACTGAAATTCAGTAACTTTTATCTGACAAAATAAGGATAAAATGTGTACCTACTTTGTTTCATCAGACATGCATTCTGCAATAAATCTGAAAGTGAAGTAACACCAGAGAAGTTCTTCTAGTATACAAACACTTCACTTTCTTAATCAACAGATTCAATTTCAGCCTGTATTCATTGTCCCATTATAGTTGGTAACAAAAATAAGTTATTTCTCCTTTTGTAATCCTGTTAGTACTGCAATGCCAAAACATCAATGAAAGTGAGTTGGATTTTATTCTGGCTCATGTGACAACAACAGAAGTACTAACTAAATTTCAACAGCTCATTCAGACTTTACACTCTGCACTCCAGCAAAGGGCAGAATTTGGAAGGGTTGCGCATTTGTAACAGAGTACAATTGTAGCCCTAAAAATCTTTGTTATGGATCTATATATATTTGAGCTTGAAATTATGCCGGGCGGGGGGGGAGGGGGGGAGGGGATGTACGACACCTTTTTACTTGTAAACTGAGATGTCACCGCATGACAAACATGGAACAATCTGATGCCATTTTTACAAAGCCATTGATTAAGCTATTAGACATTTATTCCGTGGAATTTTACCTACTCTCTCTCTCTCTCTGTATATATATATGCACACATATACTGTATGTAAAATTGGGTAAAGATGGAAATCAATTATATTATATTTGAGCTAGTTGACTTTTATTCACATTATGTCATTTTTGTCTGGGTAACCATGGAAATACTTTATATCATCAGTGTAATTATGAACTCATTAATTGACCGAAGGTTACATTCGCCGATACACCATTAATTCCATCCACGCAGTACACATCTGACCATGCTCCAGCTGAAGTCAGTGGCAGAACTCCCATTGACTTCAATAGAAGCAACATCAAGCTCTCTATTTAAAAGAAAATTATACCCTGAAAGCTATTCCCATCTATTCTGATCTTCTCCATCTTTCCGGTAATTTATTTTACTAATTTTGTTAAGCCAGTTTCTACCTAGTAATTGAATGACAGTCACAGCTGCTATAAGGTTTCCTTAGAGATTAGTGAATGCACCTAAACCTTGCCCAATGTATGAATCAAACCAGAACTTTTCTTGAGATTAAAAAATGTTTGGTTAATAGTTTTTACTGTTTTTTTTTCATTGCCGTATAACTGTAGACTTGGGATTCCAGTTAGAAGCAGAAGTAGATAAGCCAAAATCCACTGCTTACCTTTAAAATCTTGACACTGTATTGTTGCAGATGATGTTATGACTGTATTCATAGTATTCCCTATTGTAAATCTGAGGAAGCCAGGAATAATGTGGTAAAGTTAATTAAGAAACAAAATAAGGTTTTAATGACAGCCACTAAACCACAACGGCCATCTATGTAGTATCTCATGAGAAAACTTTGTGAGAATTTAATCATAAGATTTCCTTTATATTTTATCTACAAACTCAAGAAGTTCAGATGACTCAGATTAAGTGTGTAAAAGCATCCACATTTCGTAACAATTTCAAAACCTTTTGAGCTTTGTCTATGCACAGGTTTGCTACTGCAACTACCTTTTCATTGAGCAACTGTCAAAACACAGCCAAGCATTGCCACTAATATGAGAAGTATAAGAACTGCAAAAAAATGGGAAGAAATGAACCCAACTCATATTTTGAAAAAAATTGATGCTTATTGCAAGTATTATGTTCCACTTATTACATGCCAGTTCCTATTCTTGTTTCCTGCTCTTCAAATGAATTGCTACTTTCAATATCACCTACTCATGAAAGTTTTGGCAGGAATGGTGTGATGTTTACAGGAAATGAACAGGAGAAACTAAAACAAGGTAGGAAAGCATCTGATGAGCTTCAGACATGTTTTGTTTCTTGGTATGATTATACAAATGTGGTAGGGTGATGAATGGCTGAGATTGGAGGAGATATAAAAAGTTTCAATACTTTGAACATGATAAGCAGTGACTGAACTCTAGCTCAGGGGTCGGCAACCTTTGAGAAGTGGTGTGCCAAGTCTTCATTAATTTAAGGTTTTGTGTGCCAGTAATAAATTTTACATTTACAGGGGCCAGCAGACGGAACCCCAGACCGGCAGTGGGCTGAGCGGGGCCGGTGAACAGAACCCCAGACTGGCAGCGTGGGCTGCAGATGGAACCCCAGACTGGCAGCGGGCTGAGCCGCTCAGCCCACTGCCGGTCTGGGGTTCCATCCATCAGCCCCTGCCAGCCGGGGTCCCAGCTGCCATCCCTGCTCAGCCCGCTGCTGACCCGGGGTTCCGTCCATCCAGGCCAGCAGTGGGCTGAGCAGGGCCGGCGGCCGGGACCCCAGCTGGCAGGGGCCGGCAGACGGAACCCCGGCTGGCAGCAGAGTGCCACTAAAAATCAGCTCACGTGCTGCCTTTGGCACGCGTGCCGTAGGTTGCCAACCCCTGCGAGTCTAGCTAATCCTTTTCAAAGGTGGAAAGGCAGTATTGTGCTTATAGCACTAGACTCTCAGTCAGGATGTCTTGGTTCAATTTCTGGCTCTGCCACAGGCATCCAGTGTGACGCCCCCGTCCCCCAATCACAATCTCATTGTGTCTCACTTCCCCATCTGGCCTTTCTGCCTCCCTGATTTTTTTTTCTAGAGTTGAATTGGAGCTTTGCCACAAGCCCTGAGTAAGTGACAATGCATAGTTGTGGCTAATAGTCCCCAATTTCCTTCCTTGCTCCAAATGGAGCAGGAGTAATTTGTGGGTATGTCTACACTGCAGTGTAATCCTGGGCTCACACTCAGGCTTGAGACCAAACCCCTCTTCCATCTACACACAAATCTCTCAAACTTGGACAAAGACCTATGGTCCTAGGACCCTGCAGGGGTGGAGGGTTTAAGCCTGAGTCAAGCTGGGACCCAGGTTCAAGCATTATTGTTTTAAGTGTAGATGCAGCTCCCCAGGTCTTAGAAGTCCACCAAAAGTATCCCTGTGATGGGGTGTCCAGTCCACAGAAGGCCTGAAGGAGTTAAGGTGGCTAGATGGGCCAATTAACTGCCCAGGCTGTATCTGGAGGAGGAGCCAGGGAGCAGGGATTAATTAAGTACGCCGCTGTGTAACCACTCAATGGTGTAACAAGCTGCCTGGAAAGAATGAGCTGTTGGGCTGGGGGAGGATCTGGAAATATTTTCCCTAACAAATCTAGACCATTAGAGTTAAAGATCGTCCTTGTAGTTCAAAGGTGACAAAATAATTTATTCCAGATATGATAGGGGTTTGAAACTTTGTCCAGACATGTGCCAGGAAGGAGATGTAAGGGGCATGGCTGTGGAGTTCTGTGTGTTTGCATGCAGTCATAACAGGTTAAGCCAGGGGCGGGCAAACTTTTTTGCCTGATGGCCGCATCGGGTTTCTGAAATTGTATGGAGGGCCGGTTAGCGGAGGCTGTGCCTCCCCAAACAGCCAGGCGTGGCCCGGCCCCCGGCCCCTATCTGACCCCCCCTGCTTCTCACCCCCTGATGACTCCCCCAGGACTCCTGCCCCATCCAACCCACCCTGTTCCCTGTCCCCTGACCGCCCCCGGAACCTCCGCCCCGACTGCCCCCGGCCACCCCATCGAACCCCTCCTCTCCTTCCTGACTGCCCCCCCGGGACCCCTACCCCATTCAACCCCCCGTTCCCCACCCTCTGACCGCTCCAACCCCTATCCACACCCCCACCCCCTGACCACCACCCTGAACTCCCCTGCCCTCTATCCAACCCCCCCTGCTCCCTGCCCCCTTACCGCTGCATGAATATGCAACCCATGTTGACTTTCATAAATCAACCTCTTTGGTACATGAGGATCTGCATAACAATGTAGTCGTACTCTTTGTGGTTTATGTATTTGTGTGCTTCTTGAGGAGGGCAAACTATGGGCACAGGAGTCCCATCAATGGCCACAAAACGGTTTGGCAATCACAATCTCTCAAAGCCAGCAATTACCTCAGGAATATATTTTATGCTCACCACCTTAGGGGTAAACCACATGACTGATTGCCTCAGAAACATCTGCCACCACTTTATTCACAGTTTACTTTCCAACATCAAACTGGTTGGCAATAAACCTGTATCAGCCTGGGGCAGCCAGCTTACACCACATGACTATAGCAACCTGCTTCTGGACCAGCAAGCATGCCTCATGCATGTGTCTTTATGCTGGAGGGTTAGGTCAAGCTGCTCACAGAGCTCCATAAATGCAGCTTTCTTCATGCAAAAATTCTGGACCCACCGCTGGTCATCCCAGATCTGCGAGATGATGTGATCCCACCATTCTGTGCTTGTAACCGTGCTACAGAAGCTCTGGTCTACACTGGGTCTATAATGAGTGTCATGAACAGCATCAGCCAGTTTGAGTTTGCCATGTCTGTGTCCTCCTTCTCCTCCTCCTGGTCCATCATAAGTTCAGGTGCCTTTGGTGGGTCAGAAAAGACCACTGAAATATCTACCAGCTCTTCACAGAAGCTCAACCCACTTCCTGTAACAAGAGTGAAAGCACAAACAAAAGAAGTTATTCATATGGTACCTTCTCCATGGGAACATGCAGACCAAAATGACTGCTCAGTAGGATGTGTTGATCGGCTGTTCAAACTTCCTGTTAACATGCGGGTTGGACGGTCTATTTTCTCACACTGTACCAGTCAAAGGGCTAGAGCAGCCATATTTCAGGAGGGTATTGGGAGTCTGGGATATGGCTGGTTTTGTTCAGGTCTGCATGCTGCTATGTGAACACAAGAGTCCTAGGTTCAAGCCTGGGTTAAAACATTCTTAGCCTAGGGTTGACAATCAGTGTAGATGCTCAAACCTGAGATTCTCTAACCCAGAGTCCACTGAGTAAGAGTCCCACTAACCCTGGGCTTACTTTGCTGTGTAGACATACCCTGTGTCAGCACTATGCCTGATGCAGATTAGTTCCCCTTCCCTGCTGGCACAGACGCACTGGTCAGTGCATTTGGGGGATGTATGGGTGGAGCCATTGTCCAGTCCCCATGTCCTGCAGATACTTCTCTCCTTCTCACACTACGATACATGATGCAGTTAGCCAGCATAGAGCATAAGGGGGATGATTTGTGTTTCATTACATATTAAGGGCCAGACTGTGCTCCATCTAAGTTCATTAGGGCAGGCATGGACTATGAATTACTATGTGTTTGTCTAATGCCTAGCCTCATGGAACCCTGATCTCAGATGAGACTCTGAACACTACTGGAATATAAATAACAAATACTTGTTTTTTTTCATGAAAGCATTTTGACCCACTACAGGCTGATGTTCACAAACAGATTCAACACATAGGATTTATTTTTACCAGCCAGCACTCTCCCGCCTTTCACAGATTAGTCTGCACAGTTATTTTCATCTAGTTTTTTGCCTTTCTAAAGGAAACAGTGAACTATAAATAGAATCATTGAGAAAAAGTTTCCATTACATGCTTTTGTTCTCGGGTTGATCAGGGCTTCAATTGTTATGTTTCTTTCTTTGTTTTTAATTCATATGTGATGTGGTCTTTAGCAAGAAAGCTTAACTGAACTATAGAGCTCGTTGGAACTTTTTTGACTAAATTAATTTCATAAAAATTTCCTTTGGGAGAAAAAATGGGAAAAAAAGTTCTGACAATGTCAAATTAAAAAAAAAAAAAACCATTATAACATTAAAAAGGCAAGTGTTCTGATTTTGTCTAAAAAATTGTCCATCGATCCCCAACTTTTTCCCCCCTCAGATATTTCTTTTGTGGAGAATTTAGCAACATATGTGGTTTATTCCTAATCAAAATGAAGAAAAAGATCAACCGAAAAATCCTTCAGAAACCAGAATTTCCATCATCCACACAGCTCCACTTAAAATATTTATTGGCTTATTGTTGCAATCACTTCTGTGGTGTCTTTAACATAGAGAAGAATCAGCCTTTGGGTATGGTAAACATAAAGTAGACTCTGTACAGGTGCTGGGATCTGCTGTGCTGAATCACAGCGCAAGAGCTGGGCCTTAGGTTGCAATCTTTTAAAAATGTAAAATGGACAAAACGCAAAAAGAGAATAAGATGAATTTTCAGATTTAGGTTCAGAACCTTCAGACAGTCTGTTTATGTTAATGTCTTAAAGGAAACTTGAAGAAACCTTGGGTGTCTGACAGAAACATGGTTTGTCTAGGACATCTGCTGCATTCCTTTCTAACAGTTTTGGTCACGCACCCCATTTGCCTACTGGCTCCATACCTTGTTCATAATGTGGAAAGATGTGATTACTAGGGAATAATCTATGTCTATAAATTATGATTATTACTACTACTGTCTGAGATGGTTGCTGCATTTAAAAAAAAATCACAGTTCATTCTGCAGATGGTGATAGCTCTACTAGCACTTCTATTGTTAGTTTGAAAGTCAAGTGATCATTTGTGTAGGTGGATGTGTGGGAGCAGTCCAAAGAATTACAAGGATTTTCTCCCACACGCAATCCACAAGGAAAAGAGAGCCATTTAAAACAATGTTCTGCTCCTCTGGTATTTTTACTTGTCCATTATTCAATAAGAGAGTTCTAGTGCACACTTTACCTTCCCACCCAGATTGTATCCATTTAAAATAATAAGAAGGTATTTTCTGTTTGTATCTTTGATATTTTTTGTCAGTTTTAAATTTTGATAAAAAGCTCATACATTTTGTCAAAGCCTAAACATGAGAAAACCTGCTCTTATAAATTAGTGATTATGTTCCATCTGACAAGTATATAATTTGTTTGCAGTGTTGTTGTAGTTGTGTTGGTCCCAGGATAACAGAGCTGAAGAAGAGCTCTGTGTAGCTCGAAAGCTTGTCTCTTTCACCAACAAGCTTGTCTCTTTCACCTCCCCAACCTTGACTCACTTATATAATTTATCCTTCTAGTGTTTATCAATAATTATACATTAGTTGGACTTGCTGGTAAGCGGTAGTTCCGTAAAAGACAATTCCTGTCAGTTTTGTAATGTCTTTAATTTCAGTGGTGGCTGCACCAACAGGAAATGTAACTTGATTTGAATGCAAACACATCTTTCCTGGTACAGTTGACTCGGTTTAAGATAGACACAAGTTGTCTGGACAACTCTGATAAGTTACATTTCTGCATGGTTTGAGCCAGTATTTCAGCCAACCATACAGAAACATGGTTTATCCAGGAGATCTGCTGCATTCCTTTCTGATGGTTTTGGTCACCCCATTTTCCTACTGGCTCCCAGTTAGGACAACTCCCTACTACTTCTGTTCTCTGCTTGGATCTTGAATCCCTTCCACTCATTCTCTGGCTTCTTTCAGTTCTTTCTGATGTTCTTTTGCTTACTCTCTGGCCTCCTTCTTTAACTTAATGGGCTCAGACATCAGCAAAAGCTGGCCCCATTCCTTCTGAAGCTTCCTTCCCTTCCTGATTGGTACCCCAGAATTTTTGTTGTCCCCCCTGTTTCCCCCTGTGCCCCGCTAAGGAATCTAATGCCTGCCCATATTGAACAATCAGTAAGATGGACAAATTTGATTTTGCTCAAGAAGTTCATCTTAAATTATTTGCAGTATAGAAGGAGTAGCCTTTATTTTGTAATGCCACTATTATGATTGAATCTTGCCAAGAAACACACAGCAAAATAATATAAACTGGGTCATAAATGAAATAAATCATCCATCAGAGTGCCTACACATAACAACCCAAACCGCGAGAGCTGTTTAGTTTTTAGTTAAAAACTTTTCATTTTCCTGTGGGAAGCTTTGTTGAAACCAATTGAGAATGAAAATTAACATGTCGTGCAATGAACTTTTTGTTCTAATATTTTCAAAGGGAAAATTGATTCTTTTAAAAATTGGAATTGATATTTTTCCCTGAAAAATTCTGGTTTCAACAAAACCATATTGGTTGTTTAGGCACTTTCTAGAGGAAAAATGTTAACCAACCCTAAAATATAGCTATGGTAACATGATCCAATTGGTAACTGAAAAGCATGCAGATTGTGAATCCAATTGTCCCATTTTAAGCAACATGTGGAAAAGGAAAAGATTTTTTTTTAAAAAGGGTCCATATGTGTCACCCGCCCAATAAAAGGCATGGAAAGTGGATGACAAATCAGGATTGTGGATTATATGCTGTTTACAAAACTCATCAGGCAAGGTGAAAAAACTGTTCGAAAAACAGATGTGAACATGGAACAGGGAGGACACTGTGAGGTACACTTTCAATGAGTCTGTAGTGACATATGGTGCCGTTGGGCTGCAGAGAAGTCTGTAGTGGGGTTTGCATATAACACTTGGAGTTGTCAGAACCAGCAGTACATTGGGGACTCTCTATAGGCAACACATGTTACTGAATCATAGTACTAGTGTAGCAATGCACATTCACATGACCCCACTGTTGAATTTTAGGCCACCCTTTATTGATAGGGCTGATTACATTTATGAGGGAATTATGGGTTTCCAGCAAATGTCTCCCATCACATAGGGGCTGATGTGTCACTTTACCAGAGACCTTTTGTCAGAGGACTTTTTCGTCTACTTGTCTGTATTTCTATCCTGACCAGGACCAATATGATACAACAGTACTGACAATTATGTCACTTACCCACACTTCAATATCCTCCTCCTGTCTTCACTATTACAATTCATCATGACAAAATGTGCACTAAAGAGATTCTGAGGGCACCTTTCCATTTCTTCTTCATTGTGGATTTTACAAATGAGCATGGTGAGTAACATACATAGAATTTCAGGGTTGGAAGGGATCTCAGGAGGTCATCTAGTCCAACCCCCTGCTTAAAGCAGGACTGATCCCCTGACAGATTTTTGCCCCAGATCCCTAAATGGTCCCCTCAAGGATTGAATTTACAACCCTGGGTTTAGCAGGCCAATGCTCAAACCACTGAGTTATCCCTCCCCCCTACACATGAGTAACATACATGGTGAGTAACATGCATGTGAGTAACATACACATACATGTTGTTTTCACCTGACCACCTTCTTTTTTTAATTCAGCACTGTAGTCACATGCATCACTTGCACAAACCCTGCTATACTCCTACTTGTCCAGATAATGGTGCAAGGAATCAGTGAGGTTTTAGGAGAAAGGAATAGACTGCTGGGTATATGGGGAGGAAAAATATACAGGGAAGTTGCATTCTTGGGATAGAGGTACAGAAGGAGGGAGCAGGGCTAGTGGATTTTGATGGGAATGTTGTAGCCTGAAAAGCTGAAGGCTGATTAAATGAAACTAGCCTTTTCCCACCCTGCCTGGCTACTTTCAGCTGTGAAAACCTAGATGTTGTCAGACTTGCCCACTCCGCACCCTCCCTATTGTCCCTCTTCTCCAGTGTCATGAATTCTAGTTTTCCATTACAAACTTACACTCATCCTCTTATCAAGAAGCATTATGTTTAATTTTCTCAAACGAGGCACAGTATCACCGTGGCCCACCCTTCTGGGGTGCCCTGCCTCTGTTTGCCCCAGGGCAGCTTAGACAAACTGCACAGTCTTTTATATCTTGGGGTCTGGTTTCTCTATTACCACAAAGTTCCAAAAAACAGACACAAAAAATAAACCTTCCATCCAGAGCCTTAAGCTGGGCACAGCCTCTCCCCCCCGAGTTACTGTCCTATTCTGCTGTCTAAGCGGCCAGCTCCCTTCTTCAAGGAGAACTCCCTACAACTTCACTTTACAGTCCTCCTTCTAGCTCTATGCTCATTGAGCTGTCTCTGACATTTTATAGCCCAGGTGCAGCTCTGCCCCCTTAATTGACTCAACTGGAGCACCTGATCCAGCACAGGGGAGCTGAACCTGCTTTAATCATAGGGGCCAGTCACTCTGTGACAGGCACTGACTGAGAACTGTGCTAAAAATTATAATACCTTTGTATTTAATTTACAATATAATTAATTATTTAATTTACAAATTAAATAATGATTCCTGTTATAAAAATTCATACACTTCAAGACTTGTAGAAGGGGTATAGGGCTGGCTTAGCTGACATGAGCAGGCCCAAGTTAAGAAAAGACATGCCTCAACAAGTAACAGCTGGACAAGCCCGAACAAATAAAAAGCTGAAACAACTAGCTAGTGTGAATACGTTTATCATAAATAAGGGGGGCAGAAACTAACTAAACTAACTATTGTGGGTATGTTTAGAGCAGGGGTCGGCAACCTCTGGCATGCGGCTTGCCAGGGTAAGCACCCTGGCAAGCCGTGTGCCAGAGGTTGCCGACCCCTGGTTTAGAGTAACCAAAGTAAGCAAAAGTACCCTGAACTGATAAGTTTGCCTTTTGCAATCTGCAGAGTAATTGGTCTTTACATGCAAGAAGTATAGATGTTAGTAGCTAGGAAAAATGCATATAAACTGTGTGGTGTCTGACATGGACTGGAATTGTTCTATTACCCTGTAACTAACTCCCCTACATCTGGCCTGTCCAGAGAAGGCAAAGAGCTGTTACATGCCTAATAAAGTACCCTGACTGATGATCTAGAGTCAAACTGAGTATTTTGGATCCCAGAGAACTGGATAAACTGTTCTACCAGAACTGAACAAGGTGTTCTGGGTTAGCAGGGTGGAAAATGTCTCAGAAGGAATCCCAGCAAGGGATCTGTGGGGAAAATAGCATAATTACATAAGAACAGCCATTCTGGATCAGACCAATGGTCCATATAACCCAGTATCCTGTCTTCCGACAGTGGCCAGTACCAGATGTGTCAGAGGGAATGAACTTAACACAGCAATTATCGAGCAACCCCACTCTTGTTTGGCCCTAGTTTCTAGCTGTCAGAGAGGGATACCCAAAGCATGGGGTTGTGTCCTGACCATCTTAGTTAATAGTCACTGATGAACCTATCCTCCATGACCTTATATAATTCTTTTTTGAACCCATTTATAAGTTTAGCCTTCACAACATCCCCTGACAATGATTTCCACAGGTTGTGAGACAAAGTAGTTCATTATGTTTGTTTTAAACCTGCTGCCTATTAATTTCATTGGGTGACCCTGGTTCTTGTGTTAGGTGAAGGGGTAAATAACATTTCCTATTCACTTTCTCCACACCATTCATGATGTTATAGGCCTCTATCATATCTCCCCATAGTCGTCTCTTTTCTAAGCTAAACAGTCCCAGTCTTTATAATCTCTCCTCATATGGAAGCTGTTCCATACCCCTAATAATTTTTGTTGCTCTACTCTGTACTTTTTCCAATTCTAATGTATCTTTTTTTGAGATGGGGCAACTAGAACTGTATGGAGAATTCAAGGTGTGGGCGTACTGTGGATTTATATAGTGGCATTATGATATTTCCTATCTTATTATCTATACCTTTCTTAATAGTTCCTAATGGTTCTTTTAGCTTTTGTTGACTGCTGCTGCACATTGAGCAGATGTTTTCAGAGAACTATTCACAATGACTCCAAGACATCTTTCTTAAGTGGTAACAGCTAACTTAGAGCCCATCATTTTGTATGTATCGTTGGGATTATGTTTTTCTAATGTGTGTTACTTTTCATTTAGCAACATTCAATTTAATGTGCCATTTTGTTGCCCAGTCACCCAGTTTTGTGAGATCCCTTTATAGGTCTTTGCAGTCAGCTTTGGACTTTAACTGTTTTGAATAATTTTTTATTGTTTGCAAACTTTGCCACTTCACTGTTTACCCATTTTTCCAAGTAATTTATGAATATGTTGAATAGGACTGGTCCCAGTACAGATCCTTGGGGGACCATGCTATTTACCTCTCTCCATTCTGAAAACTGACCATTTATTCCTACCATTTGTTTCCTGTTCTTTAACCAGTTACTGATCCATAAGAGGACCTTCCCTCTTATCCCAAGACTGCTCACTTTGGTGAGGGATCTTGTCAAAGGCTTTCTGAAAGTTCAAATACACTATATCCATTGGCTTTCCCTTGTCCACATGATTGTTGACACCCTCAAAGAATTCTAATATCTTGATGAGGCATGATTTCCCTTTATCAAAGCTGTATTGACTCTTCCCCAACAAATCATGTTCGTTTCATAATTCTTTTCTTTATTATAGTTTCAACCAATTGGCCTAGTACTGAAGTGAGGCTTACCAGCCTGTAATTGCCAGTATCACCTCTGGGACCTTTTAAAAAAAATCAGCCTGACATTAGCTATCCTCCAGTCTTCTCACACAGAGGCTGATTTAAGAAATAGGTTCCACTGTTAATAGTTTTGCAATTTTATATTTGAGTTATTTCAGAACTCTTGGGTGAATACCCATTGGGTCCTGGTGACTTTTTACTATTGAATTTATCGATTTGTTCAAAAACATCCTCTATTGATACCTCAGTCTTGGACAGTTCCTCAGACTTGTAACCTAAAAAGAATGGTGTGGGAATCTCCCTCAAATCCTCTGCAATGAAGACTGATGCTCATTTAGCTTCGCTGCAACACCTTTGTCTTCCTTCATTGTTCCTTTAACACCTTCCTTGCCCAGTGGCAGCACTGATTGTTTGGCAGGTTTCCTATTTCTGATGTACTTTAAAAAATTGCTGTTAGTTTGTGTCTTTTGCTGGTTGCCCTTCAAATTCTTTTTTGGCCTGCCAAATTATACTTTTACACTTGACCATCTAATTAAAGACTGTATCACAATACATAAGCAAAAGGCAGCAGAATTAAAAATGCACAGATAATCTTAATTCTGTCATTTCTTCTTGAGTGTTTGACTTGTAAAAGTTTTTTGTAACATAATATCTTAGTTTGTATGTAGTATTTGATTTTGTTATTTGTGATATTACTGGGCTTCTCTCAGTGTGAAAATAACTTAATCTAAAATAAGGGAAGCCAGCAGACTGATTTTTAGAGGTGTTGAGTAGTACAATTCTCTTTGAAGTTAATGGGAGGTGTAGATGATCAGCATCTCTGAAAAACTGGCTACAGGTAACTTCATAACCTGGCTAGACAGGAAGTCCTAGCTACATGATCTAGTAAAAGGAACTGGTATTGCACATGGAGTAAACTAACCGTTCCACTGGATAATGTCTATCCCCACAGTGCACATCACACAAGTTCATCAAACAAGACTGGGTCATCTATAAAAACAATATAGCATGCATTTTTTTTCTCTTTAAATCGTTTTATTGAACACTGTGTACTGTAATAATAATTAGAGTCACATTGGCAGCAGGTCTGCTGCATTCTGAAATAAATGCAAAGAGTTTGGAAATTGAGATTGTCATATCACTCCTGCGAAATAGCTGTCATCTCAGCTCTAAGACTGGAGGATGTGCCTTTTATATTTAACCCAGAGCTAGGTTTAAAATGGAAGTTAAAGTATGTTAAGAAGCATTTCCTTTTGTGCTACATGCTCATGAAACAAACAGTAGACAGAGCAGCAAAGGCCAATAAAAAGAAGAGAAGAGCTGGCAATTATCAGAAGCTCATTTATATGGCACTGTTGATCAGTGCAAACCAAAATAGTTCCTTAGTGACTAACATAGCATACCATCAGAATCTAAATAATTTTTAATGAAAAAGAGAAAACAAAAACATCTGACATCCATTCAAGAAGACCTGGGATGAAATAAAAACAGTCTAAATACTGGAGTCATACATGAAGTGGCTATAAAGATGAATACACAGATACTTTAAAAATGGAGAGATAAACAGAAATCATTCAGAACCACCGAGATATTCACATAGCTAAATTATGTACAACAACTTCACAGTTTTATCTGTCTTCTAACTGCCCTTGCACTAACTTGCATCTTGTATCATGCTGCATTTTAAATCTTTTGGGGAAGTGTTTCAGCTGTGCCTAGCAAAAGGGAGGATCCAGTTCTCATTTGGACTTTTTTTGGTATATGAACAAGTGTAATAAGGAAAACTATATTGCAGGGAGGAGTTGACTTTAATGGTTCAATGAGTTAAAAATTAAAAACTCACTTTGAGCACCACCACTGTCCCCCATGTCTAATTCCTACATACATACACCAATGTGTCTCTCAATCCCATTCTCATCTCCCAGGCCCCATCTGCATTCACCCTAGAATTTTCTGCAAAACTATTTCCCTTCTGGACTTTCCTCCTATTCCTGATCTATCCAGAATACAGCTTCTGGGTGGCTTTCATGGAGAGATTGTTTGGTTACTGGGACACTGTGTAAATGGGAATTTCTGGAAAGACTCACCATTCTTTTGTAGGCAGGTGTGGGATGACCAGATCTAAATCTTAGTCACCATAGTATTGTCATAGTAGAGCCCTAGGGGACTTACGCTTCTTTTTTTCACTTGCTGGAATGGAACCCAGCAAATACTCACCCATTGATGATGGGACCTAATGAGGGCATCTCTTCCCCTCCCAAATTACTGCAGTGGTGGAAAAGGAGTTATGGTTCTTTTCTTTCACTGGCTGAATATCCTTTGATAAATGCCTATATTTTGCTCTATGCACTGTATGATTGGTTCAAAAGGAAGCCAGGAGCAGGGGACTGAGCAAAGGTGCCAGATATTATGGGAGTAAAGAAGGTCCTGTGGTTAAGGTATTTTTAACAAGCCTGACCTCTGGGGTATTGAGACAGAGTCTCTGGGAAGTCCTCCAGCCACAAGTGGGTGACTCTATGGCAGTCAGAGTGCAAGAAGTTTCTCCTTCCAGAGGCCTGGGACCTGACTGCCATATGAATGTTTTTTGAATTGCTGGCTCCAAGGGGTCAGGGAGGCTGATTACAGTTTATGGCTATGGCCGGGTGACTGTGAACAGAGGGTAACAGAGGCTCTCAGGAAGGCTGATGACAGTTTGATGGATTCAGTCGGCAGTCATAACTGTGGCTGCGCAGCTGCTTTTCTCTTGTTCTGAAGCTGGTTTCAGGACTCGTTCAGAGGCACCGCTATTTACAGTAAATAGTAACAGCTAGTTTGTTCTTCATCTGGTACATGATCCCCTTGTGCCTGATTTCTCCAACTCTGGTTCCAGTCATTAAACCTAGATCTTCCCTTGGTCAGCATCCACCCACCACATGTGATCCCTAGCCTTACCCTGAGGGAAGAAGGGAATAACAGTACTAAAATGGGACTCATGTGTATTAGCTTCATTTCCTTGCTCCTTGCAGATCTCCTGTGTAACCTAGAGTAAGTGTCTTAGTTAGCACTGTGACTCAGTTCTCCATCTGTAAGACAGGAATGCTAATGCTTCTCCACCTCAGAAGGGTGTTGTGATGATAAATCTGTCAGCGACTGAGTTTCTCAGCTACACAGAAATGAAAGAGCAGCTCTCCTAATTGTGGCAACTGAGTCTGATGGAGCCCTTTGCATTTATGCTGTTTTACTGCTTGTTGGGTTACCGAATACTTTGGGTGGAAGTGGGACTTAAGCCCTGGCTCTACAAGGTGCTCCAGTCAGAACCATATCTGCTGCATTAGCTGCAGTGGAGTAAAGAAGAACTAGATTGCCATTTGTATTTATTTTTGTATTACAGCTGCAAGCACACACAGAGATCTACCTACCATTGATTCATAATTGTACTTTATTTTGTTAAAGTCCACCTTCACTCACTATGCTTCCTCTTTTATATGTTTTACATATATGTATGTAATTAAATTAACACCAATAATTTATCTTCACACTTTGTTTTGTTGTGGAGCTACAGCATGGTAATGTCATGCACAAATTAATTAGTTATTTAGCTTATTTTGTATTGCAGCTGAAGAGAAACCATGTGGTTTACCCAGGAGAGTCTGTGAGCAAATATTTAATTAAATCATTTTCTGTGACATTTTTACCTTTGGGATAAAAGGAAGAAAAGAAATGAGATTCTTGTTTTTGTGTGCGTGAAGGAGATTGTATTTGACATTATGGGCTCAGCATTCAAAATGTTATACCTTGGTTTTAGGCCTAATCCTCAACTGGTGTAAACTGAAATAACTCCACTGATTGTTCCCTATATGCCTAGAAGTTTGCATTCACACACCTATGTGTTGCTTTTTTTAAAGTTTTATTTTGGTTGTGTTTTAAACAACATGCAAACCACCTTTGGCACAAAATGCATTTTCCAACAGGTTGCCCAACAGGTTGCTAATCTCTGTAGTTAATGCTACTACTTCTGCTGCTCACTAAAATGAGGAGAGAAAATACCATATGAATCCAGAGATATAAATGACATCATTATTGAATGGGTTTCTAATGCACCTATATTCCAATAATATTGTACCAAAAAAATGTTTCCCCAAAATTAAAAGCGTATATGCTGCAATATCCAGCAGCAATAGGATTATTAACATAGATTTGACATTAATTTACCAGGGTGATTTGTATTCATAACCTTTGGGTTAGAGAGAGAGAGAGAGAAAAAGTAATCTAGTAGCATGGGCCCTACGTTCTGCAAAAGGCCACCATTCTGATTCAGGAGCATTTTACACCCTCTTTTTTACACTGGTGCAAATGACTATATAAGGAACAAAGCAGGGGAGAATCAGACTGATTTAGCTGACTATCATCAGTGCAGCCCATAGTACCTCATGAACTTCCTCAGTGGCTTTGGATTACTGTAGATATTGAAGAAGAGGGGTAACAACTTCAGGCTTGAACCCTATCAGACACCAAAACAGACTCTTCAAGGTAGATGAGTATATGCCTAATGCAAGCCTCTGGAATCTCTGAAATGAATTAGTGCCACTGTGAAGCAATCTCCCCAAATCCTCCTGTATCCTGCAGCTAAATCAGAATATATTTCTTCTTTTTCAATCTCAAAAAAAGAATGCATAGTTTTGGGTTGACTAAGGTCTATGACTAAGAAAAATAGATTTATTATAATTTTATACATTGGAGCTTGAATGCCTGTAATCACAGATATAGCCTGCTAAAATGCTGCAAGGTAAGTGTCATTTAGTCTTTAATAGCCAATGAATCACTTTGCCATTAAGTCAGAGAATTCATTGGAATTCAGCATATTTACTATACTAATATTATAATTACTAAAAAATCCATTCATTAAAATAGTTAAGGAAAACTTACAAACATGAGCAAATACACTTTTCTACCAGAAATATCTTTCCGTTATTTATACATACTGTACAAATGTGTTGTTTAATTGGATTAATATCGTATGATAGTGTATACGTCATGCCTGGAGCAAACACTATAGGAAACAAGTGGAGAGAGAGGTTAGTGTCTTCCATAAAAGAAGGGCATATAAGAATTGAAATGATACAAAATTAAAACTACCCACCAGAAAAAATGGATTTTCTAAAAGAAACTGTAGCCAAAATTTTCAAACTTGGGTGACTAAGGTAAGACAAAAAATGCATTATTTCTAAAGAGGGAAGGTCATTGATTGATATTTCAGTGTTATATATTGTCACATAATCAGGTATTTTCTAAACACATTGGCAACCCTTTCAAAACTTGGAGGCCTAAAATTAAGCACCTAAATCTACACTTAGGCATCCCTATACAATTTATAAGTGTTGAGCATCCCACAAGGGAGCTGGGAGACCTTAGCATGTCTGGGAAAAAAATCACGTATTTAGGTTTCCAAAATGGATTTAGATGCTCAGTTTTAAGAACCCAAGTTTGAAAATGTTGGTCTATGTATTTAGAAGATGCTCATTTATGAGTATAGCTATTCATATGAATACATACTTCTTTAAATATCTTTTAATGAGCCTAATTCTTTGAAAATAATAGGTTTGCTTCTCTGATACACAGACTAGTCTGTCTAAATGATTTAACTGATCTTTGGAAAATCCAGCCATTCCAGGAGTTAAAATGTGAGGCTATAAAGCCCTCACAACACATAATTAAAGCTTTATGAACAGAAGAATTGAACTTTGAAGTAGTTCCTGGTTAAATTCTACAACTCCCTGAGAGAACAGTCTAGCTTTCACTTTGCATTGAGGGCATTATTTACCGAGTGAAATAATGATTGAGCTCCTTCATGCCCGTACTTGAAATCAGTAGTAAACAGGGCCGGCGCAACCCATTAGGCGACCTAGGCGGTCGCCTAGGGCACTACTATTTGGGGGGCGCCGGCGCCCCGGTCGTCAGTGGAATTTTGGGGGCGGGACCTTCCGCCGCCGCTGTCGGGGGTGGCATTTTGGGGGTGGGACCTTCCGCCACCTAGGGCGCCAAAAAGGCTGGCGGCGCTCCTGGTAGTAAACAATTCATTGATCTAACCTTTCCTCCACAGTGAGTTCCCCTCAATAAGAACAGTATAAATGTGTCTATTGAGGATACAGTGGTTGCTATTAAAATATTTACAATTGTTTCTACAAGTAATTAACCTTACCATCATGTTTTCTATATTACGCATGGAGAATATTGCAAATACTCTGGTACTGCAACTGAGAGGGTTGAATAATGTGAACAATTATTTGTCACTTATTTTGAGGACTTATATAAAATGTGTTGGATAATTTATTCAGTCAATTCTTTTTGACTACCTTATAGAGCTGGCTGAACTTATCAGGAGGTGACTTAATGTATTTTTATTACCGACATTACAATGGCAATCCTTATGTTTTGCCTTACATAGCACAGTATTTGCAGTTAGATAATCTCAATATCTGTGGCATTTCACATACCGAGGCAGCTGTGTGTATTTCTCTTACGTAAAATTGGTGAGTTTTTAAGAGTCACTACTGTATGCTGCTCGAGAATTGATTAGTCCATATTAATATGCAAAGGGTAGGTGATTATTCTGTAGGAATATGCATGATAAGCATTGTGTACAGTCCTTTTATTTGTACAGTAGGTATATTACAATTGTAGTATACAATAACAGTCTTTTTTTTCTCTCTCGACTGGGTTATGCAATTACATCACTTGCCAAATTAGTTGTTTGATTGTTGCGACATAGATCAGATGTTCACAACGACTAAATTGAAGAATTTATCTAACAGAGAAAATCTGTTGAATTCTTTGAAAGATCCAGGGGTTGTGACGCTGAATACTAACACAGAGAGGGAGAAATTCAGATTACTTACTGGAAATAAAGGATCATTGATTGTGACAGCATGTGAAAGCCTCTGCATTTGATCAGTGTGCATGTTCTCATCTTCTCTTAACCTGTATAAAAGTGAACTGTGCACTGAAAAATATTTTAATAGGTTAGTTTTAATTTCATGAAAGCAATTAATTTAGAATGATAGACTTTAGCGCCACAGAGGCATGCAGTTAAAACAAGTAGATAAATGCTACCTTACCTGTTACTTTATTTTCCAGTGCCTTTACAAGAGTAAATGGACTACATGCAGTGATAAAAATATGTGTTTGTGACTTTTAAGCACACCACTAGGCAAGAGATAGTGTATAAACTCCACCATCCTTCTTCATGCAGCCCTAGAAAGCATTGTGGCTCCAACACATCGGAGCCACAATTAACTGTCTTCTCATTCCATGTTCTAGGATGGTAGCAATTTACTACTGGCCTAAATTACTACTCCACCTCTGCACTGGCTCAACTGAGCTGGCCAGCAAATAGGGAATTGGAATAGGACTCTGACTATTCTCCAGTGATCCCAATTCATTTCCTGACCACCTCTTTCTGGGAAGAAGCACCCAAACACTGAGTGACTACTTATTCCTGCATGACTGCACCCAAGGTTAAGGTAGCCACACCGGGTGTAAAGGGTCTTTCTCTTCCTTACACCCTTTTGTAGGAGTGTAGTCTAAGTCACAATTTAGCCCTAAGTTTATAATATGCATTTGTCTTATCTATCACCTTCATAGAATTATAGACATTAGAGACATAAAAGGGATAGCTTAGGCCAACTTGTTCATCACCATCTAAACCAAGTTGTTAAAAATGGTCTCATAAAATAATGATTGACCAAAAATGCATAACCAAACTGTAGTTTGGGGAAGCCTAAGGGCTGGCAATATCAGGTACATAAAAGGGTGAGGGGCTTAGACAAGGAAAATGTGTAGAAATGAGAGTAATGATTCCACACTGTACAGGTGAGGATGTTGGGATAGAGATCTCTGATGATCTGAAGTAATACGATATGTCCATCATAACTCTCAATACCAGAAGAAAATTACTGATCATAGTTCTATTTGCACAAGTGTTAGTGATTCAGAATAAATCCCTGCTTGGAAAGAGAGACAGTATTTTTGACTAAATGACATTTAAATTCAGGGAAATGCAATAAAGCTCAGGTATAAATTGATATACCTTTTACCTAAGTGAAGACTCCAAGTCAAAGATCTGTTGTTCACATAGGAAATTCATTAAGAATGAACTTTTTGAATCTTTATTGAAGTTCATTTTCTTGTCAGTCTATTAGCCATGCTTCACACTCAGTAGCGGCGCCAGCTTTGCCGGCACCCTAGGCGGCGGAAGGTCCCGCCCCCGAAATCCCGCCCCCAACAGCGGCGGCGGAAGGTCCCGCCCCCAAATTTGAACGGGCGGCCGCGGTGCCGGCGCCCCCAAAATAGCCGCGCCCTAGGTTACCGCCTAGGTCGCCTAATGGGTTGCGCCGGTCCTGTTCACACTGAGCTATTGGAGGGATTGCTCTCAATAGAAGTGGTTTTTAAAGCTGCACAATTGAACAACCTGATCCCATTCTGCATTCTCTGTGCAACTGAATGGGACTTTCTGTGACATAGAAATATGCATGATCAGGTACCCAAAATAACTAAAAATTAATGTATAATATCTACATGTCTTCATTTTAAAATGTAACACAGTCTCATTACTAAAACACACACAAGTGTCAGTGACCTAGAGTTGACTTCAGTAGGGCTACACCAGGGATCGGCAATGTTTGGCCCGCGGCCCGCCAGGGTAAGCCCCCTGGTGGGCCAGGCCTGTTTGTTTACCTGCTGCGTACGCAAGTTCGGCCGATCGCAGCTCCCACTGGCCGCGGGTCGCCGTTCCAGGCCAATGGGGGCTGCGGGAAGTGGCGCGGGCCGAGGGATGTGCTGGCTGCTGCTTCCTGCAGCCCCCATTGGCCTGGAGTGGTGAACCGCAGCCAGTGGGAGCCGCGATCGGCTGAACCTGTGGACGCGGCAGGTAAACAAACCGGCCTGGCCTGCCAGAGGGCTTACCCTGGCGGACCATGTGCCAAAGTTGCCGATCCCTGGTCTAAACATAAATCAAAAAACAAACATAATCCCTTAGCACAATCCTTGGGTACAAGCTAAAAGTACCTGAACCATAAACATATAGTTAGAGCAATAATACGTGGCTGCATTCTGTAGTGATCAGTTGCCTGCAGTTCGCTGAGATCAATCTTAGATCTTAAACTTTATACATATGAAACAATGTAAGATTCACAGCCCAAACATACATCTTTATTAACCGAAACATACAGACATATACTCATTAATCCTGTTTCTCCCTATATTTTACACTATAGCTGCCGTGTCTGCAGGTTCGGCCGATCACGGCTCCCACTGGCCGCGCTTCACCGCTCCAGGCCAATGGGGCCTGCGGGAAGCGGCGCGGGCCAAGGGATGTGCTGGCTGCCGCTTCCCACCATCCCCATTGGCCTGGAGCGGCCAAGCGCGGCCAGTGGGAGCCGCGATCGGCTGAACCTGCGGACACTGCAGGTAAACAAACTGGCCTGGCCAGCCAGGGTGCTTCCGCTGGCGGTCCACGTGCCAAAGGTTGCCGATCCCTGGGCTACATCAGCGAACAACAGCTGAGTAGCTGGTCCATATTTGTATTGCTTAACAATACAAAAAGAATCCACTCTTCACTTGCTTAACACTGACTGCGCTCGATTCTTCACAGATTTAGAGCTTATGATGTCATTTTCACCTGAATAAAGAAGGTGAAAAAGCACTAAAATATGAGAATGGTAGCACTTTCCATTAACTTTCCATAGACGCTAATAGTGGCTCCAGATGCTAGGCAATACAGAATGAGACCAATTATGTCTAGTTAGATTGGAAGACTGCACAACCTCATAAGAATTTTGTGTAATCCATCACACAAATGGAAGTCCTCAGAGCACTTGGGGAAATCTGTACCCCCATGTGAAGAATTCGATCCTTCCCCCTTGTGGCTAGTGAAAAATTGTTAATACCTCGGTCCATTGCTGACTGAAATTGTTGTAATAAGATGAGGCCCTGAAACATAAACCCTTGTGTCAGAGGCCCGGTATGAGGCCTAAGGCCTGAACTAAAATAATGGTCAAGACTTTGCTAATATAAAGCAAAGTTAAGTTGTGAGCAAAAGACAGGCCCTGCTCACAGAAGCTGGCAAGAAGAGGGCTGATGTTGCAAAAATACACATACCTAAAAGGTATCAGAACACTCCGATATTTGCACATTCCACACAGATAACAAGGAACAGGCTGACTCATCCTAAAGATGGGCAAAAGGGCAATATGATGGATAGAGTTGTTTGTTCGAACCAACATGTACAAGGTGAGAGGTGGCACCTTACTGCATACAGGGGTTGCACCTAAATATGTCAGGAGTGATGTGTAACTTGTTTGTACCTGTGTATAAGAACACATCCCTGGGGAGTTGTCTTGGTCTGGCCTAGGGGGGAGTGGTAAATCCCACCACTGACTGAGCCGGTCCATTGTCAGGGAGCACATATGTACTAGCAGAACTGTAGACATCTGATCCGGGGAGCTAGAGACTGTGTTTAGTTTGGCAAAAAACCTGGCTGGGTGACTTCATACCTTATCGGAGTCTGTGGTCATTGGGCAGTTCGCTCGAGATCTGCTGTGCCAGCGATCTGCGCAGAGCTGGGACAAAACACAGAGAGAACACACACGCATGCGGTTGACTGTTATCATCATTGAACAGAGCAGAGCACCACACCGGTGACACCTGACGACAATTGTCAATGTCTCTTTCAGAGAAGGCAAGATTCAATATTGGCTACCCTGAAACATATAGCAGTCTAGCCAGTGCTAAATAAATGATCATGGTGGGCTGCTGATCTGCCTACAAGAGCTGTTAGGGTTGGAAAGACATTTCAATAAACTGGTTTGTCCCTTTTCTCTCAGACAGATGCCAGAGAGTGATGCTGGCAGCTGCTCCTATGCCCTGAGAGTCCACTGTCTTCCCTTTTTTCTCTATGTATGTTAGACTGCGTGATTGAGATTGTGGATGTTATGTGCTTCATTCACAGTAATACACTGGCAACCCTCATCTATTGAAATTAGTCTCATACAATAGGCCCAAACTGCTTTTATTTTTAGGTCTCAGAGACTCAATTAGATAACCATAGTGGACGAATAGCAGCTGACTTAATGCCCATGTGATTAACACAGATGTGATACTTCTGGAAAGAAGAATACTTCCAGGATAGTCAGAAACTTTGACCTCACCCTCTACTAAGGGCTTATAGCTGGTGTACATGAACAATTTAGTTCACGGCCAGCTGGGGTGTGAATCTACCCTGCACTAGCCTGTTGTCCATCAACAGGGTCCATATGGACAGGCTAGTGAGGGGTAGATTCACACCACAGCTTGCCACAAACGAAATGTTCATGTAGACAACATCTAGGGGCATCTCCACTCCAATTACCTAAGTGATAGTCTTGAGGCTCTGTTACACTCATCACCACTCCCTGACATGCAAATAGAAGCAATAGCCATAAGTGTTTTCTTTCTATCTTTGTCTAGCTAAGCCCCTTTCTATCAAATAAATATACAGCCATTGAGATCTAAGCCTTTTTTGTCACCTTCAGGTAGTCTATGGGCCTGTCCGCCGTTTCCTGCAGCTCCCATTGGCCGGGGACGGCGAACCACGGCCACTGGGAGCTGCGGGCAGCTGTGCAAATGTAAACAAACGGTCTGGGAACCTGCGGGCCGCAGGTTGCCCACCACTGGTCTACGACAATGCACCCTACCTTGACCATGGGATTGACCATGAACTTGTAACCACTTCTAAGTGTGTGTTATAGCTCTCCCTCTGTGGTGCTCTACAGAGGATACGAGTTGTTAAAACTCTTAACTACAGTGTTGGCTCTTTAGCTCAAACTGTAGCTCAAACTGCTTTTATTGCTGGAGGTTCCTAATTCATTTCCTGGTGTGTCAGCCCAGATGATGGCCATCACATAAGCTACATGGAAATTTCAGTTGACAAAAATACATCAGCCCATGTTATAGGTAAGATTATTTAGACATATTTAATGAACTTTTCTATTACTGTACACTATTAATACTTTAAAAAAAATCAAATTTAACAGTACCATCATGAGAAACCTTTCCCAAATCAACCCACCACAACTATAATTCTCTCCATCACCCCAGTCAACCATACATCCATGGGAAAATAGCTAGATCTTGTGGCATTTTCTGGAGGATTGTGTCTCTGTTGGACCAAGTGGGTGAGCAAGTTTCAGAGATGAGGCCCCTTCTCTGAAATCATACTGCTGTCACCCCTTTAATGTAAACTCAGAGTCTCTAATAGCTTGAGTATCTTGAGTAACCTCAGCTATTGTAGTACTACATAGCGAGAGAGGCAAGATCACATAACTGTGATCTTGAGCTACTTACACTGGGGTTCCCCATTCTATTCCTGATCCACTTCAAGATCTTGGTGATAATCTGTAATATGGCTTTCTTAAAGACCACTTATCTTTCTGTTTTCCCCTGTGACAGCTGTCCCCAATAGGAAAAACATGACTAACAGAGTTCAGGTGGTAACACAGATACTGGGAATCAGGCATTCTCTTTGGTAAATCTTTGGCTGGGTAAATTTCTATCATCTGTGAGTGCATCTTTAGAATATCTATTCCATTTTGTAAAACAAGTTTGCATCAAGTGTGTTCAAGTACTGCTTGTGTTCGCTTTCTGCAAGTATTAGGAGTATTCATAGAAACTACACATTTTCAGTTAATAAGGAAAAATATTCATAGACAATAATTTTTGGATTTTTTTAAGCATGAGCATTCACACTGGAAACCTAATTCAAAGTGTTATGCTTCTTTAATCAGGTAACAGAAATGTGCCACATTGGACTTGTGTGTCCAATCTAAAGTGCTCAAGCTTTCTGAATATAGAATACCTGAAAAACCTGTTCATGAACAAATCAGATACCAAAGGCCTAATTCAGATATCACCCAGTTTTTACACCTGTGTAATTCCTTTGACTTCCAGGAGGTTACTTCTGACTAAACTGCTATAAATGAGATCCTAATCAGGGCCCACAAATTATTTGCAGAAATTATTCTGTGACTAATTCTGAGTAATGCATAAATTGGAGAAAATTCTGTCTTGCTTGCAGACAACTTGTGAACACAAAAAGAAGCCAAATTAGTCTAATCAGTTTGTGGATGAATTATTTGTCTTATCCTACAGCAAATGTTAAAATTGAAGAAGAAGAGAGAGATAAATAGATAGTGGCAAATACTTGGAAAAGTTTCTAGTGATTTTGGGCACTGAGATTTTGGATATCCTATTTGAAACACCTTATATTTTTACAAAGGGTGGCTGCTCCGCACTACTGAAAAACTGGTCCTTTTATAGTGTCAGCTGAACATCTGAAAACTGGAGATACACAAATTACAATTCACGTTTGACAATTCAGGCCACAAAGAATTAAAACAATTTGCTTACCGCCTCTCCCCTTCTTAGATACATTCCTGAGACTGAAGGATAAATTGAGGAGCAAACTTGCCATAACAAAAATGTCTCTGCAGGGAACTACTTATGCTGATTTCATGGACTGTCTTTAATTTTCATGAATTAATCCTGCCTGTTCAAAAATTAACTCTACACTACTTTAAAATATCTCCTGCTCTGATTTAATCACACAGATGAGAGATATTTTCAAAGTGTGTGTGTGTCTGGGGGGCGGGGGGGACATCTTAGTGTAACAAGCTAAATAACCCTTTCCTTATTATATTCCCACTATCTTACCTCCTGATATTGTAGCTCCTTTCTCTAAACTTAGTACCGAAATGCCAAGATGTTCCCTTGGTTACCTAATTATATTAATAAAATATTGTGGCTTCTCTGAAGAGACTGTGAGGTACCATGAGGCTATGTAAATGGAAGGAATGACCTTTAAGGCAATGTTCAAATGACTGCATCTCTCTTAATATAATCTTCTTTGCTAGGGTTACCTGGGCACTGACTTTAAGAGCCTTTTGGGAGATGTGATTCCATTCTTCTTGAATTAATGCCTAAAAATACCATAATTGAGCTGGGGCTTTTTGTTTTCTCCTCTGTCAAATTTATTGTCTATCTCCTGCAAGATCTGCTGTAGTTCTGACATAGGGAGATGTTTATTAGACCTGCATACAGTCAATCATCCAGAAGTAGAACACTGAAGCTATTGTACAATGCCCTTGCTCTTCAATATAAGATGGAGCTCCACACTCAACACAGCACATCATACAATAATAAATAAATACAATTATAAACTAGCAACAATTTAAAAGTATGAAATTCATTTTACAATTTAATTAAGGTGGCAAGAGTGCAGTACATGTGCAGACTGGGTCCCATGCAGTGTCTGCTAGTCACAGAGCCAAAGGCTTTTGGACACGGTGACCTATGCTGGCACACAGTGATTTATTGTGGACTCAGCATGTGGCCACCTATGATTGACTGGTTCCCACTTATCTTTGTGAGCCTCATGGCATAGGATCATATCTCCATCATAATTACCCTAAGGAGAATTAAGTTATGGTGATCTAAGACCTCTTTACAGCAGAGTGACAGCATCCACTTAGGGATTAACATGTTTTAACTTTTGAGCATTGCCTCATACCTTTAGCTGATTCACCTTTGGCTTTCCTAAGCGTCCCTGTATAGCTAAGACCTAGGAAATTATCTCTAACAGAAGATCAGAGGGGAAAGAAGGTGTTTTATGTATTAAATTCATATGGCACATACTCAGGGTGCTTAGCCCATGCTGCCGCTCACCACTGCCTGTGCTACCATGGCTACACTACTGTTTTTAGCACACCCGCTCAATAAGAGCTAGCATGTGGATAAGAATGGCCATACTGGGTCAGACCAAAGGTCCATCTAGCCCAGTAGCCTGTCTTCTGACAGTGGCCAATACCAGGTGCCCCAGAGGGAATGAACAGAACAGATAATCATCAAGTGATCCATCCCCTGTCGCTCATTCCGAGCTTCTGGCAAACAGAGACTAGGGACACCATCCCTGCCTATCCTGGCTAATAGCCATTGATGGACCTATCCGCCATGAATTTATCTAGTTCTTTTTTGAGCCCTGTTGTAGTCTTGGCCTTCACAACATCCTCTGGCAAGGAGTTCCACAGGTTGACTGTGTGTTGAATGAAAAAATACTTCCTTTTTTTAAAAACCTGCTACCTATTAATTTCATTTGGTGGCCCCTAGTTCTTGTGTTATAAGAAGGAGTAAATAACACTTCCTTATTTTTTTATCCACACCTGTCATGATTTTATAGACCTCTATCATATCCCCTCCTCAGTCGTCTCTTTTCCAAGCTGAAAAGTCCCAGTCTTATTAATCTCTCCTCATATGGCAGCCATTCCATACCACTAATCATTTTTGTTGCCCTTTTCTGAACCTTTTCCAAGTCCAATATATCCTTCTTGAAATGGGGCGACCACATCTGCACACAGTACAAGATGTGGGCATACCATGGATTTATACAGAGGCAATATTTTCTGTTTTATTATCCATCCCTTTCTTTATGATTCCCAACATTCTGTTTGCTTTTGACTGCCGCTGCACATTGAGTGGATGTTTTCAGAGAACTATTCACAATGACTCCAAGACATCTTTCTTGAGTGGTAATAGCTAATTTAGACCCCATTATTTTATAAGTATAGTTAGGATTATGTTTTCCGGTGTGCATTACTTTGCATTTATCAACATTGGATTTCATCTGCCATTTTGTTGCCCAGTCACCCAGTTTTGAGAGATCCTTTTGTAGCTCTTTGCAGTCTGCCTGGGACTTAGCTACCTTGAGTAGTTTTGTATCACCTGCAAATTTTGCCACCTCACTGTTTACCCCTTTTTCCAGATCATTTATGAATATGTTAAATAGGACTTGGCCCAGTACAGACCCCTGGGGGACACCACTATGTACCTCTCTCCATTCTGAAAACTGACCATTTATTCCTACCCTTTGTTTCCTATCTTTTAACCAGTTACCAATCCATGAGAAAACCTTCCCTCTTATTCCAGGACTGCTTCCTTTGCTTAAGAGCTTTTGATGAGGGACGTTGTCAAAGGCTTTCTGAAAATCTAAATACTCTATATCCACTGGATCCCCCTTGTCCACATGCTTGTTGACCCTCTCAAGGAATTCTAGTAGATTAGTGAGGCATGATTTCCCTTTACAAAAACCATGTTGACTATTCTCCAACAAATTATGTTCATCTATGTGTCTGACAATTTTGTTCTTTACTATAGTTTCAATCAGTTTACCCAGTACTGAACTCAGGCTTACCAGCCTGTAATTGCCGGGGTCTGCTCTGGAGCCCTTTTTAAAAATTGGCATCACATTAACTATCTTCCAGTCATTTGGTACAGAAGCTGATTTAAATGGTAGGTTACAGATGACAGTTAGTAGTCCTGCAATTTCATATTTGAGTTCCTTCAGAACTCTTGGGTGAATACCATCTGGTCCTGGTGACTTATTACTGTTTAGTTTATCAATTTGTTCCAAAACCTCCTCTAATGACACCTCAATCTGGTACAGTTCCTCAGATTTGTCATCTAAATAGAATGGCTCAGTTTTGGGAATCTCCCTCACATCCTCAACCGTGAAGACCGATGCAAAGAATTAATTTAGTTTCTTCGCAATGGCCTTATCATCCTTGAGTGCTCCTTTAGCATCTCAATTGTCCAGTGGCCCCACTGGTTGTTTAGCAGGCTTCTGCTTCTGGTGTACTTCAAAAATTTTTGCTATTACTTTTTGAGTGTTTGGCTAGCTGTTCTTCAAATTCTTTTTTGGCCTTCCTAATTATATTTTTACACTTCATTTGCCAGAGTTTATGCTCCTTTCAATTTTCCTCATTAGGATTTAACTTCCAGTTTTCAAAGGATGCCTTTTTGCCTCTCACTGCTTCTTTTACTTTGTTGTCTAGCCCTGGTGGCTCTTTTTTGGTTCTCTTACTATGTTTTTTTTTTATTTATTTTATTTGGGGTATACACTTAAGTTTAGCCTCTATTATGGTGTTTTTAAAAGGTTTCCATGCAGCTTGCAGGGATTTTACTTTTGGTGCTGTACCTTTTAATTTCTGTTTAACTAACCTCCTCATTTTTTGTGTAGTTCCCCTTTCTGAAATTAAATGCTACAGTGTTGGGCCGCTGTAGTGTTTTCCCCGCCACAGGGATGTTAAATTTATTATATTATGGTCACTATTACCAAGCGGTCCAGCTATATTCACCTCTTGGACCTGATTCTGTGCTCCACTTAGGAGTAAATCAAGAATTCTCTCTCCTCTTGTGGGTTCCAGGACTAGCTGCTCCAAGAAGCAGTCATTTAAGGTGTCAAGAAACTTTATCTCTGCATACCTTCCTGAGGTGACATGTACCCAGTCAATATGGGGATAATTTAAATCCCCCATTATTATTTTAGGTTTTTTTTTATTTTAATAGCCTCTCTAATCTCCCTCAGCATTTCACAGTCACTATCACCATGCTGGGCAGGTGGTCTGTAATATAGCCCTACTGCTATATTCTTATTATTCAAGCATGGAATTACTATCCATAGAGATTCTATGGTACAGTTTGGTTCATTTAAGGTTTTTACTTCATTTGATTCTATGTTTTCTTTCACATATAGTGCCACTCCCCCACCAGCACGACCTGTTCTGTCCTTCCGATATATTTTGTACCCTGGTATTACTGTGTCCCATTGATTATCCTCATTCCAACAAGTTTCTGTGATGCCTATTATATCAATATCCTCATTTAATACGAGGCACTCAAGTTCACCCAACCCCCAGCTCACAGTGTAGACATATCCTAAATGTTATACTAAAACTTACAGAGCTAATAATTAATAATAAATAAACAACACTAATAGCTGTAGTGTTTGGTGATACCATTTACACTTTGCTGGAAACTGCATTTTTAAGTCTGAGGGTTTTACCACATTGTTTTACCTATAATGTAGATTTAAAATAGGAATGTTCATAAGACTTTGGTAGTCTACACATTTTTTCACACTATATTTTTTAGCAGAACTAAATATGTTCAGTTTTTATTGCTTAATGCCAGATGATATTTATATTCCATTCTAGAAAGAAATCCTTGAGTATTTTACTATGAGAGTATTATAATACTGCATTCTGGAGGGGTTCATCTAGAGTTGCATTATGATATGAAGTGTTGCACTAGTATGTTACTGACTTCACAGTGAGAGAAGGGGTAAGTAGATGAGAGTAGGAAGTCCTAGGAAATGTCCCCACAGTGGATACAAACATTTCTTAAATAATACACTCCAAAGACACCTAAGAGGGTAGTATAAATTTAAATCTTAGTCTTTCAAGTAGTAAATTGGATTTGCAGCATCTAATTTTAAAAATGCCTGAAATATATGTATAGAGACACTAGACACACACACACGGGCTGCTTCTGATTTCAGACCAATGTACATCCAGTGAAATCATCCAATACATCCAGTGAAATCACACTGGGCCCTGGGCTAGTGACATTAGAATCAGTTTCTCTCTCAATACAGGCATTAATCATATGTTCATATGTATCTAACAATTTGACTGTAAAAGGAAACTAATTCCCCCATGGGTATGAAATTTACCATGAACGAAGAGATTAATAGGTATATTTTGTATATTTAATGAGCTATTCCTTCACAGATCCTCCTCTCCAGCTCTTTTACTTTGTCTAGAGATCTTCAGAGCTCTATGGCCCATTTATCTTTTCCATCTACATCCTTTCATTAAGTACTCTTATCCATTCCCATGGTTTCAGCTACCATTTCTACATGGACTCAAAACTACCTCATCACTCTTAACCTGTCTCCCTCTATTCAATCTTGCATCTCACTAAGTCTCTCTCTGATATCTCCTCCTGCATGCCACTTTAAAAAGTTAAATTTAACATGGCCAAAAATAAAATGAAGAAATCCGAGTCTTCTCTATCGAGCCCTTTCTGCTTCCACCTTTCTTTGTTACTGTTGACAGCACCTCCATCCTCCCTTACAATCAACTCTTTGACTACCACCTCTCCCTTGACCCACGTATCCAGGTTATGTTCAAATCCTGCAGTTTCTTCCATAATATTTCTAATTATTTAGGGCTAGGGGAGGGATAGCTCAGTGGTTTGAGCATTGGCCTGCGAAACCCAGGGTTGTGAGTTCAATCCTTGAGGGGGCCACTTAGGGATCTGGGGCAAAATTGGTCCTGCTAGTGAAAGCAGGGGGCTGGACTCAATGACCCTTTGGGGTCCCTTCCAGCTCTATGAGATAGGTATATCATTATATTGTTATTATTATTACTGGCATTTTCTCTGTGGGTAAGTAACACTTTTGTCCATGTGCTTATCTCTCAGCTAGACCTTATCCTCCCTAGCTTCCTTTGCCCCAACATTGCACACCCAACTTGCAAGTCCATTCACATACAGATGCTAATATCTCACTTGCCTGCTATTCTGACCATGTCATTTCCGCTCTCTGAATCCTTCTGTTTATTCCACCTTATCCACTTCAAATTCACACTGTTCTGCTATGCCAGTGATGTCAGCCTCTACCACGTGATTGTCTACTTCTCTGAAAAGAATTTCGCACCTTCTTCCATGCTTCCTTCTGTGTGGAATTACCTTCTCTAATGACTATGTAAAGCCACGATATCCTGTCCTCACTCAAATCTCTTTTCATGATCCATTTCTGCTGCCATGCCCACAGGCAATGGCTAGGTAGAATGCCAGTAGAGCTTAGTGTATATTTATGTAATCATTGAAACACATATAATTGCCTTGGAACCATACACATGATGGCAAGTTATGTGAATGCCTTCCTTATACAATCACCAATTATTAGTCACTGTTATCTTCCCTCCTCCACTCTCCCCTATTGCTATACTAACTTGGTGCATCTTTCTGAGAGTCATAGTGTTGAAGGCCAGAAGGGACCACCATATCAGCTAGTCTGACGACCTATATATATTACAGGACACCTACACCACCCACCATCCACACACTAAACCTGACAACCAAAATTAGACTGAAGTATTACATCCCACAGGAAACTAAACTATTATGGGGAACCTGTGCCCTCCACCAATGCCCAAGGCCCCTGCAATGGTAGGGAATTGATTGAGATATACCCATATAATTTCAGCATCCTGTGCTTCAGAGGAAGGTGAAAAATCCTCAAGGTCACCACCAATCTGATCTGGGGAAAATTCCTTCACAACCCCACACTTGGTAATCAGTTAGAACCTGAGCAGTTGGCTATAAACAGTAGCCACAAAATTTTTCAGAGCCCCCCACTTCCTTAGCAAATTAAAAATTGTGTGTGTTATGTTTTCATAGTAGACTCAGGACATCAGGAAAAGCCGTTTAAGTGTTGAACAGTTTATGCAATGCTTTATTGTGGTAAAATGATTGCTGTTTAATTGTTTTCACTCTGACCATATCCACTGAAGGCAATTTTTCTGTATACTAATCTGCAAAAATGCACCAGAGGTCTACTATACAGATGGGATTATCACATTGAAACGCTTACTAAATCTTTATGCCCATTTAGTTCTGGAGGTTTGAAATGCAGGGGACATGTTTACAGGGTCTTGCCTTATGAGTCTGTTGCTCAGTTTTCCTATGCTACATTCATAGTTAATATAATAATTTTACATAGGTAAAAATCTCTTTCACAAACATGCTTTCATGTATATCTAGATTTGTTTGTTTCAGAAAACAGAATGAAAAATGACAGCAATACAAGTTGTAAATTTAGGATATTATTATTATTATTATTATCATCATCATGATTATCATCATCTAGCTCTTGAGTAGCAATTGTCATCTATAGATGAAAGTGATTTAGAAAGAAAGGTAAGTATTAGTCTGGAGAACAATAATTCCATTTTGCAACATCTTGTGGGACTTTCAAATTTGATTTCATTCCACATTAAATGAAAGTCAATTTTTTTGAAAGTTTTCATAAAACAGAATTGTATCTAAATGTCCATTTTCAATTGTAAAAGGTCAAGTTTTCCATTCAGGTTCTCTCTCTCTGGAAGTGACTGGAGAGTCACCATACACCTCAAAAACCTTTCCACCAAAATCATAGAGACATCTCTGCAAAACATTTCAGCATCAATGAAAAAGGATAGTTTGATGGGGGGAAAAAACAAAAACTTTAACCTCAAATGTTTTCCCACCACCGCTGACAAATTAATATAATTAGTCCTGTTTTACAGGTAGGGAAACTGAATCATGGAGAAGTAAAGTAACCTGACAAAGATTACACAACAAGTCAATGACAGAATGGGCTCTAAAAAACCCCCAAAACAAACAAAAAAACCAAAAACAGATCTCTTGACTCCTTGACTCCATTGGACCAAACTACTTCCAAAGATATCTTTAAATCAGACCAGTGTAATGTTTAGAAGCGCTACACAGATACAGCTCGATATATGGAGGTAGACTCATTCTGTAGTGCTGTACAAAAACTAATTTGATAAGAATATAATACCGCTGTAGGAATCTTCATAAATGGGAATAGGAAGAGAAATGATTGTGTGTTATTCATTAAAAGGTGTATCCAATTGATTTTTACTACACTTGTGATCCGATATTAAAAAATGTTTGAGATCAAATAACCAAGCTCAGCCAATTTATTGTCTGTATACAAAACAGAACAACATAAAAAGGAGACATGCATACCCTGCTTCTGGGAAGCAATTCTTATCTTGCAGCATTTGTTCACCGTACACAGAAGGTGTACTTTGGAAATATGCATTTTAACTAGCTACATTTATAGTACATTTTTTCAAATTACAAAACTCTGTCACTGAAATCTAGCCCACCGGTTTGTAACAGTTCCTTAACTTCTTGTTTTGTTCTGTACTTTTCTTGTCTCTGTTCTGGATACTACATTCCAAACCAGTTACCCCCAAAGGCACCTGTATAACAACACAGAACAAATGTATCTTGATTTTGGCAGATTTCATATTTGCTAGTACCAAAGCTGATTTCAGTTTTGCAAAGTGTTATGGGATATTTAGCATGAGTGAATGAGGGGAAGTATAATGCCAATCAAATATTAAGCTTCGTTATTTATGTATATATAAACATTTATATATTATATAATGGGAATATATATTAATATGCTGTGCAACACATATAATTATTGGCTAGCAGCGCACAGCTTGAGAACATAGCTAGATTCAGTATTAAAAACATTATATTAATGAAATTTATTCAGGTGTTTGGGAAAGTGTGACTGGCTTTAACTGAAGGGACATTTTGCATTCACTTACATAATGGACTTCTCTTTGTGATATTACTTTGACAAAATTAAGTCAATTGTTCTTTGACGGTAATGCCAAGTATGTTATAATAGGAGCAGACAGGGAAAATGCATATGGAACTGTCAGGAGAAGACTGACAAAGGAGTTTCACACATTCAATTTGGAAGACTTGGAGATTTGTGCCACCACACCACGTTGAATTTTTCTTTCTGATGAATCAGAAGCACTGTCTTCACCTTAGTTTTTACTTTTTGAACTGAGAGTTTTGCCCTGTGATATGAGCAGTAGTCTGGGAATTAGGATGAGATTTCAAAATCACTGCTATTATTTCAGGAATTACAAATGTATGATTAAAAACTTATTTTAAAATAATTTGGCTTATTATTTGTATTCTGGCAGTGTGCTAGTACCGCTGGGAGCTATGGTCCCTGTTAATAAGTGCCTATCATTAGATATAATGTTGGTCCATTATTATTTATGAGATGACTTTTTTATCTAGCTCAAGGTAGACTTGTCCATTAAGAAGCTATATGTTAGTTTTTACCTTTATTGTGGCTAACAATATTCTGGAAGCCAGACTAAAATCATTTCTGCCATGATTCAGATATATACAGTTGCTGAAAAGATAAACAGCTATGAGATTTATGCACCTCTTATGGAAATGATAGGCAACACATACATCCGTTTCAAGTCCAACTATTTTTTATTCTTTCATATTCCTCTGAACTGGCTATAACATTTCGCTTCTGCATTCAAGCTTATCATATTGACAAGAGACAGGAAGTTAGCGCATAAAAAACCTGCCTGTGTAAAAATGTTAGTCAAGAGACTAGGAACCTAGCCTATGAGGGCATCCTAAAGGCACAGCCTATGACAAATACGATTACACACACTCAAATATCAATGATAAAAGCCAGAGGGGATGGCTTAGTTAGTGATCTAAGGTCCCAAACTGAAATGCCTAATCTACTTGAAACATGTCAAATACCAGGAGGGTCAACTCTGGAGACATTAATGAGGCTCTGACTTTTTTCACTGAAGTACTAGTTTGTTTTGGTACCATTGCCCAAAATTTCCCCTCCTTGCTCCTATGATGCTTCATTCCCTTTGATTGCCACTCTCTACAGAAGTGGCAGATTGTATTTCATTGGTGTCATATATGTACAATTTATATAGTATTTTTAGAGGAGATGAGCTAAAGGTGAGCTAATACAATCACTGAAATGATTTTTAAAATGCATGGGAATGGGTCTGTGGTCTGCAAAAAACTTAAGTTCAGTCCCACTCTTTTAATCCAATTTGCAGGTAAACACTATGGATGCAGCCTTATTACCAATAGCTTCTTTTGGGAGGAAGTGTCTCATATTACGCTATAGAAGCCTTATGACTGATTAAAAAGGAGCACCAAAAGGCTCCGAATAAAATCCTACCCTGTCCTTCCTCACTGGAAGGATAATGGCTGTGACACAAGGACTCAAGGGAGAGCATGAAGTAGACAAAAATAAAGATGTTCCTCATAAGCATAAACAGAATACCTCCCTCCCCACTCCCCAGGCAACTTCCTTTACCCTTCTCCTTTGCCCTGCACAAACACACCCATGTTAGGCACAATGATGTGTAAGGGTATTTAAAAAGTATGTATGCATGATTTCCATGTATGCATACCTATATATGGACACATAACCCAACTTGCATGCAGTGTGGAATGTGGTTATATATATATATATATATATAGGGTCCCATACAGTATATTCTGGAATGAAAATGAGCAAGTCTCACCAGCCTGGAACTCTCTCTCTGCATCTCAAGGTTGTAGGCTTTGGCAAATCACTGTGGCCAACCATAAAACATTTCTGCCCAGAAAAAATATGTCAGAGGATAATAGAAACATACATCAAAGAATATTAGTGTTTTTAGTACTGATAGCCCCGTCAATTTCACATAGATGAAATAAATTACAAATAAAGCACAGACAAAGAAAACCAATTATAAAATAAGACCAAGATCCATAACAAAGGAGAGAGAGAGGAAATAGAACAGACGCTGCTGTAAATCAGTATTTCATCCACAGTCTGGAGTAATATGACAGCATGCATATTAATAGGGTACACATGATGATCACAATTATCATTGAAGGATACATAATACTACTTTCCATCTAGCATTTTAGAACAAGACATTTTAATTATCCATTATATAATGACATCTCCATCTCCCTAGAATTTTGTCTGGGAGAAGCAGAATTATACATTGATAAATTCTAGAGTACATTAAAATTGAATAACAAAGTTGAAAACAGCCAAGAGAAGAACAAGTTTTTAGTTTCAGAACAGAGGAAGATCAGTTTAACAAACAACTGAAGAGAAAACATAAATACTATGGATGTTATGTCAAATCTGTTATGAGTTTCTTTCAATGTATTACTGCATCTTATGGAAGATCCTATTGTTACCAGAAGATTTTGATTCAATTATGTTAAGCCAGTGATGTTACTTAGAAACACTGCTTTAATTTAAAATCCTTTATTCTCAATTTATCTATTCCGGTATTAAAGGTTGTGGCCCACCCCAGTGGCGTAGCCAGGTTCTATCAGCAGGGGGAGCAAACAAACAAAAAAAAAGGTGCCGAAGCAGCGAAAAAAAAGGAAAAAAGGAAAACAAAAAAAAAAAACCCCAAGTCTTGCAGCCGAAGACCCGGAGCGGCTGAAGGACCCGACGCCAAATTGCCACCGAAGACTCAGAGCAGCTGGGATGAGTGTAAACATTAAAAAAGCGCCACTTTGGGGGAATGTGCTTAGTGGGGAGTGGCCGCTCCCCCTGCTCCTCCCCCAGCTACGCTACTGGCCCGCCCTACGGATTTTCCAGGGAAAGCCGTGGTTAGCTAACTATCCCTTGAAGGACATGGATACAGCCTTCCAATCAAAAATAGGCAACAAGCAATAAATTCTTCAAAAACAAAAATAAAATTTATTTAGAAGTGAACGGTTACAGCAAAAGAGATAAAAGCAATAGGTTTACAGTATAAAAATGAAGCAGCGCGAGAAATAAAGACAATACTACAATTACAATTTCAATTAACTCTATCACATATAACAATATAATCATTAACTTAACACTTTATGCTTTATAACAATATAGCAATTGCAACATGTAACAATATATTAATTAAACATTTAATACTAAATACTTAACACTAAGCATTCAACAAGTGCTGATCAGGCAATTATTGGATGGGTAGGGAGATCTCACTCAAACCATAGGCATCCAGCTTTATTTACACTTGAAACCCAAACACTCTAAGATGTTAAAATAGAAAAAGATTTTGAATTACAGAAGCTTCTCTAAAATCCCTCTGAATCATCTTTATAATGGTCCTTCTGTTCTGTCAGAGGCAGGGGTGCGGTGGTGGCTAAGTGCTGTTGCTGGCATGAGGTGGCTGCCTTAGGTAGCTGAGGTAAAGTCACTTCTTAGGTGAGAGAGACGGAAGCCCGTTGGTTGCTGCTGCCGGGCTGCTGCAGAGGCCTCCTGCTGGCCAGGTGCCAAAAGTGGCCATTGTCAGGGGCAACCCTGGAATCCTGGGTGGGCTGCTGCTGTAACAGCTATCTTTTAGGCAGCCTCTCTTTTGCTGGATTCCACTGCTGCTGCTGCCTCTGTTCCGCAAGCCCATTCTTTCTTCTGGGTGTTCTGCAGTGTTCTGTCCTCTTGCTGGTCCCTGTCCCCTCCAGAGCTTTAGCCTGCTGGCTGCTGCCTTTATATACTGTTTGGACACCTAGGCTCAGCCAATCAGCTTTCAGCTTTTCGATAACATCAACACCCTAGCTCCACCCAGTCACATGTACCTACATGTGACTTGGAGCTCCTCCTCCTCCCATAGACCTTTATGAGACTGTGAGCTGTCCATCAAAAGGAGTGCCTGAGGTCCCATAGACTTCTATGGAGCTCCTCAGCTGACCTTTAGATGAACCCTAGCTACTTCAGCTGACCTTTGGATGAACCCTAGCTAAAGTCCCATTGGTTTCTATGGGCTACAATGCATCTCTGTGGGATTTTGCTGAGTCATTTCCCACAGGGAATTCATTTCTATGGTTTCCCATGCATTCTTATGGAATTTCCCACTACATTACATAACCCTGTAGCCGCCATTACTAGATATTCTAATTTAAACCATTATTAATTTTTAATTAAAGCCTTGGTCTTAAAACTAATTACTATTGTGAGCATGTCAAAGGTTCCTAACACCATCACTACTCCTTTTATGTTCAATTAACCAATGTTTATAATTTTGGCAATTTTAAGCCCCTTTCGAGGTTTTCCAGCAGATTTTCCAATGTAGAGCTTGGTAAGGCATGTCGGGCAACTGAGGCAAAAATCTCTTGTCACACTATTTCCAAGATTTAGTTTAGATGATGATTACCTTGATGACAGAAATGAATCAACGAATTATAGTGTTTTCCATATTTGCACTAGAGCTGTATTTTCAAGCAAAAGGGTTTTAGATGGTATGGGTACAATTTTGGAGATTGCATTTTGGATTATGAATGAGATAATCAAGTTAAACTACTAAATACTGATGCAGCAAAGCACTTAAATACACACATAACTATGTGAGATTGAAGACAATAGGACAAAACACATGTTTAAAGATAGGTATGTGCTTAAATGTCTTGCTGGATCAGGGCCCTCATGAGTACTGGAAAATGCTATAGTTCACAACAAGCTCTCTGATTATAGGCTTTTAGGCTCATTGTCCAGGGAGAGCCTGAGTGTGCTGCTTTGTTCTTGAGTGGAGTTTCCATATATAATATAATCAACTCAAGAAAAAAGGTAAAATAAAAAGGAATGATAAGAAGGGAGGATCAAGCAGTATGGGTTAGTGAAGAATAAACTATTTTTTGAATCTTTATGTCCCAGCGAACCCTTCATTTCCTGCATGAAAAGTTGACATTTGGACTTCTGAACACAACAGGAATATTAATAGGATTTGCCAAATCTTTGGTTAGATTGTCCTATTTTTCAGCAAGCAAATCTGCCTTGTGCCTGTCCCACTGTAGGGCAGCCAAATATGCTTTTTGACACAATTGCCTTACTTTCCCTACCTTGATGCAAAGCCTGCGACAAAGGTAGGAAATATTATGCAATTCTGCACAAATAGTTAAAATCAAGAACATTATTTAGAATGTCTGTTGTGGCTGCTGTAGTTCTCAGTGTAAAAGAGTTAGCAGTATTCTAGTGAGAGGGGGGAAAAGGACACAGTGGGAAATTGGTCTAAAAGAGAAAATTGCCCATTTCTCTTTAAAAGCTTTTTCATTTGCCTTGCCTTCTTTCAAAGATATTCTGTAAGGAAAGTGGATTCTGTCTATATTTAAAGGGAAAATGACAAATCAGCCAGTAATTTAAATACTGGACATTTTTGCAGTGTAATTAATAAGTGGCAGCCAAGGTTCACATAGAAGTCACTTTTATGAGCAAGACACTTTCTCAGGAGCAAAGTGAGAACTTCCATGAAGAAGTGAAGCTTTATAGTACCTTTTGTTACTGTTCTTGTGCTTTTGACATTTCAGGGAATAGAGCTGTGTGATTTTTTTTTTAACAAATCACAAAACCAGGTAGTTTGGGATTTCATTGCAAACTTAAAAATTGGATGAGGGTTGACAAGAGGAAAAGATCCTCCAAGCATTCAACAAAATTGGGCTGATTTTCAAGTAGACATGGGCTGAGTTTTGAATGGGGAGGAGTCGATTTATGGTTTTACAATGCAATACAATTGTGATTGTTTTCTATGTGGCACTAGGTAAAACTTAGCTGTTTTAGTCTTGCTTTGAGTTTTGGGGGTATTCCAATTTAAATCTCAAAATAAAACCCAGGGGGCCTGAACCCACATGAACCAGAAGAAAAAAATGAATTCCTACAAACTTCTTCAAATTGAAATTGCTAAACTCCTATTGCCAAGTAGCATTATAATTTCTGGGGTTACTGAGCCTAATCTAGAACCAACTGACATAAGTGGAGGATTTCCATTGACTGCAGTGGGCATTGGATTAGGCCTCTTCACAATATGGTTTCTTGTACAAAAGATCTTTGTCTTAATGAGCTTCAGGTAAAATGTCCTCTTTTTTAAAAAAGGGCTGTTACTGTATTAGTAAACAATGCTATCATAAAATGTGTATCATTTTGAGCCATATTGATCTCTCACTAGTCCTTTCTGAACTAGACATACCCAAATTTGAAACAGTTTTTAATTTTCCCAGACTACTTAGCTTTGTTCATATACTGATGCAATGTCATTTTTGAAATTCCACCAGGCATAAATAGGTGTCCTACTTTTCACTCTCGCCATCTGGTTACCCTAGGCAGGAAAATGAAACTTTTTCACATTGGATCTAGCACAACAGCTTGAAATGAAGCATCTTGCTCTGAATGAGATAATTGCATCCTAATCTATTTCTAAATTCAGTTTCATTCTAAAATGATTGGAGGCTACACTGTAGTAATAATAATTCCATCTTAATGGCTCTAGCTGTATAAACATACTTGTTTATACATAATGAAGAGAATAAACCCAGAACAGAGGGATTCTGGCTCATCACACAATACACTAATATTTTGGGTGTGTACAATATTTTATATGGAGGCACTAGACAGAGAATAATAGAGCATGAAATAAGCTTCCAAAACATTTAGACACTTGCAAAAAATGTCACTTTGAAAGGGAAAGAGGAAAGACCCCACAACTAACCTGTTAGGTGATCCATTTTAATAGAAAAACAGTTTCAATTGTATTATGAGTAATTGCTCTATGACAAAACACAGCTGTTATAAATGGCTCTCTCGTGCTGACAAATATTGCCTCATTTCCCTGTACTCCCCCATCTGTCTGTCTGTAGCCATCTGCTGACTCTTATCTTAGACTGCAAGCTTTTTGGAGCTGGAACTTTCTTCTTCTTCTGTGTTTGTACAGCACCTAGCACAATGTGGTCCTGTCCATGACTGGAGCTCCTAGGTGCTATGATGATGGAAATAATTAATCATAACTACAACAACAAACCTTCCAACCTGAGTCCTTAAGGAATTTAGAGCCTGTGATTTCAACTGTGTTCCTCCCATCCTTTACTATGAACAGTTGTTACACATGTCATTTTTATGGGGTACATAAACACATAGCAAATACCATATACTATAGCAACAGGTCGTGCTAGTGGAGAGGGTTTAATTATGTCAGCCATCCAGAAAGAAAAACATGGACAGGGTTATATTGTTGAAGTTGCTGTAATATGTAGCACAGTTTAAGAGAACTGTGAAACAAATAAAGCATAATAAATTGACATGGATGGAAATGTTGGTTTCCTCTTTACTAAGTGCATATGTTTTATTGCTTTCATTTTCTTTTGTGAAGCAAGTGAATTAAGCAGTGTTAAATGATTCTGTCAGTCATTCAGAAAAGAGTATGTGTAAATGGCCTGAGGCAGAAGGAGAGTCCTGCAAGTCTTAGATGATGGGAAGTAGTTAGAGGCAAAATCAATGTGTGTGTTTTTGCTTTTGAATTCATGGCTTGTTAAAGCGCCTGTTGTGCAACAAACAGTTTCAAAGTGTGAGACCATCGGTTTCTTAAGTGATGTTACATTTTTAAATGTTTGGGGCATATAGAGCTATAGACCAAGTTTCCCCCTTAAAAAATGTATTCAGTGTTTTTTCCCATCCTCCACCCCAGTGGTGGGCAACCTGCGGACCATGGGCCGCACGCAGTCTGTCAGGGTAATCCACAGGCGGGCCTCCAGTTTGTTTACATTTGCACAGCCACCCACAGCTCCCATTGGCCGCGGTTCGCCGATCCCAGACAATGGGAGTTGTGGGAAGTGGTGGCCAGCACGTCCCTGTGGGCTGCAGGTTGCCCACCACTGCTCTACCGTCATCTAAATGGTCTCCCTTTCTTCCAGCTTGAGGAATAACACCCTCCCTACTCCCAGCCCTACTCCCGTAGCTTACATCATAGATAGTTCTTATGGCAACAGAAGGCAGACAGCAAGAGGCAGCACTCATATTGGTGTATTGAAAGCTGTATAAAAATTATGAGCTGTCACTTTAAATGTATGGGGTTTTCCTACTCCTGCTTGCAGACTAGGGGGCTCTATTGGGAAGCATACAGTCAGGACTTAACAGCAGAAAGTTTGCAGACAGATAGCCTAGAGTAAGGTGGGTTTAGTTGTGCCTCTTCTGTTTCAGGAGCAGCCTGCTTTGTCTCTGTTTTTGGTGCTCACGTGTTCCGGATTCTAGGAAATAAAGTAGTGTTACATTGCAACGTTCCATCAAGAGTATCTTATACTTTTTATCTACATTTTGTTTGCATGCCATGATCATAGCTAATGAAGATGGAAAATATTGGGCCTTTTAGTGAAAATGATAGTGTGGTGTGCTCACCTCATGGAAGAAGGCAGGACACATGGTATGGGTTTTAACCAGGCCACAACTTTATTAGTCAAATTAAATACAAGGTTCCGATTTGGGGACAGCCCAGTGCAATCCCTTACACTCCATTGATCCTTTATCAATTCTTTGGGTGCTCCTATTGCTGGGGGAGCCAGTCACCACATGAGGAGCTTCTCTGGGTGCCTCCACTTGCCCACTAGCATCTCTCTCCCTTTTGGGGGTTGAGATGAGAGGGGACCTCAATTCCCCGCCAGCGCTACTGTAAAGAGCATTGGCGGGATGGTCCCCCTGGTGAAGTATCCCAGCCCCTGGTTTGCATTTGCCCCCAAGAGGTTGGACACATTGCCTTCATCTCATCAGGAGATGCCCTCAAGATACTTGTTATGTTCCTCTTTTTGGATCTGGAGCCTAAATTATCAAGTTCCTCAACTGGGCACCTGCCAAAAGTTGCAACAACTAAATGACTCTGAGATCCAAACTGTGACTTCCAGGAGATGCAGAATCCCAGCCCTATGGTTGGGTTTCACCGGGGGAGGGAGATGGAGAGGAGGGAGGTGAATAACCCCCAACCAACCTTGGCCAATCTGATGGTATGGTGAAAGATTCCTTACCAGCTCCAAAGGAGCTACTAGCATGACCTGAAGCCAATGAGATGAGGGAGAGAGGATAACTTGGCTGCTGGGCAAACTGGCAAACTAGACGTGGCCCTGAGCACAGGGCTATTTTTATGGCTCCAAATCTTGTGCCAAGTCACTAAAGGTATCCAACCAGCCCTTGGAAATCATGTAGGGGCTGGAAATTTCACAGAGACCTGGCCTGCCCAGTCCTTTTATGCCTCTCCTGTCACCGGAGCCACCAAACTCACCCCTTACTAGGCTCAGGGCCCCCATATTCAGAAAATCTGCCACACACCAGGGCATCAGGAGATGTGAAGTAAAATACATAGGGCATCTAACTCCCCAATGAGACCTATGGTCCTGAAATGGTTGCCAAGAAGCAAATTCAGCCGCTTAAAAAAAAAAATCTTTTCACCCAAGTCCTTTTCTAATAGTACCCTCATTCTCACAGATTAATTGAAACAACCTGAAAACCCTGCTGTCTCCTTCTTAGTGTCTTGGAAGAAGAACAGACAAAAAGATCGTGTCATTAAAACTGGTTAAGAAATTGATATGTTTTCAGTGATAAACATCAATCTTTTTCTTTAAACATTTTTTCCTGAAAAATCTGAAGACTGAAAACTTTAAAAAAGGGGACTTTTTCATGGAAATTTTCATTTTGTTCCAAGGCCATTTTCTGACTAATTGATGGAAGGTTTTCAAGCAGTTCCCATTGTCATCACTTAATTTATGTGACGTGCTCAGATAATATGGTGCTGAGTGCCACATAAACACCTGTATAGCTAGATAGGAGAGACGGTGGGGGGGGGGGGGGGGGGGGGGGGGGAAAAGCNGCTAAGCAAAAGAAAAACCAATAACTATACAGATATATTTTCATACAACAAATCATGTCTGTGTAGTTATTATAACAGGCAGAGAGAGGATGTTGGGGAGACATTTTGCTGATTTTATGCCTTTGGAAAAACTTCCACTAGTAATAATTCCATCTCTAAGTGCAAAGTGTTATATCATTACTAGTTTGTACAGGCCAGATTTCCCTGTTGACAGATGCAGTCGCTATCGTTCTGGGAGGACTTTATTTTGGGTAGGGTAAACTAAGTTGTCCCACCTGACATATTTTGGTCATAACAAACTAACACCTTCCCAACTGGCAGATTTAAAAGGCAGGGTGCTGCCCCTCAAATGTTCCTTCCCCCGCCCCCAATAGAGAATGACTTTTTTTTTTTAAATAAGGATATTGTAATCTATCTTTTTAAAGGGTTGAATACAAAAGCAAAACTCCTGTACAGGGCCAGCTCCAGGCACCAGCGCAGCAAGCAGGTGCTTGGGGTGGCCAACGGAAAGGGGCGGCACGTCCGGCTCTTCGGTGGCAATTCATCGGTGGGTCCCTCAGTCCCCTCAGGGAAGGACCTGCTTCCGAATTGCCGCCAAAGAATGAAGCGGCGGCGGTAGAGCTGCCGCCGAAGTGCCGCCGATCGCAGCAAAAACCTTGGAGCCAGCCCTGCTCCTGTATGTCAGTTAATGTCACACTTTTTCTTTCCTTTTCTTTTGACCATATAACAGCATGATCTGTTTTTACAGACAGAGCTATGAGATGTTTTAGGATTTCTGGTGTCATTGAGCAAAATTTACTGGGCACTAGATGTAGGAAAGGATGTGAAATCATTTCCATAAACTCTTGTACATGGTACTTCTTTGCAGCAGAAGCCTCAGTTATATAAGAGCCTTCAGGTAGAGACTTTTTGGCTTATGACTATACATGCCAGTTGCTCGAGGCATGCACAACTGTGCTCCAAAGCTCATCACAACTGCTAATGCTGGCACATATAGTTCTTTTGCTATTCTGAAGGAGGAATGATATTGGAAAAGCCAGAAAACCAGTTTGATTCCATCCAAGCTCTAAAACCATAGGGATATAGCCTACATGAGAGTAGCTACAGAAATGTACTATAGGATAACAATTTAAGTGTATTTCAGGTGGGCAATCAACAATATCAGCTAACTGTTTCACACAAGGACTATGGAGGCAGAACAATCTGCTGCTGTGCTGTCTTCTGTTTTATCTCAAATAGAATGCAACATAAGGATAGTATTGCAAAATAATGGGGTGTATTTGAACACTATGTCTACTCATATGTGTGACTATCCAGGCTTACATAAACCTGGAAAACAAATGAGTACATCTATTTCCCCTGTCAACTGATAAAAACAAAAGCTAATATTAAAGGCTCTTTTGTCAAGTGAGACATCTGTCTCATAGACATTAAAGAACATAAGAAGTTAAGTGAATATTGTAAGGCCAGCACAAGCACTAAATTGTCAAAAGCAGAGTTTTCTCGCAAATCTCACTTATTGTAATTTGGTTCAGTTCTACAGAAAGGCCATCTCCATATTCAGTGTCTCTTATTCTGCTCACAACTAATGAGATAATAATTATTTCAGACTGGAGCATAAAAGAAACCACCTCAAGAACATTCCCCAGTCAGGTCTACTAATTTCCCATGGGATGTTCAATTCCACTGTCTCTGATTGATTCCCCAGAGTTTTGGAGCTTTTTATCTTCATCCTATGGCTAGAGAGGCTTTATCCTCATCAGCCCACACCTTGACATAAAGGAAAACACTGTGGTAGACACCATTAATCAGTGCTTTCTCTGACTCCTCTGGAGCTTTTATTTAGCACCTCAGCTGCTCCAGTGTTGCTTATTCTTATCTTTGACTCGCCTCTTGCTTTTCTAACAGGAAGAACCACCAGATTGAACTAAAATTTTAACAAAAGTTTTCTGTGATGGTCTCCAAATTTTAATCCAACAAAACTCACTAAAGAGAGGTATTAGCCCAGATTTATAAGATTGGACCATCAGCCTAAAAACAGTTCAGATTCTGTAGACTTATGATGTTCTAATGACCACTACATATCTGATCTTCTAGTGTTATATGCTCTCTCATATTTCTCGAGAGCTCTGTGTAGTGGAGTCTATCATTTCTAAAAAGTTCCTATATTTTCCCTTCCTCCATCATGAATCTTTGAAAAGAATATTACAATTTTTACAAGCAGTTCCTCAATACATATACGTGATTTTTACAATGAAGCATCTACACTATATTTTCTCCTCAAAACTATGTTTAACTCTCCTTCAAATGAACAGTTGAAATCATAGAAACTCTTGGAGTGACAATTTTCCCCCCCAACACTGCCAATCATAAATAATATTAGTATAACCACCACCAGAAACTGGCTGATATAAGCACCCTTAATTTTTGTCATGTTTAGAAGACCTTTAAATAAACCCTAAAAGTTATTTGTGTCTGAGAGGAAGAACCCACAGAGAAAGTGGAGCCAAGTCAGTTATGACAGTGGAGCCAAGTGAGTCAGGTCATCTGGAGGAGAAATAGAATTACAGTTGTTAAGGAGAAGATGGAGTGATGTAAGTGGTTCCCTGTTGGTGATTATTTTTGCTTCCTCAATTCCATTCCTTCACCCTTTTTTTCTAGCCACTAAAATAAGTATCCTTTTATACAGCTGAGGAGAGCTAGTTTGCCTGTTTTTCTTTGTCTTCCCTCTCTCTTTCTACATAAAACTACACTAAGTAATAAGAAAGGAAAAAAGTGACATCACATCATTTCTCATAGATAAGATTTAAAAGAACCCTCCAACTCATCTCAAATAACAGTAGCTGATTCAAGAAATGGTGGAGAATATGGTTCACAGACATAAAATTATAAACATTTATATCAACAAGATGAAAAACAAGTGGAAAAAATAGAGGCAACATACATTGAAAAATAAATAAATATCATGACAGATGATTTAAAATGTTAGATACGTTTGCTTATAGATGATGTTTTGTTAGTGATGTCAAATCCATTTTTTCTTTACTAGCTACACATTGAGGATAATGCAAAACCTGAAGGCGGTGGGACAAATGATATACAATTGGCTGTATTGATTTTAGAATGTTAGAAGATTTTTGCAGGAATATTTTGATTTTAATGGACATAAATGAATATTAAACACTTAGATGTAATTTTTATCTTGACCATAGGGCTTTAAGCTGTACCAACGCTATGTTAGTGTTTACACTAGGTAAGGAGAATGTTTGTAGCCCTAATAAACTTTCTGCCAAGAAGTGAATTTTAGTATACTCTGTTACTAATAGACATATCAGATTCAACAGTGGCAGAATTGTAAAAAATGTTCACCTATTTTGGAAAGTTCTTTAGTGTTACAAAAAGTGTCCTATATAGAAATAAAGATGAAAGCAAATTCTTAAATGAACAATGAAGGAAGCTTACTTTTTCTAAATATAGCACATTACTTCTTTCCATCTCAGTTCAGAACTTTGTTAGTTTGGCGATTGCCAGAGAGGTTTGGGTTCAAATGTGTAGGATGTTCAAAGGAAAATAAACACCTTTGGAAGAAGTAATATGGTTAAGAAAATCAAGTAGACTAGGACATCTTCATGAATGTCCCATTGCAGGACTCACTTTAAACAAGATATGGGAAAAAATGGGCATTCATTTTCATCAGTAAACAGTAAAGATATAGGTTGGGGAAATTGAGTTTTGAGAATATATCTTGGCTTGACATCTATTCCATTCTCGTGATATCTTCTCATTATAGATAATTTCATACAGACATTGGAAAATGTTTCCTATTGTTCCAATATATTTAAAATTATTGGACCATATCAGGCTATCAATTTTTAAAGAGAACTTTCTCTTGGAACCAATTCATGTTCTGCTTAAAAACCGATGACACATATAGCCCACAATTATTATTGCAAAAGAAAAGAAATGAAACCTTACATTAGCCAGATACTTATGGAAATGGTAAAAGAGCACTTAGAATTATTTTCCAGATTTTATCACACCTTATAATGATTCAGTTACAAAGGGTACAGAAAGGTATATGAACACATTAGGAAATGGTGTAAATAGTACATGAATGTGGTAGTGCATGACTTCTGCAAGGGTATTGGTACAAATAAACGCACATTTTGTACATAATAATGTGTGTGCATCATCTGGCAGTACAAAAGATTAAAGAAATATATAGAAGAATCTCTGCTCAGATAATGTGTGGGGAAGTGAGATCTTTTATTGATAGCTGATGGAACTGCCTCAACATTAGGGAGGTTGGGCAAATTGAATTGCAACAGATTGTGACCTGCCAATAGAGACATTCGTTTTGCTACTGGGTTGCTCAGCAGAAAGGGTGTTTAAAAGGAGAGTGAATACATTAGCAATTCACTTGCTGATAGCTATGGTATGGAAACAGATGTCTGCTCTAGACATTTTGAGATGGTTTGTCAAAATTTGGGAATTCTATGTGATTGGGAATAAAATTACTTAGACAAGAGGACAAAAATAAACCAGTTTTTCTATGATATGGGACATCTGAAAAATGTTAAAATTCACCTGCCCCTAAATCCAGCCAAAGTTATAGTCCTTACTTTGGGTGGGTGAGGCACAATGACTGTTGCCTCTGGGCATCACCTGAGCCATAAAACAACCCAAAAGGGAAAGCATAGCCTGAAGCACACCAGGAAGCTCAGGGACGGATTATTTGTATGGCTATACGTACGTCCACACTGCACACCACAGGTGTTGTCGTGTAGGGTATGTGTAGCTACATGCCACAGACAAAGGCAGTCTGTATCCACACTTGTCAGTGAAAGTCTCTGGCAGCAGGGAGGCAGTGGGAAAGGCTCCAGCTGTGGGGAACAGCCAAAGCCTTTCCCTGCTGCATCCCCCTCCAGAGCCTTTTGCCGCTGCTGGAGCCTTTCCCTGAAGTGGGGAAAGACTCCAGCAGCAGGGAGGCAGCAAGACACTACACTGCTTAAAACAGCAATAGTGACAGGGAGGCACTGCTTGGGTGTGTGGAGCTATACATAATCACAGGGTTCAGCATGTCTTTACTCGTCTAAGCAGTGCCTCACCATCTATGCTGGTATTTATACCCATGCTAGAGGGGCATGCAATGTATGTACTCTGCATGCCACCATAAAAAGTGTGCAGTGTAGATATACCCTGAGATGCAATGTGTCCTGATACTCCAGGAGATAGTGTGACTCTGCACCATCCCCTAATCAGATTGGTGCCTATCGGTGCTATCTGACCCTACGTGACAAAACAAGTATTAAGGGGAGGCACTTTAAATTCTGTAGGCTATTACACAACTCTGAATAGTAGAGAATATGTTTATAGACAAATAAACAAAAACCCCATCAGACAAACATGTCCTTTTCCAATAATTACATAATCAATCAGTGAACAAATGCAACACGGTAAATATACAAGCTTTGTACATTAATGAACCATTCCATACAGAGCCCGACAGTATTTTTTTTATTTTTAATTAGTCAGACTGGCTTGGATAAGAGCACTATCAAAGGATTGAAAACCGACTAAAGGACTATAAAAAAGGATAATGATAAACCCCACTGCATCAAGTTGGCTGAAGGTACCTAGCAGGATGTTACAGGGTCGGTGTTGGGACCAGTTTGATTTAACATCTTTATTAATGATCCAGAAAAAGTGAAAAGTATATTAATTACATTTCCAGATGACAATAAGCAAGGTGATGTTGCAAACAGTAAGGAGGACAAAGATCATACAAAGGGATGTTAGATGGGGTGGGATCTGAGTTACTACAGAGAATTCTTCCTGGGTGTCTGGCTGGTGAGTCAGATTGGCAGAGGCCCTGGGTTTTCTTTGTCTTCCTCTGCAGTGTGGGGCACGGGTCACTTGCTGGAGGATTCTCTGTACCTTGAAGTCTTTAAACCATGATTTGAGGACTTTAATGGCTCAGACATAGGGTTTGTTGCGGGAGTGGGTGGGTGAGATTCTGTGGCCTGCGTTGTGCAGGAGGTCAGACTAGACGATCATAATGGTCCCTTCTGACCTTAAAGTCTAAGGGACCCAGGAGGACACATATGCTAGTTATTATGAAACCCTCCTTCATCGTAAGGTTTCTAAGATTATGGAGTGGTCTCCCAAAAGTTAAGGAAAAAACTATCTTATGAATCTCATAAAATTTGTATTTCTACATTTTCAGTAGCTTTGATCAATACATAGAACTTATTTTTGTTTGATTTAAAAATATTAATGTAATGTTCATGAAAGTTGCTAGATTGACAGGTCTATAGTACAGTAACAGTTTATCAGAGTTAGCGCAAAGCTTCCCAGCTACCATGAGCTGACAGGTCTAGCACTCCTAGGTATAAGAAGAGTTTATTTTCCATACCTATTTCATATTTCTTCTTGGACTACCAACACCAGTTGTAATTAGTGCTGGTGATATTTGTGATGTCGACACCTGTGCATTACACTCTTTAAAAAAAGGATTTAACCAGTTATTAGAAAGTAAAGGAAAAAAAACAAGAACAAGAATGTTCTTTGAGCAGAGGATCTGAATGTTTTCACCATCAACATTGCAAACATATCCTACTGAAACCTTACTCCTCATTTCCCTGTTTGCTAAAATGAAAAGCAATGAGCAAGTTTACATACCGCACATATGAGCTTCAATAGCATGATTTTTTCCTGGCTTAATCAAACCATTAGAGTATTTATAAAATGACTTGTTCTCTTTTAAATTAAAAAAGGCAGGGGGAGGGGAGGGAGAAGAGGGAGAAACTACTCACCTTTGAGGAACAACATGAAAGATAGACTTCTATGTTTACAGTAAGAATGAAGGTCAGAACTTTAACTCCTTAAGGTTTTATTAGCAGATGATACTGTGGCCAGGTTCTCTGTTGACATAATCCTATTGACTTCAGTGGTGCTGCACCAGCAGAGAGTTCAACCTTCAAGGATTAATTCTTTGTTGTAATGGAGTACTACTTGTAAAACACTTCCAGAACCAAACACCAACTGATTACACTTAGGAAAAGGAGCAAACCCTAGGATTTGAGGTGAGCACCTAAACCAAAAGTTTTACTGAGAGGCCAAAAATCAGCTTTTTTCCCCTTATACAGGTCAAGAAAGATAATTCAATATTTATTTGAAACATTAGATACATCAATCTTCTCTGCCAATACGTTATCTGCCTGCTTACCTGCTACTGACAGGTAGTATACAGACAAGAGAGGATTGGGCAACACATACATTCAAGATCAGTGAGAGACCTTCTCATTTTTATTTGAATTATATGAAGCATGAAAACTTGCTGCTGATAGGGCAGAGAAAGAGCAGGGTGATAGATATAGGTCTTCAGAAATTCTCCAAGTAATTTATCAGACCTGCAGTCTTGTTTCTCATGTTTAGCACAATAATATATTGAACTATACACTGATCCCAGCTCTGCTGTGACTCCTACTATAATTAGGAGAATCCAATACATAATTTAGAAATCTTTACATGTAACTGGGAAAGTACAGCACACATAATGTACTAGTACTGATTTTCTGATGTATTGTCCCAAACATTCCAAACAAGAGATTTACAAGGAAAGTTCATCTCATTGGTGTTCAGAATAGAGGTTTATTTATTAGCTGAGTGTTAAAAACACTTTTATTGCTCTATAAAGGCAGTTTTCTTTTATTTGGGGGATATATTTATGAAAAAGGTTCAACACCTGCCTTCTTCCTTTTGTAGTACAATGCAACAATGGCACTTTGCCAGTCCAAACGTGTTTGCTTCTTTCTCTCCTTATTTTTCATTTTCCTGAACCATAATGAGATATAAACATTTATCTCAATGGGGTAACTGTTCACTACCAGACCATCCAAGACATTGACATACTGTATGTTTGACACAAAGGCATTTTATTGGTTTATCTTCTGTCCCATCATGCTGGCTGGTGATAGAACAAGGAAATATGTGTGTATCATAATAATAAATAAAGCACCATTACTCTAAAAAAACACATGTTCATTTGCTATACTTGCATATTCAATACTGTTTGGTAGAGAACACCTTGTTATGCCTTGGGGAATCATGCAGATAAGCAGGCTGAGCTAAGACATCTGTAAAATATAAACATCATGGTTGGAACCTAGATTCTTGGCAAACATAGCAGTGATGATGATGTATGTGAATATTCTTTCACATTACTTGCATATTCATGCTCTGATGAGAGCTTCCTATTTCAGTAAACCTCCTTTTTTGAGGGAAACAGCAACATGCATGTAATCGCTGTCACTAACAACATTTGGAGAAGCAGCCTAGCAAATTAAGTCTATTTTTTATTTCCTGGGTGATGCATAAATTGTGCACAACTGCTGCAAACTGTATCTATGTAAGTGATTACAGCAGGGGTCGGCAACCTCTGGCACGCAGCTCGCCAGGGTAAGCACCCTGGCGGGCCGGGCCAGTTTGTTTACCTGCCGCGTCGGCAGGTTCGGCCGATCGCAGCTCCCACTGGCCGCGGTTCGCCGTCCCAGGCCAATGGGGGCAGCGGGAAGCGGCGTGGGCGAGGGATGTGCTGGCCGCTGCTTCCCGTCACCCCCGTTGGCCCGGAGCGGCGAACCGCGGCCAGTGGGAGCCGCGATCGGCCGAACCTGCCGACGCGGCAGGTAAACAAACTGGCCCGGCCCGCCAGGGTGCTTACCCTGGCGAGCCACGTGCCAGAGGTTGCTGACCCCTGGATTACAGTATATGTTAAGTATATCTATCAAGTGCCCCTCTTTTAGGTTACTTGTGGGAGAGAACCCTACAACATTTTAAGTTTCCTGCATGACCCATTTTTTTGCCCCTTAGTTTGAGTTTCTATCATACACTGCAATCCGTATTTGGGCATTGGCATGTTGAGAGGAATGCCCCTAGTACTTTGACCTCATCTCCCACTCCATCCATAAATTACATGGTTAACTTTCTGTCTCTTACTTTCTCTAATTCATACTTTGTTTACCTTCATAAATAATCTCATCCCTCCCATCTTTCCTTCTACTCTCCATCTTGTTCCCTATACTCCTCCCAACCTTCTTCTTATTGTTCCTTTACTCTCCTTCTCCAACTCTCAGCTTCACACCATCATTTATGCTGCCTTTATGCTTCTGTTTCTATGGTGGAACAGTCTTTTTTTTTCTTTTTTCTTTTTGAGTACAAATGCTCTCACTAATAATTTTGCTTTATATACCTGCCCTGTAATCCACTCTTTTCTACTTTAGACTGTAATTCAGTGTTTTAATCTAGGTGTCATGTACATTTATGAGATTAATAATAAATCAAAATTATCAACTTTCATTGGATACTCTTGCAATTCATGGTAACTGCATCTATATTCCCCCTGTGTGGTCCATGCAGTTTTAGGCTTCCATTTCCCCAGCCATCACCTCTCTTATGTGGAGACCCCTGTCTCTCCCTCCAGACTGGGGTAGTTCCAAGCTGCACAGTTCCCTGTATACACTATGAATTGCCCAGCAAGTCAGATTGCCTAATCAGGCCAGCTTGCCTTTTCCTCAGAGCCTATAAACAGCATACTTAAGTTAATAGATTCATAGATTCCTGGGCGAGAAGAGACCCTTGTAATCATCTAGTCCAGTGGTGGGCAACCTGCCGCCCACAGTAATCCACTGGTGGGCTGCCAGAACGTTTGTTTACATTGACCGTCTGCAGGCATGGCTGCCCACAGCTTCCTGTGGCCGTGGTTCGCAGTTCCCAGCCAATGGGAGCTGCAGGAAGCCACGGATCTCAGGGACATGCTGGTTGCTGCTTCCGGCAGCTCCCATTGGCCGGGAACGGCGAACCACGGCCACTGGGAGCTGTGGGCGGCCGTGCCTGTGGATGGTCAATGTAAACAAACTGTCTCACAGCCCGCCAGCGGATTACCCTGTGATGGGCTGTGTACGGCCCACGGGCCGTAGGTTGCCTACCACTGATCTGGTCTGACCTCTTATATAACACAGGCCATAAAACTTCCCAGAAGTTTTTCCTAGAGCATATCTTTTAGGAGAAAAAAATCTAATCTTGATTTTAAAATGGTCAGTGATGAAGAATCCACCACAACCCTCCGTAAATCGTTCCAATGGTTAATTACCCTCCCTGTTAAAAAATTATACCTTATTTCCAGTCTGAATTTGTCTAGCTTCAATTTCCACCCTTTGGATTGTATAAAACATTTATCTGCTAAATTGAAGACCCTATCATTAAATATTTGTTCCACATGTACATACTTATAAATTGTAATCAAATCACCCCTTAAACCTTCTCTTTGTTAAACTAAATAGGTTGATCTCTTTGAGTGTAACACTATAAGGCTTTTCTAATCCTTTAATCATTCTTATGGCTCTTCTTCGAATCATCTCCAATTAGTGAACATCCTTCTTGAATTGTGGGCACCAGAACTGGGCACAGGATTCCAGCCGCAGTCATACCAGTGCCAAGTATAGAAGTAAAATAACCTCTCCTAAATTGAGATTCACCTGTTTATGCATCCCAGGATCTCATTAGCACCTTTGGCCACAGTATCACATTGGGATCTCATGTTCATTTAATTATCCACCACAACAATCAAATCTTCTTTAGACTCATTACTTCTCAGGATAGAGTCCTCCTCTAGCATGGACTGCATTCTTTGATCCTAGATGTATACACTTACATTTAGCCATATTAAAATGTATATTGTTTGGATGCACCCAGTTGACCAAGCAACCCAGATAACTCTGAATCAGTGACCTGTCTTTTTCATTATTTACCACTCTTCTAATTTTTGTTTCACCCGCAAACTTTAACAGTGATAATTTTATGTTTTTTCCAGGTCATTGACAGAAATGTTAAATAGCATAGGGCCAAGAACCAATCCCTATGGGACACCATTGGAAACACACCCTCTTGATGATGATTTCCCATTACATTATGAGTCCCATCCATTAGCCAGCTTTTAACCCATTTAATGTGTGCCATGTTAATTTTATATTGTTCTAAGTTTTTTTAATCAAAATATCATGTGGTAGCAAGTCAAATACCTTGCAGAAGTCTAGGTATATTATGTCAACATTCCACCTTAATCAATCAAACTTGTAATCTCATCAAAAATATATTAAATATTTATTGACAGTATTTATTTTCCATCAACTCATATTGAATTGTGTTAATTACATTATCCTCCTTTAGTTCATTATTGATTTAATTTAATACTGGCCACTCCATTGTCTTGCCCAGGGTTGATGTCAGACCGACAGGCATATAAATTACCTGGGTCATCCCGTTTACCCTTTTAAAAATTGACACAACATTAGCTTTCTTCCAGTCTTCTGGAACTTTCACAGTGCTCCAAGACATATTGAAAATAAAACGAATGGTCCAATGAGCTGTTTGGTGGGGTCTTAAAACTCTTGGATGCAAGTTCTCAAATGATGAGACTATATCATCTCTCTCCCTTCCCCCCCAATACAGAACAGAAATATGTATTGAACACTTCTGTCTTTTCTTCATTATTATTGATTAACTCTACCATTTCCATCTAGTAATGGACCAATATTATTGTCATTTTTGTTCCTAATATATTTTTAAAACGTCTTATTGTCCTTAACTCTGCATGTCATAGTTTTCCCTTTGCTTCCCTTATCAATTTTCTACAATTCTTAGCTTCTAATTTATATTCATTACTATCAACTTTCCCTCTCTTCCATTTGTTTTATGTTTCTTTTTTTTAACCAGGTAAGTTACCACACAACTCTCTCTAAGCAAGCATATTTATTCTTAAAATAAAAGCATTTCAGAGAAAATATATTAAACAATAAAAGAACTACACTTATGCTAATAAACTTACTAAATATCATCCCAACCCCAATGTAGACTCTGGCAGGTGAATAGTTCTTCAAACCCCACACAGAGTTTTTTTTTCCCTGTGGTTACAAGCTCATAACAGTTGTTAGCTCAGAATAAGGACACCCATGAATCTGAGAGTCAGTTTTATACACTTTGGGTATTTGATCAGCAGAGACCTTGAATAAGTAATCAGCCAGACAATGGGTTTCTCCTCAAGGTGTAGCTTCAAAAGGTTGGGTCTGGGGTCTAAGTAATTTTATTCCCAATCACATAGAGTTCCCAAATTTTGACAAACCATCTCAAAATGTCTAGAGCAGACATCTGTTTCCATACGATAGCTATCAGCAAGTGAATTGCTAATGTATTCACTCTCCCACACACACAGACACACACAGGTATTTCCTAGGAAATCCATTTAATGTTGTTTATCCGAAAACTTTACTTTTGTCTGGCCTGTATAAAAGAGTCCTTTGAACCTCATAATACATCTCAGAGTTTACATTAATCATGTCTCCCTCTTAGATACAATACATACAATCCCACAATAATACCTATACATTTGCATTTTTAATATAATGAACTCCTTAAATTTAATTCAGTAAAATTGATCCAGGATATTGCAAGAAATTGCTTTATCTGTCACAAATACAATTCAATTTATACATTTTAATGAACTTTCCGCCTTTTCATCAAATCATTTGTCATAATTTCTGTAGAATTTGTGGAATATATTATCCAATGAAAAACAAATCTAGTAGTTTCTCATTTGGGTAATTTAACTCATTTATAAATGGCTGACGGTATTTTGTCTTCCCTGATGATACAATAGATCACAAAGTTTTAAAATCATGTCAACACAAACATGTAATGTATGGCAAGCTGGGGGGTAAATCTACAGTGTGCACCATACTGGAGTGCTAACTGTCATGTGGACCTTGCTGTAGTGCACTAAAAGTTCCCTAGTGTGCTCTGAAAACCACAGGATGTCAATGCGCACTAGGAAACTCTTAGTGTGATATGAAAGATTTTGAGCTGCTCTACTCTGTTTCCTAAGCACAGCACTAAAAACATTGCCTTGCCACCATCAACTGAAAATAGGGGAAGAACTGAAATAAGATTAACAAAATTGACATGAAATAAGGTGACAATAGCAGACCATAACATTAAGATCCATACAATAACAACATATTAAAAGGATACGGTAATTGTTTACTGTTTAATAGATTGGTAATTTGGTATGTGCAAAATGTTGGCACACAGCCAAAAAGAGTGAGTTAGCAGTTTCAGTTCAGCCTATAGCTAGTATGTTGGCAGGCAGACAACTGTGGATTGGGGACATCCCTCGGCCCGTGCCGCTTCCTGCAGCCCCCATTGGCCTGGACGGTGAACCGCGGCCAGTGGAAGCCACAATCGGCCGAACCTGCAGACTCGGCAGGTAAACAAAACGGCCTGGCCCGCCAGGGGGCTTATCCTGGAGGGCCACGTGCCAAAGGTTGCTGATCCCTGATTTAGACTTATGGTATCAGGGAATATTGGTTACACTAAATAAGAAAATATTTTGTTTTGAAAGAATACTGCCTAGTGTCAATCAATTCTATCAGAAGGCTGTATCTATGCCCTCCCAAGGGAAGCAGGTCTAAATTGTACAGCAAAGTGTTTCTTAAAGGTATTTCCTGCAAAACCCTAACAATTTATCTAGGGTAGCCCCCCTTTCACCTTGCAAAAACAGATAAATGAGTAAACTGAAGGGAACCTCTAGTAAACACAAAAAGGGGCAATATGTTGGCTATTCTGGGAATACATTGGGTCTGTCTTGGGGGATAATAAATGCCCTGCAGCAGGGTCCACAAGGCCAGTTAGTGTTGGGCATGCTGGACCCTAAGAAGGCTTGTAAAAATAACTCATTACTCATATCAATGCAAATAGCAAATATAACCCCTCTCTCTTGCTCCTTGTTTTGTTTGTGCTCAAGTTTTCCATGATCAATATGACAGAATTAAATACCAAAAATTAAAAAAAACCTACATGGTTGAGGATAAGTATCAGAGGGGTAGTCGTGTTAGTCTGGATCTGTAAAAAGCAACAGAGAGTCCTGTGGCACCTTTAAGACTAACAGATGGTTGAGGATGATTCTCTATTATCTCACTGTTTGCAAGACAAGGTATTTTGTTATATATGTTACAAACGGGATATAGGCCAATACCAAAACTGAAAATCTGAAGCCATTAGAATTGTGGGGGAGGTCAAATTTATGGATCCAAATCTACTTAGATGATGCTGCATTAATGCCAGCTCCTAAAGTAGAAGGATCCCACTGTGTATTTCTTTGTCAGATGTACTGGATACTAGGTTAGGATATGATATTTCTTATGAGGATTAAACTTGGCATGGGGGAAGCCATGTGAAAACAACTGATCTTGAAAGCTTCCCATCCTTTGGGCTCAAAATATTATGAGGATAGCTGATGAAATTTCATTATCATCAAATCTATATTCAAACCCTACCTCAATTCATCCTAAAATCTGAACTCAAATTTTAGTTTAATCCTAATCCATGTCTGAACAATGCCTCCTAAACCAATTTCTAGGAACAACACACTAAATCCCTTCCACCGAAGTAGGCAAAACAAAATGAGCTGAGGATGTATTTTCAGATTTAACTCTCTTTTTGAGTTTCTTTTAGTTTCCATTCAATAATAGTAGAAAAAAATGGTTTAAACAGGAAATCCAGAGTCTGAAAATTTCCTAATGTCTTTGAATATTATATGAACTTTTTGGAAGTTTCAGTTAAATGTCAGTTCTTCCCAACAGCAGTCCATAATATAATTTTCACAAGATAATGATTTTTTACTATTTTTTTCTAAAAAGGCCACTTTTTCTGACATAGTATCTGATGCCCTTCTTAATTTCTAATTCTTCCATTACCCCTACCTTTGATGGGAAAGCCATACCACTTCTTGCATCTCAGATGTTCTAATATACCACCAGTGGCTCTGTCCTAAGGTTGTACGCTGCAATATTTCAATCTGCAATGCTTTCTCTAGCAACACAGTGCATAGTTGGAATGAATGCTGTTAGGTAAATCTGGGAAACATTCATACTGATGTAAAATAATTAATTTGTAGAAAGGTGTGATGAGGTGTACTAGGCTCAGAAGCTCCCTGCTGGAGGGCTTGTGGTACTACCACACCCCACCCCAGCAAAGAACAATAGAGGTGAATCATCCAGGCTTTCTACAGCAGCTGTGGGGAAGCAGCCAATTGGAGAAGAGGTAGCAGGGAGCATACAGAGTCCAGCAGGGTCATATAAAAATGAGCTGCTGAACACAGAAGTTCAAGTTTCTGGGTAGGACCAAACTTGCTCCTGGCTGGCTCCAGTGACTGAGAAAAACTTCAGACCTGGAAAGGTATTGGGGGCTGTAGGGAAGTGGCCCAGGGAAACACAACAATTAGTAAAGGGATGCAGCAGGTGGCTGCTACTTATAAAGTCCCTGGATTAGAATCTTGAGTAGTGGGGAGGCCTAGGTTCCCCCCATCACCTGCCACTAGGGAACTGGCATAATCCCTGAAAAGGGGGAATTTACATAGGCCCAGGAAGACCTGGAAGAGAGTCAGCCTTTGTGGGACTTTGATATCCCCAGAAAGGAGGGAGAACTGAACTGAAAGTGGTGACTCAACTGGAGAGCTGGGGTCAGTCAAGGTTCACCAGCAAACAAAGAGGCTCCAGGGAGGAAGCTCTGGGTGCACTGCTCCATTCCAGAGTGGGGACCTGAGCCCAGGGAGGGTTACAGGCTGACCACCTACCGAGGTGTACTGTGACAGGCCCCTGTTGGATTAAGTAAGGACCTGAGCCCAGAGAGTGCTGCGGGAAGAGAGGCCAACTGAGGGGTACTGTGATAGGCCCTGTTGGACTTATACCCTGGAAGGGGTTTGTTTGTGTTTCACATACAGACTGCATGTGACTTGGCTGGAGGGCTGAGTCACTGAAGAGCAGTGCAAAAGAGAAAAAGTGCAGTCATGCATCCAGGCGAGAGGTGAGTGGGCCCCATCACAGAAGGTCATGGATAATTCCCCCACCCGCTGCTGAAAAATATTTATTTTTGGCCAGGAAATGTATTTGTGCCCTTTATCTACTATTGCATCTCATGATTTCCACTGACATTTGTGAAATATATTACAACCTACTTCAGTCTGCAGCTTCAAGACATTCCTGAGATGACCCCTGCTCTAGCAATTTTACAAATAAATCACTGCAATGAAGGAGTGCAACGCTACTGCTGTGCTCAGAGCACACCTTGTCACTGATGGCCATTTATAAGTCTCTTCCAAAGAAAACCTGCATTTACCCTAAGAAACTGTGCTTTGGCCCTGCATAGTATAGAAACCCTCCCTGCCCGACACCCTTCTAAAGTTTTCATTAAAAGATGCCTAAGCTACCAGCTCTCTCCCGTTGACCTCAATCTCAAGCAACAACTATGCCCTAGTGGAAAAATGCTGATCCCTAAATTTACTTGTGAACATGAGAGTCTTCCTGGGTGTCAGGCTAGGGCGATGGAATTCTAAACTGCTAAAATGTCAACTCATCACATCCAGAGCAAAATGCAAAGTTCTACCTGTTGCCCCAGCTCCTCTGCAGTAGTACCACGATCCCACATAGTCAAAAAAAGGTATCCTTATTACTCTTCAGAAGTGCTCAGATCCTACAGCGATCCTACAATAAGAACCTAGACTGACAGAATTCACGTTCTGTAAAAAAATCACAGGAAATAGAGGGATGGTGTAGAGGCTGAACATAGGACTGGATACAGGAGCTCCTGATTTCTAATCCCACCAACTCTGATTCTGACTCCCTTTGTGTCCTTTAGCAAGTCACTTAATTTAACAGCCAAAACATGTCTCTGCCTATAAGAAGGGATAGCAATATTTAATTTCCTACCTCACAGGATTTGTCAAGATTTATTAGTTGATGTTTGTAAAGTATGCAAGTAGATGCAAATATAAAGATGAAAGAATTAAATAAATCCTAAATATTAAATATAAATCTACCCATTGTAGATCTTTAACACCAAATGATCTAGTTACTAAAAATATCCCTGTATGCAGTCCTCTTCCAGAAATTGTGTCTCTCTTTTTTAAGTAGATGTGCATTTACAGAGTTCTTCTACTGGTATATGGAATGATGTTGGCAGTTTATTCTATATTCTAAGTACTATTTGTGTAAAACTTTGCCCAAATTGCTTACAGACTAATCCCACCTTCAACTTCAGTTGATAAACCTCTTGTTTTCTAATTAGTGTTACAGTATCTCAAAGCGTTTATTGGCATTAGTCCATGCCTATGTCTCAGAATCTCACCTAACACACTTGACGTTTTCTAAACCTCCTTTCGCAGCCACATAGACCAAATTGACCTAATCTTTTGTCATAATTCATATCCACAACTCTAAACTATTTGAGTTGCCTTCCAATCCATCTTTTCAATCCCTGCCGTGCCCTTCATATCATGAGATGACCAGAGTTACACAATATTCCAAATGTGGACTTTTTCCAGACCTTGTTATTACAATCCTTTTGGGGCTGCTGTAATTGAGGTCATGTTTCTGTTTCCATTATAAAACTCTGCTTTTCAGGGGTTTGCAACTCAGCTAGACCTTTTGCTTTTCAATGGAAGTAAAATTAATTTAGATACTTTTAAAAGAATAGCACTACCAAAAAAAAAAAATCCTTTGCGTGACCTTTTTATACCTCTGTAAATTATAAACAGCATATTTGCTTGTATTTGATCATCATAGAGATGGTCAATCTTTATCTATAGTAGTAGCTTTTATCTTATATTGGGGGGGGGAGATGAAAATGTCTATAATAATGAAGTTTAAAATTTAACTAATATGCAACTGCATTTTTCAACAACTGTTGGATGGGGATTGTTAATACGCAGACTGATTATGTATCTGATGCCTTCAGATTGAGCCCATAGGACCTAATGGGTCAATACCTTATGAATTAAAATATTTTATATAATGTTCAAAGGGGAAATAATTTGCTTTCCAGCCTAAGTGTAGAACCTAATCCTGCAAGCCACTGAATATCTCTTGATAGATCAGTGGTTCTCAAACTGGGGCCGCCGCATGTGTAGGGAAAGCCCCTGGCGGGCCGGGCCGGTTTGTTTACCTGCCTGGTCCACAGGTTGGGCCGATCGTGTCTCCAACTGACCGTGGTTTGCCGCTCCAGGCCAATGGGGGCTGCTGGAAGCGGCGCAGGCCGAGGGATGTGCTGGCCGCCGCTTCCAGCAGCTCCCATTGGCCTGGAGTGGCGAACCGCGGCCAGTGGGAGCCGCGATTGGCCGAACCTGTGGACGTGGCAGGTAAACAAACTGGCCCGGCCCGCCAGGGGCTTTCCCTACACAAGCGGCAGCCCCAGTTTCAGAACCACTGAGTTAAAGGGTCCCCACCTGTTCAAACAGTTTCAATACCTCCATCCACAGGGGGGAGACAGCCATCAGGCCAGTGATTACAATCCATTAAGAGTGAGTAGGTCTAACTGCCCAAATAATGATGCAGCCTGTATGGGGTCATTCTCTTTGATAGGATGCTCTGGCCAGCTGGGAGAAACAGGTCTGAGGCACCTGGAATCTTCACACCTGGGCCCTGAAACAATGAACAATATGGTAATGGATTCTTTCTGGATTGCCAGGGGTACCGCTTTCCTACTTAAGGCAGGCTCTCACAGACCCGGGAGGTGGGACTACAGAAAAAAGCAGTGGATCATGCTATATGCAGCTTTGTCAATTGTGACCAGGGTCACAGAAGGATATTGGTTTTCTAAGAGGATGCAAGTTGGGTCAGTTTGGTTCCTGTAACTTAGTTGGAAAGACTGTCTAACTTGGCTTGTAGTGAAGTGTAAAATTAGATGAGACTAAGGCTTTGTCTACACTACCACTTAAGTCGATGTAATTTACGTTGCCCAGAGGTGTGAAAAAAAAAACCCTCAAAAGCTATGTAAGTTACATCGACTAAAAGCGATGTCTACACCACACAGTGATGGTGGAAGATGCTCTCCCGCCAACATAGCTTCTGCCTCTCATTAAGGTGGAGTAATTACATAGCCAGAAAGTGTTCTTTTGTCAACATAGCGCATCTTCACCAGACGCGCTACATTGTCGCAGCTGCATCAATGTAGTTGTGCCAATGTAGCACGGTAGTGAAGACAAGCCCAAGTCATTTTAAAGTCCTCTTGTCCTCAATTTATTCTGACTGCTAAATAATAATACTTTGATTTAAGAAGATTGTTGGTCAATATCACTGGTCACAGGTTTCTTAAGGGAGGATAAAGCATGTGCCAAACTGAGATGAGCCTCCATAGCAATGAGCACAGTGCACCTAAGTTGTCAATGGATGAATTGTGAGATTCTGTCTTGAGGCAGGTAAGGGCTAGAAACCAAACATTCCCACCAGTAAGGGTTATATCTTTTAAATTTATGGAGAATTTAAATACTGTTATTTATACCAGATTGTTAATGCAATCCAGCACCAATGTCCCAGCTGGCAATGTTAAATATGTAAGGGATCTGATCCAGGTTGTGGGTCTTGTTCATTAGGATATTCTATATGAGTGGAAGGCCCACAGTGAGGAAGAATGTGATCTCCTGTATGGAGAAGAGAATCAGGACTGTCATGTCAATGGCGAGGTGAGAGATATTATTTCAACATTTTACCACTGGGTTTTACAAATAGCCTTTCTAATCAGTTGGAATGCTTCTAAGCCTAGTATTTTATGACAAGTGTTTAGATACATTAGATGACATGTATTTGTTTGAGACTGATTGCACTAATAATTTTACACGGGCTTTTTTAATCCTGAGGGCAATAGACACAATAGAATTTGGTATAGAGATGGGGTATTCTAAATAGAACAGAGTTCTATAATTGTGCATCATGTCCTCAGGTTTAAGCAGTTTTGGCAAGTGGGCAAAATACATTAATATTACACACAAAAGTACAATCATAAGAATCATATGTGGCATGTCTGGTAAGTATTCCACTTTAAACAATTTACATGCCTTTTCCCCAAATGCTTGCTTAAGGAAATACCTAGTCCATAGAAAGGTTTTGCCTCTTCCCTATGTGGTTTTGCCTTCCACACTAGTTCTGGGTTGAGTCAACATGCCTAGTATAAACATCCAGCACCTAGGAATGAAGAGCGGAGAGAAGCCAGGATGACAGTTAATAACTCTCATTCTCAAGTATAAACATCAAAGGAAATTGAACTTCTAATTCAATTAGAGGTTAAATATGCTGGGACCAGGAATATTAATAGATGTATTGAGAATGAACTGAAGTCAAAAACAAATAACAGATAAGAGAAGAGACTTGGCCACCAAAAAAAAAGACTAAAGAAGCATTAGCGAATGTGGTTGAAGATTTAGAGAATCAACTTGGTGGGATGATATTGCAAGTTCCACCACCACGTGAGAGGATTAAATAATTAAAGGTACATCCTAAAATCAATAGCATGCCTTTGGCACTTAGGAATACTGGGAATATAGAACAGATTTTAAATATTTTAGAAGAGATAGAAAGTAGTCTGGGTAGAATACAGACAGCTCAAGATAGCTGGGGTATCATGGAGGGACTGTGTAAATCATTGGTGGAAGTCCCTAGAACTGCTCACCCACCAGCATCAACCACAAGGTTTGAAAATAATATTAGTGGTAATAAAAATGGAAGGAAACTATTAAAGAAAGAAGCTATCACTTTCAGTAAAGAGATATGCTACTAAAAATATCCCATTTTAAATTCTATCAAACTTTATTTGAAAAGGATAGAAAGAGATTGGCATGCATTATTACAGGAAAGCCAGATAGGGCTAAACATTGTATTTCCTTTAATGAGATTGAATGCAATTATTTAGAAATTTTGGATAAGGTTGGACATGGTAGTGCTGTAGGATGGCCTCCAGCAGAAGAGCAAGAAGATAACCTTTTGATGAGACCAATATTAACCGATGAAGTTTGAGCGACATTAGAAGCTATGCATAGAACTAGTGTCGCTGGCCCTGAATGAATTACAGTTAACGATCTTTGGGGTAATGTAAATTTAAATTCTAATATAATTTTTAAAAAGTAATATTTTTTAAATTTACAAATTCTGGAATATTTGAAAGAAAACAGAACAACTTTAATCCCAAAAGTTTAAGATCCTACAGATCTCTCCTCAGGGAGACCTATAACAACTTGATGAGTTTGGCTTAGACAATATTCCAAAATTTTAGTAACCCGATTAACTTGTGCAATTAAAATGTCACAGACAAAAAGGATTTATTTCACTCCCGGGTGTGAGGAAAATATATCTAAATATATATTTAAAATAACTGAAAATAGCTAAACATAGGGGCGATGAAATTGCTATTGTCTTTGTAGATCTGGCCAAAGCTTTTGACTCATTTTAGGTCAAGGACTTTAGTATTAGTGAAAGGTTTGAAGTTAAAGATCTTTATAATTGCTCTACAAAGATTTGTGTGGGCAAGGATTACACTGAGTCTATTCCAATTTGTAGTGGGTGAAACAGAGACATCTCTTATCTCCAATACTGTTCAATATTGCTAGGGATCAACTTTTGTCATGGATGGAGTCTGAGGGGTGCAGTTTTGTTACAGAGAAAAAAAATCACAGTTTTGGCATTTGCCAATAATGTGGCCATTTTGAGTGGTTCCTGTGAGGGTTCTGACAGAGAATCTAAAAATTTTATCAGTTTTGTACCCATACTAGTCTTAATGTTAATATTAAGAAGACAAAACAATTCCATATTTTACCCAAACACAAAATTTACATTGTTAATCCAAATGACAACGGGAGATTAAACAGCGAATTAATAGATTCTGCAAACTGGCCAATTTGAAAAATATTTGGTGCTCAGGTAGATCCATGGTCTGGGATTGTTGATGCATTTTTAAGTATTAAATTTATTGACCGGTGTACCAGTCTTTATAGGACTTCTCTTAAAGCAGCACCAAAGTTGACTAGTATAAAAAGTTTTCATTTTACCTAGAGTATTTTATAATTTATTATTGAGTGATCGTCCTTCTTATGTTTTAAATAGTTACGATGTGTTTGTTAGGAAAACTATTAAGAATATATTTCATGTGCCACAATGTACTGCCAATGGGCTATTTCATTCAAGAATCAAAGATGGCTTAGCAGTGACTAAATCTTTGGTACAAATTTCCAAAATGTTAATTCACAAATGGAGAAGGCATGAGACTTCTACTGACAGTTGGGTATACCCATCATTTATATATACCAGAATCAATTTGTTGGAAAAGATTTTAACTTTTAGTGCTTCCACCCCACAACATAGAGAGAAGATGGAGCAGGTTAGAGTGTCAAGGAGTTAGTATAAACTATTTTAAGAACAATCTTGTAAGTAATGCTTTTTTGAAGTGTCTTTTTTTCGGTCAAATCCTCTCCTCTGATAACTTCATTGCAACTGAAGACTAATGTGCGTCCTCTCAGGGAAACACTGGCAAGAGGTCGGCCAAGTGTTAATGTGATGTCCAGATGGCGTAGGTCAGCTAAGGAGACAATTCCCTATATTTCTGGCCAATATTTTAAAATGAAGGATGCACAGATTAGAAGACATAACAGAATACTCTAGTCCCTTTTCAGCTGGAAAGCATCGGTAGAACCACATGTCAGGAATAAGGATGGTAATTTAAGAAGGCTAATGTTGTGTTTGGTAGAGGTAATATAGCTACCATGGTCGACATTACGGTCCATTGGGAACATAAGGCCAGGAATGTGGAGGCAGCCCATAGGGAGAAGGTAGAGTACCACTCTGAGCTAGAGGCAGAGATCAAAAAGATTTACTGATGTAACATCATCTCCTTGTATGACTTTGCTCTTGGGGCTCATGGGAAGTGGAGCAAAGATAAGGATGAACTACTTAAGCTCCTGGGTTTGGAAGGAAGTAAACAAATAAAAGAAAATGTATGCAAAATTGCTTTGTACTGCCTGGCTTATTTGATAGCTATGTTCTGTGACAAGTAGATAGCCTAGCTCCTCATTTTGTAGATTCTACTGTTCTCTTAGTGCCATCGCTTTCTCTCCATATTTTAACTTTTTAATCAATGGATCTTTAGCTCTTTGTACTTTTTCTTCCATTTGTTATTTCATTTTTCATCCTTTAAAATATTTTATATATTTATTAATTTATTTATTTTCAAGAAATACTTTTAGCTAGCTCTACTCTTCATGTGCCAATATATATTTATGCCTGTTTCTGTAATTTTCATTCCACGCATCTGAAGAAGTGAGGTTTTTACCCACAAAAACTTATGACCTAATAAATCTGTTAGTCTTTAAGGTGCCACCAGACTCCTCGTTGTTTTTGTGGATACAGACTAACACGGCTACTCCCTGATACTTAATACCACTTTTGGGGTGTGCGTGTGTAAATATTTGACTTTTTCAATTAACAGTGGGGAAACTTTATGGAAACTATCATCCTTCATACATGGATCTAAATCTAAGAGTGAAAAAAACAAATATACAAAGCCTTAATGAATGACATAACATAATTTATCACGTCAATTAGGCTTTAAGCAAGTGAACAAGTGTTTGCAAGATTCAGACCTCAGTTAGCACATTATGTTTCCTACTAAGAAAATTCCTTATAACAGTGATAAACAAGCAGATAAACATTAATATTTCTATGTAGCTAAGAGAAAGGTGCTGTGAGTAATATTTTTCACCCTAGAATGGGAGGTATATTCTTAGAGGATATGGGAGGCAAACCTGTGAGAGGAGAATGTCATGGCTTACTTAGTGAATAGGACCTTATAAACTTTCTGCATCTTAAAGGCAATGATAGAGATCATGACATTAACCTTAATCTAGAGCAGGGGTCGGCAACCTTTCAGAAGTGGCATGCCGAGTCTTCATTTATTCATTCTAATTTAAGGTTTCGCGTGCCAGTAATACATTTTAACGTTTTTAGAAGGTCTCTTTCTATAATTCTATAATATATAACTAAACTATTGTTGTATGTAAAGCAAATAAGGTTTTTAAAATGTTTAAGAAGCTTAATTTAAAATTAAATTAAAATGCAGAGCCCCCTGAACCGGTGGCCAGGACCCAGGTAGTGTGAGTGCCCCTGAAAATCAGCTTGCGTGCCGCCTTCGGCACACGTGCCATAGGTTGCCTACCCCTGATCTAGAGTTTATATTTTTGGCACTCCATTGATAGGTTTTGTTGAATCAACCAAGGCAAAATGCATATTCAACTCCGAGAAAAAATATTTTCCCTAAATTCAAAAACATGAATGTTTAGCTTGAAGATCATAAGGCACCCTTTACTACATTTTTATGTGAATAGGATATATATGTAGACAATTTGACTGCCTTTCTGTGTTTCCCATACAAATTCCAATTTATTTACAGGAAAGTAGGAATTGCCATACTGGCTCAAAAGAGTGGTCCATTTAACCTCATTTATTGTCTCTGACTATGGCCAGCACCAGCTGCTTCAGAGCAAAGGACAAGAACCCCTACAGTAAATACATACAGAATAACCTGTCCTCAGGGAAAGTATCTTCCCAGCCCATATTAGTTAGGGATTGGCTTATTCACTGAAGCATGAAGGTTTATATCTTTATTGGGATTTTTAGTTTAATTTTTTTAAGTCTTTGCTATTATGACTCTGGATATTCTACTGGTCCAACAAATGTACATGTGGTATTTGCTTTTCTTGTATATGGCCAGAACAGCTATTAGTCACTGTTCGGTTCTCCTAAAGTAGCAAAACTCAGTGAGGCAACTAAAAATCATTGTCAAAGGCCTTATTTCCCTTGTCACTTCCTTCAGAGATCTGGGATGCAATTCCTTTGGGTTTAGTCTTTTTTTGTCAAATTCTGATAGCTCTAACTGGCTAATTATCTGCTCCATTGCAATGGTGACTTTTTAAATACTCTCTATTAATTTTCCTTCCTATTAACATAAAGTATCATAATCTACAAATTCCTTTTTCACACTGCATTCCCAGGACTTTCATGAAAGCCTATTCCAGCCTGGCGCGTTTATGAATACAGAGACTAAGTATTCCTTTAGGTCTTTAGCAACATCAACCTTATCTGTCACTAATTTTCCACTCATATCCCTTAATGGCTATATCCCGTCTCCATGTTTGTCAGCTTGCTTCTTTTATATTTAGATACTCTTGAGTTGTTTGTCTTCACATCCATTCTTATTCTTCCTTATTTTGCAACCTATGAAAGGTTAGTGGAGACTCAATCTGTTTTTCCATTGAGGTCCTGCTTTGGCTCAGTTTTTTTGCTGGGTTGAATAAGGCTTAAAGTAATGCAACTTGCCTGAGGTCACATAAGGAGTCAGCACAGTGAAAATGTATTAACAGGAAGGACTAGCAGCCCAGAGGCTAACTGCTACACCTAACTCATTTTTATTGGCTCATTTCATTAGCCAATCTTATCTAGCCTCAATTCTTGTTAGAGGGGAAAAAAACAGCAGTTACTTATCTCAAACACATTACCTGAAAGCCCACTTGCTGCACATTATTTCAGTGGTTGAGAGACAAGTATATTTTCTAGATTAGGGAAGAATCATGGTTTTGTGGATAAGGCAGTAGGGTTGCCAACTTTCTACTTGCACAAAACCGAACACCCTTGCCCCTCCCTTGCCCCGCCCCTTCTCCAAGGCCCCACCCCCACTCACTCCATCTCCCCTCCCTCTGTCACTCGATCTTCCCCCCCTCACTCACTCACTCACTCACTCATTTTCACCGGGCTGGCTTAGAGGTTGGGGTGAGGGATGGAATGAGGGCTCTGGCTGGGGGTGTGGGCTCTGGGGTGGTGCCAGAAATGAGGGGTTCAGGGTGTGGGAGGGGGTTCTGGGCTGGGGAAGGGGGCTGGGGTGCGAGGGGGTGTGAGGGCTCTGGGGTGTAGGAGGGTGCTCTGGGTTGGGACCAAGGGATTCAGAGGGTGGGAGGGGGATCAGGGCTGCGGCAGGTGGTTGGGACACAGGAGGGGTCACGGCAGCTCCTGGAAGCAGTGGCATATCCCCCCTCTGACTCCTATGCAGAGGCACAGCCAGGTGACTCTGCGCGCAGCCCTATCCACAGGCGCTGCCCCCTGCAGCTCCCATTGGCCATAGTTCCGGGCCAATGGGAGCTGTGGAGCCGGCACTTGGGGCAGGAGCAGCATGCGGATCCCCCTGACTGCCCCTGTGCTTAGGAGCTGGAGGGGGAACATGCTACTGCTTCCAGGAGCCTCGTGGAGCCATGGCAGGAAGGGAGCCTGCCATAGCTCCACTGTTCCAACAACCAGACTTTTAATGGCCTGGTCAGTGGTGCTGACCAGAGCCACCAGGGTCCCTTTTCGACTGGGCGTTCTGGTTGAAAACCGGACATCTGGCAACCCTATAAGGCAGTGAGCAGGGATTCAAGAGATCAGAGTTTAATTCCCATCTCTGCCACAGATTTCCTGTCTAAACTTAGCCAAGTCACTATCTGTACCTCAGTTACCCCTCTGTAAAATAGGAAAAACAAATTCCTTTAGCCCCAACCTTTGTCCGTCTTCTCTAGTTAGGCCATGTCTACACTACAGACTAAGAGTGTGATTCCCAACTTGTGCACATATGCTTACTATAGCTTGATGAGAGATAGCATAAGTATAAACAGCAGAGTAGCCCCCGTAGCATGGGCTGCAGTAGCCGCAGTTCCATGGCCAGCCATGCTGAGTAATTACCCACAAAGTTCAGGAGGGTTTGTACTGTACTGCCACTGCCCGTTCTACTGTGCCTACACTACTATTTATAGCAGGGGTGGGCAAACTTTTTGGCCCGATGGCCACATCTGGGTGGTGAAATTGCATGCAGGGACTCCGGGCAAGGGGTTGGGCACAGGAGGGGTGCGGGGTGTACAAGGGGGCTCAGGGCAGGGGGTTGGGTGCAGGAGGGGGTGTGGAGTGTGGGAGGGGGCTCAGGGCAGGGGGTTGGGGTGCAGGAGGGGTTCGGGCTTCAGCTGGAGTGGTTCCGGGGTAGCAGTTGTGTGCAGCAAGGCTAAGATAGGCTCCCTGCCTGCCCTGGCCCTGCGCCGCGCCGCTCCCAGAAGCGGCTGGCACCACGTCCCTGTGGCCCCTGGGGGAGGAGGGAGCAGAGGGCTCCGCACGCTGCCCTCGCCTGTGGGTACCTCCCCTGAAGCTCCCTTTGGCCGCGGTTCCCCATTCCCAGCCAATGGGAGCTGCGGGGGGCAGTGCCTGCAGGCAAGGGCAGCGCACAGAGCCCTCTGCCCCCCCTCTCTCTGAGGGGCCACAGGGACGTGGTGCCAGACGCTTCCGGGAGTGGCGTGGGGCCCGCGGTGCCACGGGGGTGGCAATCCCGCAGGCTGTATCCAAAGCCCTGACGGGCCGTATCTGGCCTGTGGGCCGTAGTTTGCCCACCCCTGATTTATAGTCATGCTGGTTCTCATCGAGCTAGCATGAGTATGTTACATGAGCTGGGAATTGCACCCCTAGCTCACAATGTAGACATAGACATAGCCTGACAACTTTCTGAGATAGGGACCATCTCACAATGCCTGTCACAAGAACCCCATAATGTCAACTGGAATATCTTGATTCTGATATGTATATTCTGGTCCACCAGAAAATGTCATGTGAGGTCTTAAATAAAAGCTGGGGTCACACTGGTCACTAATATCATTGTGAAATGTATGTACAAATACTATCTAAGGAGTTATGTTTATAAACTGAAAATATGGTTTTAAAAGTCTTTATCAAAGCTGGGGTGAAAAACAGGTTTTCCTCCAAACAAGAGGTCAGAAACATGTATCTCCTTTAGGATGTAAATGAAACATTGTAAGCTAAGACACTAGATGCCCGTTTATATACAAAGCAGACGTTAGCAAAAAGATGTGAAGTCAACAGGGAAGGATTAGACGAGAAAATCAAACCATGGGTGGTTACTTGGGCTGTGTGCAAAGACAGTGCAACTTGGGGAGTATAAGTATGAGGCACAGAATACCCTATCATCCTACACCGAGGAAGTAAACAGGCAGTGAGTTTACATTTATGAAAACAAGATCTCAGCCAGCCTTGGCTGAAATGTTGCAGAGGATTTCGGGGGTGACAAACTTCTTTAGACAGGAGATTGACTTGTTAGTTATGTTTAGTCCCTAGAAAGCATGTTATGATTTTGTTTTACATGTAACTATTTGTTTCCAATATTCCTACTCATTATGACTTGAACTTTGAATCTTTGATGATAAAGTTATTCTTGTTTTCACTATACAAATATCTAAGTGTTGTGATATTAAGCAAGGTGCTGATCCTGAGTTGAATCATTCCTGCTGCTGTGCACAGTGTTCTTTTGGGGATGTTTCTGTGGGAGTTCAGTGGATAAGGGGCTGAACACTACATGGGAATGCTTCAGAGGGGCTATGGGACTGCAGTACACCCCATTGTAACCTGCAAGGTGAAATAAGGGCTGGCATAACCGAGAGGAGATTGCTTGGGTGGCTAACAGGCTTGTTGTGTCAGGAAGCTGACACCCAGTTAAGCAGAAGCAAGACTTCCTCATGCTGGAGGCAGGGAGTAACAAGGTGAATCACAGTCCTGAGTACCCACAGAACCATCACATGCCCCAATCTTAGTTGGCTTCTAAGATTGGGGCATGTGATCGTTCTGTGGGCTTCTACATGCTTCTACATGCTCTTGCAATTAATATATCCCATGATTTACATTAGAAACTAATCTTGTATCGGGCAGTCAGTGAATGGTTCTCTCAGCCTCTCTCAAAGTCACTATAAGAAAAGACAGGAAATGTTCCTAAGGATTCCCCTCTCACTAATGTAGGTTTAACATAGATTTCTAACTTCAGCAGAGTTACTTCTGACTGACGTAGGCGTAAGTAAAAGGAGAACTCAGGCCCCAGCTGAGCAGTGTTAGAATAATACATGCTGTGTATCATTTCTGTTTATTAATGTGAACAGCCTGAATGTCAGAGCAGCTTAACAAATATTCAGTTAAATATTAAAAACAATAGTTAATTTGAATTTATTTGAATAACAGAAAATTTCATTATGAGGGAAAGGAGAGGAGTAAGAGGTCTCCAGAGAGAACTGGATCTAGGAAACAGAATGCAAAGCATGTGTGCGTGGGGCAAAGTGAATAGAAGTATTTTCCAAGAGCAGTCATTGCATTCTGAACATACGTCTGCCAAATCTCAGCATCCCATAGGCTGAATTAAGAAGAAATGGTGATAATTTGGAAGGGGATTTCAATCCAATGTTCCATATCCATCATGTCATGGGATCTTGAAGGGTGAGGAGTATAAAAAGGTGAAAAATGAGGGAATATTTGAAACTACTGTAGGTCTATATATAACTGTGACCCAGCATACATGGGGTGGGAAAACAATCACGTCTAATTTTAAAAAAGAAATATGTAAGCACACAAGTGCCATGTCATCTCAGAATCCTTCACTAGCCTGGAAGTTTGAAACCTGTAACAAACAGTTCCTTGCCATCTGCTGCTTCTGTTAAGTAATAAAAGTGACTGTTAAAAATAATACTATTTTTAAGTTAAGTAATACTGTTAAAAATGTATAATTGAAAATCATAGAATAGTTTCCCGCTATCCTACCCCAGGAACTCAGGGGAATAACTATGAAAGCCCCAGATAGAGGGAGAGTGTGAGCACTACTGACAGAAGAGAAGGGTCCACTGAGCTTTGCTAATGCTGATTAACAATAATTTTCACCTACAAATTGCTGTACAAAGATAGGCTGGACTTGTAGGAAAAGGAAAATTGGTGTAAGCAGAGTCAGGATGAGCTCTACCCTGACATCTGGTGGTGAATTATGGCGAGTGTGGAAAAGAACTTCAGGGGCTGATCTTGTTTGCATAGGCACACCCACTCCGCCTAGCATGAGCCTACAGCAGCTCAAAATGGTAACTTTGGCTGTTGTAGGATCCCCAGTTTCTCTGTTATTGGGGCAGGAAGAATAAAGTGTTGTTACCATGGTTATGTGAATCAAGGCCAGTGGAACTGTTTTATGACAGAGGGACTCACCATCAACTAAGTAGCACTTGCTAGACAAGGGACATGGGTTCCAAAACCCAGTGAATTGAGAGAGGGTGAGGACAAGTATTTGTACCTGGTGGGATGGGCCTGAAATACCAATTGCACTGTCTCCTCTCCCTCTTTTTCTCTACTGTTGAATGTTAGAGCTAACTTTGATTCTATTAGGAGTCTAATTACAGACTGCTGAGCTGAATTTGCTTTGGGCCAATGGTGTGCCAGCACTGGGGATCCCCTACTACAAGCTGAAATCACTGAGTGCTGTGTTAACTAGTGGGGGAGCCTGAAGCTATATTGCTAAGCAGCTGGTGGAGTAGAGCAGTTCTGCAGAGCGGCTAATGGAGCAGTTTGCAAAGTGGCTGGCAGAGCGGAGCAGTTTGTGGGACGGTTGGCGTGGCCCACAGAACGGTGAGCGGAGCAGTTCGTGGAACGGCTGGTGTAGCTCACGGGACGGCTAGTGGAGTGGAGCAGCTCATGGTGAAAGCGGCAGCAGAACCCCACGGAGAGGCGGGGCAGTCGGCCTCGGACCACGTAAGGTGCCCCTTAACACCCTGCCTACCTTTTCTCCCCCCCCCCCTTTCACCCAGGCTGTGGGGGGTAAAAACTCTGCAGATAAACTTTTGAACTCTGGGGCTGCACTGACCAAGGACAGAGCCTCTTGGGTTGTTGGACTCAAGAGACTTTAGAGGTATTGGACCTTTGGGACTTTGGGGTGATTTTTTGGGTTGTTGGACTTAAGACCCTGAGGGGAAAAGGATACTGCCAAACTTACTTGGGGGGGGGGTCTTTTGCTCATGGTTTGTATTATGAATCCTGTTTGTGGTGTTTCCCCAATATAATGCCGCATTGTTTCCTTCCTTAATTAAAAGGATTTTGCTACACTCAGACTCCGTGCTTGTGAGAGGGGAAGTATTGACTCTTAGAGGTGCCCGGGGGGTGGTATGAAATTGTCCCAGGTCACTGGGTGGGGGCTCGAGTCGGTTTTGCATTGTGTTATTGAAACGGACCCCCTAGATACTGAACCCGGCCCTTGTTGCTGCCAACTCAGATGGGCAGAAGGGTTACATTGGTAAGAGAAATTCAACTGGTGTGATAGAAGAGTCACTGTCATAGGAAAGAGGAATGAGGGAGGTGTTCAAGGCTAAAGAGATGTGCATATTTCTTATAAGCACGAGAGAGTACCCCAAGATTAGGTAAGTGAATTCTGGAGGAGATCTTCAGTATTTAGTCAAACTCCAAAGAGAATCTGACTGTCCAGAGAGGCTTAGAGGAAGGAAGGATTAGGCCAATTAGCTCCCATACATTAGCACTCATTGACTTTTCTATTAAAGCTCTGTTTACTGTGGGAAAGTTGTTTCTATAGGTACTTCCTCATTGTCTTGTATATCAGGTTAGTGAGCATGACATACTGTTTAAATATACACATACCCTTCCCAAATATCAGTTATTGACCTCTGAGCTATTCCTCTGATTACTCTATTTATCAGTTTATTTTAATTTGGTCAAAATGTGTGCAGAAAAAAAAACCCAGGAGGTTCTTCTGACAGGACAGTCATAAAGTATTAACTAATTCTTTACCATTTGTCCATCCCTTAGTGTTATATTTCTTCTTCTAATATACAAGTATAAGTATTCAAATATTTTCACTGTCTTAGTATTTTTGTGTCTACAGAAGATAAAATGAAGGTGGAAGCGAGAACACAAGCATTCAATTATCAATATTTTAATTTCTCAGTTCTATCGAATATACCAAAGCAAAGAAATTGTGGAAGAACATCGCACTATTGAACCCATCCCTCTCAAAGGTCCAAAAGGTGGGGAAAAAATCCCAAAATAAGGGGCAAAAAGTCTATTCATGCAGGAAATCTAAAATGCCGTGGGATTCTTTCCCTTGGTGAAAATAGCTGTCTTTAACCTCCATTTCAGGATTATTTCTGATATAAATATTTTTCAACAATAAATGTAAGGCTATAAATGTAAATGAGTAACAACTTTCAAAACAAGGAACATTTGAAAGGGGATGTTGCACTCTACAGTGCCTAGGAACAGCAGTATACAGTTTGTTACTTTGAATCACAGGCTTAGTTAAATGCTTGGTTAACCAAACAGTTCAAGGCCCTTCACTACGTAAACAGTAACTTGTTAGAAGATGTGGCGCTAAATTCATTTAGGGCCTGCTCTACGCCCCTGTGTAGTCAAGAGTGAATCTGGCCTGATATCTCTCAGGTGAGTTCAAATATTAGCACAGAATGGTAAAGGGCCTTCCCAAATTCATGTAATTGCTATCTTTCTCACCACTTGTTGTGTGTTCCTTTGCTTTCCCTACCAGCTGAGTCTCTGAGTGGATATTGATATTCAAGAAAAGGTAGGGATTTATCCCTATGAACTTTCCTGAAAGCCTAGCCTTGAGTTTACAGTTACTCTCCAGTACCAGAACACAATACTGTTGAAGCATTATTATAAGCTATACTTAATTTGGACCCTTACAATAAATAAAATAAAAAATACCAAAGTATTAGGCATGGATGAGATCATTTTGCCTAACTTAGAGCTCATGTGAAGAGAATGTTTCCACATGCCTGAGCAGCCTCAGACTGCTATAAGGGTTTATACAGTTAATAAAAAGTGAGGTGCCTTTTCCATACCCAATCTGACAGCTGCGTGCTTACTAAATATTAATAAAAAAAGAAAAATACACCCTTATTTTCAAATGCATGTGTATATTTTAATTGACTCGCTTATGGGGAAAAAAAGGGTTTAAAGTTTTGTGAAATCGCACATTAGTTTTATCAATTACAAAAAACAGTTGGAAAGGCTTTCAAAACCTGAGGCTCCATCAGAGTTGCCCCCTTCAGATTTCTTATAAGATGTTTGATTCCTGATGACTTTCCTCCTTCCTCTCACTGAGGAACCAGATTTCTGATGCTCTGGGCCTCACTGACACTTTCTTTGAATTCCTTTCTATAACACTCCTAATTAGTAAGAAAGGTCATAAGGCCAATTCACCCCAAGAACTGAATGGGTTGCTCAAGTGGAAGATGGTCTTGATCCTTTTTAACCTTTTATTAACAGCTCTGAACAAAAATGTGATACTAAAATTAAATTATTACTGGCATACAGATTCCATGCACCAAGGTATACAGTAAACCATTGTTTAAATTACAAGGAGAATTGATGTCTTTAACTATCTCTCAATGAAACTACACACTTCAACATTGTCCAGGTTATGGCACTCAGCCTGCATTTATGTCATCATGTATCACCCTGTCAAAGGTTCCCCCAATTTGTTCCCATGTAATAATTGTATAACTTTCTTCATCAGTCTTCTTCTGAGGGAGGGCTTTGTCTCTATTACCACAGAAGATGCCAGCATGTAGAGTAGCTGTTTTGTTATGTAGGTTGTCAGAGGTAACTAGAGCGTTAAGATGGTCATTCTTGACACAGAGAGAGAGATTTATGTCTCTGGAAATACTGATCAGACTACCGAGCTGCCTGCTGTAGCTAGGAGCATGCTCTGGTTTGTGTGCAGTTAGGTAGTTGTACTTTATGCATAAGAAAAATAATCTTATTTAACACAAGTTCTCCTTAGGTTAATGTGAAGACACAGCAGGTAATCCTCTGCAATCCTTTCCAGGTGCCTTTGTCACTGTGGCTCCTACAAAAGAAAAGGTGTAGCAATTTGGTGTCTCTGCCAAATTTCAGCATAGGCAATTACATTCAATCTACCCAAATCTGCATCTGATAGTAGTGTTGCTGTGCACTGCTGAACAGCTTCTCCCTTCCACTCCAGAGGTGGCTGCATTTCAGCCGTGACTGATATGGTTCCATTAGGTAGTATATAGTTTGTAAAAAGTAGAGGAATCCTAAGAGATAAGAAGCACTACATATGGGTAGGACCCTATGATTAGAATAGAAACTACATGAGCATATGCTTACTTGAGAGCTACAAGTGAATATTTGAATGGAAACCACACTTCCGGTTACGCAGGGCCAAATCTATTTTGTCACACAAAATACAAATAGCTAGCTAGCTTCTGCACATAGACTTTAAGGCCAGAAGGGACCATCATGATCATCTAGTCTGACCTCCTGCATGTTGCTGGCTACACAACCTCACCCACTAACACCTGTCATAGAGACCTAACCTCTGGCTGAGTTACTGAAATCCTCAAATCATGATTTAAAGATTTCAAGTTACAGAGAATCCAACATTTACATTAGTTTAAACCAGCAAGTGACTCATGTCCCATGTTGCAGAGGAAGGTGAAAAACTCCCAGAGTCTTGGCCATTCTGACCTGGAGGAAAAATCCTTCCTGACCCCAAATATGGTGATCAGTTAGACCCTGAGCATGTCAACAAGACCCACCAGACACCTGGGAAAGAATTCTTTGTAGTAACTCCAAGCCCTCCCCATCTAGTGCCCCATCTCCAGCTGTTGGGATTTTTGCTACTAGCAATCGCAGATGGGTCACATTGTAGGCAATCTCATCATATCATCCCCTCCATAAACTTACCAAGCTCAGTCTTGAAGCCAGTTTGTGTTTATTTTGTGCCAGTTTGTGTGTTCCCCCCCCCCCGCACACACACACACACACACACTGCTCCCCTTGGAAGGCTGTTCCAGAACTTCACTCCTCTGATGGTTAGAAACCTTTGTCTAATTTCAAACTTAAACTTGTTGATGGCCAGTTTAAATCCATTGTTTCTTGTGTCAACATTGACACTTAACTTAGGCGACTGGTAACTGTGGATAGTGGGGGGCACAATGGCAGCTCCCCCCCTCCACCATTACAGCCACGGTCAACTTCCTGGTGACTGCCAAGGCAGCCACCAGCAACAGCCTCTTGATCATGGTGCCCCTTGATCACGGCACACAGGGACAATGGGTGGGGAAGGCAGTGGGGGGTCAGGGGGCCAAAATACAAGACCGCCCACCCTTAAGGTCAGCCCTGCCAGGGTTGGCCTTAGGGAAAATGGCACCTGGGGCAAATTTGTATTTTGGCACCCCCACTGCCCCCTCCAGCCCCCACTCATTGCCCTTGGCTCCTGATACCTCCCCCGGACCCTCCAGCCCTCCCCATCCCTCTGGCCCACCCTGCCTCCCCCACCCCCTTGTTGCCCCTCTGCCCCCCCCCCCAGACTCTCCACCCACCCCCATCTCCTCTGGCTCCCACTGCCTCCCCAGAACCCCACCCATGGCCCCTGCTGCCTCCCCCCCCACCATTGCCCCTGTGGCTCCCCACTGCCTCCCCAGGCCTGCCAACCCCCCATTTGCCCTGGCTCCACTGTCTCCCCCAGCCCCCCACTCATCCACCCCATGGCTCCTGCTGCCTCCCCCCGCCCCCCAACCCCCCCCCCCCCCCCCCCTCCGCCCCCCCCCCCCCCCCCCCCCCGCCGCCCCCCCCCCCCCCCCCCCCCCGCCCAGCCCCCCCCCCCCCCCCCCCCCCCCTACCACCCCCCCCCCCCCCCCCCCCCCTCCCTCCCCCCCCCCCCCCCCCCCCCCCGCCCCCCCCCCCCCCCCCCCAACTGCCTCTAGCTTCGCTGCCTCCCTCAGATGCCCACCCTTCTCCCCGGCTCCCACTGCCCCCCCCCAGAACCCCACCCCTCCACCCCATGGCCCCACTGCCCCTAACCCCACTGCCTTCCCCAGCCCTCCACATATCCCCCACCCCTGCTGGACCCTGCTGCTGCTGCCTCCCCTCACCCCTACTGCCCCCCGCTGCCTCCCCCAGCCCCCCACTCATCCATCCCATGGCTCCTGCTGTCTCCCCCAGACACCCAGCTATCCACCCCATGGCCCCTGACCTCATTGCCTCCCCCATCCCCATTGCCCCAGCCCCTGCTGCCTCCACTGGCCCCACACCCCATCCCCAGGCCCCCCCTTCCTCCCCTCGCTCCCTTTGCTCACCCCAGTCAGTGGCACTCAGGCAGGCTAGCCCAGACATGTACCTCTCCTCCCCAGTATTTAGTAACCCAGTCTGAGAACTTTGCTTAGAAACTCAAACTCAATTGTTGTCAGAAAAGCTACGCTTCTAAATATTCATCCACCTATGCTAAAGGTCTATGTTGGGATTGCATTCTATGCTGTTATAAAACATCCATCAAACTAAAAATATACATAAAATAAAGACTTTTTGTGGGGAGTGGGTGCAAGAATGGATGCTGACTCTTCTTCATTTCTTGGCTCCTGTGGATTTTTAAATCAAGTCTTTAGCAGTCCTCTCATTTAGCTTTTCACATCTGCACTGTCTGTTCTTAGTGGAGGTATTAGAAAGTTTGAAAATGTGCATGAAGGGGCTAAGGTCAGTGCAGAGGAAGTTACATGTGCATGGGGTGAAAGAGAAAATACCTTCCAAGGGTTTGGGATCCCCCTTTTCATGCTTGATAGGACTAGGACTAAAAATATCACAGTCTAGTGTTACTAATCAGTCTGTCTCCTACAGCTAGCAGTTTAATTAAGGCTAAAATAAAACAACAACCAGATTCTTTTCAAAAAGTTACTGTACATAGCTCAGTATAATGTGTGTGGTGGTGTTTTTTTGTTTTGTTTTGTCTTGTCTTTTTTTTTTTATATACCCTCAAGCTAAACTCTGTTATCTTCCCTCTAACCCCCTTTTGCATTTAAAGTCAGCCAAAATCCCTTTTTATAGGTTTTCTTAATTGGTAAATTAAGATCATTAAGGTAACAGAGGACATCTGCCCACACTAGCTGATTCTGGGAGCAGTGTTAATTGCCTTTTCTCATACATAGACCAACTAGAAAGAAAGCTACTTGCAATTACTCACTCAGGAATTCAGCTCCCTGGGATGCACAAGACCTCAGAGGGATCACCTATTGATCCCTCTTCTTACACTCTATCACTGATGGCCTGGTCATATTATTTTTTAAAGAGCTTTACAAGGGTGTAGCTAAGAAATCAAAGAACTCTTGACTGAGTGACAGCATGAGCTACTGGAGGAATAAGGATGGGACTGAGAGTCATACAAGGCTGAAACCTAATTCTTCCACTGCAGGATACAAATAGTTCCTGTTAAAGTCAATGGGAGTTATTTGTATTCTGGAAGAATAGGGCTCCTGAGGCCTAATTCCATCTCACTCTATGGCTTTGGACTATTCTGTCTCAGCTTGGTCATCTGTGCAATGGGGATAATAATGCTCACTAAAGTTGTTGTGAGGGTTAAATAGTTACTTTTTATCAAGTATGTTGTAACAGACCATAAAAGCTTATTGATAGCTCTTTAGAATGTGGATTTGACAAACTCACACATCTGTAATGACCTTTCTATTATGTTAATGACACTATGACACATGAGCATCAGTAGGGCTCACTAATAATCCTCATGAACTTTTCAAGATGAAATAATAGCTTGATTGCGTGAATCATTTTATTCTTGTTACTATATTTATTTTTAATCAGAACAGGAGAAATGATAAATTTACACTATGAATGACTTGCCAGCAATTTGTCTGAGGCCATGTTAGAGTGACAGGAGTATTAAAAGCAGGTAAAATTACAAAGCAGATTATTTTTTTTAATCTTACCTCTTGCAATTTAAAAATGGCCAGATTGCTGGATGCCAAATTTGGTACAATAAAGTAAAATAAAAACACACTTCCAGAGCTAAAACTTTGGTGCCAAGTTTCTGCCTGCAGTTAATTTAGATGGGTGAGTTGTAAACCCCTGAAAATAGGTGTATATAATGGAAACACTGATAGACCTTAACTACTAGTGTTGCTAGTGGAGCTCCTTTAATTATAATTCCAATAGACTGATTACAGCAGGAGCAAGAACAATTGATTTCAGCCATGAAAGTCATTAAGTCCCTGTTCTTTATCGATGTAGTTTACTGGAGCTATTCAGTACATGGGTGTGTGTTTGGGGGTAGGGGGGGGGGTGGTTCATCCATAGAACATATTACAAAAGCTACAATGGGCTGGAAAGCATCTTTTGACTTAACTTCTATTTACTGGCCCAAAGCTGTTCTGCAATTAAGCTGCTAGACCCAATTTTATTTAATCCAACCTCCTATAATGAGAGATCTTGAGGCTTTATTTTGGACTCACAAGGCTGTCACAGGAGGCCCTAACATGGTGAGGAATGCATAGGCATAGAAAGAACTAGAGATGTTCTATTCCTGCTTCAGTTGTAATTTCATTAAAAAGTTGTCCTAGAACACAATTCCTGTGTTCATTGGAAAATTTGTTAGTTCTTTCTTTTCACAGTTGACAGTCTAAGTGATGTTACTTTCTGTTGAGGACAATGAACATTTTGCACAAAAGCTAATGGCATAATAAGGCCCATAGTATTCCAAACGAAAAATGCCTAATATGTAGGGTTGATGAAACAGTCTGATTGAATTCTGAAGCCATTCTAACCAGACAGCTTTGTGTTGTGATCCCCAACGTTCTGCGAATCATTTTGGCAAATGTGTCATAATGTTATGCCCGAGCCCTATGGACTGAGAGACCATCCCCAGGACACAGTTGGACTCAGCTGCTTCTCTGTACATCCAAGAAGAAACTGATGCACTGAAACCCAGTCTCTGGAGTGAAAGCGACAGGAGGAATTTGCTTTATCAAATCTTGTAGTGAACATCAGAACCAAAATCTGAAGTTCATTAGAATTACTCATCCTTACAGTGACAATCAGAATGGTGGTCAGAAGCAATATGGATTTTTAAGGTGGCTTATTATTCTAGACAGTTTTTTTTTTTACATATTTTCTTTGCTAAATAGGGTATGCAGTTTACTGGACAGTGTATAAAGCCGAACTATCCTTGTTGGTGCTAAATTGGCAATGTGTTTTTATTTCTATCAAAAGACTGCTTGTGCTTTCCTTCACATTTCAACTTTGATCCACTAATGCTCACCTGTTACACTGTGATTACATGGATGAACTGCGAAGAGACAATATAAGCTAAATAGTCAAGGGCACAATAGCTGTACCCAGGAACAAATGCTTCAATTCAAAACTCAGATTACAAGCGGTTTGCTTAACTGTATTTGACAATTTTAAAAGGCTACAAAAGGGCCATTTAAAAAAACTGGTCCCCTCCTTCTACAATGGGAACTAATAATGGGCATCTTTGCTGAAGTCTTCTCACAGAGAATGAAGACTCAGTACCCTGTTCAGAAAATCATTCCAATACAGCACAAAATTTAAGTGCTGTGCTGAACTGAGGCCTGGATTGAACTTTGCTCTCACCTCTACGAGGTGGTCCCTGCAAGTTAAATTGAGGTATATAGATGAAGCAGCACTGTAGGGAGATCTCCCTGCTGCTAACTAAACTGTATTTGTCCTATGGATGTGGACTTGGTACTTTTCCTCTTCCCTAAATTCACTGAAAAATGGAAACTTGATATTGTGGGCATAATTCAGTTCATTCTTTTCACTTTTTAAAGTATTTAAAATTATGTTATTTAAAAAAATACTAAAGAAGCAAATCTTTAGAGCAGTTTTCCTAAACACAGGATCTGTCTGGGTTGGAAGCCATTAAAACATTTATAAATATTCTTTTAATGTGTTTCTTTTAACTTGATATTCTTTTAATGTGTTTCTTTTAATAGAGTTTTTTTAAAATATTTTGCAGATTCACAAACTTGTTACAACAACAGCATGGTACAATATCATAATATTTTTCATAGCTTCAGTAGCTTTTTCTCTCATTGTTGATAGAGGTTTGGTAGAGTTAGCAACAGGATATTGGATACTATTTGAAGCCTAACCAAACTTATCAATATGGTTGAGATTTCTCTTCTTCTCTGTCATATCCCTTGCAATCCATAGCAACAAGTTCTTTCCCCTTTCACTTGACTTTGAACCTCTTTCTGACTCCCATTTCATTTCCCTGAGCTTCAAAAGTAACCCCTTGATTCACAATAAACTCCCTCATTCTCTGTGAATCTGAACAAGCTCCCACTGAAATCAATGGGACTGTACCAGGCTCTGAGACGCTTACCTACTCATTTGAGGGTCTGGCCAGCTGCTCTATTCAATTTCACATGCTCCTTAACTTACCCAGTCCGAGGTACCCCATAATGTAGTGTGTCCATTTGGTAAATCTCAAAGGGCATGATAGTTGAATACTAGAGACAGCTGTACCCAGCACACAGATTACACACCTGCTGAATCATGTAAGGGAACACTAGGAGGGCTTCAGGAAAGGAAAGCAGTTGCTGAGGAGGGAAAGAAAGCCTGTTGGTCTTTCAGCCAGTGAAGGTGATGTGGAAAGAGCATTTGGACATGTGCATTTGTTAAGCAGTTTGTTACTTTGTTATTTGTAAGATAAACAGTACCTATAGTTGGACTAAGGGATTCAATTAATGTTCTGGGTATAAGGAAAGGTAAGTGAGACCAAGCAAGTGATTTTTGCAATGAAACATAAAATCTCCTACTCTTCTGACAGCCCTGCAATATTCCTGGGCATACCAGGGTGAGTTACATGCCACAGTGTCAGCCTTAGCTTCTGAATTCTCTTACTTACATGAGTTATGAGCCAGACACATAATTTTGTAATATATTAGATCTCACATAGAAATAGAATGTCTAATTGGATTTCCCAACATCTAGAAGTGACATTTGTGTCTCACTTCTCCACACACACAATCCTTTATTTACTTAATTTTTGTCCTTTCATATTCTCTCTATCATGCTGCTTTACATTCTTTTCATCTGATGTTTTATTTATATTTTTTACTTATCTATTTATGGAGATAGCAAGACACATAATACAGGCTTTGGTGGATAATAAATCAATTCTGAGGGTGCTTATTCTGAAGCCATGTAGTCCGTAGACATGAATGGGAAGCCCTCAGCTTTAAACTTTCTCCTTCATTGGCAATAGGGAACTGCCATGTTAGGTTTTGAATAAAAACAGACGTCTTTTTTTTCTTTTTGCTTTGAAGGTCCAAAAAAAGAGCCTCTTTTCCCACAGTTTGCAAGTTAAGCCAGGAAACTGCTGAATCTTAAACCTCATCTGAGGTATTTTATATAAAAATATATGTAAAATATGCATAAATATATGACAAGAATCCTTCCCCCCCACACACTCACAGAAAATAATATCAATAAAATACTAATAACAATTGCTGTCATTGGTGCCGAGACTGCTGCTTGTATTGTAGGTACATACAGCCGTGCAGAACAGTGGCAGAAGGCAGCACATATTATGCTGGTAGCTCTTAGGGGTTAGAAAAGGATACACATTTCCTACCCTATAAGTTACTGCTGCCACTGCAGTTTTAACATTGTTCATTGTCTCCAGTGTGACTGTTGTGATTTCGGTATCTTCCCTAACTGCCGCTCTAATGATGGAAGCATTTGCCCCTGACCCTACTGCTGCCATGAGTTTATCATCTGTCGCCCAGTGATGCTATACTTTCATCATCCACCTCTGTCCCCATTGCTGCCACTGTCTTAATGTCACTGGCTCTGTCCAGACTGCAGTCATATTTGCTGAATCTCTTTCTCTTTTACAGTTTAGGGCTAATCTGAAGTTGCCTATATGTGTGCCCCCACAGGAGGGTCAGGGGGGCCAATGCTTCCATCATGAGAGCAACAGTAAGGGTACACACACACGAACACACACAGGGATATGGGCAGGAGGAGTGGAGAGGAACCAGTCACCCACACCCAGATGCCCCCTCAGGAAACAGCCACAGTGTTTCTGTTAGCACATCTGAGAGGTCTGACTAGCATTTCCAGCAATGCTGCATATACTGAAAGAGGCATGAGTGTGTGGCCAGGGCCCTTTCTGTCCCCTCCCTACTCTCCCACATACATCTGCATGTACCAGTGACTGCTATTGCTGGGCACACAATCTCTCTAGTGCCCTAAAAGGCACGGATAGGCCTGATTCTACTGTCAAACTGATTTTACCTCAATGTAACTCCATTGTCTTCACTTTGTGCCGGTGGATCAGTAAGTGAGATCAGAATGAAGTCCATTATGCCTGCTTCCTCCCTCCGCAAATGTAATGTCTCTAACCACAACCACTCAGGTGCTACTCCTCCATATATGCATCCATGTTTATTGTAATGTAGCTCTGGACATATATATATTAATTTAAAAAAAAAATACACCTAGGTTGCAGGTGGTGAAGTTACTGATAAGTGGTTTATTTCTTCATATGACTTTTCTCTCTTCTCCTTTGCAAAGCCCCAGACACTCCTACACAGCATCTGTTCCAGACTGTATCCCTATCCAATTCTAAAACAACATCAAAGAACCACATTCTTGGTAAAATTTTGGGCAAACATTCATCCCCTCACATTCACACACAGTTTTGTAAGGTTTAAATACTATCCACAGTCTCTTTTGTAAATTCTCCCTTTTATTATGGCAATTGTCAATCCTATGGCTAAGACTCAGATCACAAAAATAGATCAAGACAAATTTGAATGTTTTCCCTTTGACATTCATTTCTCTTTTCCTTCAAAGTGCAATTACAGGTTTTGATAAGTGAAGCACAGTTCATGTTGACAAAACTTGCTTTTCCTTCATCTCAAAATGAATGCACCAGAAAGGTTACATCATTTTCCCGTTTTAATGAAAATGGCAAATTTAATGATTTCATTTTACAGATTAACCTTTTCACCCAGCTTTAATAACATTGTTTCTAAAAATAAGAAGAGTCCTACTGAATCCAATGAAAAGTTGCCCAGTTTTTATATACCCAATTAGGGCATCATCCTACAAACAATGACAAAGCTGTCCTTTATGCAGGATGAGACCTCTAATGGAGGTACTTCAGTCTTTGGTATCTGGCACAATAACTTGCAGAAGTGTGGCTACTAATGATGGTTTGAGTTATCACCAGTTCTGAGGAAAGCAATTAATCAAATTTCTGATTATTCCCGGAACACTGGTTGACAATTGAAGTTATGTACATTTACTATGACATATGGTTTACATAAAGTGATTCATTTAAAATGTGTATCTTTATTTAACACTCTTGTTTGTTACAACTGGTACTGGTAAGACCTTTACTGAAATACTGTGTATAATTCAGGTCACCCACGTTGAAGAAAGATGAATGCAAACTGGAACAGGTGCAGAGAAGAGATACAAGAATGATCAGTGGAATGGCAGGCTTATCTTATGAGAGGAGACTGGAAGAGTTTGGCTTGTTTAGTTTAGCAAAAGAAGGGTGAGAGGAGATATGATTATTCTCTGAATACATTCTGAGTCATCGTGGAGGGTGAAAGGCTATTTAAGCTAAAGGACAATGTTGACATAAGAATAAATATGTAAAAACAGGACAGGAACAAATTCATGTTGGAAATTAGAAGAAGGTTTCTAACCATCAGAGTGGTGAGGTTCTGGAACAGCCTCTCAATAGGTGTTGGGGCGGGAGAAGGCAGGGGAACAACTTTATTAGTTTTAAGAAAGAGCTGGACAAATGTATGAATGGGATTGTAGGATGGGGTTGCTTGTGATGATGGGGAGCACAGCATGGCAGCCTTGGGGGTACCATTTGGTTTATGTCTTATGTTCCTAAGCTTCATGCTTCAAGACTTCAGCTGGTCACCGGTAGGGGTCAGGAAGAGACTATGCATTCTTTTTTTCTTTTTCTTTTCTTTTTTTGTCTCCTTCCTTCTATGCATCAGAGATGGCCATGGGACACTATATGGGGTGATCTGAGGTGGCAGCAAGCATTCTCTCTCTCAAGGGTGTTTGGCTGGCTGGTTATTGATCACATGTTCAGGGTCTAACTGGATGCCATTATGTGGGTTGGGAAAGAATTTTCCTCCAGGTCAGATTTTGTGTGTGTGTTGCTTTCCTCTGCAATGTGGAGTGCTGGTCACTTGCCATGATTATCTGGGTATATCTGACTTAATTCCCTGTCACTGCAGGGACAATGGTGAACCTCAGCCACCCTCCACCCCCATTCTCTCCTTCTGCCACATAATAGTTTACTGTCCTATGGGCTGTAATATTTTGTCTAATTTTGGTTGTTTGGTTTAGTGTGCTGGTGTTGGGAGGTGCTGTAGCCTGTTATATAGAGGAGGTCAGACAAGGTAATGTTGTGGGCCCTTCTGCCCTTAAAACTATGACTCTCACTTAGCATTCTATGCACATGGCTTGTTTCTTTATTGTCTAAGCAATGTTCTTTTTTTAGCATCCACTTTATACTTGTTCAATCTCTTTTGTAAACTCCAAAATTCCTAGTCTACACATGTCATTGCATGAATCAATGATAGAAAAATCTATCCAGTCAATGAATCCTTGGAGAATTATACCAGACAAGAAAAGATGGATCACTGTTGCATGCTCTTTTTTCATATTATAATTGCAAGAATTGTATAGTCAACTTCCTTCCACAGCTATTATGTGCAGTAGCTTCCTTCCACATTCAGTGAAGAGGAAACAATGAGAAATCACTTGGATATTTATTCCTGAAGGTTTTGTTTTTTTCATATCAAATGTCATCCAGTTATAACTCTTCTTTATAAACCATCCTTTAACTTTTGACTCATATACCATATATCTCCACTTCTTCTCATTTGCCATCATCCTGCTCTCTGACTCTTCCCAAAATCTCACAGTTTGCTATGCAAGAGCCTTCTCCTCTGCAAAATGTATAAGCTGGAACATCTTTTTCTTTAAACCTTTCTCTCACTGTCTCTCTGTCTCTTTTAAGCCTACCTTTTCTTCCTTGTCAGTTATTTCTCTCTTCCTGTATTTATATTATTTAGCTCTTCAATTGTGCTATTTTACTATGTAGCCTATCTTGGGTTACAGTTTATATGACAGATGCTATACAAAACAAAACTGTGTTTTAAATTGGATAACCAGATACTATATCTGCAAGTCTATATTTTGCACTAAGGCATAATACAAGATATATTTGCATGGTGGCCCGCTTTACCAGAAACACAATGCTTTACTGACAGAAATAAACAATGCCATTACTCACAAAATATAAGCCGATCTTTAAAATATAAAAGGTATTCATATTTGATTTGAAAATTCTACTTCTTCCAGGAAACCTAAATCCTTCCATTCATTGTCTAGTGCACAAATAAATATATACAGTCATTGGAACGATAAACAGGATCTAGAGAATTTACTTCATGCAAAATTAATTCGGAGAGAAAAGCAAAGGCTTTGTGATTTAACAGCAAACCTAAACCCAGCTACAGTACCTGAAAAGTTTTTTGTGTTTGTTTAGCTCAGACCAACCAAATTTTCCATCCATGGTATGCAAAAATGATGGCATAGCTAAGGCAATCTTTAATTCCCTTTATTTTTCACGTTATGCACAATCTTGGTTTTGTTTTTGTTTTTCCTTTCTATTTGTCCAATTTATGGTGAAGTTACATTTTGATGTGCTGATTCTATGCTGAATGACTTTAAAAAATCCCTTTATTTTCTTGGTAAAACATGCTCTTAAGGTATGCTCCTACTCCCACTGAAATCTATGGCAAAAGTTTAGTTTAAAGTTAGACTGAGTCCTTAATAAGCCAGCCTGATGTGTTGTCTAGTGGAAGACTTGAATTCATTGTTAGTTTTAACAAACCCAATCACTTGGAGAAGAAAATGCCTTTCTTGCTCCAGTGTGACCTTTCTGACTGATTGGGTGGAGTTGGTAGATTCAAGCTGAATCACAACCAATATATCTTGGTCTTTGGGATAATGGATAATGAAGACAGGGAGCAACTTTGATTTTCCGCCAACATCACCTATTGCCACTATATATATTTTCAGTTATATTTGTTAGTTGGACATCTAAGTGTAAGTTTCATACTTAGCAAAGACATTACGTCTCATTTTTATATTTTTTGTAGTTTAAAAAAACACACTCAGCATGAAACAAGACAGTTGAAGTCCCAGGAAGACCCAAATGAGTTTATGCTGCTGGAAATGCAAAAACAAAGGCCTGGGGGACAAATCCTGCTGTATTGTTAAACTGATGTATATTCATTGAAGTCCATAAGATTAAAGTCTAGATTTGATCTGGTGTAAATCGAGTCACATTTGGTCTATAGTGTTTGATGATTTAGAAGCCAAAGTGTGTTAATTTTATTTAATATTAAAGTCCAGTGAATATCCCTTGTGCAATTGTTCCCAGATAATTCTCTTATGGGAGTTACTGCCATCCTGTAAAAAGGGCACCCCAAACACCATGGACCCTCAGGGATCCACAAATGTCCAAAGCCATCAATCTAGAGGCCTTGTGACTCCATGCCACTATAAAGTTCCCATGATGCTCTTGCAAGCATCCCTGACAGCCCAGCATCATTGGAACCAGACTCTATGGGCTTTGTCAAGCTACTGTTCTCCTGAGATAGAGTGATCAGGTGTCCTTGAAAACTTAAAAGTCCATGTTTTCAGGTCCTGTCTCACTGTCCCTATCAGTTTTACACACACACACACCAAAATAAATAAATAAATAAATAAATAAAATAAATGCAAATCTGAGCAAACTGTTCATCTGAAAGTGTCATCAGCCAGCTATGATGGTAAAATTTATAGCAGGCTAGTTGAATGCATGTGGGCCTCAAGGCAGTCATATCCCTGGTCCCCTGATCTCATCCATTCCCATGAGGTGTCCTACTAAGTCCTTCTTTTGCATGGGTCCTCAAGCCTGCCTTTCTCTCTACAGTGTTAAGTTCAAAGGATGGTGGGGGGAAAAAGAGCAAGGAGCATTGCTTGCTAAGGATGGGGACAAAGAAGAGTGGTCCCTCTCTTTACTCTCCTCTGATTCTGACACAAGCTGTCACGGTCCTCCTGCCCATATGTCTCTGACCCCCGAAAGACATCCGCAGCATGCCTGCCATAGCACATGGTCTGGTTTTTCACTTTAAAAATCTGATTACCCTATGCTTCAAACTCCCTCTTTAAGAGTTGTTTGACCAAGTGTGAATGGAACAGCAGGAGTGTTAATGCAGCCCATTCTCTTTCTATTGGCTTTTCTGCAGGGCTCAAAACGAAGGGCTCAATGTGCGTCACTTGACACTGTCTCTTTTGCCCACATCTTCCTTCCTTCCCAGCTATGGGTCCCTGACCCTATGGAGGGATCTAATTAAAAAACTATGTTACTGGTAGTGATGGGTGAACCTCTGGATGCCCACCAGACTGCCATGAGCAGAAATTCCAGCCTCTGGATCCCTGGGTTTTTTACGCCTCCAAAGACTGAACAGAGTCCAGGAACTGTCCCAGTCCTGGGGTCCCTAGGCACATTCTTTAAGTACAGACCCTAACACTCTCTCCTGAGAGCTATAACCTCCTGGTCCCCTGCCCAGCCCTGGAAAGAGTGCTGGCTTCAAAATTACTTAATAATATCAACCACAATTCATAAGTTGTATAGATAGATTTATCAAATTGTCACAATTTACTAGAAATTACCCATATATGTTTGAGTCTACAAAATTTGGGCCAGGTCCTGCAAATCCATACACAAGTAGTGCCTTCCATATGCTGACCAGGTGAGTAAGGGCTGCTCATATGATTATTTTATTGGACTACTGGTCAACAAATATTTCAGGAGGAGGATTTTTCATGATGCTTCTGAATTTGGTTTGGTTTTCTTAGTATATTTTAGTACTTATGAACTGAGCAGGAACTGGGAATTACAGAAATACATGGAAATAAAAATAGCATGGAAAACCAGTAAACATGCTCAGGTTCATTAGTTGGGTTCATTAGTTATGCAAAATAGATGTTCTGTGTTATTTTATCAGGATTGACTCCCCCATCCTTCTCATAAATGAACCTGTACCTAAGCTACACACTATAGATAACTACATGGTAGCTAAAGTACTTGTAATTGTTTTTAAATCAGTGCCTATACATCCAGATGAATAGAATCATAGAAATATAGGACTGGAAGGGACCTCAGTAGGTTATCTAGTCCAGTCCCCTGCACTGAGGCAGAACTAAGTATTATCTAGACCATTCTTGACAGGTGTTTGTCTAACCTATTCTTAAAAGCCTCCAATGATGGAGATTCCACAACCTCCCTAGATAATTTGTTCCAGTACTTAACTACCCTTACAGTTAGAAAGTTTTTTTTAATATCTAATCTAAATCTCCCTTGCTGCAGTTAAAGCCCATTATGTCTTGTTCTGAACTGAGTGGATAAGGAGAACAATTTATCACCTTCCTCTTTAAAACAACCTTTTATGTACTTGAAGACTGTTATTATGTCCCTGCTCAGTCTTCTCTTCTCCAGGCTAAACAGTTTTTTCAATCTTTCCTCATAGGTCACATTTTCTAGACCTTTATTCACAAGGTTTGTTACCCTATCATATAAGGATATTAGGTCAGTTTGACATAGTTTGTTCCTGACAAATCCATGTTAATTGTTACTTATTGCCTTATTATCTGCTTCTATGTGCATATAATTTGATTATTTGATGATTTGTTCCATTTTCTTCCTGGGAACCGAAGTTAAACTGACTGGTCTATAATGTCCTGGGTTGTTCTTATTCCCCTTTTTACAGATAGGTATGATATTCAGGGCCGGCTCCAGGCACCAGCTTAACAAGCAGGTGCTTGGGGCGGCCACTCGGGAGAGGGGTGGCATGTCCAGGTATTCGGCGGAGGGTCCCTCACTCCCGCTCGGAGCGAAGGACCTCCCGCCGAATTGCCGCCGCAGATCGCGATCGCGGCTTTTTTTTGTTTGTTTGTTTTTTGGCTGCCTGGGGCGGCAAAAACCCTGGAGCCGGCGCTGATGATATTTTCCCTTTTCCAATCCTCTGGGACCTCTCCCATCCTCCATGAGTTCTCAAAGATAATTGCTAATGGCTCAGAGATCTCTTCAGGCAGTTCCTTAAGTATTCTTCGATGTATTTCATCAGGCCATGCTGATTTGAAGACATCTGATTTGTCTAAGTAATTCTTAGCTTGTTCTTTCCTTATGTTAGCCTCAGATACTACCCCTTTTACACTGATATTTGGTATGTTAATCATCCAATTATTGCTAACTTTTTCGGTGAAAACTGAAACAAAAAAAGGCATTTAACATTTTGTCCATTGCTGTATATTCTGCTATTGTCTTTCCGTCTTCACTGAGTAATGGGCCAACTCTGCCCTTGGTCTGCCTCTCACTTCTAATGAACACATACATTTACAAATACAATATAGCAAAAACCTTAACTAAAAGACCCACACCAGTTGACAAACCGGAATGGACTTGCCCCACTCTTCAGGACAAAGATGGAATAGACATAAGAGCCATCTACCATGTTTGGAAGGTTAGCAAATGTATGAACTGTCAACCAACAAAGGAAGTCAGTTCCAGAGTTGAAGGCCTTCTGCTGATAATGCATTGGCAGCATGTCTTCCTTGTTCACCTCTGGGATCCTGTGTCTCTCTAATTACATTTATGGCTCCTCCCACCACCATCAGAGTGTTTGAGTGCTTCTAGTGAGAATGCATCTGCTGATCTCAATTGCTGCACTAGAGCAGTATGCTGAACATGTGGCTATATAACATTAAAATAAGTCATTTTGAATTGCAGTGGAATGTTTACAGACGTAATATTTATTATGTGCTGGAAAAGAAATAGCACAGATTGGTCAAACTGCTAAATAATGGCAATGGGTATTTGATTGCTGGAACATTTAGAGCTTGTGGTCATAGTTGGTTTACTTAGGGGATTATTTTACAACTAGCTCATTAATAACATGTTTTATGTGAAAGATGAAGTTCTGCATATTTTTATGATGGATGCTATGATTTCTGCCAATGGAGAGAATATTCCAGGGAGTTAGTGTTTCTTTCTATTGTGGCTGTAAAAGCAGATTAGTTCAATTCAGTTTTACAATTTAGTTTGTAGAAAAGATATGAACTAAGATTTAGGAAGTGTAAATGAGACTTTTGATCTTAAGTATTTACAACACTGAATATCTAGAGTAACTACCCTGAGAAGTATGGAGTAATTCTGGATTTACACCGGTGAAAAAATCAGAATCTGGTTCTACATTCTTTTTTTTTTTTTTTCTCTCTTTTGGTCAGATTAGCATCAGAAAAAAATCTTAAATGATATTTATGCTCCCACTTCTTAACATTACTAAAAGCTGCCATCAGCCTGAACCAACAGCACTGAGATCTTACAGTTTTTTATTCTTTGTTTTTTATCCCATGGGGACATTGTTCACCCTCCCTTTCTATTTTCCATTTGAACTGTTATTGTTTTTTAACCTTTTGTTTCAGTCTTTCAGTCTTCTAACCTCTTTCTTTCTTGCTCCAACCATGTTATGACAAAAAATATATAGTGTAATAGGAGGGTAGTGATAATTAGGTCCAGCTGAAAAAAAAATATAGGTGCTTGCCTCTTGTGAGCCCCTTCTCCCTTTAAACACTAAATATCAATGGAAAACCTGATTGCATTAGACTAGATAATAATCTGTGTTACACCACTATACACCTCGTTAAATGGAGTTACTCCAGAGTGAAAGTACTGTAAATGAAATCAGAGTCTAGCTCATTGACTTTTAACTGCACTTCTTTGTGCAGGAGGCAGTTCATTGATACAGGAGGAGAATAGAGTAGAAGAAAGAAGAAGGGAGATAGAGGTGCTAACTAAAGGAAATAAAAGAGGATTAGGCGATTGAAGAGGAGGAAAGGGAGACAGGGCTAAAGGGATGACTTGTCAGTCTTCATCAGCACTGGCCCATTTCACAGAAGTTGCAGATAAAAAAAAAATCTCAGCCACCCACAATCTCTTTGAGAAGCAGATGATTTTATGTGCCTAAGAGCAGATGAGCATCTCTGTACTGTGTACTTACTCGCAGATTCATCACAAAGTCCACATCCAGTGGGGGAGGTGGCTCTTCTCCTCAGAAGAAGCAGATGGTGTGGTCAGAGCAAGGAAAGTGTGCTTGGCTAGACAAGTACCTGCACCCTTTGCTACTAGGTCTCCACACACATATGGATCTAGTGACTGTGGTGTGCGATTTGTATATGATTGCATTAGCTAAAAAGGACATAGGCAGACACCCAGGTTGAAACTGGTAACTGAACTACAGTTAATTGAAATACCAGGATAATTGAAAGCTGATTATGTCCCCAACCATTCCTGTGTGCTTTAGAAATCCTTTAGGACTGATGTATTTATGTGCAGCTGTAGAGAATGGTACATGATAAGTCACAATGCTCTGCATGGAGGCTACAGTTAAGGATCACTGTGTGTGTGTGAGTGTGTGTGTTTGAAGTTGTGCTGTCTTATGCATAGCTAGTCTCAGAGCTGGCTCACACTGTCATTTTAATGTCTTACTGTGCCTCCACTCCTGCAAAGTTTAGAAGCTACTGTGATTCTCAATATATTCGATATATAAATTTTATTTATATATCAAAAATAGAGTAACGTGACCTTGTTAGTGTGAGTCAATTTGAAATTAACATTGATAAGGTTTTGAAAAACCCAGTTTCCTAACAACTAATACTTTGGTAGAACTTCAGTTCATATAATAACATTTGTTATGTCTTAAGTATCTTTCAGATACCAAGGCATATGTTGTAAGTAAAACAAGCACAGATTGAAGTGCTTGTGAGGCAACATTATTAGTAATTTCAAAAAAAAAATTAACATCAGATAGACAAACATAAATTGAAATAATTGGGTCTGATTTTCCTTTGCAGGGAAATCACCAAATGATTATTTTTAGATTTTTTTAATGAAATCTTGAGACATTTTTTCAACCTGAGCTTTCCCAAGTGTTAAAGTCCTAGTCTTTCTATCTATTTTTGAAGCTTCTAAAGTTGTAGAAAACAGAAGTAACTATAAAATAGACTCGTACATGGAGATGCACCCCCACAGTTATTGTTTCAGGCTGTCTGCAAACTTAGGTAGATGAATCTTGGGTTGTGTTTTAAAATGCTTCTTCCCAACCTCAAGGGTTAAAAAATTACTTACTATATATATACTTAAATAGGCAGATTCTGACCTCATCACATGACTTGAGGAGACAGAACCCAAGCCATGAATATCAGCCAATAAATTAAGGGTGTTGATAATGAAAGAGTGTTATAGGCAACAATATGAGCTGCAGTTAGCGCGATTATTTTGCCAGGTATCTATCCACCCAGGCACACCAGGAATAAGAGACACAATGGGAAACGGGGGCATGCTCAGTAGTACCATAGCTGTCATTGGTGTACGGTGCTTTGATACTGCAGTGATAGTCACCTTAAAAATAAGTATACTAGAGAGATACTTGGCAGATAGGTAGAGATGTTGACTTATAACCCAGCCTTTTATAAGGCCTATACCTCGCTCATGAACCAGATATCCAAAATCCATTATGGTGATGCTAAGAAGGGAAAATTACAAGCTTGCTAAACTTTGAAAAAAGATATAGTGACCTTTCACACAATCCCAAGTTCTTTTGGCTGAGAAAGCAATGTCTTAACTGCAATAGGCAGGTATATATATATAATGTAGCAACAACAAAAATAATGAGTAAGCAGCAGATGTTAATTATGCTGTTAGGAAATTTATGAAATATGACAAAATCTGGAAATGTACTAAAATAAGATCTATTTTGGGGGAGAAAATAGGAACTGCTTGGAGCTGAAACTAACCCTCCGACCTGTCCCCAACTTCCAAGAAGCTAGGGAGGGAGGGAGGAAGGAACTGTTAGAGGCTGGAAGCAAAGAGGCAGAACCAGGGAAGCTGAAATCTACTGAGATCAGACTGGCTTCTGCTGCAGGAATTAGTTCTAAGAGAATCTGGTTTGGTCATGTATATATCTTTTCTGTTATGTGCTGACTAACCATTGTTTAATGAACTCAGCTAAGCTTAGTTATCTGAAGTCTTTTTAATAAAGTAGATTTGAACCCATACAATTAATTATCAATTTTTAGATTAATTATTTATTGATTACAGAGGTAACTGAGGCTTATATTTTTGCCTACAAATGCTCTTTAAATATGAATACCCTCCATTTTTGGCTGATATTTATGAAGAAAATATTTCAAATACCCTAGCACACAGAATGGACATCTTAAAAAAAATTGATATTCCTCTTCCTTTAAATGAGGATCTGTTATTTACACCCAGATTCTGATATCATTAGCAACATTGTTAATGAGCACTAAACTCTACTGAAGACAAAAAAAAACTAGTGTAAACTAATGTGTGTGAGATCAAAACGTAGACCCTCAACCTTTACCCTGACTTTAGATTCTGTAATTCAGCAAGAGATTGTGTTTTTCTTTGGCACTGGAATTAAATGTGGACAAGGGACCATGTGATGATGATAACTGGTTCGTGTTTCAGTGGCCTATTTAGATGCTATATATTTGGCAAAGCACCTATGCAGTAAGCTTTCTGGGTAATATCTCAAATTACTTATGTTAGTTAACATCGCTTTTTTTAAAATGATGGAATTGTCTCGTGTTTATAGGAACAGAACATTTTAAGCACATTTTCAAAGAGATCTATTTACAGTGATGTTCCTCTAGTGTTGATGTTGTGAAGTGACCAATAAAGGTAGTTTCCCTTTAGTTCACACAGCAGGTCTTTTTTTAAATCATTTTTATTTTTTATTTGGGTAAGTTCTGATCCTCAACACTGCACCATGAAGTTCTATGTTACTCAGCAACAACTAAAAGGCACAGGCATATCATAGCCATTATGACATAGTAACTCAGCTAGATTTAGCAGGTCCTCAGGGATTCCTTACATTTCAAAATAAATTGTTATATATAGTTGCAAGCATGTGATCTGATCTAGCATTCAATTTTTAGAGAATATTTCACGTTGCCCAGTTTCTCCGGCTGCCTCAGTAATAATTTACTACTATTGTTTTACAGTACTTTTTGTAAAAAAAATACATTATAGGTGCATTAATTATTATGTTATTATTATAACTGTAATGAACTGTTTGCCAGAGTTTTGACCTCTGGTGAGTAAGTCTTTCAGAGCTGGTGTGCTGTAGCAAACATTAACTAATACCGATTCTGCATAAATACGAGATAAACTACAAGATGTATTTGCCAGGCTCAAACAATTACAGTCATAATAAAAGGCAGTTTTAACAATGCAAAGTGGTCTATCACAATCATTATAGCTGCACTAGAACAGTGTTACTGAACAATAATAGTAAGAAAATATGGCAAATGTATACTAAGTCATTTGGAAACAAAAGAACAAACTAGGCTAATATATTACAAAATAAATTCAATTTTATGAGCCAAAGTAATTACACTGAACAGTTACAACAATGTACTGCCACAGTAAAGGAAACAGGGAAAAAACATGTGTTGTATGAGCAACTGGCCTCCCTCCTTTATGCTTTGGTCTTGCAAACACTTGCCCATATGACTAGACTCCTTGATGAGAGGGTCCTATATGGACATCTCCCCAACCTACTGTTGACACAGGTCCTGCTGGTGAGGGTCTCTATGATCCTCAGGGATGGGTCCATCTCTCAGAGTTCCTGCTCTGGCTCAATAGCCCAGGTGGCTGGGAGAGCTGGGCCACTTTGTGTATGTCTACACTGAGATTAAACACCCACAGTTGGCCCATGTCAGCTGACTCAGGCTAAGTGGCTTGGGCTAAGAGGCTGTTTAATTGCATTGTAGACATACTCTTAGGACCTGGTTTTGCCCCATTCTTCAGTCCCAGGCACAGGGTTGACACCGCCTCTGATATATTTTGTTCTATAAGGGAAATCTTGATGTTTTGTGTCATCTCACAAAAGATAAACCCACTTGACAAGTGATCCTGGCTGTGCTGTTCCTCTCTCTGCCCTATAGCTGCCTGGCTTCTGATAGAGGCGTCTGTGTTCACATTCCTCTCTCTTTCCCTGGACAAATGATTTGTAAAGGACAGTTCATCAGCTATTGTATGACTCTTCCACCATGCCTATGAAAAATAAGATTTTTCCATTGTGTCCCAATGACCTTCACTGCATCACAGGTTGTGGATGAGAACTGATTTGCTTCCTTTAGAATATTTCAATCCGTGAAAGTCTTATAGCATAAACTACTGACTCAAGAATAAACAGCCTGATTTTGTGATAGTCTTTGTGGGCCTAAAGGTGCAGACAGGATTTCTAAAAGCACCTAAATCAATGCGAATTAGGTGACTAACTTGCTTAAGTGCTTTGAAAATCCCACTACGTACCTATCTATATCTTTAGGTACCTAAATAGGCTTGTGTCACAGGGTAGCATCTGGACCCTATGTATGAAGCACATCTGTGCCAGAATGGATGCACTCAGTTTGGCCAATTAAGAGGGCAGGTCAGTAGCTGGGTCTATAAAAGGTCAGTGGGATTCCCTGGAGAATTAGGGGGTGCCATGATTACTTGCCATTTTATTAATCCAATCTGGAGATCTGGAGATCTAGGCCTCCAGAAAAAGGCAGAAAAGTGAATTTTAAGGGCCTGATTCTGCCACCCTTACGCAGGTACAAAAGTAGCCCCAATGAAGTCAATAGAACTACTTGTGAACTAAGAAACTGACATAAGTAAGGCCCTAAATTTGTAAAGGTTGGCTCATTCACTCCAAGTCCTAAATCATCTATCTACAACGTCACATAAATCTCTGAAGGCTAGAAAATGTTTTCCTCTTTCAACAGGTTTCTGTGTTTCTTAGGCAAGTGGCTGTCTTCATCCCCCGCAAAATGCCTGTAAAATTACTTGATAATTTCTAATATTTCTAATATTATCTCTAAACAAGTTAAATTTATGAGGAAAGCCTAAATTCTTAAAAGTGGCATTTTGGGTCTCACTGTATATTCCTTTCTCCCTCTTAGAAAGTATCTATTTTTTTTAAAGAGCTACAATATATATCATCTTCATTTACACGTAAGAGGCACAATGCTGCAGAACTTACTGAGTATGCCCATTGACTTCACTGGGAACATTTATATTCAAACAGAGCCTGAGCTGAACTCCATTAAACTAAATGGAAAGACTCCAATTGACTTCAGTGGGCTCTTGAAAAGAGCCTAGGGGATTCAATTGGATAATATGTTTCAAAAACACAATCTTACTCATTATAAAAGTACCTACGACAAACTGCAAATGAAACAACGATGCCAGTGTGTAAATCTGCAATAACTCCCTTAACTTCAGTAGAGTAAACTTGGATTTAACCTGGATAGTGTAACAGGGGTCAGACCCTAACCCATTTGAAACCTGCCGCTTTTAATCACCAATGGATTAAAAGGAAAACAATCCTGCCTTTACAACCATTTATAATTTGACTGCTTCATATAAGGTTAATCATTATTAACCATTGAGTCTTATTTAAAGAACTTGTCTATAAAGTTTGAAAGAGACAGTTATACATGGAGTTCTTTCACTCAATAGTCCATAAAGAGAAAAATAGCCAATCTTCCAGTTTTTGAATAATACATACGAGTTTCCTTGCAACACTGACAAGAAAAGCATGACAGCAACTAGAGTTACATCAGTCCTTCCAAACTGTTTCAGAAAATATGTGCTGTGTTACAATGAAAACAGTTCACCAGCTGTTTATGTAAAAATTATTTGAAGAAAAACAAGCATGGCCATATGGCATTCTGGCAATACAGTGGGAGCATGAAGAATAAATTTTGTAGGCTGTAGCAGATAATGGTCATGCTAAGTAGGGTGTCAAATATTGCAGACACATTACATTAATAGTTAATCTCTCCTTTTATCCTCTAAATGCTTACATTTTTTAGCAGCTTGTAGTTTGGAAACAAGTTAATAACTCATTCTGATGTAGAATTTATTTTTTGTGGAATGACAAAATATTTAATGTACTGTAGAAATCCAAAACATTCCCTAATTAAAGGATTTTTTTTTAAGTAATGCATTTATTATGTGATTTCAGGGCAATAAAACATCTGCTACCCTCAAAGGTACCAAAAAGTTTGATCTGCTATTTGCAAATACTCCCAGTACCTAATAATTATAAACTAAATTGCCTTCTGCTTTCCTCCTGCTCAGGGGCAGAAGTAGCCTACACCAGGCCTGAACCTGGGGCAATGTACATTCCCTAGTGTAGCCACACTGGTTGGCACCTTGGAGGAGTCACGCAGTTCACTTCCCACCCCTTCCTGCCTACAGATATGGCAGTCGGAGGAGATAGCAGCCCTGTGTGGTGTGCTCTCCTCCCACATTATGGGTAGCCAGCACAGGGGAATGTGGTGGTGTAAAGTGTCCCCTTCCTTCCCTGTGTGGAAGTGCAGAATGGGGTACAATCTGGCCCTGCTTGAACAACTGGAGGTTGTATTAAATATACCGGAAACACAAAACTTGTGTTCGCTCCTGAAAAAAGAATGTCTCACTATGAAGAACAGTGTTGTCATTAGGAGGGCTTATAAAGATTTGGAAAACATGTTAACAAGGTCAAGTGCTAGCCTATCCCGCAGCCACCAGATAAAGGATTAAAAAAGATGTCTGGCAAATGCCAGTGCTGAGTTGCCAAGTTGGAGAGAAAAATCACAGCAGAGGGATCAAGACAACCACGTAAAAGAAAATAACTTTTTAATGGTTTTCGTGTCTCTCTCTGTCATATTTCAGTTCAGTTTCATGTATCTCTAAACATTGATTCAGACTGAGTTCTTTCTTTTGTGCACTCTCCCTTGGGGAAACACACTGACTCAGATTTAAACTTTTTTCAGTGTGAGGTTACTGGCATATGGTAATGTGCTGACACAGATCTTCTGTGTCACACACATGTTGGTGTGTAATACGGTTGAGCATTTAGCCTGCAATCAGAAAGCATGATGTTTTAGGAGATCCCTTTATCCTGTTATGGCTGTCACCCTGATCCTCAAGCACCACTGTCACCACAGGATCAGAGGTATGAGAATGCTTTCCTCTTCCAGCTGGTCAGATAGATCCAAATATTAATTTATTCATTTTTATTACATTAAAAATGTGCTTTCCTACTGTTATTAGGCACTTTGATAAAGGGACTGAAAACAGTGCAACAATAAATCTGTCAGTCAAAAACAAGAATTCTCCACCAAAAAAGTGAAGTTCCATAATCTCAGCCAATCCTCTCAGAGAAAATCCTGGTGGAACAGATAGGCCTTGTAGGATACCCTCGAGTTTGATAAACTGAAACTCTGTTGGACCAAGTAGGTCAAAACCCCTCCATTGAGATCACCCTGTCCCCATTCCTACAAAGAGACAGACTGACTGGGTCAGAGGCCAGGATGCTATGCCACAAGCACAAGTTGCAGACAGGCCTTCTCCACAGTGCAAATCCACACTGATCGTCTTACACTTCTGTTAAATGTGATTTTTTTTTATTTATTTATTTTGCCTGGCTGATAAAAGGTTGATTTTTGTACAGTGTTCAGAAACTTGTTCCTTCCAATCTCCTCCAGTAAGGAACTCCAGAGTCAAGGATCCTTTACTGAGAATGTTAAGGATCCTGCTCCCAAATGCTTACTAATAGCTTCAGTGTTCCTGAGGAGCACAGCTAACTGAGAGGGTCAGGAAAAGATAAGTGACCTAGAGAAAGCCAGGCCTTTTTTCAATGAAGGTTTGAAAGATCAGGCCCATGATCTGGATAGGAAATGTGCTGGGAAGCCAATGAAGGGCACGGGGCACTGGTGTGATGTGCTTTTAGCAACATATCTTCATTATCGTATGTGTTAAGGCATGTAGCTTAATTATGGAGATGTCTTCTTGTTTTCACTTTCAATTCTGAATAGAGCAACTAATACAAGGAACACTGTGGCTGAATCCTAATACAAAAGGAATAATCTCCTTGCTAGCCAGCAATGGAAGAAAGTGTTTCTGCCAACTGTTGCTATCTCAACATTGAGGATCAGTGATGAGTTCAGTAGATCCCTGAGACTTCACTTGATGATCAGAGTGCGGGTGCCTTTGAGATCAATATCTCAGATACCTCTCAAGGCATTTCCCCCTACCTACAACATTAACTTAGATTTGCATGGGATAAACTTAAGCCAGATGTTTTTCATCTAAATGCTTATCTTTTGCAGACATTTTAACATCCGTGTAATTGTATCTGCTGAAAATGGATCTGTAAACTTGGGTATTGGTAGCACTGTAGCCCATAGCATCTCACAACCTCTCCCAGATGTTTCATGTTCATTTTAACTTTCTGCACAACTCCTCTTATTTGAAGCACAGAGTACAGTCTATGGGGAAATCCACATATTGCATGTTCAGCCTGCATATGGTTGTATGTATAGTGTTTGTGATTGGGACATTTAAGGGATAAAATTGAGACCACATGCATTTTTTTTAGATCAAATCCAGAATTGAACCTAGGTCTCCTGGGGCGGAGGGGGGGGGGGGGGGGGCATTANGCTGTGCCATCTTTCTCCTTATTAAAAACTATTGTTTTTAAATCTTTGTACAATGGTTGCCATTGAAAACTGACATAGGTTTAACAGAGGGGAACATGTAGCTCTTTGCATATTATAAATTATGATTATACAATAAAAAGCTAGGGTCTTGAGAGAAAAGGTGATTCACAATATGCATACCTCAGTAAACACAGAGCTTTTGAGAACCAATTGTCTATACACCTACACAGATGCAGAGAAATGGAAAGGAGCAAAATGAATTCAGAGAGAACAATACAGCCTTAGAGACATGTATTGATTTCTTTCAATTTTTCCTCCAAAACAATTAGTAAATTAATCCCTTTTTAAAGAAATGATTACATTTACTGCTTCAGATCTAGTGTTCCCCCATTTATATGAAAACATACCTTTTTTTTTAACATTACCATAGGGCACCTAAAAAGCTACCTTTATTCAAAAAAGCAGGTTCATGCTACAAATAAAATTGTGGAGAATTCCACTTTTTCTGGTCGTATTATCCTTCCCTTACATTCTGTTATTGTCCTCGGGGCTCTTAATTGTGTATTGAAGGTTTTGTTACAGTCAATAAACAATGCTTCAGTTCCCAGTGCTGCTGATTATGTCAGGCTTTTCTAGGCTCTAATTAGAAGTGAACTTCCAAATGTCAGTATACCAGGTAAGGGTGTCACCTTTTGCAAGGTTTCCCACTTGGGAGGAAATAATGCATGGCTGGGCTGGCAGGTGGTGTTGAATCATTGCATGGTATTAGCAGGAATCTCCTTGTCTGCAGCACTGCTATGCTCTCTCGAGTTAGTTAATATGGCTATTTGGGATCCAAATGTAGAGCAAAGAAATATAAGAAATTTAGTGGTCTCATTTTTTTCACTTGAAAAAATGAGTTGCTGTGTAGATCTGGGAATTTCCAACACTTTTCTGCTCTCATAATCCCTATATCTGATTAGGGGTTTGTTTGTTTGTTTGTTGGGTTTTTTTTAAACAAACCAAAACCAGCTTACATAAAAGAGAATCACCCTGTTTAGTCTTTAAACCTATTATTATGAGTAACTGGGCAAAGAATAACATTAAATAACAATAAAAGGCATAATACATGAAAATGCAAATACTGAAAGGTACCAGATTAGCTAATTAAATTCTCTGAAAAGTGTCTTATTGATAAAAGATGCAATTTTGTTTCTCTCATTTTAGTGGGCTGCTTAACTGTTTTGTTCAACTTTGCATTGTGTGGAAATATGGTACATCTCAAATCTCAATTTATAAAATAATAGATTCATGCCCAGTGTATCTTCAGACTGAAGGGCAAGTAGTTTAGGGCTTGAAATAAAAGAGATGCATCCTATAATTGGGTTCTCCTTCAATTTCATTTATCCATATCACAATGTACATCATAACAATCATCTGCTTTCCCCCCACATATTTAGATAATATAAAAGATGGAACAAACTAGAGACAGGACAGTGTGACGTTGTGCAGTCTATATGGTTTTATAAAAACATGATAATAAGTGAATATAATGTAACTGGAATCGTTTTATAAAAACATAAGTGAATATAATGTAACTGGAATATGCTTCATGCAAAAGGTCTCTTGTAAGGTATCATTACAAAGCTTATAATCTACTGAGTGATCATCCTATTTGTATAAATGTACCACTCTTGTATCTAAAACTAGAAATATAAAATATAACTCTGAGGGCCTATTGTAATTATGCAAAGTGTGGGCCATTAATGGTGGTTTGGAATCTTGATGACTCCCATTAACCAGGACCATTGTCTGCAGATGGCTGTATTTACCTGTGAGACTTCCTGTATATGTGTGTGCTGGCAAGTGAGTAATGCAGCCTTGCAGTGACATGTGATCATGTCACCTGAACTGGAATCCATCTTTAACCTGGTGCTTTTCCAGTGAGCGGGGGGTGGAAACCCAGAGGGACAAAGGATTCCCGCCTTATGCAAAAGATATATAAAGGGGTGGAAGAGAACAGAGCAGGGAGGAGCCATCATGAAGAATCCCCCAGCTATCACCTGAGCTGGAACAAGAGCTGTACCAGGGGAAATAATTGTGCCCAGGCCTGGAAGGTGTCCAGTCTGAGAAAAAACTTACTGAAGCATCTCTGAGGGTGAGATTATCTGTATTCAGTTTGATTCGACATAGATTTGCGCATTTTATTTTATTTTGCTGGGTAACTTACTTTGTTCTGTCTGTTACTACTTGGAATCACTTAAATCCTACTTTCTGTATTTAAATAAAATCACTTTCTACTTATTAACTCAGAGTATGTATTAATACCTGGGGGAGCAAACAACTGTGCATATCTCTCTATCAGTGTTATAGAGGGTGAACAATTTATGAGTTTACCCTGTATAAGCTTTATACAGGGTAAAATGGATTTATCTGGGTTTAGACCCCACTGGGAGTTGGGCATCTGAGTGCTAAAGACAAGCACACTTCTGTGAGCTGTTTTCAGGTAAACCTGAAGCTTTGGGGCAGGTAATTCAGACCCTGGGTCTGTGTTGGAGCAGACGGGTGTGTCTGGCTTCAGCAAGACAGGGTGCTGAAGCCACTGAGCTGGCAGGGAAAACAGGAATAGAAGTAGTCTTTGCACATCGGGTAGCAGCTCCCAAGGGGGTTTCTGTGATCCAACCCGTCACAGACAGTATTGAGCAGAGCACTGGCATGATATGCTTCTGGGTCTGATCTAATGCCAACTGTAGTGAATAGAAAGGTTTCCATTTACTTCACTGGATACTGGATCAAGTCCACAGTGACATGCACTGTTTAAATGATGGGCTGGCATATTCTGAAACATTTGGAGTTGCAGAAATCAGATCTGGAGGAAACAAAATCTGTGGCTCATGTTGGCCAGGTGTACATCTGCCTTGGTAGATATCACAAAGTATTAATATTGATTTAAATAATTTAAATCAGGGATCGGCAAACTGGCAGGCCGGGATGGTTTGTTTACCTGCCTTCCAGGCCGATGGTGGTGGCGGGAAGCGGCGTCCAGCACATCCCACAGCCCCATTGGCCTGAAGCGGCGAACCGCGGCCAGTGGGAGCTGCGATTGGCTGAACCTGCGGACGCGGCAGGTAAACAAACCGGCCTGGCCCACCAGGGGGCTTACCATGGCGTGCCACGTGCCAAAGGTTGCCGATCCCTGATTTAAATTATGCCTATCTGCTGCTCTGGGTGGTATAACAAACAAACAAAAATCCTTATAAGAATAACCATCCAGCAGTGAAACAAAGCCAACACACAATACAATTAAACTAACCACCTAGTAATTCTAATCAGCAATATGTACCTCTAGCCCCTGCCTTTCACACCCGTAGCCCCAGCCCTCTCCTAAAGCCCAGCCATACAGATGGCCTTCACATTATAAAGCAAAGTTCAACAGATTCAGGCTATGTCAGACCAAGGAGAGGAAGGTCAGTTCCAGATCCAAGGGGCCCTCATAGAAAGTGCACTGCTGGCAACTCCCTTTCTTGTCTACTGGCAGAGATGTGGTCTCTCAGGTAGTCAGAGCCCAAGACGTTTAGGACTTTATAGGTCAAAAACACCTTAAACTCCATGTGGAAACCAACAAGCTCTGGTGTTGTGTGCTCTCACCATGTGAGACCTAACACGAGCTTTAGTTTCTTTAGAAATTCTGTAGAATTGAAGACAAAAAGACATGGAAAGCAGAAGCAAGCTCTATATCTTACAGAAAAAGTTGAAAACTCCTGACCTGGCACAGTCCTAGTTATTTCTGTAGTAATATCTCACTGCAACCTGAGATCTAACACCATGAATTTTGGTGGTTGGTGGTGAACAAACATCCTTTACCAAAGAGACCACTATTATCTCTGCCATCTGTTCTGGCTGGATTCTACTTGAGGCATTGTGCCTTCATCTATGCCTCAGTCCCAGCCAGACATTGTGTGAAGTGTTTGATCACATCATTCAGGTCAGATGATATAGAGATATAAAGCAGAATGCCATCCACATACTGAGTGCTATGCACCCCAATGCTTTTTCACTGGCCCTCCAACACACCATAAACATGTTTAAAGAAAGGTTGATTATATGGTACCCTGAAGCATCCCACTCATGAGAGCCTTTGAGGAAGTGGAACTGTTGTCCACAATTTCCTGCTGCAGTCCTGCCAAAGGAACAGAAGGAAACCACATTAAGGAAACTGTCTACTTCCACTGGAGTTCAGTGACCATCAATAGCTCCTAATATTAAATGGCACCAAAGGCAACTGATAGACTGGATAATAGCTCTGTGGATATTCAATTTTTATCTGCAAGAAGTGCATCAAACAGTATAATTATGTGCCAAACCCTGTACCCAAATTGACAAAAGCCAAGGAGCTCAGAAGCATCTAGATACTATGAGAGTTGTCTCGTCACAGTCTTCTTGACTGTCTTACTCACAGGTGGAAAACATGACAGGATACCAGGCAATGTCAAATAATTGTTTCTTGTGCAAAGGCTGCACCAGTGTATCCTTCAAAGCAACAGACTGTCTGCCCTCTCTAAGAGCATCATTAACAATCTCCATCAGTAATGGACCCAGGAAGGGCATGGATCCAACGATCAGTTCCATACTGAGGGACTATGGCCAAAGCTATAGCAGAAAAGAATTAGCATGTGCTCTCCCAGACATTAATATGCTATAGAAGAAAGCTCCAAACAAACTGTAGCAGTTAGAGGCAGTTTATCATCTGGAGGCAGACTAGAAATCAGTTGATCAGAAACTAGTAGGTCAGCTAGGAATGTGATTAAATCCATGGCATGAGAGAATGAAATCTCTAGTACGAGACCTGTAGATTTGTCCTTTGTAAAGTGGACTAGTTATAATTTCCCATGCATTATCAATTCCCTGAAACTGAATAATGCAGCACAGAAATGAGCCTGAATACAGGATAAAACCACTGAGAGAAACAGTACAGAGAACACAGCCTAGAACATCAAGTCTACACTACATCGAGCTTTATGCATGACATCATCTGATGTAGTTCCTCCATTATCTGACATAAGGTAACAAGAAGCAATGTAAAGTAGCAAGACATGAAGAAACTTACAATTAAGCATGCAGAACCAACAGAGAAAGTTTGGACTTGCAATAAGGCATCTAAAATCTGAGAAGGAATTAAGTAGGAAGGATTGCATCTAAGAAATGGCTATTTTTCCTAATACCTGCTAACTTTATTACATGTGTAATTTCTACTAAACCTTGGCTTTCAATTCTAAATTGCTTAGGGACTACACAAAGACACATACACTTTAATACAAACACTTGATATGACAGATGTTTCCTTTCCACTGTGTAAGATGAAAATAACATTATTATTTTTCTTTTGGATGTACATTCAACCACAGCCGCCTGAACAGAACATCTGTGTTGGCTTGGCACATTGATAGGTGAAATGGAAAATAATTTCACACTGCTTTTATTAGCAAGTTTCACAGATATATAAAAGCATGATAAGGTTATCAGCTGCATTTTTGCCTTTCAGAAGTGATGTGTTTAAGAGTTCCACCTCACAGCACTATTGATATCCAGATTCTACTACCCTATTCTTAAGGAAAAGTACTGCAACAGGAAGGTGGGATGTAGGGTCCAGCAAAGGAATGAAGGTGTCCTTTTTTGATAACTCATTCTGTTGTATGGTGCTAGGCCCTGAATAGAGAGAAAGTTATTTTTGCTGACTAACTCTGATGTCAGGTCAGGTAGGTCCTATTAGCTCCAATCCAGGAGTGAGGAAGGGTTGCAGTATCTGAGTGTGTAGGCACGTCTAAGCTCAGAAGACAGTTTAGGTTTATGTTTTTTGTTGTTATTTATGTTAACAACATTTGGACCATACCCAGTTTGTGTGGATGAGAAAGGAAGTGGTGGACTCTTCATCATTTGAAATCAAGATTGGATGTCCCATAATTCAACAAGTTATTGCTTGATTCAGCAAATACTGTATGAAATTCTGGGCCTGTTCCAATGGAAGTCAGACTTGTTGATCGTAATAATCCCTTCTGGCCTTAAAATCTTTGTCGGAGAATAACAGAGTTCTCACTTTTCGTTTGGGTACAGCAAGTCAGATACTTTATTTTCTCTAACAATTGCATAGAGGGAGAGAGCTGAACAGGTCTCTCTCCAGGTAAACAATTGCAGCAAGCATTTATACCTTTTGTTACAGACAATAATAAGCAACAGCTGCATTTTGTTTATACACAGGCCATCTTGATATCTTATTTTTCTCACTTGTTTTTACTCTAGTCTACATACAATATTTTCTACACATTATCTACACAAGGTCGCAACAACTTCTCACACAGTTCTTTCCCACTCGCCTCACACAATCCTCGCTTCTACAAATCTCGCATTATTAGGGTTAAAGCTAGCCTGACTCTTGCTAATGAACTGTCATGCATTGCATTCCCTTCCTGTCAGTTCTTTCTCTGCTTCCACATCTTCCATCTACAAACTGTACTTGCTTTACATGTGATGTTAGACGCGGTATCAAGTATCCTCTGCACAAAAGAGAGATGTGAAAGAGGTTCTGACATGGACAATGGAACAGCTGAAACAACTGCAGCAATCTCAAGCTAAAGCCCAGCACTAACAGCAGAATGTTCCAGCAGCAGCCCAGCAACAACTGGCCTAGTTGAAATTTATGAAAGAGCAGAAAGCTCAAGTAGCAGCCAAATAGCAAGAGCAGCAACAATTCCTGGAGCTGCCACTTCAGAGACTGATTAATTCAGGTTCACCAAGCAACCTGGCCATAATGCCCAGATTTTTTGCCGATTCACTCTTTCCAGTTCAGGGGAGACATAAGCGGGTATAGTGCAAGTGGGCGAAACTCCATTGACTTCAGTGGAGCTATGGGATTTATATATTAGCTGACAATCTAGCCCCTTTGCTTGAATCCAGCTGTAAAAGAAGTGATGGAGTTTCTCTTCAAGGTAGGGGGAACTAGAGGCAGGTACAGAGATGTCCTACTGGGGAAAAAAATGCAAGGATAAATCCAAGGTTGAAATTATGTTTGTTTCTTTATTTTTGTTATTTACATTAAATAAACACAAACCCCAGGAAGGGAGAAAATTTGGACCATCTCCATTGTGCATACACACCAGGGATCTGATCCAAAGCCCATTGAAACACTTCAGCTGTGTTTTGGATCAGGCCCTGTGTTCAGAATAGAGTGGAAACTGCACCTTCTGACACATTCATTTTGAGTCAGTGTACGGGTGAATGGGTTAGGTTTTGAACAGCAACAATTGTACACCAGTGTGTTAGTTTACTACGCAGACTAATTAGAAGAAAATCACCATATTGTGCTCAATGCAACATTGAAAATTTGCACAGTAGGAAACTCACTGTACCATTTGCAAATAGTGAATTTGGTTGGGAAATAAAGTAGATTCAATGAGAAATAAATGATATTTATTATTATACCAATCACTAGCTTGCTAAAAATTGTTTGTATTGTTTCCGACAATGGTAGCAGCAGAAGCAAAGAACCTACTGTGAGACTGCAAACATATAATCATTCTATTTTAATATTTGCTTAACAATCGGGAAAAATAATCAATGCTGAAGATTCACCAATTCAATTTAAATATTAAAGAATAAAGTTTTTCTTTGGATTGATAAACCTGTGAAATGAGTTTTCATTGTTACAATCGCTGACAACAACTGGACCAAAATGAAAATGCTCATTAAAAATGTAGGGCCCATTCATTGGAAACGTTGACATTGATTTCATTGGAACCATGAACTGGTCTTATGGGGATATGGGTCTAGGTGCTTTAAATCTATATCAGGAAGGAAGGCAGAAGGGGACTAAGGAAGGTTCTGAGCACAAGCTCTGGTGAGAGAGAGAAATTTCAAGGATGATTCTCTGTTCCTTACTCAATCCCAGTTCCGTTGCCAGCATTAGAAGACAGCAGTCCTTTTTATATTCCTTTATTAGTGTCACACGATAGGGTCTTACATTTTCAAACTGAAATCAAAGCTGATTTAAGAATAAAAGTTTTCTCATGATGTTGCTAGAATAATGGAAATTAAAGATAGAAAAGACACAGAAGGTAAAGCTGGTTTAAAAAGCAAAAACAAAAAAAGTACCAAAATCATAGGAATTTTTAAAAATTACTGGATTTTGGCAATTTAATCAAAATATTTCAATTGTTAAAGAACTCGAACCAGCTTTATAGCTGTTCAAATCATCCCCAAATTTTTTGCTGAAAATTTTAATCACATTTTCCCTTTATAGATAAATTGAATGTGTGCTGGAATATTTAATTAAAATTTCAAAATTCAGGAAGTTTCAGCCAGGTGCACAAGATGTACCTGAAGTTATACAGATCAATGATATAAACATGGAATATAGCAATATAAACAAGCCTTGCACTGGTAGGGGGATGTCAAGCTGGTATTGGTGCAACACATCAATTTGTAAATAAGTAGTAGCCAGACAAACACTTTTCTAGGATTTTATCCATTATTTAAAATGGTCTGAGTAATTGGACTTCTACCACTTCCGTTGGGAGATAACTCCACAGCCTAATGGATCTAACAGCATTACTTGATCATCAACCTAAATCTTCCTTTTTTTTCTCATTTCATCCCACCGTCCACAGTCAGTTCTCCTATGTATCAATTTGTTATATTTCTGAACACTGCACAAAGAAAAGTGGGATCATATCTCACTATTATTTCCTTGGTTGTCCTCGATATCTGTCGAAGAATGCCAAGAGGACCCCATTTTTTACTCAACTAACATCTAGACCTCACATAGCAAATACTAGCGTTCCTGCAGAAGACTGGATGGAACCTCTTACTGAGAGCATCAATATCACTTTTCAGTCAGCAGGAAGAATCAGAGCTGAATGAAATGAATCAGTCTTTCCATGCATCTGCTTTCTGGAGTGCTCTGAGCCCCACCAACTTTGACATGTTTATGTTTAGTGCTTGTTAACTTTTTTTAACCTCAAAATGGAGTTTGAATTCAAAGAAAGGGGTTGGATCCATTTTTATTTTATCCAAATATAATATCAGCCTTAGGGTTCAGGAAATCTCATGATACTTTTATGCTTTTATGCTCCAAACCGGGCTACTAGATTAGGGTTGAGTAAAGCTCCCTGTCCAGATATGCACAGTGGATCTTGATTTTTGTTTTGCTCTTCCTAGAGTGCAAGTGTAGTGCTTCCATTGATGCTCATGAGAGATCTGCAGAACATATTGGGAGTACACTATTTAAGTCAAAACTAACAATGTGTATTTGAGAGGAGAATTTTGCTTTAGATAGCCCTAATCCTGCACCATTGAATTGAATGGGACTTTGCCATTGACTTCTATAGGAATAGGACTAGATCCTGTGGCACTCTGTACCTAAAAGCAGCACCCTGGAACCTCCATATTCACCACTGTCATATAATTACGATATGTTTTGTACAAAGTATGCCTTGTGAGGTATCATCCTAAAAGTCTTGATCTGTTAAACATTAATATTCTGTTGGATTGTATGTGCTGTCATTGTATGTGAAGTTATACAGTTCTGTTATGTGTGTGTTACTAAAATATGCTGTGGGGTTTGGAACATCCACAACCAGCCTTTCAGGTACAACAATGGAGTAGCAAGACAGCGGTAAATGGCTCATCAACACCCATCAAGGAAAGAATCCACTATCCCATGAACTGTATGCAACGGAGACTTCTCAGAAGGAGCACATAGACAATGGAAAATGCTTGACCAATGGGGGTGGACCCCCACATCACAAGCATAGATGTTTCCAGCAGGCTGGAGGAAGCCATAAAAGCGGGGAAGTAAAAACTTGGCCTCACTCCCCCCACAACTCAACATCTGGAAACTTGTCTGGGGGACAACAACTTTGAATTGGGGGAGCCTGTGTATTGAGGAACCATGAGCTGATTGTACCATCTGTCAGAGTGAAACACTGCTTGATTTAAATTCTGGTTAGTTTGTAGGACTCAGACTGCAAATTTATTTTTGTTTCTTAAGTAACCAACTCTGATATCCATGCCTGCTACTTATAATCACTTAACATGTATATTTCTGTACTTAATAAACCTGTTTTATTATTTTACCTAAAACAATGTGTTTTGGTTGAAGTGCTTGGGAAATCTCAGCTCAATTTACAAAGGCTAGTGTGTGTCCTCGCCACATTGAGGGAGGGGTGGACTGGATAATGAACTTACACTGGTCAGGCTTCTCACCAGTACAAGATGGTACAGTTCTGAGGTGCAAGGCTGGAGTACTGGGGGAAATTGGCTGGAGCGTCCCTATTGATGGTTCGTGAGTGTCTGGGAAAAATCATTCATGTAATTTAGTTCGGTGTGTCCCTGCCTGTGGATGTCTGTGTAAGTGCAGTGCCTGTCAGAGGTTTGTGGCTTGACACAGCATCACAATATGAGAAGGACACCTCAGATTGGTGGGACAGAGGGCTCATCAGGCCCACAGTCCAGGTTGCACCCCAGGAACCCCATCAGAGACCCTCTATGTGAGCATCACACAAAAACAACAGAGAAGCTGTGTGAAACTGAGGTGGAAAGGCCTCTTACAGGTTTGTACCTTGTGGTTTGATTTTTGACAAACTAAAGAAAGTTATTTCAAAGGAAACCATGCTGGGAAGCTATGTACAAGAAAAGATGGAATGTGAGACGAATAAAAGAATGAGATTAGGGGACTAGAAAGATTATGGGGGATATTTTCAATGCATAAAGGGCAGCCAGGCTCCCAACTTCCATTAATAGTCAATTGGAGCTCAGCACGTAACTCCCGTTCTCTTGGGGAAGATCTGAAGCAGTTAAGGTATTGGATAAAAAAGAAATCCATCATTAAGTGTCAGATTGTCCCTTGTCCCTTATGTGCATGCACACTGGGAGAGCAAAGTGCTTCCCCCTATTGCACACTCCATAAAAGGGCCAGGCAAAACTGCAGTCTTGGTGCTGTCAGGGGAACACAGGGACTGCTCTCTCTGTGGTGATGCTCAGTACTCCCAAGGGTGGGAAAACTGGAAAGGAGGAGGCAGAATGGGACCAGCTCTCAGGGAGCGGCATGCTGTATCCCATAGAGAGAAGTAGCAGGTGGCACACTGTCCCTGCATGCTGGGGAGCTCTGCCTGCCCATGTTCCTTAAGATGAGCCTGTGTGGCTCTACATGACCTTCAATGCAAGTGTGAGCACAATTAATACCATACAGCACTGTTAATTCCTTAATTAGCATGGGGTAGACCCAAGTAAGTTTGGTTTCTTCTGTGGTGAGTACTTTGATCTGCTTCTTGGCAAGTATAAATAAATTTGCAAAATGCAAAAGAGAAGACAAGGATTTTTAGAATAATATATTCAGTGTATATATATAGATATATAGCCATTATATATGTCAGGGGTTGGCAACCTTTCAGAAGTGGTGTGCTGAGTCTTCATTTATTCACTCTAATTTAAGGTTTTGCGTGCCAATAATACATTTTAACCTTTTTAGAAGGTCTCTTTCTATAAGTCTGTAATATATAACTAAACTATTGTTGTATGTAAAGTAAATAAGGTTTCAGAATGTTTAAAAAGCTTCATTTAAAATTAAATTAAAATGCAGAGCCCCCTGGACTGGTGGCCAGGACCCGGGCAGTGTGAGTGCCACTGAAAATCAGCTCGCGTGCCGCCTTCGGCACCCGTGCCATAGGTTGCCTACCCCTGATATATGTTTTCTAGGGATTCTGCCTCAACATAATCAAATAAAAGCCATTCTTAGTAATAAAGAAAGAATTTTGTGAAGAGTTATTGTTAGGGATTTCTGTGTGTTAGGGATAGATGAATGATTCTTGTAAACCTTGCCTTCCTGTATATGTGAAGCTTAATGGTTGCTGAGGGCAGTAAGCCCATCTCAGCATTATTTCCTGGGTCTATTTATAAACATAATATTGTGAGAGGCAAAAGATGAAAAAATCTACGCATAAAAGTAGTGATATACAATATGATTTAAAATATACTTTTCCATCTGAGTCAGTAAGATTTTTAAGATCCAAAAGCAACTATCATAAATGGTAGTAGCTTAATCACTTTGTAAAATAACTAGAATATTTTTGCGGAATATATAGCGATGTTATCAGAGCATGTCACACGTTAGCTCTAGTTTAGATTTTTGAATATCAATAAAATACATCTAAAAGCACATTACTGTCACCAATTCAGCTCTGATAACTATGGTAAGATTGATATGAAAGTAGCAAAAAGTTGGTAATGTACTTAAAATATTTGTTCTTTATTTTCCAAGAAAAATCTGTCACATGCCTATAAAATACTGAATCACTTTCAAGTTGAACACTTTCTTCTTGTTCTTTCTTCAGCCTTATAAATCTTTGAAAATGGGATATTCTTCTCTGGAGGTGCACACATAGATGCGGTAACTATTACTGTAAACTGCTTGTTCACTGGGAATATGAATATAGCTAAAGGAGTACAGGAGAAAATTCCATGAAATTGTGCAAAAAATACAACTAGCCAGTCCTCCCTAGATTTGTACCCATGGATGCAGAAAGAATACATATTTCCAACATTATTTAGTGGTCAAGCCTCCTGGATATGGAGAACTCTGGTTCTCATCTAGTGAAGGATTTATACAAATGAATAACTTTAAGCATATATGCAGTACTGGTGAAGTCAACGTGGCTACTCACTCACTTCAAGCTAAGCATATGTTTAAGTGTTACCTTGGATTGGGGTCCTTGAAGAATTAAGTTCTTAGACCACAAAACCATCCTCTCTAGCAGTTATTCTGTTTACCATTTCTCTCATCTTCTTTTTAAATCTCTCTCTCTAATCTCCTCTCTTGTCAACTCATCCTTTTAGTGAGGTAACAAAATGTTCAGACAATATAAAATTACTCAAGACAGTTGAATCCAAAGCACACTGCAAAAAGTTACTAAAGGGTCAACAAAATGGCAGATGAAATACAATGTTGATAAATGCAAAGGAATGCATATTGGAAAGCAATCCCAACTATTCATACAAAATGAAGAGGTTTAATTAGCTGTAACCACTCAAGAAAGAGATCTTGGAGTCATTGTGGATAGTTATCTGAAAACATCTGCTCAATGTGCAGTGACAGTCAAAAAAACAAACAGAATGTTAGAAACCATTAGGAAAAGGATAGATAAGAAGACAGAAAATATCAGAATGCCTCTACATAAATCCATGGTATGCCCTTGAATACTTCATGCAGATCTGGTCGCCTCATCTCAAAAAAGATATTGGAATTGGAAAAGGTACAAAGAAAGGTCTATAAAATCTTGACTGGTGTGGAGAAAGTGAATAAGGAAGTGTTATTTACTCCTTCACATAATACAAGAATCAGGGGGTCACCCAATGAATTTAATAGGCAACAAGTTTAAAACAAACAAAAGGAAGTCCTTCTTCACACAACAGTCAATTTGTGGAACTCTTTGCCAGGGGGTTGTTGTGAAGGCCAAACTATAACTGGGTTAAAAAAAAAGAGCTAGATAAGTTCCTGGAGGATAGGTCCATCAATGGCTATTAGTCAGGAAGGGCAGGGATGCAACACCACGCTCTGAGTGTCCCTAGCCTCTGTTTCCCAGAAGCTGGGAGTGGACAACAGGGGATGGATCACTTGATGATTACCTGTTCTGTTCATTCCTGGCATTGGCCACTGTTGGAAGACAGAATACTGGGCTAGATGGAAAATTGGTCTGATCCAGTATGTCTATTCTTATGTTATTATGTTTCCAATCACCTACATTACTTCTCAATTTATGTCCTGTGAGAATCTTCCATCATTCCCACTAGATTCTGTGGTGGGCTGTATATAAGATAGAGAGATGGAGGTTTGTGAGAGTGCTACTGCCCTGGTCTGTGGGCACCTCCAAACTGAAGAAGGCACCCTGAATAGTAATAACACGTATGGAAAGGTAAGGAATATTCTCTCTATTTCATGGATTCAGTACACAATTTTGTATATAAATACATTCAGAATCTAGAATAAGATAGTGTGGTCAGATATTTAGGACAAGGTCTTAGTTTTATTTTAAAGGAGTTGTTTTCCTTTTACTCTTGCTCGCTACCTTAACCTTGAGGGAACAAGGGGAGAGGAACTCAAAGCCCAGGATTTACTGCTTATTTTGTTTTTCCTTTTGCCTTGAGTAAGTCACACTGTGGGGCTTGGTTTCCAGTTCTTCCGCTAGCATTGGGCGATGTTGAAGTCTAAGAAAGGCTGGCTAAGTAAATTCTAACCCTCTGACACTGCCCTTTCCCCCTTCCTCCTCCCCCCGCCCCAGCAATCCTAGAGTTTGAAACAACTGAGAATGAATGGAAAGCTGAATCATGTATGAACCATTCCAATCCATCACTAAATTAATGCAACTTTTCGGACATGGTGGGACTAAGCTATCTGATTGTTAGCATTATTGCCATGTTTCACTGAATTGCTGAGACATGCAGATATAAAGACATTTAGGCAAGGAAAATGGTTATATAGCCAGTGTCAGAATCAATTATAGGTTACAGTTAACATTTCTGGCCTTTGATGATGAGGGCATCATCTACTCATATAGTTTGGTAATATTTTTAAAGGGTCCAAGACAAAAAAATGTAAGAGACAAGAGATAGGCTTAGATGGTACATAGCATCTTTGTTGAATTGTTGTTTGTCCAGTTGGGACCCTTGCACAATCCCTTTAATGAAAGTTGCAGGTGCATGACAGTCATAAAATGGGTCATAAAAGTGGTAAGAGGAAGCTTTGGTCAATATTGCATATGCAAGTGAAATCCCTGTGTGAAGTTTTGATTTCACAAATTAATAAAGGAGTGCCTCAAATTAGCAAACACCACTCCATAGGATTTAGGGACTCATTCATTTTGATTAGAAACCTCTTTGTGGTTACCGATTTATGGCCGGAGTTTCAGAGGAGCTGACCACTTCCTGCCCTAAAATACAGAGAAATTATGGGTTTTTCAACACCACTAAAATTCAGTCCACCAGGATACTTGGAATATGAAATTAAGGCTCTGAACCTATGAAATGCTGAAAACTCCTATGAGGTGCTGAGAACCTTCAGCCCCCAGGTAAGTACTGCAGGATCAGGTCCTGACAAAATTCTGCAGGACATGTGGTACTATTCAACATACGTGTTAAAGATACCATTGAAAAAAATCTGAGTTTAAGCATTACTTTATTGTCTGGGCTGAACAGAAAGCTGTTGCCACGGACTCTAGTTGAGCTGTAGCAATAGTACATTGGCTAGGTATCATTCTGCAACAGGGAAATGGTAAAGGACTTATTGATAGATATTTCCTGGAAGACAAAGAAAGTCCAAGTGCCAATAAAATTGGAAAACTGAAAAAAATAAATAAATAAACCAACTAGAAATAGAATAACACTGAATGAAATGAAGAGGCAACACATTTGCATCTGATAAAAGGTTAACTCCTTGTGTAATTGACCTATGGAAGCCATCACCAGAAGATATTTCTGAGGTAAAATCCTTACTAGGATTCCAAAAAGAGCAAGATATTTATGTGAATAATAAGAATATGGTTTGCAGTTAAAATATCTAAAATAAAAATATCTAAGTGATATCATGATTCAGGGCATAAACCAAACAGTAACTTCCTGGGGTTAGGCAAAAACTTCCACTATAACAATTTTGTTATTAAATTGTCGATTATTAGAAGATTTTACAGCTCTCTCTAATGCACCCGTGACTGGTCATTATCACAGCTAGGACTCATGGCTAGAAACATAAGGATAATGCATGGAATTGCAAAATGTTCTTTAATTGGGAATAAGGTAGGCATCGGGGTTGGTTTTGGTTTTTTTTCAAATTTTCATATTTTTTTAAAGGTCACCATTTTTTATTCAGGTCTACCTTTCATGTCCTTTGCATTGAACCCTGCATAGTCCCTACTTGCCTGGTTTCATCCATATGTGAGGCTTGCACTTTAGCTTGTATGGGATACTGTGCTAGATGGTCAAGTGTCATATTTAGAGAAGCAGTTTCTCAACATCTTAAGTGACTAATTCTTGGAAGAGTAAGTCATGAGAGAGGAGGCGCTGTTCTTGACTTAGTTTTAAGTACCACTTAGGAGTTAGGTCAAGACTATATTTGAGTCATTGAGTAATAGTGACCACCATATAATTACGTTCTATTTCCTATGGAGAAGAAACACACCAAAAACCAACAGTGACACAAAACTTCAGAAAGGGGAATTTAAAACTAAATGAGAAAGTCAGGCAAAAAAGATCCTGCAGTGAAACATAAGGTAATTTAAATTGTTAGACTTAAAATAGAGGCTCTTTAAGATGTGCAGACATAAAATGAAGTCACAGAAGGCATGTATTCCCCTAAACAAAAGGTTTGTTAAATGAGGTTATTGAGCCAAATAGATATCCTTCAAATAAATGGAAAATGTAGCCCAAGTGAAACCACTAGGAAAGAACATGAACTATGGCAGGAAAAAATGTAAGATGAAAACTGGGAAGCAGAAGAAGCAATTTGAATATCAAATAGCTGGCTAGAGACATTAAAACAAATAATAAGAAACTGTTTAATTATATCGGAAGTAGGAAGCCTGCAAGAGAATTGCTGGGTCCGCTGGACTGCAAGGCAGTGAAATAAACATTGGATTTTACACTGAAGTTAAATGATTTCTTTGCCTCAGTATTCACTAATAGAGAGGATGCTGGGGAAGAATCTTATCCCAGACCCTTTCTATTCCGGTAATAACAAGGAACTTGAGATATCAAAAGAGGAGGTGCTGTATCAAACTGACACACTTAAGAGCAACAAGTCACTAGGAATTAATGGGATTTATTTAAGAGTTCATCTAAATGCCACTCCACTTTAGCAAGAATGCTATGCTCCATTCAGAGTGTAGCACAGCAGCATTAACATCCCTGCTACCCATGCACCCCCAAGGCTCCCCAAACCAAACAAAAAACCCAAACAAAAATAATCAATCAAACAAACAACAATGAATGCCCCAAGTCCCAAGCAGAGGTTTTACACTTAAAAGAGAGAATAGTCTTTGTGATGTCTTTTAGGGAATTCTCTCCATGCCCCCCCCCCCCCCACACACACACACGTTGCCTCTGGTTAGAGTTCCCTTGGATCTCACCAGGGACTCCAGGGAGGGTGACACTGAAGTAGAGGAGGAACCAGTGTCTGAATGTGTACAGAAGTTTAGAAAGGAGTTAAAGTACATGATGGACTAGTTCAAGTGAGCCTCACTAAAAGCTAAGCTGCACTGAAAGCATCGTATAACCAGGATGCCAAAGAATACTCATTTGAAGTGCAGGATGTGGTACTGATGTGACTTCCTGTAAAAAGCCACAAAAGGCAGAAGTTATGGGATGGACCTTATGAGGTTGTAGAAAAGCTTAATGAGGTTACTTGCAATATACAGTGACCCTGCAGCAAGGTTGCTCCATGAACTGTGCATATTTACATGCTGAAAGCCTACCACCATAGATAAGTCAGTTGTAAGCATTGTACATTGTGCTGAGAACATAAGAACGGCCACACTGGGTCAGACCAAAGGTCCATCTAGCCCAGTATCCTGTCTACCGACAGTGGCCAATGCCAGATGCCCAACAGGGAATGAACAGAACAGGTAATCATCAATTGATCCATCCCCTGACACCCATTCCCAGATTCTGGCAAACAGAGGCTAGGGACACAATCCCTGCCCATCTGGGCTAATAGCCATTGATGGACCTATCCTCCATGAATTTATCTAGTTCAGGGGTCGGCAACCTCTGGCATGCGGCTCGCCAGAGTAAGCCCCCGGCGGGGTGGGCCAGTTTGTTTACCTGCCATGTCTGCAGGTTCAGCCGATCGCAGTTCCCACTGGCCGCGGTTCGCCGTCCCAGGCCAATTGGGGCTGTGGGAAGTGACGCGGGCTGAGGGATGTGCTGGCCGCAGCTTCCCGCAGCCCTCATTGGCCTGGGACGGCGAACCGCAGCCAGTGGGACCTGCGATCGGCCGAACCTGCAGACATGGCAGGTAAACAAACTAGCCCAGCCTGCCAGGGGGCTTACCCTGGCGAGCCGTGTGCCAGAGGTTGCCGACCCCTGATCTAGTTATTGTTTGAACCCTGCTTTAGTCTTGGCCTTCACAACATCCTCTGGCAAGAAGTTCCACGGGTTGACTGTGCATTGTGTGAAAAAAATACTTCCTTTTGTTTGTTTTAAACCTGCTGCCTATACATTTCATTTGGTGGCCCCTAGTTCTTGTGTTATGAGAAGGAGTAAATAACACTTCCTTATTTACTTTCTCTACACCAGTCCATTTTATAGACCTCTATCATATCCCCTCTTAGTCATCTCTTTTCCAAGCTGAAACGTCCCAGTCTTATTAATCTCTCCTCATATGACAGCCATTCCATACCCCTAATCATTGTTGTTGCCCTTTTCTGAACCTTTTCCAACTCCGATACATATTTTTCAGATGGGGTGATCACATCTGCACGCAGTATTCAAGATGTGGGCGTACCATGGATTTCTACAGAGGCAATATGATATTTTCTGTTTTATTATCTATCCCTTTCTTAATGATTCCCAACATTCTGCTTGCTTTTTTGGCTGCTGCTGCACACTAAGTGGATGTTTTCAGAGAGCTATCCACAATGACTCCAAGATCTCTTTCTTGAGTGGTAACAGCTAATTTAGACCCCATCATTTTATACGTATAGTTGGGATTGTGATTCCCAATGAGCATTTATCAGCATTGAATTTCATCTGCCATTTTGTTGCCCAGTCACCCAGTTTTGAGAGATCCTTTTGTAGCTCTTCACAGTCTGCCTAGGACTTAACTATAGAGTCATAGAGTCATAGACTTTAAGGTCAGAAGGGACCAATATGATCGTCTAGGCTGACCTCCTGCACAAAGCAGGCTGCAGAATCTCACCCACCCACTCCCACAACAAACCCCTAACCTATGTCTGAGCTATTGAAGTCCTCAAATCATGGTTTAAAGACTTCAAGGTGCAGAGAATCCTCCAGCAAGTAATCCATGCCCCACGCTGCAGAGGCAGGTGAAAAACCTGCAGGGCTTCTGCCAATCTGCCCTGGAGGAAAATTCCTTCCCGACCCCAAATATGGCGATCAGCTAAACCCTGAGCATGTGGGCAAGACTCACCAGCCAGACACCCAGGAAAGAATTCTCTGTAGTAACTGAGGTCCCACCTCATCTAACATCCCCTCACAGGCCATTGGGCATATTTACCGCTAATAGTCAAAGATCAATTAATTGCCAAAATTAGGCTATCCCATCCTACCATCCCCTCCATAAACTTATCAAGCTTAGTCTTGAAGCCAGATATGTCTTTTGCCCCCACTACTCCCCTTGGAAGGCTGTTCCAGAACTTCACTCCTCTGATGGTTAGAAACCTTCGTCTAGGCCTCTTCATACTGACAGCCACAACGTGCCTTTTATCATCGGCTTTCATCTTCCCAGAATGCCTTCCTATTGCCTGCAGTTATATAATCTGTGAAGAATGCCAGTACAGGGGACCTGTACAATTTTTAAGGGCCCAGCTCCACCATACCTACACCCTGCTTTTAGACACCACTGATCCACACACACACACACACATCCTGGTGCTGCTTAGCCCTGTAGGCACCTACTGCCTAAATTTTTGCTGTAAAAATTCCCTAGGTCCTTAAAAATGTTCTACTCTCGGCACGTACACTGCTTCCTCACTTCAGACGTCTGTACATCTATATCATGCCTATGCCCCAGAGGAATCCTCAAATCAGGTGAAGATATGCAAGGCAACACCTATCTCAGCTGTGAAGCCTGATAGGTATGCTCTGAGTTTGCCTAACCTAACTGGGTTAGGCAAACTCAGAGTCTTGAATAGTTTTGTATCATCTGCAATTTTTGCCACCTCACTGTTTACCCCTTTGTCCAGATCATTTGTGAATATGTTAAATAGGGCTGGGCCCAGTACAGACCCCTGGGGGACACCACTATTTACATCTCTCCATTCTGAAAAATGACCATTTATTCCTACTCTTTGTTTCCTATTTTTTAACCAGTTACCAATTCATGAGAGAACCTTCCCTCTTACCCCATTACTGCTACTTTGCTTAAGAGGCTTTGGTGAGAGACCTTGTCAAAGGCTTACTGAAAATCTAAATATGCTCTATCCACTGGATCCACCTTGCCCACATGCTTGTTGACCCCCTCAAAGAATTCTAGTAGATTGGTCAGGCATGATTTCCCTTTACAAAAACCATGTTGACTATTCCCCAATAAATTATGTTCATCTATGTGTCTGATAATTTTGTTTTTTACGATAGTTTCAACCAATTTGCCCGCTACTGAAGTCAGGCTTACTGGCCTGTAATTGCCGGGGACTCCTCTGGATCCCTTTTTTAAAAATTGGTGTCACATCAGCTATCCTCCAGTCATTTGGTATAGAAGCTGATTTAAATGATAGGTTACAGATGACAGTTTGTAGTCCTGCAATTTTACATTTGAGTTCCTTCAGAACTCTTGGGTGAATATCATCTGGTCCTGGTGACTTACTACTATTTAGTTTATCAATTTGTTCCAAAACCTCCTCTAATGACACCTCAATCTGGAACAATTCCTCATATTTGTCCCCTAAAAAGAATGGCTCAGGTTTGAGAATCTCCCTCACATCCTCAACTGTGAAGACCGATGCAAAGAATTCATTCAGTTTCTCCGCAGTGGCCTTATCGTCCTTGAGTGCTCCTTTATCATCTCGATCGTCTAGTGGCCCCACTGGATGTTTAGCAGGCTTCTGGTTAATTGTATATTGTGCTGAGGAGGGTTCTAAAACAGCTTTTCTCATTGATTTGATAGCTGAATGCCATAATGTTACATCACTAGGGAGCAATGAGATAAGTAAAGAGTTAATAGACTGAAAAGGCAGAAATTCTGGCTGTGCTGCAGAAACACCCGTGGGTATTTTCCAGCAAGCTAGAGTTAACTCATAAGATGGTCCATAAAATTAACACTGTAGAACCAGAGCTTGCTTCTAGCAGAGCTTACCAAAATACATAGTATGCTGGAAATGGAGATAATTAAAAAGTCTGACAGTCCCTGTGCCTCACCAGTCATTATGGTTCCTAAAAGAAATGGGACTATAAGGTTTTGTGTTGATTATAGAAAACTTAACACTGTCACAACAATTGAGGCTGTTAAGGAAATTAGCAAGAGTCCCTCATAGTCATCATGTGAGCAATAAAGAGGTTGAGTTTTGCAATTGACTTAAATGGATACAGGATTTCACCCAAAATTCTATCATGGATTAAAAAGTAAGTAAGAGACAGAAGATGAAGGATGGGAATCCATGACTAATTTTCCACATGAGAAGAGGATTCTCCAAGGAACTGTAAAAGCACTGGTGTTGATGATCTAGAGAAGAGGGTGATCAGATAGGTGGCGAAATTTGCAGAGGATACAAAAATTATTTATTTAGATTCTCTACACTAGAGAAGACTCATCACTAGGCTGTGACTACTTCAGAGGGACTTAAATAGGCAGGTGTGCAGTCTGATGGCAGGTGAAATGCTATAGACCAGGGGTAGGCAACCTATGGCACGCGTGCCAAAGGCAGCACGCGAGCTGATTTTCAGTGGCACTCACACTGCCCAGGTCCTGGCCACCGGTTGGGGGGGCTCTGCATTTTAATTTAATTTTAAATGAAACTTCTTAAACATTTTAAATACCTTATTTACTTTACATACAACAATAGTCTAGTTATATATTATAGACTTATAGAAAGAGACCTTCTAAAAACATTAAAATGTATTACTGGCACACAAAACCTTAAATTTGAGTGAATAAATGAAGACTCGGCACACCACTTCTGAAAGGTTGCCGACCCCTGCTATAGACCAAGGCAATGCAATGCACATTGATGGGTCTTAAATTAACTGAAACAATTTAAGAAAAATACAAGGGCATCATTATGGAAAGCCTAATTAAAACTTCTACTCAATGATCAGCAGTGGTCAAAAGAGCAAACTAAATAATATGATATAAAATGAGAGATAACTAAATATTATGCCCTTATATTCATTTATGTTTAAAAGTATTATTGTGCTTAATTCTGTTCACCCCATCTCAAATATGACATCATACCAACAGAGAGGGTCCAGAAACAGGTGGAAGAAGACACATAAATTAAGTGTGATAGAGGCATTTAAATTAATGAATGGAATATAGAAGGTCTTTTCTCTTACTGCACTACAAAAGTAAATAGATATTCAGTGAAACTGAAAGGCAACAAGTTTGAAACTCTTAAAAGGAAATACTTTTTATATGGTGCTTAATCAACCTGTAGAAATTGCAGCTAGTGCTAACATGTATCACCGAGGCCAAAATTTTAGTAGGATTTAAATGAGAATTAGACAGTTAAATGGATAACAAGGACATCCACAGAAACATAAGACAGCACAAAAGTATCCCAGGGATATTAATTATCATGATTAACCCCACTGACTACCTTAGATTTGACAGAAACTTTTCCCATGGATAGATTACCCCATAATTTTCCATTACAGAAATTTTTGTATCTTCCTCTGAAGCAGCATGTACTGACCACAGTCAGGGATGGGATACCAGACTAGATAGACCAGGGGTCGGCAACCTTTCAGAAGTGGTGTGCCAAGTCTTCATTTATTCACTCTAATTTAAGGTTTCACGTGCCAGTAATACATTTGAACATTTTTAGAAGGTCTCTTTCTATAAGTCTATAATATATAACTAAACTATTGTTGGATGTAAAGTAATAAGGTGTTTAAAATGTTTAAGAAGCTTCATTTAAAATTAAATTAAAATGAAGAGCCCCCGGACCGTTGGCCAGGACCCGGGCAGTGTGAGTGCCTCTGAAAATCAGCTCGTGTGCCGCCTTTGGCACGCGTGCCATAGGTTGCCTACCCCTGAGATAGACTATTGGTCTGGATCTAGTGTGGTAAATACTATGGAGAAAAAAACCAAAAGGGAAACATGCTGTTACTTCCTCAGAGATCACATTAAAGAGTCATCTATGTTTGGTTTGTCAATTTTTTCTACCTTCAAAGAGGTGGACCCATCCTGGGCAAACTTTTGCAATAACATATTAGTCAAATTTATTAAGGCTCCATTGTCTAGTCATCTGCCCATCTTCACTTTTAGGCACCATTTGCTAATAGTGCATCCTCTGAAATATCCTGCTGGCTTCCAATTTTAGAAAGCTAAGGATATTACTAAAATAGCACTAAAGAGCCTACTGTCTTTTCCTCCTTCTCCAATGAACACTTTGTTAAATGACAGATTTGTTTCATAAATAACAGAAAACATCCTCTGCAGGTGCCTATGCAGGACACTAAGAGCAGATGTCAAGCCAGATTTGAACAATTTGTATTTGACACTAAAAAATTGGAGGAGGAGATACTGGAAGAGACATATGCTGCTGGGCATTACATGTAAAAGGAAAAAAACTTTGAAAACCATCTTTTTATAACAATGGGGAGAAGGGAGAGGAAGTTTGCACTTGATCTGACAAATCACTTGCAGCTGGTGGCAAAAGCACCAGGATATTACTGACTAATCTGATAGTTTAACTTGCTACACCTTCATACAGTGGATATGTCTGAAGATATTTCCTGCATTTGCAATAAGAGAGTAAGTTATGACAAGCTTCCAGCCTACCTTGGCACGTTTAAAGTTAGATGCTATGCAAAATGCTACTGGTGGCTAGCTGAAGAACGACAGGGCCATGTTTTTCTACCCTTCCGCACAATAGGTAGTACCTTATTCTATGAGTAGTTCTTGGAGATCAATGGGTCTACTGGAGGAGTAAGATATTATTCACTGTGGGGAAGGTGGCAGAATCTAGCCCTTAGTGATTGCTTTGTTCAACACCAGGAACTCTTTTTCTTCCTGCCTTCTCATCCTCCACTTAACCAGTTGTTTCAAATCCAAGAATTTGATTTATGAATGACAATCACTAGGTATTGTAGAGCAGGAATTCTATGTGACAAGTTTAATGTGTGTGTTAGCAGTGGTCACCATTAAAATCTTTACAATTTCCAAGCTAGGTTCATCCACCTGAACTCATGCTGACTGGGACCATACTCCACGAGTGATCCCATTGGAATAAATGGGACTACTAATGGAGAAAGGCACGATTCAGCACAAGAGTGACAGAATGTAGCCCTCTGTTTGACAGTCATATTATGGTGGTATTCAGAGGCCACATGATCCCTAAGCATAGGGAACATCACAAACACTGCATTGCATTTAATTAGGAGAAGGGTAACATTGTACCCATTTTAGTGGTAGACACAGTGTTAAGTCTCAGTCACAAAAGTAACTTGGTCAGTTGTGGAGAAGACTAAATAACTTGATTGGAACGTCAGTGCTGTCTCTGTTGTAAAGGAACTTAATTAGTGCCAGTAGGCTCCTTTCTGAATGCAGAAACCTATGAGCCATCTGAACAATATCTGGTGGCTACTCATGGTAGCTAATGAGCATAAGAACACCACTTACAGCCACCAGGTATGCCACTGCTGCCCTATCTGCACTACGCAACACATCCATCAATGGCTTTATGAGCAGTTTAGAAAGGGGGATTTTTAGGGAAGAAATTCACACACAGTAAGAAACAAGAAACATTTTTCATTTTTGGATCTGTTTTTAAAAATATCTTCTCTTTCCCCAATGTCACAGGGAGTGTAGGGAGAAGGGTGTACCTTTCCTGTGTACTAATACTGCTGAATATTGCAGATATAATATTTGGTCCAAACCCAGACAGTCATTTTCAAGTAATTACTTGGCATCATGGAGGATATTAAGAGCTCTGCATTCAGTGCTGGTAGACGGCTAAAAAACAAAATGAACAAGCACAGATTTTAATGTATTATTCCATAGTCAGTAAAACAACAGACTTAAGTTGTTTTATTAAGGGAAATCATTTAAATGACAGTATAACTAGACTGGGGATGAACAGGAAAACAATCAAACACCATAACGCTCAGTGCAGGGGACACAGCAGAAGGTCATGCAATGAAGAGGGAGAGATAAGAGCTAATGATAATTACTTCTGAACTTCAACTACTTGTGCCAGAGAGCAATGAACAATTTGAGGGAAAACAGACGATAGAAGATACCACATACTGCAAAGATTAGATGCTATGGGAACCTTCGTTGTATCCGGTGGGTGGCCCACTCTTTTGACATCAGTGGTAGCTGGCAAAAGATTATTTTTCTCAGGCTGGAAAATGTTTTCCTCCTTTATAATTATCCATTTATGTTTATTAAATTTGTTTAGGCTGCTGAAATTGCCACAATTAAAGACAGAACACTGTTTCAAAATTACATCCATGGGTTCAAGACCCCACTTTCCACTCCATACTCCTCAAAAAACCAAACAAACAACCCATCTCAGAACAAAACCAACCAAACAAAAAACATCCTTTGCGGAAGGTTAGCGCCATAATCCACCATCACAGCAAGATCCAATAGGTCAACCCCCCAAAGCTGATACTTGTGAATTTTGGAGGATATTGGATCAGAGCCTAGTTCTGAAGCCTGTTCCTATTCAACATAAAATATGAACACTTGACTTCCTTCGTACCAAGTAATTTCTTCCAGGGTGGGTATAGGTTTCACAGAAGTGTCAGCATTGAAGCTTTCACAATCACAGACATGATAGCAGTGTCTGAAATTGAAGGTTTCAGAAGCTAATGTGGATAAAATTCAGAAGCAGAGAGTTCTAGGGGTCAGGAAGAGGTTCTGGGATGGAAAATACCGGGAGCTCTAGAGCTGAGATAAAGAAAAGGAATGTGTCAATCATTGTAAGAACATGTTTTTCAGTAAAGAGAGGTACTGTATTTCCTAGTCCTTTCTGGGATCCCAGCTGACAAGTTATCCATCAGGGTTACTCAAGCCAGTTTCTCTAAACCACAGATTTAGAAGGGGGTCTTCACTGATATTTGAAACAGTTTTGTAAGCCATTTTATTTCAAAAGAGAGGCAGAAAGCTGGCTAATATGACAGAAAGGAAGTTACAAGTTTGTGGTATTAAAAAAAAAAAAAAAGTATCAACTGAATTTCCAGAAATCTAGTGATTATAGTTAACACAAATGCAATGCCACTGGAATTACCCAGATAATTCTCTTCCTACCACAGCTATATATTTTTTTCTTAAAAAAAAAAAAAAAAGAATTATCTTGTTTTGCAAAATAATCTTATCTTTATCTGAGCTGGGAGAACTTCAAAAGGTTCTGATAAAAGTTCCCTCTAAAACTTGCTGCTGTTCTTCTGCTATATTTTCCCAATTGCTTGATACTGCGTGGCATTTGGTTTTGGGGCCCTGCTGAGTGCAGTCAAACATCCTGTCAATTAGACTTTGCTACACATGGTTTATGTTTATGTTTCAGGAAGAAAGAAGGGCCCAATGGTATTTTTCAACCTGAGTCTATGTATTCTAGTCTATGTTGGTTCATATACTGTGCTCATCACTAGTATCTGAGAATCTTTTGGTAGTACATTAGGCAACACGAGTGCACATCTGTCCATAACCACAATATATTGCTCCATCTTGTGCAAAAGAGGATAGTATAGTTCCTTGAAATTTCTGGAAATCCTCTACTCAACAACTCTCTCTATCTATATCTCTCTTCCTTTCCCTTTCCCTCAATTCACTCTTCCTGAAAAAAAAAAGCCCCAGTGATATGTTCAGGCATTTCTCTTATCAATATAGTTTAGGTTATGCAATCAGGGAGCACAAACAGTACCATGTGATTTAGCTAGCAAACCGCATGTAGTGAATTATAATGAGTAACATAGCATAACATCCACTGGAGAAGCCAAATGGCCTGATCTGTTGCTGGTGCTGCAGCAAATTCTTCATCTGCTGCTTCCCAGGGTAATTTCATGGGATGAGACTCCTCTGGGTTAAATCATCAATGCAGAGTCTTAGCTCATAGAATACAGAGGGGACATGAGATGCACCACGGCCAACATGCAGGAGGACACCGTAGACCAGGCAGAAAGAAATGAAAAGCTAATTGAGAATTTATTGAATTGACTTGTGCAATGCTGGTGAGGCCCATAAGGGTAATATGCACATGCTAGCAGTACACTGAGAGCTTCCTTTAATGCCAGCATCCCTAAAGGATGGTATGAAATTAGCCAGTATCTTTATAATTATATACAGAATATATGTAACAGACTAACATGTGCTGGCCCATACAAAGTGATTTTTCCATTGCTATGCTGTGGTCATAGACATAGGTATGGTACTTGGAAAGGCCTAAACCAGGGGTCGGCAACCTTTCAGAAGTGGTGTGCCGAGTCTTCATTTATTCACTCTGATTTAAGGTTTCGCGTGCCAGTAATTCCTTTTTACGTTTTTAGAAGGTCTCTTTCTATAAGTCTATAATATATAACTAAACTATTGTTGTATGTAAAGTAAATAAGGTTTTTAAAATGTTTAAGAAGCTTCATTTAAAATTAAATTAAAATGCAGAGCCCCCCCCGACCAGTGGCCAGGACCCGGGCAGTGTGAGTGCCACTGAAAATCAGCTCACGTGCCGCCTTCGGCACACGTGCCATAGGTTGCCTACCCCTGGTCTAAACCTTGAAAAGTCCTGGTTGCTCTGTATCACTTTATCCAGGATGTCCCTAAGCTGATCACACAAATCTATGATGGCTTGTGGGGTGAATTTATATTGTCAGATAACCCATGTCTGTGAGTTAAAGGAAGGTCTGCTTTGGCTTACAGACAGTGTGAGCAGGGTCTGAAGGACTCCTCTTTTTCTGAGCTATGGGCAAAGATTGCCCTTCTTCTCCTTTCCCTCACTAGCCTCAGAGGATACAAATGTAGCATGATCAGGTGCCAGGAGTTGCTGCAGCACCCAAAGAGTCATGACTGACTGATCAGAGAAAAAAAGTTTGTTTCAGATAGACTGAAACTGTCTAAGTCAACTTAAAAAAAAATGTTTCATTTCAGTTTCATGTTTTAATAAGAGTGGCTTTTTTTAAATAAAAATAAGTTTAGAAAAATTTCAAAGCAAAATGTCATTTCAAAAAGTAAAAACAAACCCAAACATTTGAATTCAAAAAAGTCAAAATGTCAAAACTTTTTCAAAATTTCTTTTTTCAGGCTGAAACAATTTGCCAAATTCAGCATGAATTCACAAATAGTTTCAGTTGACGTGAAACCTGCATTTCGGGTGAATATAATATTTGTCTGAAATTTCATTGAGCTTTAGTTGTAAAAAGACTGGCTGGAAGGTGATTGGCTTAACTTGAAACTCTGATTTAATTATGCCACGGTACCACTAGACCAGCTACATCGGTCTGCAGGTGAAGCATCTGACACTTGAAAATGCCAGCTAAATAGACATCACTTCATTATGTGTATCATAGCACTTAGGACCCCCATTAATGAAACAGGGACCCTATTTTGCTAGTCCGCAAAGTCACTTCTCTTCCAGATAGTGTCACAACCAAGTTTCCTGAGCTCAATCCCTGTATTGAAAACCCATGAGTGGGCACATATATCTTTAGCCACATTTGGGTCATAGAGGAGACCATTTGCACCCACTCACATTTCTGATTATTTCTAGAATTTTAAGGCCAGTCAAAGAATCATTGGAGCTAACAGCTGAGTGTATAATTGGTAACAGCTCTAAGGAAAACAACAGTGATGAGCAAGACAATGAATCTATTAAAATTTTAATCAGGAAGAGGAAATCAGAGGTCAACTGTAAGGAAACTGTCAGAACAGATCATGCATAAATGAATGGCTCCTCAGTACTAACTGATCCTTTAAAATATATAAAGTTGCATCAAAGGATAAATGAAACAGCTCCCTCCTGCCCCCCACCCCCTCCCAAAAAGTGAGTCTCTGTGCATGAAGTCTTTGTCCTGCTATGAGAGCGTGTAGTTGAGTACAAGATTGAAAGTCAGGCTTGAAGATTGAGAAAGAGAACCTTTCTGGGTCTACTTCTGCAGTTTCCAGCATATAGTTCCATGGTCTCTCTTACATAATCACTTCTGAAATTCTGATTCTGCAATGCATGATATGTACATTAGTAATAATAATGAACAATCTCAAAACTTTTGTGAGGCAAATTCATCAATAGTTTTTTCTTAATCAACACCAGTTTCAGAGCACTCCTAAAAGGAACCCAGGTGAGTTAAGAAATACTGTGATCAAGTGAAGACTGTTCTTTTTATCTTCAAAACATTTGTTCTCAGTACTCAAATTTGTAATCTTGTATAGATTATACTTTTAAAAAAATCTGTTGAAAATAATTGGGAAAGAAAACTTTTTTGGAAAAAGTCTTGCATCAAATTGAGCAAATGTGAGATTTAATAATAGTGAAGGATGCAATTGACTGGAAGTCTACCACCTTTATCTGAAGTATTACAGTCAAATGTCTTATCCGCTGCTCAAACTGATCGGAGGACAGGCCAGACCAAAAGGACACAATCAGAAAGTCTAAGGCACAAAATGAATTACACCTAGCAATGGACATAAAATACAAATAGAGGAGGTTCTTTAAATACATTAAAGGAAAAGACAGAGGATGGAAAAATATAGGTCCTCTACTAAGTGGGAAAGGAGAGCTAATGACATCCAGAAAGCGGAGGTGTTTAATGCCTATTTTGCTTCAGTCGTCACTAAAAGGGTTAATGACAACCACATGCTCAACACAATTAATACTAAAAGCAAGGAGGAAGAAATGCAAGCCAAATGCAAGGGAAAAAAACAAGTTAAAAAATATTTAAGAAAGTAAGTTAGCAAGGCCTGACAAAATTCATCCTAGGGTACTTAAATTTAGCAAGGCCTGACAAAATTCATCCTAGGGAACCATTACCAATTATCTTTGTGAATTGCTGAAGAATGAGTGAAGTCCCAGAAGACCAGAAAAAGGGCAAATGTAGTACCTATCCTTAAAGTGGGGTGCGGGGGGGGGGAAGAGGACCGGGGGAAGTATAGACCAGTCAACCTAACTTAGAGACCTGAAAAGATACTGTCACAAGTTATTAAACAATCCATTTGTAAGTATCTAGAGGGTAATAGAGCTATAAGGAATAGCCAGCATGGATGTCAGGAACAAATCATGACAAACCATGCTAATTTCCTTCTTTGACAGGGTTACTGGCCTAGTGGATGGGGGGAAGCAGTAGACATGTTATATCTTGATTTTAGTAAGGCCTTTGACACAGTCCCACATGGCATTCTCATAAGCAAACTAGGGAAATGTGGTTTGGCTGGAATTACTATAAGATGGATGCACAATTACTATAAGATGGGTGTACCATACTCAAAGAATATTTATCAATAGTTTGCTGTCAGACTGGGAGGGTATATCTAGTAGGGTCCTGCAGGGGTCAGTCCTGGCTCCCCTCACTATTCAATATTTTTTATTAAAGACTTGGATAATGGGTTGGAGAGTATGCTTATAAAATGTGCAGATGACACCAAGCTAGGAGGGGTTGCAAGGACTTTGGAGGATTCAAAAGGATCTTGACAAATTGGAGAACTAGTCTGTATTCAACAAGATGAAATTCAGTAAAGACAAGCGTAAAGTACTTCACTTAGGAATGAAAAATCAAATGCATAGTCACAAAATGGGGAATAACTGGATAGGTGGTGATACTGCTGAAAAGGATCTGGGAATTATAGGGGATCACAAATTGAATATTAGTCAACAAGGTGATACAGTTGCAAAAAAGACTAATATTCTAATGTGTGTTAACAGGAGTGTCATATGTAAGACATGGGAAGCAACTGTCCTGCTCTACTCGGCACTGGTGAGGCCTCAGCTGGTACCACACTTGAGGAAAAATGTGGACAAATTGGAGAGAGTGCAGAGGAGAGCAACACAAGTGATAAAAGGTTTAGAAAATATGACCTCTGAGGAAAGATTTAAAAAAACTAGTCATGTTTAGTCTTGAGGGGAAAAAAAGGCTGAGGGGGGACCTGAGAATTGTGTTCAAATATGCTAAGGACTGTTACAAAGAAGACACTGGTCAATTGTTCTCCATATCCACCAAAGATGAGACAAGAAGTAATGGTCTTAATCTTCAGCAAGAGAGATTTAGGTGTGACATAAGGAAAAACTTTCTAACTACAAGGGAAGTTAGGCACTGGAATATGCTTCCAAGGGAGGTGGTGGAATACCCATCATTAGAGGTTTTTAAGAACAGGTTGGACAACCACCTGTCAGGGATGGTCTAGGTTTACTTGATTCTGCCTCTGCACAAGAGGTTGGACATAATGAATTTGACGTCCCTTCCATTTCTACGTTTCCATGCCTTTCAGTAGATAGTGATAAATCTTACCTGGAGTGTATAAAAAGGCTGAACCTATGGCTTATTCTTATCCAGTTGTGAAATGGAAATTCATTTATGTATCCAATGAAAACTACTCCGATTTTCAATTAAAAATGTCAAATTTGGAACAAACTGCTTGTCAGCAACCACTAGTTATTCCCAGAAATTATAAGGCAAATAATTGTGTAAAAATGAACACTTAAGAAAATTATGTTTTACTCATGAATAGTTTGTGAACAGAAAAAGAGACATTTGTTGAATAACATGTTGCAACTGAGTTTGTTCTTTTTACAAAAATAAAAATAATTTTGCTTGATAGTCTTTTAACCTTACTGAACTAAAGTCTTGTCCATATCCTTTAGCTACTTTTCCAATGTGAATTTTATCTATATCTACACCTCAGACTGAAAACAAAACAACATTATGTAAAGGGACTTGACTTGGGCAGTTACTACAACCATGATTACGTCAAAAGATAACAAAACAGTCTGGCTTTATTTTTCCATAAATGCAACATCAACAGACAGTAGAAAAGTACATGCAGCTCTAAAGGGATTTAGTCCTCCTGTCTTTTGTTCAGGCTCATTTTTCCATCTGGCCATCTTAGCTTTTTCAATATTTTTCTGCACAGTACCATTCCATTTATAAATTTAATTTCCAATCTGCCACAGAAATGTCAATTGTTGTCCTGCCTCAAAGGTGTAGGAATGGCTTTAAAGTTGGAAATACAGGCATCTGAAGGGAGAGTAAACAGCAACTTGGTAATCATTATTCTATTTGTTTTTCTTCAATTTATTCAAAAAAAAACCTCAACAACCCAGGATCTTATTTATTTAGAGTCAGTAGATAACACCTGTCTAGAAAACAGAATGCAAAAAAAGTCAATTTAATACCTACTTCCACAAGAAGTGAACCTATTTTGTTCTGAAAGGCCTGGGCATCTCATTAAGACACTTCCATGCTGTGTGGTGGGATGAACTTCACACCTCAGACTCTCACTGAGATGAATAGGATCCAACCATTCAGTTGGGATGGTAAGAAGTTCTTTCAAGTTCTCATTTTAATTTGTATTCCCTACATAACAAATCTTTGCTATGTTTCTCTCTATTATAATTATTGAAATAAAGACAGAAAATTATCAAACTATTGTCTTTTCTTGTAGTTACCTTGTGAGAAATCTCTGACTTGTCCCTCCTTATAAGGCATGTCCCTTATTTCTCATTTTAAGTGTGCCTCTATCCCAGGGTGATCATACTTTTATTATTGAAAATAAATTGAGTTTCATATTGCATAAGTGTGGCACCGTTCAGGTTAAAAAATAATTCTCCATCAATGTAAGCCTCCTGCTGTACTATTTATTTTTCTATCTCACTTTGACCCTCTTTCCCATATTACAGTATATCCCACATTTGTGTGTTTGGTTAACCAGTTTGGTCAAAATAAGTCAGATTTGTCCCAAATTTTCATCCACCTATCAAACCATTTCTGATGTTCAGGAATGAGCTATTTATAAACAAACTCTATATGCATTTACAAAGGACATTAGAATGACCAAAATGTGTCCAAGTCTAATATTAGCATATACAAACAAGATCTCCCCTGCCTAACTCAATAATTTTCTGAGCACCCTCAATGGACCTTCAGAAAATGTCTGGCTAAGCAGATAGGCCTTACAGTATGCTGTGAAGATGAAGAAACTCAAGCTCTGTGAGGCCAATGGAGAAGTAAGCTACAGAGATGATGGTCCTATATGAGAATTCGGTGTCCCCCGGCACTGAAGTCTAAAGTTTCTCAGAATGACGTTACAACTGATTTTAATTTATACCTACTATAAAGCACTATTACACTGCCAGAGTCCTGTAAAATTGCCTTAATATAAATCAAGAGATTCAGGCCCAATGAGTGGATCAGAAGAAAAAGTAGGTTACACCAAACTTGATTCATTAGAGTTTTTGTTTGTTTGTTTGTTTGCTTCACTTGCTCAGACTTACTTCCAAAGTTGGGCTAGGGATATAAGATATACTAACCATTAAAGTTTTTGTTGGTCAAAAACAATATTACGAATTGCATCCAGAAATGAAGTATAAGTCTACACAGTCCTTGGAGCAATGGTGTAATGTGCTTCCAACAATAAACACCACTAAGAAAATGAATTGCCACATTCTGCTCCACCTGAAATTTCTGAAGAGGTCTTGAAGTGTGTTCACAAGCAGGTATCTAGGGACATTGAGGCACGAACAATTTATTTCTTAAGAGATTAAGTACCTTGCCCTTCTGCAGTGATGCATGGCTGATCTCTGCTAATAATGGATCCAATATCCTACATGACTTTAAGGGGCAAGAAGGATGTGTGTCTAAATTATAAATGATATCCCAAAGTTCCTCAAGTACCCCCAGAATTTCTGTGATGAACTGGCCAAACCCAAACAGAGACAATTCTCCCCCCCACACAAACATAGTTCTGCCACCATGGAAGCCAACAAATTGCCCTAATTCCAAATAACCTAATTTGTGAAGCAGATAGAAAACTCCTCACAGTGAGAAATACTTGACTCTGTGTGAAAACAATCAGGAGATTTGCCAGGCTGTTCACCACCAAACATAATTCATCACATGGGATTTTGCAGGTGCTGAAGGATAGATACACTCTTTTTCATCTGCAGCACAACCACAACATAACATTGTCAAGGAATCATTATGTCATAATTGATCAAATTCAAAATAAAGCTTCTAAAACTAGCACTGTATGTTCATACCACATTTGCTCTATGCCTTCTTGTGATGAATTGGCCACCCCTCACAGGATTGGAAGAGGTTAAGATGGCCAGGCAGGCCAATTAACTCCACAGGCTGCACCTGGAGGAGGAGTCAGGCAGCAAAGAACTAACTGAAATCAGGTTCAGCTGTGCAGGAACAGGCTGAGCCTGTATAAAGCCAGATAGCTGGCAACAGACAGGGTTATAGGAAAACAGGCAGCAGTCACTCCCTGGGAAGAGGGTTTTGGAGCTGGTACACCCAGAGAGTTAAGGGGAACCATGTGTAGTAGAAAGCAGACCAGGGAAGGAGCAGTGAGGGCTAAGAGAGGAAAGCCTGCAACTGTTAAGCTGAAGGTCCCTGGACTGGAATTCTGAGTAAAGGATGGGCCTGGGTTCCCCTACCAGCCACTGAGGTAGTGGCACTGAGACAATGGAAGGAAGGCTGCCTAGAAGTGCTAGGGAGAAGGGACTTTGTCCCCCTGGAATGGGGGAACAGTGAGTGAGTTGGCTGAAAGGCTAAGTCATGAAGAGAATTCTGTGGTTCCTGGAGTGAGAGAGGGGCTGCAGACCAGAGGGAGAGAAAAAGCAATGGTAAGCAATCCATGGAAGGGGGCAGTGACCTTAAGAACTAATCCCCAGAGTGACCAGGAGCAGGTGTCAGATGTGTGGTGCACCTTGTGAGAACATGGTGGAGAAAACAGGTACATGGCTGTCCCTGATGCAATAGGAGGTTGAGAGATTGTGGAAAAAACTGTATAAGATGGTTACCCTCTATACAAAGGGAGTAAAAAAACTATAGTAATGATACTTGAAGCAAAGAGATGATGACGCCACAGTATGTGGAAGCTTTGTTTGCAAAGGGCACTTATACCCAGCCAGGCTGAACTCCTGAATCCCTGCCCCTGCAGAAGGGAGGGTGAAAAATAACAGGCACAGATTAAGGTCATGCTGTGGAAGGTGCTGAAGAGCCAGCAGAGGCAATGGGAGGCACATTGGTACTTGGCCAAATAGCAGCAGGCTCTAGTTAAGCTGCTGTGTGATGAAATTAGCAGAGGCTACAGGGAGCGAGATTGGAAGAGATACCAGGAGAGCTGAGCCAAGCCATGAAGAAGAAACTGCAGTCCCTGGAGTGAGAGGGCCACAGGACAAGACAACATGGGAGGAAGACACCGCCAGAAGGGGAGTGCAATGCCTGGCAGAATTAATTCCTAGGACAGCCAGCAGAAGGTGCCACTAGCAGTGAGTGAACCCCGTGACACTTCTATATACCAAAGCATCCTGTGATGATGACACAGGTGAAGGAGTAGGGTGACCAGATGTCCCATTTTTAAAGGGACGTATTTAAGCCCTCCTGTGGGTGTTCTGACTTTTTCCTAAAAATGGGCAAATTCTCCTGTATTTTCTGTTTCTTCCCCCCCCCACACACACACACACACAATGGCGGGTGCTGCTGCTGGCTGGATTCCTGTTTGCCAGCCACCTGCCCACCAGCGGTGGGGGGGATCCAGTGGCCGACGATGGGGGTGGGTGTGCAAGGCTGGTGGTGGGGTGAAGATGCAGTATGCGGGGCCAGCTGTGTCCCCGCTGGTCTGTCAGTGCAGGCCCCACTGTGTGCTGGCTCTCAGCTAGCTGGGCCCCAACCCCTGTCCCGTTTCTGACCAGTGCTGGCTGCATGCTGCAAGTTGCAGTGGCTGGTGAGTGCAGGCAGGCGCCAAGCGGTGGCCAGTTACGTGTTGCCTCTGCTGTCCACCCATCAGCCATTTACATGATCCCCCTGTCGCTGTCCTCTCCCTTCTTTGTCCCTTCACCCCTGCAATTCCTCCATATTTCCCCCAGTGGAGCATATCCCACTCCAATTGCTGTGTGGAGAACCAGCCCCTGATTGGAGCGCTCAACTCACCTACAGCCTGGCTGGCAGGCTCCTTCCTTGCCCCACTGCCTCTTGCTGGGCCATCGCCCCGGGAAAGCCCAAAACCCTCTGGCCCAGGGCGCTAGCCAGGAGGAGCCGAGCCCTGCATGTCCCAAAGCCCCACACAGTGCTGGTACAGAGAAGCCTCTCCACCCCTCAGCTAAGCTGAGTGACGTGGGGAGGAAGAGATTTCCCGCCTGTTCGCACCCTGGCCCTGCAGGCTACACAGCAGCTCTGGGGTGGAGGCTTATCACCCTCTTCACGCAGGGAGTGTGGGGTTGCTCTATCCCCAAGGCACCCTCCCTCTCTGTCTGGGTTTGCTGAAGCCCCTGCAGTCAGGTTCCTTGGGCCCTGGTGCATAATGTATCCTTAGGGCTTAACCCCTTCCTGCCTGTGCTGTAGCCTGGGGACAGGAGATGGCTGGTTATGAAGGTGGCCAGCAGCAGCTGCCTGGAGGTGTTAGCTGCCTTGTGGGCAGGAAGGGACAAGCTGCTTCCAGCCACACGGGGGAGAGGGAGAAGAGATGAGCTCTGCAAAGACATGGGCCAGGTCATCCCTTCTCCTGCCCTGAGGCTGGAAGCAGCTCCCATCCCTTCCCTCCCTCACAGTGCTGAAAGGCTGCTGCTGGCTACGTTCTGGTGAGAACCCTGGCAGAATGTGACCCTGCATGCCTTCTTCCCGCCCCCCCTCCCCCATGTTGACTCGGGATGATGTGGTGCCAGGTACCAGGAGAGGCAGGTACATCCCAGGGGCCCAGCCAGGCATGGAGTATGGAGAGGGAGGGAGGTGTATGGGAGTGTGTGTGTGTCACCTCTCCCTGTGTGTGTATGTGGGGGTAGGGTGTATGTGTGTCACCCCTCCCCATGTGAACCTTAAAGAGAAGAAGATAAATAAAAAAAATCCAACCACGTAGTATTTCTTTTTAACAGTGGCTTAGTCAATTTGATGTTAATTTGAATGTTTGTACTGCATAGTTCTGATTGATTGCTGTTGAACTCGCTTGAATACAAGTAATTTTACCAGGTGTCCCGTATTCAGCACAGGGAAATGTGGTCACCCTATGAAGGAGTAATGAGAAGACACTTTATGATTTCCCATAGTCTATTTTAACCATGCCTCCATTACACTGGTCCATTCCTCAGTCATCTGAAACTTATTTGATGCCATTTACCTCTGAAGGTAAACCAATAAAATAGGACCCCTTGAGGCTTCTCTCTATACTAAAAAAGGAAACATTCCTTGCTATTCCATGCCAAAATCTATGGCAGTCACACTCTTGGAAGTTAGGTTGGGGGCTATAACCACTTCTATGGGTTGCTGATATTGAGTGTGGATGTGGTACTGGAGACGTTGGGAAAACCTGGTGAGGACCCGTCTGGAGGGGATCATTTCCCATGAGTTTTCTATATCTCATGTGACTGAGATTTGTGAAAACAGGCTTTTTTCTTTTGGATATCTGTGGCCGATTATAGGGCTGCTGGTTTGTCTCCACAGCCCAGGAAAGACTAATCATGCCCAGAGTCTCCTCAGGCCTTCTTCAAACACAATAACAGGGCAACATAAGTTCCACATATAAACCTGATCTTCCCCATACCTGGGGTCTTCCTTGGGGTCTCAGAGGTCTTTCCTTCTGCATCCATGTCCACTCATGCCCACCACCCACTCCAGAGCCTGCTACAGAAACCACCCTATTTCCTACAGTTCCTCCCTTCAGCTGATCTTTCATCACTTTATAGGAATCACTTGACCCCTTCCCAGATGAGTTTGATAATCCCTTCTCCCAGGCCAAAACACCTGTCTTTTATTTATTAAAAAAAATCTAAAAAAACACCTCTCTTAGAACAGGGCTGGCTAGCTCCCTCCCCCCCCGCCTTAAGGGGGCAGACCTCCGAGCAAGCCCCATATGCACAAATGACTCATCAGCCAGTGCCCCCTTGTGGCTGGGCACAAATTTATTGGTCCGTCCCATTGAACATCTCTTCCTATTGATCATCACTATCTGCACCTTCTGTGGCCTTCCTCTCTGGCCAGGTCACTTACTCAATCCCTGTCCAGACTATTCAAATCTAGCTATAACTGGTCATGCCTCCAGCTGGCTTCTCCCAACTGATCCATTCAAATTCCCTTTGCACAGCTGTCTGCTAGGCCACCAACAAAGTTTGTCCAAACAAAACTAAATTTCACTCTTCTCTCACAGAGCAGCAGGTCCCAGGGCTGTTCCCTGGACCCCTCAGTAGAACTCCAAAACTTTAATTTTGATTGTAGTTTTGAAGCATTAAAGTATTTTTTTCAGCCCTCATCACTTGTGAACTCCTCTTGAGCTCCCACCACCCACAGCTCTTCAGTGGGGCCCTGCCAATTAGCTGCTTTGTGGCTGGGGGAAGGTAGAGAGCAGCAGGTGGGTGGTGGCCTTGGGGAGGGAGCGGGAAGAGGTGAGCAAGGGCGGGGCCTCGGAAGAGGGCAGAGCAGGGTGGGAAGAGGTGGATTGTGGGTGGGGCCTCAGGGAAGAGGGAAGAGCAGCACCCTGGGGGGAAAAAATCAGTGCCAATGCTCAGGGCCCATCACAGGCATTAGCTCAACTGTTTTTCTCCACAGCCAGCTGCAAACGGTTAGGCATCATCCCTTTTCAAGTGCTATACCCAGTACCGGTGTGGTGGAGGAGGACTAATAAAATAGGGCTGGCAAGTTCTAGGCCTTCTGGCCTTTAAATGAGCAGGCCACCCTGATCCATAGGGGTAAACTTATTTATAAATCAAAATGATAGCTGCTGAATTTGTATCTGCAGCCTTCTTGAGATTGTTTGTTCCAGAAGTTTGAGTAATGCTGTTCTGGATTGAACTCTCAACATACAGCCACTACAAGTAAAAGTGAAATTTACAGTATAGTGTTAATAGTTGCCAGGTGCACTGCTTAATTTGTAATGAAAGATATGCTGGGGTTCAAGCAATTTTTTATTTTTTTTACATTCAAAACTCATGCAGCAAGCCCAGAGGTGCCAGGGCTATGAACTGCCAAGCCTAGAGATGCCAGTGCTCAGCACTGGCCCAAATTAAGCACTGGCCAGGTGCACATTTTGGGTTTGATCCTGCTCTTATTGAAATCACTGAGGTTTGTCATTCCTTGACCTCAATGGGGGCAAGATCTGGCCTAGTATTAAAAGCTGGTCTCCACAGATTTATACTATCCATTAGTAATCATAGGAGAATAGGTGGCCTAAGTATGTTATCATTCCACTAGCATCTCACAGCATGACGCTTTACAGCGTAAAACACTTTAAGCATTCCAAAGATAATAAATAAGAGTTGCTTTTATCGGGCCAATCATACTGCAAGTTGACATTGCCTTTATGGTTACAAAGCAAAAGAAAGCATGCCAACTCTCTGCTGAAACTGCAGAGAAAGCAAAACATTTTCCCGAGAATGGAATGTGGTTATTAAAGTGGTAATAGTCTTAAGCTTACTGAATCACTCCCCCCCCCCACCCAAGTCTGATTCAATATCAACCAAAGAGCTTGCCTCATCAAACAGTAAAGACTACATTACAGAAAATATGAAATATTATGTTTCTAAAATATGGTTTAGAATCATACAGCATCTTTTATGCAGTATTTATACAATATGCTGTAATCCACTCATGATAGGATATCCAGGGTTTGATTCTTCATCACTTTCTCCTTTTTTTGAGGCTTACATTTGTTCTGAGTGCCAAGTAGGCATAGATAGCTCCTAATTCAAAATATGTATATACTGCTCATTTTGCACAGGTGCAAATCACTAGTCTATTCCATGTAGGCTCTTACAGCATACTCCTCACCATAGTGTTTGAGCACCTTCCAGGAGTGCATTAAGCAAAGTGGCTATGTCACAAACAAGGTACAAGGCAGTGGGGAAAAAGGTCCCACAGGTTTTCTTTGAGTGTCATTCCCCAAATGATTATTTTCATATAAAATCAACTGAAAGGGGAAAAAAAGTAAACATGTATAAACATTAGGAACAATTCTGATCTCACTTAGACAGGTGTAATTCCAGAGTGACAACAGTGGAGTTACTCCACATTTTACACTAACTTAATTGAGATCAAAATCTGGCCCAGAGTCTTTTGAATTTAGTCTTTTTTTTTAATTGCAAAGATAAACAGTGGTGACATTAAGAAATTCAGGGCCTGATTCTGAAATTTCTGCATGCATGACACTGAGGGCTTATCTAAACAAACAGCTAGTATACAGCAAGATAGGGTGTAAATCCATAGTGCACTAGACTATGGTGCAATAACTGTCCCTGTGCACCTTTCCACTAGTCACTAAAATATCCCAAACAGGAATACATCAATGCCTCGATTTTTAATAAGGGTAATGGGCAGCTTTGGGGCAGTGGCTGGGTGGATAATGGGAACAAGGATATGGAAGTAGAAAATACCACATCAGAGGTGGAAGCCAAACCCAAACATCTTAATAGGATCTAATTGGAGAGCCTGGATAATCGCCATAATCTCCATCCAAGAATATTGCCACATGAAATTGCAAGCCCTATAGTAAGGATTTTTAATGAACATGTAAACTCAAGAGTTGAACCCTATGACTGGAGAATTGCAAATTAGTACCTATATTTCAAAAAAGAGAAGAGATACGAGAAACTACAGAACCATTAGTTTGACCTCAATTATATGCAAAGTCTTAGAGCAACTTTTGAAAAAGAAAAAGTAGTTCAGGATATAGAGGTAAATGGTAATTGGGATAAAATGCAACATGGTTTTACAAAAGGTAGATCATGCCAGACCAATGTGATCTTTCTTGGAAAAGATAACCCATTTTCTAGACAAAAGAAATACAGTAGATCTACTGTACCTGGTTTTCAGTAAAGCATTTGATAGTTCCACATGGAAAAATATTAATTAAATTGGAGATGGGGATTAATACAAGAATTGAAAAGTGGGTGAGGAACTGGTTAAATGGGAGATGACAATGAGTTATACTGAAAGGTGAATTGTTAGGCAGGAGGGAGGTTTCTAGTGGAATTCCTCAAGGATTAATCTTGGGACCATTCTTATTTAACATTTTCATTAATGAATTTAGCACAAAAAGTGGGAGTGTGATAATAAAATTTCTTGATGACACAACTTGGGAGGTTTTGCCAGTATGGAGGAGGAATGGAATGTCATATGAGACAATTGGGACAACCTTGAAAACTGGAGTAATAGAAATGGAACAGCACAAAGTTCAAGGTCATACACTCAGGGACTAACAATTACAGTTTTTGCTTAGGCTGGGGACTTTCAGTTGGAAGTGACAGAGGAGAATGAGAATGACCTGGGTGTATTGATCAACCACAGGATGACTATGAGCTGCCAATGTGTTCCAGCCATGAAAAAGGCTAATGAAATCCTAGGATGCATTAGAGGAGGTATTTCCAATAGAGATAGGGAAGTATTATTACCATTGTGCAAGGCACTGGTGAAACCTCATCTTGAACACAGTGTGCAATTATGGAGTCCCATGTTCAAGAAATATAAATTCATACTGGAACAGGTGTAGGAAAGGCTATTAGGATGATCAGAGGAATAGAGAACCTGCCTTAAGAAAAGAGATGTTAGGAGGTTGGCTTGTTTAGCCTAACAAAATCAAGACTGCAGGGAGACATGGTTGCTCTCTATAAATATATCAGAGTGATAAAGACTAGGGAAGGAGAGGAGTTATTTAAGTTAAGGGCCAAGGATGGAACAAAAACAAATGGTCATCAACAAGATGAAGGTTTCTAACTAACAGAAGAGTGAAGTTCTGGAACAGCCTTCCCAGAGGAGTAGTGGGGACAGAAAAACTAACTTGTTTGAGGTCTTAGTTTATTAAGCTTATAGAGGGATTGGTATAATGAGGTTGCCCACAATGGTATATGGCCCATCCGTGACTGCAAATATCTCCAATGGCTAGAGTTGGGACACTGGGGGAGAGGAGGGGGGAGAGACTCTGAGTTAGTACAAATAATTCTTTACCTGGAGTCTGGGTGGTTGATCTTGTCGACATGCTCAAGTCTAGCTGATTGCCATATTTGGGATCAAGAGGAAATTTTCCCCAGGTCAGATTAGCAGAGATGCTGGATGTTTTCACCTTCTTCTGCACCTTCAGGCATGAAATACATGCTGGTTTGAACTAGAGTAAATGGTGCATTCTCTGTAACTTGTAGTATTTAAATCAAGATTTGAGAATGTCAGTAACACATCCAGAGGTCATAAGCCTGTTCTAGGAGTGGGTGGATGAGGTTCTGTGGCCATCAGTATGTAGGAGGTCAGACTTGGATGATCATGGTAGTCCATTCTGGCTTTAAATGCTATAAGTCTATGAACTTTTAGTGCAAGTTATCAGTATCTACATAGTTAGTTCATGTCATATTAGTGCTCTGTAGACTTACACCCCAGCTTGCTGCATACTAACTGTTCATTTAGAAAAGCCCTGAGAATTCAATGGGACTTCCATGTGGATGACTTGCCTTGCTCTTAGGATCCAAAAAAATTGTTCTTATTGAAGGGCCTGAGGAGGAGGCAGGAAGCAAAGTGCTGGGGATTTGTTCGGTACCCGGTGAAAGTTAGAGCAGCCTTCAAGATTCTCTATCTTCTGCCGGCTGGTAACAGCCCTGAAGAGGTGATCATGCTGATCAGGGATTGCAGCATGCAGCAGTGTTCCAGCAACACTCCCAACATATTCCCTATGTCAAAGGTTTTGAGAGGGGAAGCAGAGAGCCAGCTAAGCTCCCTCGTGCTATCTGGAGATTTCCCCATACTTACACCACTAAAGTAGCTCAAAAGACTGCAAAGGATCTTGCATCAAATTTGTGATTGCCCAATAAACTGGCATTTTTGGACTATAGACGATATGTCACTATATTTTCCTAACTAGATATTTCTTGATATATAAATAACTTTACTGGTCACATTTTACCTTGAAAATTCTGAGCACTGAAGCAGCAACTTCAAATGCTTTTTTGACTTTCCCATTTAAAATCCATTTTCTAGAGATTTGATTATACAACTAATTATTAATTTGTTTCAGCTACCTCTTTACAAAAATTTAAGTGGAAATAAAATTAAAGGAAAAAAAGAAACACAAAAAAAGTTATTGTGCCAAGCTGCCAGCATCCATATTAATAATGCCTGATTATTATTTGTAACCATGCCAAATAAATCTATAGCTGAAATAAAATTATTTGCTTATAAAATCATAGGTCTTGAAGGGGCTTTGAAGGATCTCCAGCCCCTGTGCTGAGGCAGAATCAAGTAAATCTAGACCAGTGTTTCTCAAACTGGGGTCGCCGCTTGTGTAGGGAAAGCCCCTGGTGGGCCGTGCCAGTTTGTTTACCGGCCCCGTCCGCAGGTCCGGCCGATCGCGGCCCCCACTGGCTGCGGTTCGCCACTGCAGGCCAATGGGAGCTGCTGGAAGCGGCGCGGGCCGAGGGACGTACTGGCCGCCGCTTCCAGCAGCTCCCATTGGCCTGGAGCCGCGATCGGCCGGACCTGCGGACGGGGCAGGTAAACAAACCGGCTTGGCCCACCAGGGGCTTTCCCTACACAAGCGGCGACCCCAGTTTGAGAAACACTGATCTAGACCATCCCTGACCGGTATTTGTCTAGCCCAGCAGTGGGCAACCTGCGCCCCGCGGGCCGCATGCGGCCCATCAGAGTAATCTGATTGTGGGCCGTGAGACATTTTGCTGACATTGACCGTCTGCAGGCACAACCCCCTGCAGCTCCCAGTGGCCGTGGTTGGCTGTGGGAAGCAGCGGCCAGTACATCCATTCTTAAAATCCTCCACTGATGGGGATTCCTCATGCCCCAGGAAGCCTAGTCCACTATTGAATTATTTTTATAGTTAGCAAGCTTTTCCTTAATATATAACCTAAATCTCCCTTGCTGCAGATTAAGCCCATTACTTCTTGTGCTACCATTAGTGGACATGGAGAACAATTGATCACCGACCTTTTAATAACAGCCTTTAAGCTATTTGAAGACTGTTTTCAGGTCCCTACTCAGTCTTGTCTTCTCAAGACTAAACATGCCGTATTTTTATAAATCAAGTTTTCTAACTATTTTATCCTTCTTGTTGCTCTCATCTGCACTCTTTCCAATTTGTCTACATCTTTCCTAAAATATGGTGCCCAGAACTGGACACAGTACTCCAGCTAAGGCCTCACCAGTGCTGAGTAGAGCGGGATAATTACCTCCATGTCTTACATACAACACTTCTGTTAATGCACTCCAGAAAGATATTAGTCTTTTTTGCATCAGCATCATATTGTTATATAGTAGGACTGTCAAGCAATTACAAAAAATAATTATGATTAATCGCACTGTTAAACAATAGTAGAATATAATTTATTTAAATATTTTTGGATGTTTTCTACATTTTCAAATGTATTGATTTCAATTACAACAGACAATACAAAGTTGTGTTATTCCTTGACTTTAGCAAAGCTTTTGATACGGTCTCCCACAGTATTCTTGCCAGCAAGTTAAAGAAGTATGGGCTGGATGAATGGACTATAAGGTGGATAGAAAGCTGGCTATATCATCTGGCTCAACGGGTAGTGATCAACGGCCCCATGTCTAGTTGGCAGCTGGTTTCAAGCGGAGTGCCCCAAGGGTCGGTCCTGGGGCCGGTTTTGTTCAATATCTTCATTAATGATCTGGAGGATGGCGTGGACTGCACTCTCAGCAAATTTGCAGATGACACTAAACTGGGAGGAGTGGTAGATACGCTGGACGGTAGGGATAGGATACAGAGGGACCTAGATAAACTAGAGGATTGTATAAGTAGGGGCATTGCCAGCAGATCGAGGGACGTGATCGTTCCCCTCTATTCGACATTGGTGAGGCCTCACCTGGAGTACTGTGTCCAGTTTTGGGCCCCACACTACAAGAAGGATGTGGAAAAATTGGAAAGAGTCCAGCGGAGGGCAACAAAAATGATTAGGGGGCTGGAGCACATGAGTTATGAGGAGAGGCTGAGGGAACTGGGATTGTTTAGTCTGCAGAAGAGAAGAATGAGGGGGGATTTGATAGCTGCTTTCAACTACCTNAGTGCTCACTTTATATTTTTGATTACAAGTATTTATGCTGTAAAAAAACAAAATAAATAGTATTTTTCAATTCACCTAATACAAGTACTGTAGTGAAAAATCTTTATCATGAAAGTTGAACTTACAAATGTAGATTGTTTGTTTTATTTTTGAATGCAGTTATGTAAAAAAAAAAGTAAAATTTTTAGATCCTGCAAGTCCACTCAGTCCTACTTCTTGTTCAGCCAATCGCTCAGACAAACAAGTCTGTTTACATTTGCAGGAGATAATGCTGCCTGTTTCTTGTTTACAATGTCACCTGAAAGTGAGAACAGGCATTCTAATGGCATTGTTGTAGCTGGCGTCGCAAGATATTTACGTGCCAGATTTGCTAAAGATTCATGTCCCTTCATGCTTCAATCACCATTCCAGGGGACGTGCATCCATGCTGATGACAGATTCTCCTTGATAACCATCCAAAGTAGTGCAGACCGACACATGTTCATTTTCATTATCTAAGTCAGCTGCCACCAGCAGAAGGTCGATTTTCTTTTTTGGTGGTTCGGGTTCTGTAGTTTCCGCATCGGAGTGTTTCTCTTTTAAGACTTCTGAAAGCATGCTCCACACCTCATCCCGCTCAGATTTTGGAAGGCACTTCATATTCTTAAACCTTGGGTCGAGTGCTATAGCTATCTTTAGAAATCTCACATTGGTCTCTTTGTGTTTTGAACAGGGAACCCCAAGGAGTTCAGTCACAAATTTAATTAATGCATTATTTTTTTAACAAGCGTCATCAGCATGGAAGCATGTCCTCTGGAATGGTGGTCAAAGCATGAATGGGGATACGAATGTTTAGAATATCTGGCACGTAAATACCTTGCAATGCCAGCTACAAAAGTGCCATGCAAATGCCTGTTCTCACTTTCTGGTGACATATTAAATAAGAAGAGGCAGCATTATCTCCTGTCTATGTAAGCAAACTTGATTGGCTGAACAAGAAGTAAGACTGAGCGGCCTTGTAGGCTCTGAAGTTTTACGTTGTGGTTTTTTTGAGTGCAGTTACGTAACAAAAAAAACCTACATTTGTAAGTTTCACTTTCACAACAGAGATTGCACTACAGTACTTGTATGAGGTGAATTGAAAAATACTATTTCTTTTATAATTTTTACAATGTAAATATTTGTGATTAAAAAATAATTACAACACACTATAATATATATGAAAATGTAGAAAAATATCCAAAATATTTAATAAATTTCAATCGGTATTCTATTTAAAAGTGTGATTAAAACTGCAATTAATTGTGATTAATTTTTTTGAGTTAATCGCGTGAGTTAACTGTGATTAATCGACAGCCCTATTGTGTAGCCAAACAGTTTTCAACTGATGCTTCTGGATAACACATTCTCAAATTTTATCTTGAGTCTCCACCTTAAATGCTTGAAAAACATATGAAGCTACCTTTAATGTACCTTGCAAGAGAAAAAGATTGCAGAAGTTTTGTGTCTGTATAGATCTTTTATGGTGGTGATCTCAGAATTTACAGCAAAATAGCAAGTGTAGAAATCTAAAACTATCTACTCTCCTATTATTCTTACCCTATACCAGAAGCGAGGTCCATCAATATGGGACATCATTTCATTGGCAGGTTTTTTGTGACTGTTGTGGTAACTTCACAACGTTTAAACCACAGAAAAAGTAATATATATCGATCTGTTAGCAGAAATTGACAAAGAGATGGAGTTGCCAGGTGCTGAGGAAATAAACTCCTTAGAGAGGAAATAAAAATAAATATACACTTGTAAAATATAAACATTTAGTTATATCTGTAACAATAAGTCATGGAAAAAGAAATACTAAAAACATGACTTTTGACATTTATTACTGTATCATTTTCCCCCCATTATCCTTTCATAACTCACATGCATATCTCCTTGCTGCATTGATGCTACAAAAGGGCAATAGGAAAAAAAAAATTCTCATCACTTGCTAAGGCTGTTTGCACTGGTTGGGTGGGTGGAGGAAATCAGATGAGCAACACTTCCAGGCGGTATACAGCTAATAACATGCTGCCAAGCGCTTAGCAACTTTAAGGATTCAGAGTGTTAACATGTGTATTTTAAGGATCCATTAGATGCTGCTGTCTGAAAGACAGAAAATGTTTACTTGTTTTGTGCTGTAGGGGTGTTGAACTAATGAAATGCATTTTGATTACCTCCCTTTCTGTTGGCTGATGAGTTTGCAGTATGCTTGCAGCATCAGTAGACAAATTCCCTATTGAATTTATACTGTGATTACTATTGGAGCAAACAAGCCCTTTTCCTATTCTTCCTAGCAGAAAATTAAACAATGTCATCATTTGGAATGGTTATGAATTGACAATTTCCCAATGACTTTCACCAGAATATAATAATTAAGGCAATGAACAATGGCCACTGTTTTTCATAAAATATTCTAAAATAAAAATACATTAAATGCTTATAACTTGTTTCAAATCATGAATCAACCTTTATCTAGGAGTCTACCATGGGAAAGATTTATTTTCCCTAAATTTTCCTCTTGCCATAAATGCAGGAGAAACAACATATTCTTTACTTTTAACTTCAATATAGTTTTATGAAATGTCTTTGAATAAGCAGATCAATTCGACCATGGCTAGAAGATGCTAGAGATGTGAACAAAAGAGTTAGTGAGGTTTAGGTAAACACCATTCTCACTGAGCAGTACTTCTTTCCTTGCTTATGGGATTGTGCAGGCCTTGAAATGCTTGCTTTCACACTGGGCTTTCTCTTTTAAGATTGATGTTAATATCCGATCAGACTTACCTCTTTTTTTCAAAGACTGACTTTCTTTACTGGGAAAACGAATTTTTATAAAGAGATTTTAGAGGCCAATGGAGGTAACAGCTGTTAGAAAAGAAAGAACTTGCATCATCTTGCAGATGTACATGGTATTTTGGACTTGATTCAGGAAGGCACGTGCATAATTTTAACATTAAATTCAACGGGTCTCTTGATATGCTTAAAAATAAGCATGTATTAAATAACACCTGCTCTGTGAACATACAGGTAACATCAGGGCCGGCTCTATAGTTTTTGCCGCCACAAGCAAAAAAAAAAAAAAAAAAAGTCGCGATCGGGAACTCTTACGCCGCCGCTTCATTTTTCGGTGGCAATTTGGCTGTAGGTCCTTCCCTCCGACACGGACTGAGGGACCCGCCGCCGAATTGCCGCCGAAGAGCCGGAGGTGCCGCCCCCTTCCAGGGGCCGCCCCAAGCACCTGCTTGCTGGGCTGGTGCCTGGAGCCGGCCCTGGGTAACATTATAGTAGGCGCTGGTCTAGTCAGCTATAAGTGAAATGAGTGAACATGTTACCAGCTTGAAAAGGATCTACCACTTACAGCAAAATTGTCTTGCTATCTAATACAGGGGTGGCCAACTTGAGTCTGAGAAGGAGTCAGAATTTACCAATGTACATTGCCAAAGAGCCCCAGTAGTATGTCAGCAGCCCCCCATCAGCTCCTCCCCTCCCCCCGCTCCCAGCGCCTACTGCCCACCAGCAGCCCTGCTGATCAGCGCCTTCCCCTCCCTCCCTGCACCTCCTGATCAGCTATTTTGTGGCATGCAGAAGGTTCTGGTGGGGAGGGGGAAGGAGCGAGGGCACGGCAGGTTCAGGGGAGGGAAGGGGAAGGGGTGAAGTAGAGTGGGGGCACGGCCTGTGGCAGAGCCAGGGGTTGAGCAGTGAGCACCCCCCGGCACATTGGAAAGTTGGTACCTGTAGCTCCAGCCCCAGAGTCAGCACCTATACAAGGAGCCGCATATTAACTTCTGAAGAGCCACAGGTTGGCCACCCCTGATCTAATAAATAATTCTACTAGAAATGGCAAAATCTTTCAACCTTGGACACATTTTTTAAGGAAGCTCATTACAGCTAAGGTGGCAAAACAGCTTGTACTATCACAGCTTTTTTTTCTTCTAAACACTCCAAACTTTCTGATATTCCAATGCTTGCTTTCTGCTAAAAGATCTTTTTATTTTCTTGAAAGACAAAGCAAACACTATTTAGTCATTGCTAAGTGGAGAGAGACCTTAAACATGTGTTTTTCCTGCAGGAAAATGTCTGAAGGGTGAAAGTTTAAACCTGGCATTGGCATACAAGATATTTACTATTTTTTTCTGGTTAATATACACATAGGTAACTTAGCCAAGTTATAAAGCTGGATAGTGTAAGTAACAAGCGTGCTGAGTTGTGGTTAAATTAGCTGTGTCAGCTTCAAACGTCCAGACAGAGCCAACCAAAGGTAATGGGAGGGCTTCAGGAGAATGTTGAGGGGAGGGATAAGGATAGCAGTAGTAAGAAAGATGTATTTATATACACCTCTACCCCGATATAACACAACCCGATATAACACGAATTCGGATATAACGCGGTAAAGCAGCACACCGGGGGGGCAGGGCTGCGTGCTCTGGCGGATCAAAGCAAGTTCGATATAATGCGGTTTCACCTATAATGCGGTAAGATTTTTGGCTCCCGAGGACAGCGTTATATCGGGGTAGGAGTGTATATTATATATGGAGCTGAGTGAATAATAAATTGCAAATTTCTGCTGACAAGGACAAATCTGAAAAAAAAAATGATTGTTTCATCTGATTTTTTTTTTCTTGCCAAAATGCGCCCCCCCCCCCCCAATCATTTGTTTTGAATGAAACATTTCAAACATGGTTTGGAAATTACATTGTTTAAATGAAAACATTGATTCAAAATATTTTCAAATGAAATGTGTTGTTTTAAATGAGACGTAGAAAAGGTTCATTATGAACATGTCAGAACGAACTGTTTGAACTTTTTCAAAAATGTTTGCTAGTTTTTTTAATCAGGCAAAACTAGTCACTGAACAGACCCAAATTTGCAAGTAGTTTAATTTCCCCCCAACTGCATCTTTTGGTTCATTTACTATTTGACTAAAATTTTTGCCTGTCTCCAACTAAGTACAGAACTTGATGGTTCCAAGTCATTTAAACTTTTAAAATATATATAATTGATAAACATGGTACAGCCATAATTTTTCTGTAGGTAGGCATCATATTATATATCAATTAAAACATACCTATTTTGAGTATTGACTGGTTTCCTGGTGTATTTCATCACTAACAGGTGGAATTTTTACAACACACAATATGGATTACTATCTATCACAAGTAATTTCCTTGCTTTTCTCCTTTTATTTTTCTTTCTGTCTTGAAGCTTCTTACGCTGTTATTAATAAAAGAGTAATGACATATAAAACCCCCCATGCAATATTAAGGAAGTGACAAAGTGGCAAAGGCAATAAAATCCTAGTTTAGAGGCTGTCACTCTTTCCTTATTAACAGACTCTACTATGCCCATATATTGTAACACATATAGAGCCAAATTCTAATAAAGCTGCAGCCAACAGTGGACGCATGGGGTGGAATTTGCCCCTCCCTGCTTGGGTCCCTTTGAAACATCATGAAGATTCTGCTCTACTGGCCCTCATTTAAAGGGACTTCAAAGAGTGTAACATGTGTCTAAGACATCTGGAAGGGGTCTGCAAACTCGCTCACCTTGTATGACACACTACACTTGGATAGCCCCTTCCCCCACTGATTATTTCTAGTCTTGGCAATTAATTTTGCAGGTACTTGGGCATGGGGTTGCTGACAGCCAAAATATGGGTACAGTTTACCATGCAGCATATACGTGTGCTTGATTGTAGGATACTTATGCGACTTTCCTTGCACTTTAAAGAATTTGTCATGTCTATATATCAGGGATCGGCAACCTTTTGCACGCGGCTCGCCAGGGTAAGCCCCCTAGCAGGCCGGGCTGGTTTGTTTACCTGCCGCGTCCGCAGTTTCAGCCGACCGCGCCTCCCACTGGCCGCAGTTTACCGCTTCAGGCCAATGGGGGCGGCGGGAAGTGGCGGCCAGCACATGCCTCGCCCCGCGCCGCTTCCCACAGCCCCCATTGGCCTGGGAGGGCGGACCGCGGCCAGTGGGAGCCGCGATCGGCCAAACTTGCGGACGCAGCAGGTAAAAAAACCGGCCTGTCCCACCAGGGGCCTTACCATGGCAAGCCGCGTGCATTCCTGCCGATCCCTGCTATATATGATATCTCTTAGGTGTCAAGTGCCAGAAGAATCTGATGTCATAGAGGTTTCAGAGAGGCTGATATGGCCAGTTCTCTCACCCCCGCTGGGAGGAGAATGATCAAAGTGGGGTGACCAAAGGTCACTGGAGGCCCAGTGCCATTCCTATGGAACAGTAATCTCGCCATTTGAGACCACCAGCGCCCCCCCCCCCACCCTTTGATAAAGCTTTCCTGCTATTAGCACCAACTTTCCTTAAGTCCTTTCTGACTCAGAGCTCTCATTTATTTATAATTCTTGATCTTAATTTTTTTTCCAATTTAACTGGTCAAGTGCCTTGGGGAAGAAAGATGTAATTGTGGTATTACATATATAGCCCTTTCAATCAATTTTTTATATATAGTTACTGACCACTCCATTCCAGGTGCTCAGTCGAGCTATTGTTGCTTAGCTAATTTCTTATAGGTGTCATGGTAACAGTCATCAAGAGGGACTTGTTTTCCTAGGTTGCAAGAGGAACCATTTTTCCCCAGCTGGAGGCTGACTCTCCCTTTGAATAGAGATAATTTATTTTAAAGATAAAATCGAATAGAAAAAATATTTCCATCATATCTTCTGATATTGTCTGCTCCTGCTAATCTTGATGCACTAACTCAACCCATCCCACTCACTCATGCAGTCTCCTCTTTCCTTCTCCCTCCCTTCCAGTTATTCACTCTCTCTATTATTTTTACGGTACCTATAACTTTTAGAATCTAAATGCCATTATATTTCTCAATCAGCTAGTCATTCACTCACTACTCTCAGCCATACAGAGCAGGGCTATAATTAAGATGTTGGATTATCAATAGGTTTCCCACCGCCATCCCCATCCCCTCCATAGAATGAACTGGAAGGAAAGGTTTGAACATCAGGATATTCTGGGTGGAGCAGAGATCAGACAATAGAGCGGCATTGTGTTAACTGCAGTGACCAAGGCAAGGACGTGTCATTCTGGAGACAGAGAGCATTAGGCACAGGGAGACAGAGGACTGGTGTGTGTGAGCAGTGAAGTAGGCAGTCTGGGAGCTGGATGTGGAAGGAAGTTTAGAGGGAGTGACCTCAAGAGAGCAGTAACTGCTATAGCTGAACAACAGCAGGATAAAACAGTGGGATCCCCAACAAGACCACTGATAATAGAGGACAATGTTCAATCAGTCCAATAAGAGGTACTAGAAGAGGCACCCCGACTAACCCCATAGGCAAAGGTTAGCCCTGCACCCATGAGCTAGGATTAACTGTGTTTGTCTTCTATTTAAACTGTTTAAGACATTGCACATAAGGTTTTTGTACCCTTTACTTTATGCTATCCTGAGTATTTTTTTTTCTAGCCATTCATGTAAGTGCTCACTGGTCACCTATCAGGTGCTATTACCTATAGCCTAGCAGCTGGAGCACCTGCGCTGCTTGTCTCTGAGCATATGGTACACCTGGAAAACCACTAAGTACTTTAAAATGGATGAGTGTACCATAGTGACTCCTTGCAGTGGATGTGGTTAGAGTACTTTAAGTCCCTCAGGCACTAATCCCCTACTATCACTCATCCTCCCACCTCCAGTCTCACCCACCCACACTAATTATTTTTCTCTGTGTTCCAGGGTAGCATCTCTCCCTATAGGTTACGGTAGAAGGATCAGGAGGAGGGGGGGATCAAAGAGGATATTCACCCCTATTGACACTCGGAAATTCTTCACTGGAAGCATGAAGAGAGGGGTTATGGCTACTGATCCAACATGTGGGAACTGCACTCTCCACATATTGAATGGTAAACATGGGCAGAGCCTGCATAAATATGGTGGGTCCAGACAGAGACCAGGCGGAAGTGACACATATAGAAAGCCCAGGACTGGAAAAAGAGTCCTCCAGGAACCTCTTGTTGCTATTTGCTTAAATTATTTCCTTGTTGTAAAAAATCCTATAGCATATATATGAAGGGGATCACTTTTTTATAAAATTATTGACCGTCATATAGAAATCTATAGCAGGAATAAAATTCTTTACTAAATATCACAGGATGGTTGAAAAATGTGATAGTCAAGATATATTTCTCTATTACATTCTATACACTTTTGGAGTAACTTCTATAGAACTCTGAGTTGCATTCCTATTACATTTTATGACTCTTCTCACTAAGAGCACACTTGCTGGGATTCCTGTGCTCCCTGCTAAGCTAGAGCCTGGGACTATCTTACCACCTGTGCCCTGGGAATAGTAAAGAGAGTCAGTAACAGCACATACTACCATTGGTCTGAGTTTCCTTCAATATACAGGGTAGGTGCAACAGGATGATCGAGAATGAGAAGACAACTTTAATCATTGTAGTGCTAGGCTTTTTGTATGTATAAATCAGAGCTAGACATTGAACACTAATGTAATATAGTTTTCTTTATTTCATACATGGAAAATGAATATGTAATCATAAATTAACAAACCTAAGACAAATCTTCTCTGTAACTAAACCTATATGACTGGTGAGTTATTGTATATTTTTAAAAAGCGGTGCATGTGTGTGAGATAAGCTAGGGTGCCCTTGAACTCATTCAACTGTTCAAAGCTTTGCAAGGTCCAGCAGGCTGTAAATCGCAAAATGGCAAATCCTGACATTTCCTGATTATAATGCAAACTCTTATTTGGAATACTACCATATACTTAGCATAACGCAAAGTAGTTTACTGCAGTCTGTCAAATCATATTACTTAAGATAAATATGCAAAAATTGCTTATAGAATATACCTGTATTGGGCATGGACAACAGGAGACCCACACTGGATTATATTGGCTCCTAAGTGTTCACAGAGAAAAAAAAATCTTCCTCTTCCCTATGAACAGGACTTTTTTCACATTGTGAAATAATGACATTTTGCTTTGTACACTGAGAAATGTGGAAATCAGTGATGCTCTTCACAGATCAAGGATGCTTGCCAAACACCTGCTTTTTAGAACTGGTGATAAATTGATAAAATGAAAAGAAATCTCCACCCTTTTTTTCTCTTTTGCTATCATTTCCTTGTTGCACAACCTTTAGAAGCATAATACAACAGGGATGGAGAGGAGAATATTAAGAAGGGTTAATATGCATACCAATATATTAAAATAAACACATTTAGTAATTAAGAGCTGTGGTTATAAAAAAAAAAACTTTTGATATTCTGGATAAATGCATGGGTTTACAAGATATATGTAAATGAAAAATTGTTGTTCCATAGGCTGAATGCAGAAAATCTTGGAGAACTAATTACATAAAGGTAATAAACCTATTTCATATTCACTTTGAGTAGTAATTTTGAATGTCATTCTGATGTAAAATTTCTTCAGTGTTAAGTTTTAATCAGCTGAAAAGATGAGGTTTCATTCAAGCCACTCACAAGGCTTTCCACGGAACAAAAAATCCTGCAGGTGCCTAGTAATATCAAGGGTCTTCTTTATTATGAAATCTCTGCCTTGGAAATTAAATTATTGAAGGTGCATAACAGCACCTTAGGAATTCTTTCTAGCTTCTTGACAGGACTATCTCAAAGTCCTCTCTTTGTTAGAACTACAGTAACCTCTCCTCTGTATTTTGGAAAAGATCCAAGAGTCAGTCCCTTGTGTTCTCAGTTGTAGGTGGGTGTTTTGTGCCATGCAAAGTATTTCTATGTCTGTTATTTCTCCTTAGTTGCCTTTCCCTCCCTTCTCTCTGGTTAGCTCTTTCACTGATTACTAAGTTAGAAAGAACAGATTTATTTTAAAGATCATTTTTAAATCTTTGTTCATGGCAGATTTAAAAACACAATGACCCATAAAAAAATCACAATTAAACAGCTTAAAGCAGTATTTCAGTGGCACTTGTTTATGACCTACTCTAAAAAACTGAGGAGTAAGCATGAGAGGAAAATGAAGGTTAAAGTGTGATTATGTTCAACAGCCTGCTGTAAAAAAAAATTGTCTGCAGTGTGGAGGCGAAGCCAAGCTCCTCTCCAGCAGTTGAGCTCTGAGATGGGACTGTGCAGGGTGAATTCCGGGGGCATTTAAGAGGGATGGTGGTGGGATAGGGAAAGAATCACAGGATGTGTGACTGTGTGGATCCTGTAGTCCAAACCTACAGCTAGTTAAACTGCTTGTTACAAATAATTAACTTGCAATGCTCTGAGCATGTGCTTGAGCAGGGATCAGCCCTAGCTCCCATTGCCGTCACTGGAAAGTGAGAAGGCTCCTTACTTCCTGAAGCAGCTCAGAACTTTATTTTCCATGTTTTCTAGTTTCCGATGAAGTATAACCTTTTTTACTGAATTCTCTGAGAGCAAGAGAGCTTTCAGATTCTCCAGTTCAGTGATCAGAGACTTAGAATTTTTTCATTCACAGGGCTTGATTCTGATTTTTGCTCTGCACATGTTTAGAACCAAAATTAGAATACTGCAAAAAGAGCTAGAGAGAGTCTCCACACTAAACTATTGCTCTGATATGCTATAATATTATATGATATGATCTCCTTATACAGCATTGAAAAGTCCATTTGTAAGGTGCTGTGCAGCAAGATCTGAAAGAGCTCTTATCTCATTCCTTGCGCAGCTTGCCTATAAATGACTTTTCTGGAATCTGTTTATTTGGTATAGACCAGGGGTCTCAAACTCAAATGACCTCGAGGGCCACATGAGGACCATTGGGCCGAGGGCCGCATTTACTGACACACACCCCCCGCCGCCCCCGGCCCCGCCCCCCCTCCCCCCCTTCCCTGCCCCCATTCGCCCCCCTTCCCCGAAATCCCCACCCCAACTCTGCCCCCGCCCTGCCCCCAGGGGGCACAGGAGGGGTGTGGGGTGCGGGGGGGGCTCAGAGCAGGGGGTCGGGGTGCAGCAGGGGGCTCAGGGCAGGGTGTCGGGATGTGGGGTGCGGTGGGGGCTCAGGGCAGGGGCTCGGGGTGCGGCAGGGGACTCAGCGCAGGGGGTTGGGGTGCAGGAGGAGTACGGGGGCGGGCTCCGGCCCGACCCGCACCGGGGGCAGGGCAGGGCAGGCTCCCCGCTTGCTTGCCCTGCGGCGGCGCCGCACCAGGAAGCAGCTGGAACCTGGGGGAGGGGGGGCGGAGGGGAGGCGGTGGGGGGGGGGGGGGGCCCGGGAGGAGCTCGCGGGCCGCATGCGATAGCCCTGCAGGCCGCGTGTTTGAGACCCCTGGTATAGACATAGTAGTCCACTAGACTAGAAGAAACACATGTGTAGTTAAGGTTGTAGAATAAAGTGGTGTGTGTGGGTAATAGTGGGTAGAGACTATTATAATGCATATGGAAAAAGAGAGCAGAGTCCAGAGTCAAGTCTCTGCATTTGAGTAAAACTGGTTCGAAAATTGGGGGGAAATGTGGCAGATTGGGGAATAAAACTTGTTAGGTTTCTTTTGTCGCTATGTTTTGATCAGGTATAGCATTGGTCAGAAAATATTAATGACAATGAGAATTCAGTGAAAAACCAAACATTTTTCAAACACTTTTTTTTTTTTGGTCAAAGTTTTCCTGCCAGCCCTATGATAGTGCTTAAAACAATCATAATATTCTCAACGTAGTGTCTTTTGTGGCACCCAGATAGTACATTAATGGGTTAATGGATGTAAAACCAAATAAACAATAAATAATGGTACACATACTCCCTTCTGCATACCAGCAGTACAAAAGAATGTAATGTGCTTTTTGGAATAAATTACATACTTGTTTCCTCAGATATGTAATTAATAGGGATATATCTGATTTTACACAGTTTGCAGCTTGCTCAGATTCAAATGCAAACTTCAGCACTCTGGAGGATCATATGAATGTGTGATACTCTTTGGGACTTTTGGTCCATTAACCAACTAATGAATTAGTCATATATTGCACATGTGTATATACATTTTTTTAATCAGTGGTAGTTATTTGTAGTATTCTTTGTTTAATAAGTAGTCCAAATAAAATTCAATACAGGTTTCTCAAATATGTTAGAAATATTCTTCAATATACATAAATAATTCAAAATATCATGAATAACAGGATGCAACTAAATGGAAATAACCTATACATAATATGAGTGGGGGCAGCAGCATTGTGTGATGTGTGGCATGCCAGTCACTGAAATGAAAGGCATATCACACTCTGGGGGTTTTTTTTGTTTTTTTTTCAGCTGAAACATGCAACCAAAGCTGTGGGATGTCAGTCAAAAAGACATCCTGAGATCCACTTTTCACTTAAGTGAGAGGCACATCATATGTCACAAAATGCTGTAATTTACTAACATTATTGTAATGCAGTACATGTTACGGTGTAGTTATATAGAACTTAGCTGTTACAAATAGAACATAAGCAATGTGAATAAACACTGTACACAGGTACATTGTATTTATTGTTCTTAGCCTGTATATACAGGATTTTTGGGAAACAGAGTTTGAAATGCATATATATTTAATATCTAATTTAGCATCAGTAAGTATGAAGGTCTGTGTCCAGTAAATAAACAAGAAAGCCTACCATGGATCTAAAAGCCAAAATGAGACACATTGTAGGCAAAAATTGTGTAAGTCAAATACATATATAGATAGGGTAAAAATGTGCAAGAAAACTAGACATAGAACCATATCCATAGTTTGAATGCCCTTGTTTGCAAGACATGTATAGAACTATATAATGTAAACTGTAGTGGTCTTGTACCAAATATATATATATATATATATATATATATTACAAACCATGGTCTCATTTCTAATATATATACATATATATGAGAACTGAGACCATGGTTTGGAATTTATTATGTATGTATTGTCCAAGTCCAGTAATTTGCAGTGCAAAAATTTCTAGTTTCCCTTGCCGCGTCCCTCAATTTCTTCCATGAAAAACGAAATAATTCTAGCAAGCTGTTCAAACTCTACTAAAAAAAATCCCATCCATACCAATGATATTTAGCTTCCAATCTCACTATTCTTCATTCATGGGACTAGCACTCAATGGAAAGGCAGTGGCTGCTGCTGTGGCTATTGTAGTATTCTTCACTGTTGCCATTTTTCAATTAGTAGTCTACTGGGGTACATACTGGAGCAGTCATTCGAAATCAGGGGGAAAGGCACAGAGAAATAATTCAGGATTAACCAAATAACTCAGATGTGTAGAGGTTGTTCACCCTCAATATACAGATACACTCTGCTTTTAACATTTTAAAAGAGAATCAGAAACACTGCCTGCAGTCTGATACTAGGATTCAATTCCTAGAAGTACTGATTTCCTGGAAATTTGTACTAAGTGTAGGTATCTGAGATAATGATGGCAAGGACTGGTTTTGAGGCAGGTGAAGTAATCAATGTCTTCCTGACCTGGGGTCCCCAAACGTTCCTGTATTTGTTTTATGGAGTAGAGGTCTACAAGAGACTGCTGATGAAAGGCCAGAGTAAACCACGAGGATTTAAGCATAGAATTCTTCTGGGATTTAAATTTACTGTCAGTTGAAGGAAAAATACAGATGAGAGAAGCTGTAAGAAAAAGGGACATACTGGGATTGTGTTTGGAGATGTTAAATTCAAAAAATACTTCTTGGAAAGATCGAGACCTTGGTCCAAATTCTACTGATATAAACTTGGAGTAAGCCTATCAGTCAGACTCAGAACACCATGGCTGAAAGCACCATATAGCAGCTAATGTACATCCCAGAGAGACAAATAAAGACCAACAAGAGATGTCTTTGAGAAGGGCAATAGCTTGCTGAATCATAAAATTGTAGGACTGGAAGGGACTTTGAGAGGTCATCTAGTGCAGTCCCCTGCACTCCTGGCAGGACTAAGTATTATCTAGACCAACCCTGACAGGCATTTGTCTAACCTGCTCTTAAAAATCTCCAATGATGGAGATTCCACAACCNATGCTTGCCTGCCTGCCCTGCCACGGCGTCGCACCAGGAAGCAGCTGGAACCTGGGGGAGGAGGGGCGCAGGGGGGTGTGTGGCTGTTGCTTCAAGCACCGCCCCCAGCAGTTCCCATTGGCCGGGAATGGGGAACTGTGGCCAATGGGAGCTGCTGGGGGTGGTGCCTGAAGCAACAGCCACACACACCCCTGCGCCCCTCCTCCCCCGGGTTCCAGCTGCTTCCTGGTGCGGCGCCGCCGCAGGGCAAGCAAGCAGGGAGCCTGCCCTGCCCCCGGTGCTGGTCGGCCAGGTAAACGGGGGGGGGCGGGGGGCCGGGAGGAGCTCGCGGGCCGCATGCGATAGCCCTGCAGGCCGCGTGTTTGAGACCCCTGGTATAGACATAGTAGTCCACTAGACTAGAAGAAACACATGTGTAGTTAAGGTTGTAGAATAAAGTGGTGTGTGTGGGTAATAGTGGGTAGAGACTATTATAATGCATATGGAAAAAGAGAGCAGAGTCCAGAGTCAAGTCTCTGCATTTGAGTAAAACTGGTTCGAAAATTGGGGGGAAATGTGGCAGATTGGGGAATAAAACTTGTTAGGTTTCTTTTGTCGCTATGTTTTGATCAGGTATAGCATTGGTCAGAAAATATTAATGACAATGAGAATTCAGTGAAAAACCAAACATTTTTCAAACACTTTTTTTTTTTTGGTCAAAGTTTTCCTGCCAGCCCTATGATAGTGCTTAAAACAATCATAATATTCTCAACGTAGTGTCTTTTGTGGCACCCAGATAGTACATTAATGGGTTAATGGATGTAAAACCAAATAAACAATAAATAATGGTACACATACTCCCTTCTGCATACCAGCAGTACAAAAGAATGTAATGTGCTTTTTGGAATAAATTACATACTTGTTTCCTCAGATATGTAATTAATAGGGATATATCTGATTTTACACAGTTTGCAGCTTGCTCAGATTCAAATGCAAACTTCAGCACTCTGGAGGATCATATGAATGTGTGATACTCTTTGGGACTTTTGGTCCATTAACCAACTAATGAATTAGTCATATATTGCACATGTGTATATACATTTTTTTAATCAGTGGTAGTTATTTGTAGTATTCTTTGTTTAATAAGTAGTCCAAATAAAATTCAATACAGGTTTCTCAAATATGTTAGAAATATTCTTCAATATACATAAATAATTCAAAATATCATGAATAACAGGATGCAACTAAATGGAAATAACCTATACATAATATGAGTGGGGGCAGCAGCATTGTGTGATGTGTGGCATGCCAGTCACTGAAATGAAAGGCATATCACACTCTGGGGGTTTTTTTTGTTTTTTTTTCAGCTGAAACATGCAACCAAAGCTGTGGGATGTCAGTCAAAAAGACATCCTGAGATCCACTTTTCACTTAAGTGAGAGGCACATCATATGTCACAAAATGCTGTAATTTACTAACATTATTGTAATGCAGTACATGTTACGGTGTAGTTATATAGAACTTAGCTGTTACAAATAGAACATAAGCAATGTGAATAAACACTGTACACAGGTACATTGTATTTATTGTTCTTAGCCTGTATATACAGGATTTTTGGGAAACAGAGTTTGAAATGCATATATATTTAATATCTAATTTAGCATCAGTAAGTATGAAGGTCTGTGTCCAGTAAATAAACAAGAAAGCCTACCATGGATCTAAAAGCCAAAATGAGACACATTGTAGGCAAAAATTGTGTAAGTCAAATACATATATAGATAGGGTAAAAATGTGCAAGAAAACTAGACATAGAACCATATCCATAGTTTGAATGCCCTTGTTTGCAAGACATGTATAGAACTATATAATGTAAACTGTAGTGGTCTTGTACCAAATATATATATATATATATATATATATATTACAAACCATGGTCTCATTTCTAATATATATACATATATATGAGAACTGAGACCATGGTTTGGAATTTATTATGTATGTATTGTCCAAGTCCAGTAATTTGCAGTGCAAAAATTTCTAGTTTCCCTTGCCGCGTCCCTCAATTTCTTCCATGAAAAACGAAATAATTCTAGCAAGCTGTTCAAACTCTACTAAAAAAAATCCCATCCATACCAATGATATTTAGCTTCCAATCTCACTATTCTTCATTCATGGGACTAGCACTCAATGGAAAGGCAGTGGCTGCTGCTGTGGCTATTGTAGTATTCTTCACTGTTGCCATTTTTCAATTAGTAGTCTACTGGGGTACATACTGGAGCAGTCATTCGAAATCAGGGGGAAAGGCACAGAGAAATAATTCAGGATTAACCAAATAACTCAGATGTGTAGAGGTTGTTCACCCTCAATATACAGATACACTCTGCTTTTAACATTTTAAAAGAGAATCAGAAACACTGCCTGCAGTCTGATACTAGGATTCAATTCCTAGAAGTACTGATTTCCTGGAAATTTGTACTAAGTGTAGGTATCTGAGATAATGATGGCAAGGACTGGTTTTGAGGCAGGTGAAGTAATCAATGTCTTCCTGACCTGGGGTCCCCAAACGTTCCTGTATTTGTTTTATGGAGTAGAGGTCTACAAGAGACTGCTGATGAAAGGCCAGAGTAAACCACGAGGATTTAAGCATAGAATTCTTCTGGGATTTAAATTTACTGTCAGTTGAAGGAAAAATACAGATGAGAGAAGCTGTAAGAAAAAGGGACATACTGGGATTGTGTTTGGAGATGTTAAATTCAAAAAATACTTCTTGGAAAGATCGAGACCTTGGTCCAAATTCTACTGATATAAACTTGGAGTAAGCCTATCAGTCAGACTCAGAACACCATGGCTGAAAGCACCATATAGCAGCTAATGTACATCCCAGAGAGACAAATAAAGACCAACAAGAGATGTCTTTGAGAAGGGCAATAGCTTGCTGAATCATAAAATTGTAGGACTGGAAGGGACTTTGAGAGGTCATCTAGTGCAGTCCCCTGCACTCCTGGCAGGACTAAGTATTATCTAGACCAACCCTGACAGGCATTTGTCTAACCTGCTCTTAAAAATCTCCAATGATGGAGATTCCACAACCTCCCTAGGCACTTTATTCCAGTGGTTAACGAACCAACCTGACAGGAAGTTTATTTTCCTAATGTCCAGCCTTAGCCACCCTTGCTGCAATTTGAGGCCATTGATTCTTGTCCTATCCTCAGAAGTTAAGAAGAATATTTTTTCTCTCTCCTCCTTGTAACAACCTTTTATGTACTTGAAAACTGTTATCATGTTCCTTCTCAGTCCTCTCTTCTCCAGACTAAACAAACCCATTTTTTAAAATCTTCCCTCATAGGTCATGTTTTCTAGACTTTTAGTGGCTCTTCTCTGGACTTTCTTCTATCCGTCCACATCTTTCCTGAAATGTGGCACCCAGAACTGGAAACCTACTCTAGTTGAAGCCTAATCAGCACAGCGCAGAGCAGAGCTGAAGAATTACTTCTTGTGTTTTGCTTATGACACTCCTGCTAATACATCACAGAATGATGTTCACTTTTTCTGCAACAGGGTTACACTGTTGACACCATATTTAGCTTGTGATCCGCTATGACTCCCAGAGCCCTTTCCACAGTACTCCTTCCTAGGCAGTCATTTCCCATTTTGTATGTGTGCAACTGATTGTTCCTTCCTACATGGAATACTTTGCATTTGTTCTTATTGAATTTTATCCTGTTTACTTCAGACCGTTTGTCCAGATAATTTTGAATTTTAATAGTATCTTCCAAAGCACTTGCAACCCCTCCCAGCTTGGTATCATCTGCAAACTTTATAAGTGTACTCTCTATGCCATTATCTAAATCACTGATGAGGATATTGAACAGAACGGGACCCAGAACTGATCCCTGTGGGACCCCACCTGATATGTTCTTCCATCTTGACTGTGAACCACTGATAACTACTCTCTGGGCATGCTTTTCCAACTAGTTATACACCCACCTTATAGTAGCTCCATCTAGGTTGTATTTCCCTAGTTTATTTATGAGAAGGTCATGCGAGGTCAGTATCAAAAGCCTAACTAAAGTCAAGATATACCACTTCTGCTGCTTCCCTACATCCACAAGGCTTGTTACCCTATCAAAGAATGCTATTAGGTTGGTTTGACATGATTTGTTCTTGACAAATCCATGCTGACTCTTACTTATCACCTTATCTTCAAGGCGTTTGCAAATTGATTGCTTAAATATTTGCTCCATTATCTTTTCAGCTACTGAAGTTAAGCTGATTTAACATATCATGTTTCCTTGTGATACACAGAAATAAGGGAAGTATGGAAGGGAGGAGAAAGGGGCTACAGGGAGGGAGTGGGGCACAAGGGCCCAGCATTAGCGTGGTGTCTAGGATCCTGCATCACCTTATTCCAGACTGGCAACAATAAACTTTTATGGAAATCCTTGTTATGGATAGATTTTGCTGCTGAGGAGGTGTCTATGGCAGTTCTGATATACCCCAGTGTTTCTAAATTGAGACCATCTTCCAGGTTGAACAGTATGGGGTAGATGGCAAGATGAGAAAATATATCTTTAAATACCTGCGCTATAGAGAGAGTCCGCCATACCAAATAGAGTGCATTGGAACAATAATTTATTGAAAATTGCAAAATGCTAGGTCTGCTAACCTTATCATAATGATTTGCTGTGACAGCCCTTCACCCAAAGGTATTTTGTATTGTTGATACTTCAAAGTTATTGCTTTGAAGTGGATGCAGCTTTTATGATATGGTCCAGCTTACATACAGAGTGTGAACAAACTTACAGGATATCACTAGTGTCCTGTTCTTTCCCATATAACAAAGAGTTAGTTTGCAAATGTAGATTTTTCCTCTGATAGTTCTAATAAAACTGTAGCAGTATCTCTATACAGAATGGATTGCAATGGGAGATACCCATAACTGGTCTCAATTGATGGATTCCAGCAATCTGGAGAAGCTGACATGTAGTATAATCTTCTATGAACTACACCTGTGTTTGGCAATTGTGTCCTAAACAGAAGCGTTGAAACACCAATAGAAGTAGTTTTAAAACATCCATATGACATTTAAAGAAGGATATAGTTACTTATAGTGTCTTAAAAATCTTTCATTTAAGATTCCAATATTGGCTTTTGCAGCCCCTGAAGTGTTGCACTTGTACAAGTTTATATAGCCATGTCAGTAAAATCCATAGATAAACTTCCATCTAGTTCTTAAATCTAATCCTGAGTTTGAGCCTTCTCTGACTTCGTCATCAATGTTGCTCTTTAGGTATGTTCTCTAACCTGAAGAAATATTATTTCAAAGTTTGAAGATAACAGGCCATCGCGTCTTGAGTATGGGAAAGATTTTTGTTTTTTGGGGGGAAAAAACACATTTTTTTGGAAATTGTAATTGTATCTCAAATCTCTTGGTCTCCAGATTTGGTTTATTCAATAGCACTCATTGAGAACTACTAATCAATGAGATTGTTTTTAAATGAAAAATGTGTCAGATGGGAGGTAATTTTAGAATTAAGAACAATGACTCCATGAACCCTTGAAAATAATATCTGGTCCTAAGGAAACTTTAATATTTCTGTGGTTAACCCTTTGAGTGTCACAACCATCATTTTATTTATTTTAAGGGTGGTTTCCATAGTGAAATTAAAAAAAAACAAAAACCCTAAATATTGATGTTAAAAGTTTATGATGTGTCCTCCTTTCCATTCATTTTCCAGTAATTGTAGCCCTTTCATTTTCAAGGCCTCTCTCTCCTGCTGGAGCCTTGAGGGAAAAAGCGTGGGACCAGTGGGTGCACTGTACAGCATCCATCCCACTTTCACAGGATGGAATAGGCCATGATTTGTCCTTTAATGCCCACCCTATGTACTAGATCCTCTAATTAGTGTCAGTTCTTTAATTGTAACTTCAGTAAGGGATTCAGGGGGAAAAAAAACTATTTTATTTCTTTTATCTATCCAATGTTCCTTCTGTCTACAATTTATCTCATTTTTAATTAAAACTATAATGTCACTAGCATCATGATCCACCAATTTATTTTTCTCAGGGCTTTATCAACGTACATTCTGTCCTCTGTTTATCTGAGCCTTTGGTTCCTGCCAGCAGTGTCACACAGGTTTTTGGATAAAGCCTGGATCCCGAAGCTTGGATTTGCTTCAGTGAAAGTAATGTTATTTTGCAATAACTTTCTTTAATGTAATTACCATCTCTGTCACTGCATTATGGTATCAAATTTCTTTTTTGATGTTCTTTAGGTTTGCTGATGAGGTCTTCAACTTTCATAATTTTAGTAAACAGCCACTTTGTTTTACTCTTCACTGAAGTATAAGCCCATTTCTTAATTAATTATTTCCATAAATTCTGTGGAGGCCTTTTCGTCCTGGAGCTGTGGGGTGGTCGCCAGCATAGAGAATTATGAGTTTGTCAATGCAGCACTCACTTGCAAAAATGATCCGTAAGTTTTGTGGTTAATTAATTAATTTACATATATATTTCATTCAGTCTTTCCAGAGAATCGTGATGTCATGACACATTTGTTATCGCAATTCTAAATTTTTTTTTAAAAAGCACCATAACTGTCATATTTGTTGCAGTTTTTAAGAGCTCACCAAACCTGAATCTTCATTCAGGGCTGGCAGGCTCATCATCTTTTTGGAATGTATACTTTGTACTACATCCACAGATTTCACATTTTATATAGGAAAAGATTAATGGACCATTATAACAGGGCCAGCTGCCACCCAAACACCCCCTCATTGCTAGGGATGCCTCTTTTCTGTGCCGACCTTCAGCAGGGCTCCTCCAACAAACTCCACAGTCTCTTTCAGGAACTGACCTTCTTACAGTCTTGGGTTTTTTTTTTTTTTTTTTTTTAAATTAAATTAACAATGTTATCAATCAAACAAGCAATCTTCCACCCAGACTTATGCTGGACATGTCCACTCCTTCATAAAGAACTGTCTCTTCCTCAGGACCACTGCAGGAGAAGACCACCTTTCCCTGCTACTTCACTCTGCAGTTCCCTCACTGTAGGAGCCTCCTCCCTGCAGCTTCCTACTTCCTTTTACCCTGGGATCATCTGATTCAACCCTGGTGGGGCTCATGCTGGCCTAGCCAGGGCTGACCTAGCCCCAGATACTCCAGCACCCTATTACACTAATTTATACTTACTGGTGATATGCAATAATATTGTACATTTCATAATATGAATGTAAATGTTCAACACTTTTGACATGAAGGATTGGGTTGTAGAGGGACACATTTTTTTGCGATGGTTAGAACAAAAGAAGGGGACCCAGAATATCTGGGTTCTGTTCCCATCACTTATTTAGTGTGTGATGTTGAGCAAGTCACGTAACCTTTTAATGCCTCATTTCCACATCAGTAACACAAATGGAAGTTACATACATGCATAAATGAGAAAATATGTCCCAAAGTATTAATCAGATGCATGGAATTCAACTGTTTCATTATTAGTTGATTGAACTTTCAATACTGATTTTTCTGTAGCTATTATTCAATATATTTTAACATTACAGCAGCTTGTAAAATCTGTTAGACAGTCATTAATCACACACAAACACGATTCCATTTTATTTTACATTTCAGAACTCAAAGAATGAACTGACTACTTTTTGTTGTGTTTTTGTAGTTTTATTCAAGTCCTTAGTAAAACAGGATATTATTTGTTTAGACCAATGTCTACTTTCAAATAAGATACTGGAGAACAATTTAATATTACAAATATATGCAAATAAACTTAACATAAAAACAGACACATGCATATACTATTCATAAAGGAGAAATATTCCTTTTTGCCCACAGACACCTTTGACAGGGTCATTCAGGAAAATGGAAAGTCAATATTGATGCTTTCACTTTTAGATCATCTGTTCAAATCCACCCAAAAGTCACCACCATTGAAAAGCCCTTTGTTTGCCTCTGCACCTGAGTTGGTGGACCAATGTTCATAGCACAACAAAATCAACATCAAATTCAGGAATCACTTGTATCCCCAGAAAGGCCAATTATTTGATAAGCAAACTGAACTAATTAGTGGGGCTTATTTAATAATTTATTCAACTAATTTTGCCCCTTTTTTTCTTCAGGTAATATATTTGGTCAATCAGTGTGTTTTTGGAATTCAATCAGATTTAATAATTATGCTTCTTTCCCCTAGAGCAGTGTTTCCCAAACTTGGGACACCGCTTGTTTAGGGAAAGGCCCTGGCAGGCCGGGCTGGTTTGTTTACCTGCTGCATCTGCAGGTCCGGCCGATCGCAGATCCCACTGGCCACGGTTCGCTGCTCCAGACCAATGGGAGCTGCTGGAAGCAGCACGGGCCGAAGGATGTTCTGGCTGCCGCTTCCAGCAGCTCCCATTGGCGTGAAGCAGCGAACCGCGGCCAGTGGGAGCCACAATCAGCCAGACCTGCAGACGCGGCAGGTAAACAAACCGGCCTGGCCCGCCAGGGGCTTTCCTTGCACAAGCGGTGTCCCAAGTTTGGGAAACACTGCCCTAGAGAGGGTCAGGGTTGATAGGGGAATGTGGGGAAGCTTAAATTTTTGCTGCACATGCTGTACCTGTAAACATAGGATTAATTTTCCATAAATGTCCTCTGTGTAGCGACTTTCACTATTACATTTAGTATGGAAAAAAATAAGTATTTATCGCATGTTTAGAGCTGAAGGGCTGTATTCTCTCTTCAATTTATTAAAATGCTAGCAGTAATGGGAATTGTGCATATGTGAGTCAAACTGAGACTATAAACCAGAATGTGCCTTTTCCATAATCGCAGAGGTACTCATTAAAACAATACTTAACACAGGCAGGGTTGGATCAACACTGAAAAACACTTTTTACTCTTAAAATGTTTAGTACGATACCAACATTTGTACATAATGTCGAACTACTATAAATATGATAATTAAATTTGAATGGTTCAGTACCTGTGTAAGGGCAAAATGCTCTTTGCAGCTTGGTGGCTCTCACTTGGTGGCTCTCACTTCTAAAATTTTGCTCTCTCTACATGCTCTGAATACCACAGATGTAACAGGAGAAGTTTGCCCTCATTCTGCCTCTCAGCCATAAGTAAACAACACAAACAATGTCTACTAGATTGTAGAAAGGTAAGAAGAAACAAGGCAATGACTAATGTTATGCCAATTTTTAAAAAGAATAAACAGGGAGACCTGGTAGTTGTACGCCTGTAAGCCTGACATTGATCCTGAGCAAGATAATGGAGTGGCTGATAATGGAACTCGATTAAAAAAGAATTAAAGAAAGGTAATGTAATAAATGAAAATCAATATGGGTTTATGAAAAATAGATCCTGTCTAACTTGATACCTTTTTTGGATGAGGTTACAAGTTTGGTTGATAAAGATAATAGTGTTGATGTAATATATTTAGACTTTTCTAAGGTGTTTGACTTGGCACTGCACAACATTCTGATTAAAAATTAGAATATAAAATTAACATGGCACATTACATGGATTAAAATCTGGCTAACTGATTTCTGGTCTCAGATTGTAATTGTAAATGGGGAATCAGCATCAAGTGGATCTGTTTCCAATGGGGTCCCGTATGGATTTGTCCCTTGGCTCTATGCTATTTAACATTTTTATCAGTGACCTGGGTGAAAACACAAAATCATCAGTGATAAACTTTGCAGGTGACACACAAATTGGGGCAGGGCTAAATAATGAAGAGAACAGGTAAGTGATTCAGAGCGTTTGGGTGGTGTAGTAAACTAGGTGCAATCAAACAAAATGAATTTTAATACAGCTAAATGTAAATATATACATCTAGGAACAAAGAATATATGCTATACTTATATAATGGGAAACTATCCTGGGAAGCAGTGACTCTGTTAAAGATCTGGTGATTGTGGTAGATAATCAGCTGAACATGAGCTTCCAGTGTTACGCTGTGGCCAAAGGAGCTAATGTGATCCTGTGATGCATAAACGGGAATCAAAATTGGATGTTTTTCTAAAAGATATACTCTAGGAATTATTTTGGGGAAGTTGTATGGTCTGAGTTATACAGGGGATCAGACTAAATGGTCCCTTCTTTCCTTGGAATCTATGAATATGAATGACATTGCAAATTAGACTTCCATGATAGTCCAGGGTGTACACTTTCTCACTCAAAGAACACAAGGAGATACAACTCTTCACTATGCAGCTATATTAGCCACACATTATGCACAGCACAGATTTAGAATGTTGGGTAAAAGAACTAAAAATGTACTTAAAGCCCTGTGCTCATTGAGAAGTGCAATTTTCAAACTCTCATAACTCTATCAAATCAAAACCGATTGTCACTGGAACACTCAAAGGCACTTCTTCTCAATGAGGTCAAACTTCAACTTTCAGCTCCTAATTGTTTTGACACTAGAACTATTAAAAAAAAAACCCACACAATTGCAAGATTTCTTTTTTTATATATAATTGGAAAAGAAATGCAGCCAACAAATTTAGCAGCTGAGCTGACTCTCAGCAAATGCTGGTCCCAGGGAGAACAAGAGAGCCTGGATTCAGAGTCCTGAATCTATCAGATGCAAGTTGTGAACAGGACCAGATAAATACAAAAAGGTATTGTGTTTAGCAAGTGTGTCATTATTTGGTAGACTGTTCTCATAGTAGTGGGACAATGATAATTGGCTATATCTGCCTGGACTGAGGTTGGCTTTCAAATAAATCACTAAAGTAAAGTTGGTGACATGACTGAGGCCCATCTACAATAGATACAAACAGTTATATTTAAATCAAGTCATGAAACATGGTTGTAGCACAAGTGCCTTATATAACAGTTTTCTTCTTGCCCATGTAGAAAAAAAAAAGTAATTATTTTAGAGAATATGGTCTCTACTATAGTTGAAAATGGTTCTCTACCACATATTTTTTCTGTCCACTGGGCAAGAACAAACACATTACACCATGTTTTGGCCAAAACCATATTTCACAACTTTGTTAAAACTGGGTTATTTTTGATTGAGTACATGGGAGTGGAGCATCTAACTTCATGAAATTTGAAACTGTCTCTCTAACCATAATTTCTCATGTGCATTCCTGAATATCTGAAAGCTGAATAGCAGCTGTCTGACAATCTGTATTTTTTGGCCAGCGAATTATGGAAGTTATCTCTTACATTTGGCAAACTTAGCACCCAATTTACCTACCCCTACTTGCAGGTAGATGCTTGGTTGATGTACAGAAGCTGTTGGTGCTGTTATAAGGGATGTCATGTCTGAATAGACTGATTTTTTACATCACCGGTTCACACTTTCACTTTGAGACATAATTCCCGAATACATCAAGGATAATGTGAAAACATGGTAGCACCCATCATTTTAGAGTGCTTGGGATTAAAACTGGGCAAACAATGGATGTTTTGGATTCCTGGTAATTCTGAAAAACTGATAGAGGAAAAATGTTGGGGGTGGAACTGAAAATGAAATATTTGGTAAATTGTAAAGTAAAAACAAATTCCTTTGGGGTAAAACAAATGATTTGTTCAACTCAAAATTAGACATTGTTTTGATTTTCAGTATTTTTTAATGTTTTTAATTTTAAATAAAATGAAAGGAAATTTCAATATGAATCATTTTGAATAAAAAATGGTGGGGGGGGGGGGTTCCAATGGAAACAATTTGGTGAAAACAAAACTAATTTGTTAAATGTTTCAGTGTCACTGAATCTGCAGTTTTCACAAATAAATAAATGTCCATCTCTCTCTTGGATAAACCCATGGACCTTCTGGTAAATAAGGTCTCTTCAGTGTAGCCTATTCTAAATACCCTTCTATTTCTTTAAAACTGTAAAAGTGATGGAAGTGTCTCTTCAATAAGAGACAAGTTTGATTCATTCAGATCAGTTTCTTTAAAAACATCAAATTAAAATGTAAATTACATTGATCTTACAAATACTGTAGTGAGGGATACACAGACATCTGGGTAGCAAAACAATTTAACTCGGTTTGATGATACATATGTTATCAAAGCAGAATAAGCAGAAAATCATGTGCAATGACACAGGAGATGAAATGCAAATGTAAGCATAAAATGTTTCACAAAATAAGATGAGGTTTTTAGGAATGTATGAAATCAACAAACCTACAGGGGGGAAAAGACCTCTTGTTAGAAAAACAGCATATCAAAACTTTCTATTTCCTATACTGCTAGCTATAAAATATATTTGTCAGGTATTATTTTGGTTATTACTTACCTAATAGATACAAAATCCATACTGAACAGCAGGACTTCAGTTCCTAATTTTACTTATTACCATGGTAACAGATCATTCTTTAGGCTATCTTACCACCCTTAAGCCACAAGCCACAGCAGATGTATGTGAGAAGAAGGACCTCAGTAGTAGGAGTCATTGGAAGAATTCTAACTGTCTCAGCCAGGGGACATGGCTGAACTATCTGCCTATCTATATCTTAGGGTTTTATACTGTCACCCATAATCATATTAGCTGAAGACCTTCCTCATAAAACAGACGAGCAATAGCAAAGTCCCCAATGGACTTTATGGACCAGTGCAGGAAGAAGATGTGGCCATGGCCTAGCTTCACCCCACACCTCGGTATTTCTTCTGAAGAGTTGAATGGAGACAGCCATTCTAGAATCCCCTAACCCCTAAACTCATTAGGTTGAATCCATCAAAGTTCAGAGTGCTTTCATCTCCAAGTCAATGGGTGATGAGCTCACTTATCTCTTCACAGGAGATGCTCAGCATAATTAGACCCAGGGAGTAGTGATTCAGGCCCTAAGGCTGGCCCCCTTCTCAATGATACAATGGAAAATAGGGAAACAATCTTTTGGCCACCCTTGACCCTTATAAAACTCCAGGGGGTTCTGTCCCTTTGTATTTTGCTCAAAGCAGTATTTTAAAAGTATGACTTCACTCGTACCATTTAAGCTTTCTAACACATTCATGTTCACTCTTCACTGGGGTATTTGCCTGCATGTGGACAAAAATGCATGATGTCCTTTAATAGCACATATGCACATCAACAACATAACACTTGGTTCAAAATCAATGTGTCAGGCATAGACTCCTATTATAAATTCCAATATCCATCCTCTACAAGGAGATTTAGTTTCCCAAAGTGGCTTAAAATTAATAATATAAAGTAATGTAAAATCTGCAGTTGGATGGGTTGTGATACACACTGAACAGAGCATAACTTAATGCAAATCCAGAATATTATTTTTTAAAGATTTGTGCTCACTGATTGGCAAATCCTGCCCCATCTCAACTCCTGTGCCCATGGGGTCCTCATCACAGCTGAAATGGTATAGTTCTGGGGCTGAGCTCGGCATATTTGAAATCAATGGAGGTTTTCTGATGGTTTCAAAGTGGACAAAAATGCAAACAATATTTAGAAGTGTTAACTGAGCCCTTTGAAGTTAGGATCTGAAGATTTTCAGTTGAGGTTAAATAATGAGAAAGATATTTCAGAAAAGGTACTGTCTTTTCCTTCCCTAAGGGCTTGTCTACACACAGAAGATTCACCAGTTTAATTAAAGGTGTGATTTTAAGACAAGGTAGCTAAACCCAGGACCATTGTATGTGGACACTCTACTTTGCTTTTTATGTGGAATACATTGGCTTAGGTTGGTCCATCAATGTAAGTAAGGTTTAAGCCAAGATGTGTTCACATACAGCATTTCACAGCTTCAATTAAATCAATTAAACATTACACGTTAGTTAAACAGGTACAACTTTTGTGTATATCAGGTTCTTGTCTTTCCCAATTTGCTTCTTTTCTCTCGTTTTTCTCCCTCTTTACTCCTTTTACACTGTTGTTAATGTGCAAGGCACTTTAAAACATGAGAAGGAGGGAGATGTTGAATGGTTCAGTTCAGTTAGGTGCCTGACTCCCATTGAAAGACAATGGGAATTTGGTTTGTAACTCCCACATCTGCCTTTGTAAATCTCCCCCCAGGAAGAATCTGTCCTTGAAGAATTTACATTCTAATGATTCTTATCATGGAGCTCATAGTAAAAGGATGAGAATGAGTTTCAAATTGGTGTCAGTTCCCAGAGAGCTATTGTGTCTGAAGGGCAAGCAGAAAGTCTCAGGAAATGCTGAGGAATACAGATTTAAGAAGTCATTGTGGCACCCTTGAATGATGTACAGTGTGCACTCTCCTCCATACTGGCTTCTGTTAGCTGGATGGTGTAGAAGTTGAGCCAGAGCCTTCCCCTGAGAAGTCTAGCATTGGGATGGGTCATGAATTCCCCCCAGTTCTTACATCCTGGGAGTACAAGGATCAGGACCATGTCTGGTTCCTGAAGAGGTGAACAAGGATGGGAATGATACTTGTGACTTCCTGCCAAACACACACATCTTTCCATCCCAGCCAACACCACAACCCACACATCTGGCCCTATGTGATTTAGCCTAACCATTTCACTCACCCGCAACTCTAATATATTCCAGTTGTGAATTATAGTATAATTTCTAATTTAATCAGTTCCTCAGGCTAAAATATTTTTTATATTTCTCATTTTTTTAATTCTACCCAAGTCTACATGTTTCCATAAGCATTTAATTACCCAGGTGAGAGTTGCTATATAAAACCCTAAATAAGATAGATAATGTTGCCTTTTTGTTGAGCAGTAGCAAATTTTAAGGCCTTGCAGGTTGGCTGATGGTTGGACGAGAAATCAGTTACATGCAATGTGGGTATTTTCTAAGTGTAACTTGTTTTATTTACTCTCCTTGAACAGCAGTGGTCATAAGCAGCCTGCAGGCAATCTTCACTTTCAGAAATCTCAACCCTAGCACTAGTATTCATTTCCAAGGAAGCAACTCTGCCCAAAAAAATGATTATAATTAGAGAGATCAAGGCAGAAAGCAAACTCTTGTTGTTTGCAACACCTTCTCCAAAAGGAGCCCACATCCCAAAATGAATAATAGATCATTTCTTCAAAGACTTTATACTGCTTGTATGCTAAGAAAATCATTGGGTAAGGCTATGTAATAGCAGCATCTAGTCCTACATTAACAATACAATAAATAGATAATTGCTTTGTGATATTAGTGCTTTTATTCGTTTTATATTTAACTGTCAACTATTTTATGACATCAGAATTATGGAATCTGCAATAAAACAACAAGTGCTTATATGGGACAGTCATTCACTGACACAATGTTTACACAAGTGAAGGATCACCTTACTGAATACATTTGATTCTGTGTCCTATAACTTGACCAAAAGCGGTTAAATCAGTTTCTTAAACAAATGATCAGTAAAATTCACTTAATTTCTTGTGAAATACAATCCTCTTTCTTCAATTCAAAAAATCTGGCAAAGCTTTAAAATGTTTGTACTATTAATAAAATAAGTTTCCTTGTTATATTGAACTCTTTATTAATTATTATCATCATCCCTGCACCTAGGACTTTAGTCATAAACCAGGACCACATTGCGCTAGGCATTGTACAAACACAGAACAAAAAGACAGTTCCTGCCCCAGAAGCCTACAATTTAAGTATAAGACAAGAGACAACAAGTAGATAAAGGCAGATAGACAGGAAGTACAAGGAAATAATGAGACAATATGTCTCATTATGATAGGCAGTGATCTCATCACATCGAGAGCCTAACTGTAGTCAAGTTTCCTGCCATCGGGTAGCATGGTGAAAAGCATGAAGGTGCTTATTTGAAAATGTAATAAATGGGAAACAGAGGCTGGTATTGTGGGCCAAATGGAGGTGAGCATTGATAGCAAATGAGAGATGATAGGAAGGGTGAAGATATGCCATGAAGGGCCTTGAAATTGAATATAAACAGTTTATATTGGATGCAATAGAGAAGGGGGAGCCACTGTAGGGATTCAAAGAGAGTGGTGACATTATCGATATGATAGGCTAAGAGAATGATATTTGCAGCAGCAAAGATCTTTGACTTTTATGTGGAAAAAGATGTATATCATAGCACAGAAAACTATAGTTCATTGATAATAACCATACAAATAGGGTGAAATAAACTCCTGGTGTGAAGGACAAACAGCATAATAAGCCACAGATGTAGAGCTGGTTGGGAAATTGTTTTCCCACAAAACCTTTTTGTTTTTGTTAAAAAAGTCAATTTTGGGAAGGGGGCTCACCGAAAAAACAAAAAACTGAACCATTTTATTTTTCCAGATTTTCGGCTTTTGGATGAAAATTCTGAAATTTTCAATGAAAAGATCTCTTTTTGTCATGAAAATATCCATTCTGTTACAATACCATTTCCCTTCAGAAATTGTTTTGACAGAAATTTTTCAATCAGCTCATTGCAGATGGAGCAGCTACACAGGAGATTTGATGCCAGATCTTCAGCTAGAGTATCTTGTCCTAGCTCCATTGGCTTCATTTGAGCTATTGCAGTTTATACAAGTTGAGGATTTGGTCCTCTCTGCAGAAGAACATCTGCATTTCCTGAATGTAGCTATGTGGACAGTGCACTGACCAGGAGTGGAGGAAGCGCCCTAAAAGTGTGTGTGTGGGGGGGGGAACAAGTGCCCGAACAATGACCCCCCTCCGCTCCGCCCCCCCCCCAAGGCATTGCCCCCGCACCACCCCTTCTCCCTGAGATCCCACCTTCACAGCTCCCATTCCCTCCAAGGCCTCTGCCCCCACACTGCCTCTTCTCCCTGAGCCTCCACCCTCGCACCATCCCTTCCCCCATTACCCCGCCCCCCCCCGGTCGCTCCTCTCTACCCCCTGCCCCCATTGCTTGCCCTTACAGCAGGTAAAAAGTGGAAGGGAATAGCCTGTTCTGGCACCCCTGGCACAGACCCCAAATAGTGTAAGGATTGGGTTTGGAGATGGGACCATGGGCTTTTCTGTTCTTAGAACTGGTGCCCATGTAGTGGTTATGGAGCAGCAGCAGCTACAATTACAGTCCATAGGTTGGAATAACAGATACTGAGGGGCTTTTCTGCCTAAGTGAATTCCACTAGCATCACCCCATGGTGCAAATCCCTCCAGGAAACTGTGTAACTTTGTGTGGGGATGATGAAATAAACCCACAAAGAGCTGATTTTGCCAATATTCATGCTGATCACCTAATTTGTTCAACTAAGAAATAGCTCCTAAAATACCATATTGTTTCTTACCTGATGATAGAATAGAAGTACCTGTACATTATTTCACCTGGAAAACGGCACTTCAGAAATGTGCTGCAAAACTACTAAAATGGATGTTAAAGATATATTACATCCAAAAATCTATGTTAAAAAAAATTAAAGTTGTGAAGTGAAGCACTCAAAAGTTAGGAAATACCATAATTAGGTTGCACATGCATCTGTAATTTGGCCTCTTTGTGAATATGCATTAAAATACAATTTTTAATAATATGATCATATAGTATGTTTTCCATGGGACCCTTGCCTCATTCAGAGAATGAGTAGTGATTCAATATTTCTGTTTATCCTCCTCATTCAATGTGTGGCTCCAGGCCTTATTTATCATACATCATTCAAATCCTACACTGAATAAAAAAATATTCATTTCCTCCTTTGTCTGTTTCTGGTGCTCTTACCTTAGTATCTCAGACAGACTTCACAGACAGTAATGAATTTATCTTCACAACAACTATGTGAAATTAGGTGGTATCATTGTCCCCATTTTACAGCTGAGGAGTACTGAGACACACAGAGATAAAGGCCAAAATTATCAAACACAGCAATCTGCTGAGCATCCATCAGGGGCTCTCAGCCGGGGATGTAACAGAACATATTTACCTAAATATATATGATAATGTACTTAAGATAAGTGTCACTACTATTTTAGCTGCCGTAAGCAAATGTATGTTGTTTGACTAGGTTTCATACCTGGTATCATCTGAAATATGATACTGTAATATGGTAATATATGATTGAGATATTTTCATTTTGAAATTAGAGCATAATCCAAAACACTCAACTAATTTATATGTGACACATTAAAATAATTTCACTCTGAAAATGATCAAAAACTAAAGAGGTCTCTTTATGGGGAGACATTCTGGTACCTGAAAAATCTCACCAATCTGAACAGAAAGTGCCATGGGCATTCAAAAAAGTGATACATAGAATCAAAAAAATACTATGATTGCTTTGCATTTCTCTTACCTCTGTCCCTTGCATATCAGCAGCTGGCAGGATAATGAGAGATATCCAAGTAGCCCACTAAAGCTTCAGGGATCCCACTGAGAAGCTGGAGGGATCTCATAGTGCATCACATGAGTCCCCTGTTAAAGAACCAATCTATACAGTCTCATGAAGGAATATTTTAGCTTTCATGACAAAAAAAGAGAGAAGGTCCCTAGCCCTTTTCCTTGGGAAGACAGTCTTGAAAAGATAAAATGAAATAAACTACTGCAAAAAGATTACTAGGGGAATGGCAACAAGCAACTGGGCTCCATTTCCATTGGCTGAGGTGAACCTAGAAGCACACACAGATACACACTTTTGATGTAAGTTTGGGGTGTATATGCCCCTCTTTCCCAAATCTCTTTACTAACCCTCCTGAAAAATCCTTAGACTCACCCTGTGCATAGTGATGTGATTATAGTGAACAAGATTTGCTTGACTGGATGTGGGTAGGAATGCACACAGAGTCTGCCCCAAAATGGTAAGGACAGATGTCCTTGTGTAAATGTTTAGGCCCTCTCTGGGAACCGCAGCAAGGTGGCTGCTCTCCAGGCAGTGGTTGAGGCACTAGTGCCCTCCCATTGCTGTAGCAACTACTGCAAGGGAACTTCCTGTTAAGAACTAATGTCAAGAATTGCACGAAGATGCCATCTGCACAACAATGACTTAGACTGTAATCTCTTTGCAGACAGGAACATCTTCTTGTAAATGGCCTACCACAATGGAGCCCTCATCCATGACTGGGGGTCCTGGGCGCTAATGCAATGAAAATTAAAATCAATAAGCATCAGGGGAAGGGGCCATGTATCCCCTCCTTTCCCTCAGCCAGTCACTCCAACATTACCCAATGAGGTGAAGATTGTGTGGGTAGGAGTGAGGAGAAATGATTTTGATAGCAGGGGAGAAATGGTGTGAAAACTGACTTGCATTGTGGAGTGAAAATTGAACCTTTGCTGGGGATTCATTTAGATGTGTGGAGGAGAGTGGGGAGGGGAATAGTGAGTATGCTGGGAAGCCATTATAAGGAAAGTGGATGTTGAATGTGATGGTATGGAAAAATTATGTTGGCCATGATGGAATCAGTCCCAGTCTGGAAATGGTAATGGCGCAGCAGAAGAAGGTTTTGTTTTGACAATGGTAAGAGGACAGGTGGCCCGTGTGATGGCTTTAATGCAAAGAAGTTTGTGAATCCTTGTATTAGTCCATGTTGCTTTTGGCAGGCATCACCACCTTGTACTTATTCAACAGGATTTTTCACAATTGACATGTGTGAACTTCCTACCCAAAAATAGCCTTTGAGGTTGTCACAGTGAGTATTTTCTTCTGGTTTTTTGTCTCACTACATCTATGCTGCAGATATTTTGCAAACTGAAAAAACAGCTAAATATCAATGAGTATCTCACTCTCGTTATTTGTAACATGAAGCAATAAAGATTTGTTATCTAAAGTACATTGTTCTGCCTCTCTTTATTTTTAAGCAGTATTGCTTTACTAAAAACCATAGGAACATCACACTGACCTCTGACTAAATGGAGTTTTTCAGGGAGGTTCTTCTTCACTGCAAACCTAATTGATGAACAAAGCAAAAAACCAAGACTGGTCACCACTCTCCACAAACTTTTAGAAGCCTGAAGCATCTGGGTGCCTACCCAGGCAAGCGTCAGACTGAGTTATTGTAAAGAAACAGCACCAATTATGGCATTCAGTGACCTTCTCAGCACAATGGGTAGAGGGCAGATACCTTGGCTGATACTCCTCTGCCTGTCAGCAGCTTTCTACATGGTCAGCCCCACAAAGCTGCTGACATGGCTTTAAGAACAGGCAGGGATGGACAGAATCACTGTAGATTGATTCTATTTGTTCTTTGTTGATCAGTTTCAGAATGATGGGGACTTCCCCTCCTCACCAGAATCTTTTCCAGTTGGTCACGTCTTAGTTCCATAGCTAACTGGCAAAGAAGGAGGCAGCAGAGAAACATGGTGTTTCTTCTCTTTTACTGACATCTTGAATGGCTTAGGTACAGCCTGGTAAAACATTCATCATGATCGCTGCCAAATACCGTAAGTGCTTGTAATAAAATAATGATAATAATAATAATTATTATTATTATTAATAAATAGCAATGACACAGTAACAACAACAACTAAACAGGTCACATTTGGCTTTACCAAAATGGCATGAGAGCAAACCTGGAAAATTATCGAAGGAGACACAGAGAGATGAGTGTCGTATTTCATTACACTGTGAAAACAAGATGAAGGAAAAATGTTAATAGTAATTTGAATATACAGCCAAAGACCAGACCAATCACCAAGAATCAGGATCCTATAATTTATTGAGTTTATGTTCTAGTATCTATAATACTAACTTATAAATATCAACCACTTTAGGGGTTAGATTGTACTTTAATTTATACCCCATTCAGCCAGTGGAACTGCTTTCCAAGCTGATCAACAATGGGAAATTAAGGGAAAGTAGTTAGGTTAAGGAGCAAACTAAAGGAAGAAGGAGAGGTTTCTTGCTTCATGGGAAGATGGAAGCTGAAAAGTATAAAAATACCATAGAGTCAAGAAAAAGAAGGGAGTAAAGATAGGAATGGTCAGAAAGTAGGCAAAATAGGGTGTGGAATGAAACAAAGACTGAGATTATCTAGTAAGGGGAGGAGCTGTGTAAATCTAACAGCTTGAATTTTCAGTAGATAGGGAAATAAATCAAGTGAAGAAATTTAGGGTTAGATTCTGCAACCCTTATTCGTGTTGGGTAATAGCCAGGTAAATAGTCTAATTGAAGTGTGGAAGCTACATGAGTAACAGATACTCAGTGTGAGTAAAGGTTGAAGTAACAGAAAGGGAGAAAAATGATTTGATCTGCATTATTTTAGAGAGATGAGAAAATGTGAGAGACAGAATGGGTGGATATATGACAGTAATGTAGGTGAAAGATGAATAAGACATGGCCAAGGTCTTTAGAGATGAGGACAGAGAGGAAGTAACAGAATGTAGAGATAACACAATGGGCAAAAGGGCAGGACTTAAAAGTAGCCTTGATAAATGGTCTGGAGCTCATAGGGAAGTCTGGGTAGTGAGAGATAGTGATGAACCAAAGGTGACTCTGAGGCTGAGAACTTTGGAGCCAGAGAGGTTATCAGTATGACAAAGAGAGGAGAAGTCCTACAACCAGAGATAGGAAGTTGAGTTCTATCATATTGTGTTGGAGGTGGTGTCACGATGTGCATGGGGATGTATGTGAATGACAACCGCAAATGCAAGATTAGGGAGAGGTCATTATTATATGTCCATCCCCCCTCAATAATCTACAAAATTAAAAACAAACAAACAAACCAAAAACAAACACAAAACTAAGAAAACCCACATTGCATGGCAGGAGAAGCAGCTTTCAATTAGCAACTTTTGAGCACACCTGATTTCTTATATTTTGAAAAAAAATTCTGTTCAAAACAGATTTGCTTCCTAGAGTCGTACTGTTTACAAAGGGGTTTAGATTGCTACTTACTATGCTGAAATGAAATAACTAGTGCCCATTGTAGCATTTACAACACCACCACCTCTCTGGTACTGAGTACCTGGTTAAAGTAAATCTTCCAAGAATGCTTTAGGTATTTTCAGTGCAATCAAAGGGCTATATGCAGTATGACTCCCCATCGACTCTCATTGACATCAGTGGAATTTTATTGGCAGGTCAAGTCTGTCATATGACATCATGAAAAGATGGGTTCAAAGTTTTCTAAAGCATGTTTTTGAAAGTTTTGATCAATAGCAATGTTTTGTAAGTATTTTTTGCTTTCAATTAGTATAATAAAATCAAAAGATTTACTGAACAAACATAAAAATGATGCAGTTATATACATATGGGAGAGTCTGCAATTGTTGTAAGGGATAAATGTCTTGTGATAGTTCCCTTCTTTTGTAGCATTTTTGACAAGGGGAAATGCAAGAAAAGGGACCTTTATTGCTACATTAATGCCTAAAGATCCTCATCGATTTCCAGTAGTAAACATGTAGCCAGTGCTAAGTCAAGTGATAAGGGGATGTTTCCTAACGCTGTTTTATGGATGTGCTGGCTTGTGCCTACAAAAGTCTCCTTGGTCTTTCTCTGGAAAACCACATCTATATTATTGGTCTCTACTGACATAGAAACCTTCTAAAATTTTATGTTGTAAGTTTCCATACATATTTTGTATAGATGGGGAAATTGTAGAATTGTTTGAAGAAGAGGATAAGACAGAAAATGGTAATAGTGAAAAAGAATATGAACTTTTTTTAAAAAGTCCACAATTAAGTTAAGTGCTGAATTCTAGTGGGAAAATCTGGCTTATTTCTACACAGTTTTGCCCTTCAGCTCAGCTGTTGGCTCTGCATTAGCATTCAGACAGCAGTATTGCCATTTCTAGTGATTCACTGAGGTATTATGAATATGCAAAATAGCAGGAGCTTTTTATGTCTATGGTTTGTCTTTCTTAGATGTTTGAAGGAATAATTGAAGCCAATCAGCTACTGATAACATGCATATAGATGAATTCGGCTCGTGGAAGAAAAATGTTTTAATAATTCTTTTCATAGCAGCCCAAAAGGTTGATTTCAATCAGGTTTTTGAAAACAAAACCTCTTGGTTTTTTTTTCAATTACACTGATTGATTTACAGGTTAATATGTCATATCATTGTTGCTTCTCAACTTATTATGATAGCATATATTTAAGAACTATCTATTCAATGAAATGTTTGGTTTTCTATTATTTTCTCATTTAAAAAAAAAAAAATCAAGTTTGCCTCCTGTTGATTACTGATCTGCCCTTCCAGGCTAAAACATTGATGTATGTTCAAAAAAGCATCTTATATCACACAATCAAATTTTGCTTCCAATATGCAGGCAAGTTGCCCCATCAAAGCCAAGTGAGGTGAACAGAATTTGACCCCTAATCAGTCCTGCCCTCTTTTCATAGTTGCAACAATAATATTGTCATTAAATAGCTGACAAAGATCTATTATGTGACTTAGAAAATGAGTGTTTTTGTGACCTTTCTAGACACTTTTTGTTGTTGATGGAAAAACAATATTTATCAAGAGGAGGGAAGAGGATGATAAATAATTACCCATTGACAAGAGCAGCGCCAGGCTATTTTAAATGTCAATACCAGGGTCAGGTAATTATAACTAATGACATAGTTATTATAATTAATGATGTAATTTCTAACATGGCTGAGACTGTTTAAATATGGTACCTAATAATTCTGGCATATTACATCTTGATTTGGGATTTATTGGTTTAATTTAATAATTTTAATTTCATTCTCAGGCTATGTATCAAAAACTCTGATATACTTCATATCTTGCTTGCATGTAGCTATCAACTTGTTGTGTGACACAAGTGTGACTCACTAATATGAATTCTCGTAATGATGACCTACTGCCACTTCATTTTCAAAGAGAAATGGTGACATTGCACTAAACCTCTGAATTTTCAGCTGGAGTTTAATGTGTGAAAAATAGTCCCACCAAAAATGTGGATTTAATTAACCAGTCACTTTAGTTGTAACAAAAAAGATTCTTAGGCAAAATTGTTTTGAAGAAATGTAAATAAATAAATAGATTGTGTTGATTTAATTAAACACCAACAATTTAGCAGGGTTTGGGGTGCATGGGCTTGGGGTTGTGTTGGGTTTTTATTTATTAAATATATCTATTCATTATATTTCATTTATTATTATTATTATTATTATTATTATTATTATTATTATTATTTTCTACAGGTACTAAGTTTGCTTTAGGAAGAGATCATTTTATACTTTAAACCAGTTGGCACAAGGGGCAATACAGAATGGCAACATCTACGAAGTAGCACTGGCACAATCTCAGAGCTGCTTTGTGTCAACAAGGGCACAGCAGTCTTTTCCAGTCATTAAAATGGAAGTAAATTAGGATGCAGGAAATTGTGGTCTGCACAAGGGGAGGGGGTGTCAAGATGACACTCCCTTCTCTCTGGCCCTCCACACTTTTTTCTTCTCCTTTTGAGGCTCTTGCTTATAATTACATTAAAAAATTATTCACCTTTCTTAAATTATTCACCTTTCTTTTGCACTTTAGCTTCTCGTGATTTTTAGATGTCTATTGTTTGCAGGGTTAGTCAGCTAAGGAGTTCAGAGTCCCAGTCCATACATCACATCTCCCTGGTTCTTGCCTTCAGCTGCATAGGATTTCTGGCAGCACGGACATAGGTGCTGGAATGGGCAGGCATGATTGGGACCAGGAGAGGAGGAGTCAGGAATGCTGCCAGGGCTACAAAGAGGTCAAATCAGTGATGGGGATTAGACAGGAAAAGGTTGAGGTAACACATAAATTAGTGAGATTGGAAGGGAGACTGGTGAAATTATTGCAAGGGTGAGTAGTAAAACATATCCCATCCATAGATTTTAAACTGCATGCTTGAAGGCAAATTGTTTAATCATTAAATATAGTTGCGGGTTGCTAATTGTTCTCTTTTTAAAATGCTATGATCTTGTCTGTCATCTTTTTCTTGGGAAAGGATGTAAAGAAATAAAAAAAAATAGTAGTCGTAAGTAAAAGGAGGGAAAAAAGAGAATTACAAATTGTCATCCTGTTTTTATTATTAATTATTGTCATTATTCATTTCTATTATTGTAGCACTAAGGAGCCAATGCCATGGAGCAGGACCTCCACTGTGCTAGGTGCTGCACAAACACAGAAGAAAAAGACAGTCCCTGGCCCAAAGAGCTTACAATTTAAGCTGTTTGCAGTGTTGTTGTAGCCGTGTTGGTCCCAGGCTATTAGAGAGACAAGGTGGGGGAGATAATACCTTTTATTAGACCAACTTCTGTTGGTGAGAGAGACAAGCTTTTGGGCTTACTCAGAGCTCTTCAAGAGCTTCAAGCTGTGTACGGTCGAAAACTTGAATCTCTCACCAACAGAAGTTGGTCCAATAAAAGATATTACCTCCCCCACCTTCTCTCTACAATTTAAATAAAATACAAGAGAGAACAGATGGCGCAATAGGAAACACTGAGACAATATGCTCTCAGCACAGCCTAGCTATTGTCAAGGTTTACAGGAACGTTAACATGAATGAATCAGAAATACTTTTAATACCCACAATAGTACCATTTCTGTATAGGTCATTTGAAGCAGTTCACCAAAAAGAAATCAGAATTTCTATGTGCAAGAAGGATTTTAAAATAGCATTAAAAAGAGCAGTTTATCTTAAAGACTGAGAATATGTTCATATGGATGCACAGTCAGGATCATTCCTATGGTATAGATGTGTTCTCTATAGATCTTTGAGATATCAGTTTACACCACTTATGTTTGTCATTTTCTTACACTGTGCAGCTAAAACTCCCACTAAAATCATGAGGGACTAAAACAGCAGTGTTAGCCACTTGTCTGTATGTGGCGAACCTTTCGTTTACCAGTGAGTTGTATGCCACTCTAATATAACTTTGAATATGTCAGACCTGATTGAATATATTATTAGTAGTATATATTCCACACCCAGTTACAGGGATAGACTATGGCATTTGTGGTGAACACCCAGAGATAGTGTCTCAGAGAGGCACAGAATCTCCCAGGGTTGTCTGCAACATGCTTTCTCTGTTGGGATGAATCAGATTGCTCCCCACAGTGCACCAGCCTAGCTACATCAGCTGGGAGGGTGAATAGGGTCATGGCTCTTCCTGGTCTCCATCTGTTTGTTTGGAGCCTTGCTCCTTGGAGGGAAGTGGGTGTGAGTGGTCCCTACACTGCCTAAAGTTCACTGCTATTGTAGGAGTCTCTTGCATGGCTGTGCAAGGGAGGGGGAGAATCTTTACCCTGACTCTTTCCCCGCCCTTGCAACCAGTCAAGGGCCATTATAGCCAGGGCTGGCTCTAGGTTTTTTGCTGCCCCAAGCAAAAAAAAAACAAAAAACCCTCCGAGAGTGCAACTGCCGAAGTGCCTCCCGGAATGCCGCCCCTGGAATTGTGCCACCCCAAGCACATGCTTGGTTTGCTGGTGCTGAGAGCCGGTCCTGATTATAGCATGGCATGTACATAACTGACGGGACTGAAGTATCTTGATCAATTGTTTACCTCTGCAACATTTCAGAAGCCATTTAATAAATAGTTTATGTTTTAATTAAAAGTAAGAAAGACCTTCTGCCTGCGATATTACTATAAAATAACCTCTTTACTAGGCTCATTAAATTGTGCTATAATCTCCTGGAATTGTGTTTATCTCATGAGGAATTAAAAAACAAAACAAAACAAAGCACATGTTAGTTTGTCATGTTGCTTAGATTCCACACACACCCTTTCCCTCCTCTCCCCCCCGCACACACACACAATACCTGTCCTACAATACCTGTCCTGGGCCTGCAGTATTGCAAGGGGCAATGGATCTGTGTATAGAATAGTTTTGACATTGTAGTTTTCTTCTCTGCACAGGTATATAGTATTCACTGTAGCTCTACTGTATGCATAATATTTTAGGTTAGAGATGTAGGGCCCGATTCTGCTCTCCTTTGACTTCAATGGGTTTCCCCAATGTAAGTACGGGAAGAATTAGATTCAGTCTTTTTTTCTAACATCTTGACGAGCACATATAGTCATTTTATTTAAACTAATTAATGATACAGTGTATAGACAAAAAGAAATTCTCTTAGCCTTCCAAATTACTCATGAAGTTACAGAAGCAATTTGAAAACAGGGAGTGCAGGTAGTTGACCACCAGGAGCATTAACTATGTCAAATAATTAAGTTCATGTTCCAGGAAATTGTAAGTTAACAGCCATTTTGTCCAGGGCAAACCCCTTGATTCATAACATAAAAACAATAGTAAATATAGGGCCATGAAATGTTATAAGAACTACGGTTGTGCTTTGGCTTATATTTGCTAGTATTATGCTATGTCATAACCACTATTTTTTCCCTCCATCCAGGCCAGTCTATTTCTGGGTTTATTGTTTCTGTGTATATTTTAAAAGGTATAAATTTAGAATCAATCAATACCTGGAAAGGTAAATAATCTCTACACATTTTTATAAGTAAATGCTTACATGGGTTGGGTCTCTGGGCCAAATTCAGCCTTTGTGGTAACCTAGAGGAACAACTATGCAACTAGTGTGACAGAGAAGGGCTCAAAACAGAAAAAAAAAAATCTGTTTACGCCATAGCCACTGTTTATGCTACTGTCAAATTTGCTCCTTTGGTTCTGCTGTCTGAAGTCAGCAAATTTGGGCTGCAGTAGAGCTTAACGGCCTCAGCCAAGATAATTATGCTAGGCGTTCTACAAATACATCATAAAAGATAATCCCTGCCCTGAAGAGTTCACTGTCTAAATAGATAAGACACACAAAGGGCTGGAGTACATGGGGGAGACATAAATTAGTGAAGTGACTTACCCAAGCTCACACATTAAGTTAGTGGGAGAACTGGAAATAGAACCCAGGTCCACTATGCACGCTGATTCGCTCTAGCTTATGGAATCTTCCCCTGGTGGGGCTGGCTAAAAATTAAAGCTGTGCCCCCTAACAGAGCCCCTAGGCTAATGGGTGACTTCCTGGTGAGATTCTGCCTGTCTTCCTGCAACTGCTCCCATAGCTGCAAGGGGGTGAGGAGTTAATTGACTCCATGTCTTTATCTTAAATTCAAATAAAATTACTCTAGTTGCCGGCTGCATACACAAAGCATGTAGACTTCACTGATTAAAAACACACAATGTGATTTATTGTAGGATCATATTCTGCAGTGCTTATGGAGGAAAAAATGTCATGAACGCCAATGGAAGATTTGACCTTAGTAAGGTCTGAGAGATAGAATGTGCCATTAGCTGCAATCTGGAGTAGGGAGCGGACCTGCCCTTTTACATCCCCAGTGGGAGGAGTGGAAGGGATTGTGCATCAGTGGACATAGTTCCTCCCAGAGCTAGAGGTAGTGTTGTGCAGTGGCATGTTTCACTACTTCATGGGATGGTGCAAGGTTCTACAGACTCATAGGGAGTCATGCTTTGTGACAAATTATGATCCTAGGGATGCTAAGAGGGGACAACACTTGCTTCTCTGAGCTCAGGAATTACAGTTGCTGCTGGTCATTGTGATGCGTGCACAGGAGGTGGGAGAATAATTTCCTGCTCATTCACTAAAATATGCTCACAACAAGGTTAGAGACCATTTGACCCTGATTTAGGACCTTAGGATAGTTTTGTCATCTTTCTCTATTCCACTCAAAAGTATCCTTCAATTATTTGGTGGGTGGGAAAATAGTTCAAGAGTTAAAAAAAGTTATCTTGTGACTTCTTTTTCCTGCAGTGCTCTAAATGTGCCTCCTACCATCTGCTGTTAGTATAGAGCAACATATTTTAGATCTTTTCTTCATGTGGACATTTTTAAAACAAAAAATGCTCATTGATGTTACTGATGTTTCTTAAATCTATACATTCCTTGCAGTGCTATTCAGTTCTTGGAATGATGTATAACTACAGTGTTTCATGTATTGCATATCAATGAAAGGATCCACCCCTGCAGAAACATGTTGCCTAAGTTTGTTTTTCTAATTTTGAAGAATATAAATGCATTAAGGTTTTACATTTACTAGCATTGGATGCATACATCTCGTATGATTCATAAATATTTAGATCTTAGATTAGCAAGAAAAATATAAAAATGCTGCATATACCATTGTCCCCACACAAATATAACTGTGTTCCTGAATTACTGCAGCATCAGAGGTAATACCTTTAAACTAAAGATGTTTTTATTACAGTAAAGAATTGTTCTGAGGTTCACTGTTTATAAATATATAACTCAAGGTGTTCTAAGAAGATGAACTTGGTTGGCATATACTGCAACTAAATTCCTTGATTTTCCCTGTTTGGATAACAACAATTATCTTCAGAAATATACATGCAAGCACATGCTCACAAAGTAACTAAACAACATACCAAGGCACACACAGTGTCATTCATAGTTTGAATCTATCAATCTCGCCTTGCTGCAAAATTTGCCCTCTGTGGCTATGCATGTGAGCCATTGTTAAGATGCTCTTTATGTTGCACATTGACTGTGTGGACACCATGCTCAAGGTCATTAATATCCTCTCTCATCTGAGTTCTGCTGTTGTTAAGGGATCTCTGTGACATGATAAGGGGCAGACAAGATTTGGCCTTCAGTCCTGCAAAATCCCCTTTGAAGTCAGGACCAGTGACTTCTATGGGAGTTAGACGGAGTAAGGATTGAAAAAGTATTGCAGGGTTTGACCCCTGAAGATTAACATTATTATTAACATTTCATATGACAGTAACTAATAGGAAGCTTTACAGTACTTTGCAATTTTCAGTCAACCAGCCAAATTCTGTGTGTGTATGTGTCTCAAATTACCTTCAGAGATTGGTTGGTATATGCACATCTGAGAGCAGAATTTGGTGTCAGGTAAGTTATAGAACTGACAAAAAAGTTGTCTTTTTATATGAGAGTATAATAAGTAAAATCAGGGACAAATCATATCCTGATAAACAACCTGCTCTGTGCTTTTTATGGAAAATCTAGATACCTTAATGCCTGGGGGATAGATACTTAGAGAATGAAAAAAGGCCCAAATCCTGCAGACTACATTAATGACCCGATCATTCCCCACAGACCTACATGCATTGTTTCCATCTTCATGCACCATATAGATTCAAGTCAGGAGTTAATACAATAGGGGAACTTATTTCAACACCACCAGCAACAAAGTCTGCAAAGACCCTATTATAAGGAAACACACACAGGACTAAGATGGTGTTTTTTGATTCTATGACCCACATTCCATTCTGTGGTACTGTGACATACTCTACCCTATGTTACTCCTGTATCCATATTCACTACTTTGATTATGATATTTTGTAAAACGTGTGCCTTATGAGGTATCATTTGAAAAGTCTTAATTTGATGAATCTGATTATCCTGTTTAAATGTGTGTATCATCATCGTATGTCAGGTTATGAGATTTTGCTATATGTTTGTTGTTGAAACATGTTGTGAGCCTGGGAAACGCCTACAGACTAAGCTCTTAGAAATAACAAAGGGACTATAAACAAAAGCCTTACATGTAACCCTGTGAGATGGCCCAAGCTTCACATAGACAAAAAATGTGAACAAGAATTTGCAATTCATGTGAAGGACACTGGGCAGCTCACATAGGCCATGGGGGCTGCCTAACCTCATGACACCATATGGATTTTTCCAGCACCTGGAGAAAAGTATAAATGAGGAGCAGTGGCATCATTACTTCACCTGCCTCTTCTCCCCCATCTCTACACAAAGAAGCAAGATCTTCTGGAAGACAAAGAAACTCCATTGAGACTATGGGAGGGGTTGGTCCCAATTACAAGGCATTCTAGTTAGCAAGAACTGCTGAGAAGTTTTGGGGTGAGAGAGATCCTTTTGCTTCTAGAATTATTAGCATGGTAAAGCTTAGGAATTAGCTTGCAATTTTATATTTTATTTCCTTTTGTAACCAACTCTGATCTTCTGTGCCAATACCACTTAATCACTTTAAATGTATCTTTCGATAATTAATAAAACTGTTCTATATTTATTCTAAACCAGTGTGCTTTTGGCTGAAGCATTTGGGGAATCTACTCAGGATACAAAGGCTGATATATGATCAATTTCTTTGTTAAATTGATGGACCTTATGAGCGAACAGTACAAGACAGCACATTTCTGGGGTGCAAGGCTGGGACCAGAGAGATGTGGATGTCACCCTGTATGTAATTCAAGAGTGGCTGGGCATAGCACTGTGGTATATGTCTGGAGGTAACTTGCATGCTAGAAGCTGGGGCAGCTCATATAGCAAAGTAGGGCATATTGTACATCAGACTGGAGAATTAAGGGAGCACAATGATCCAACATCCAGTCCAGATGGTACCCTGGGGTATTTCACAGGTACCCATGTTTTATTTAGCCTATCAAATATTGTTACCAGTTTTAACCCAAGCTGCTAGCCAAAATTTGGGCCGCTTTGGGTTATTTCTGTTAGGGAGAGAAATTGATGATGGAGTCAGGTATTTCTCTGATGTGATCCGGTTTATTTATAAAGAATGTACAAAGTCCAGTTTCCCTGAAACATCAGATAACAGGAAAGAGTTTCTTTGCTCACCGTTCCAAGCCCCCTTCAGTCAGCAGTCAGCCCAAAAACTCTCCTCTAGGCTTTACTTGGGGCCATGCTCTCAGTGTATTTGGCTCTCTGCTTCTTCTCTTTGTCTGTGGTGTTTCTTATTAATGGTACCTAAACATTACGTAAGATGTGTGTCATTGGTAGTGGCGAGGAGCAGCAGCACTGGTTCCCTGCCTGCCCACTCAGGTTTGGCCCTGTCATCCTTCTCTCATGACAGAGGCTGGTGTGTGGGAGAGGTCCAAAACTGAGTGAGTGGCACTGAAACTGGTGCTCAGGTTTTGCATTTCACTCGATTTTGGGCCTATGCTCTTTCCTCACCCCATGATGAGGGAGGAGCTGTGGGGTGGCAAGCAATTGTGTCTCCTCTCAGGAATGGGGCATGACACTGCACCTGGGCAGGATGGGCTAAATAGTGGGGACTGATCATGGTGTGGACTTTGCAGGGGAGGCACTGAGTTGAGTGGCTTCAGTGGGAATGGCCACAGAGGGATTGATGGATGTGCACCATATAAACATTTTCTGGGATGCCACAGTTTCTCCCCNCACACACACACACACACACACACACACACACACACACACACACACACACACACACGCCCTGCTCAAAACAATACCCAGCCATGACCATTCTTACGTAGTTGAAATTCCTGAGGGGTGCCTTTGTCTGGGGTGAAGGGCACTGATTGTCTCATAAAGGAGCTTAATATTTTCTTACACATATGTTAAATAAAGGATGGTGGTTACACTCACCAGCTCCAATGTTTTCCCAACCCACAACAATGTGAATGTTTTCAGGTGATTTAAGTTCTTTTTGAGCTGCAATTTACTCAGCCACCTTTTTGTTGCTTCATCCTATGCTTAAACTCTGCAACTTGTTAAGAATGAAGGTAAATTACTGTGTTTTCCCTCAGGCTGACATTTGCTTTCACTCTCATTTTGGGGTTAGGGAGAATAATTGATGCTGCTTATCCTCATCTTCCATCTCATTAACAAAGGTAAGTAAAATGGGGAGTAATCCCAGTCCCTGCATCACTGCCTGCACAAATGCCTCCTCTTTGATTCTTTGCTGTTTATTGTTAACCCTCTGTTTCATTCCATTTTTCAGTCTGTGCAAGAGAGTACCTGTATCCAAGCCAATCTGAATTAATTTTCCAAGTACACTTTCAGGGATATTGTTTCAGATGGTTTGCTGGAGTATACATCTATTCCACTTACTGCATTCACTTCATCTATTAATTTTTAAATTTGATATAAAAAAAGTAGTCAGTTTACGAGGCAAGATTTACTCTTCTATATATTTATGTGGCTGAATTGTGCCTCAGAAATGTGCATTCAGTTCCCACGGGAGTTAATGGGAGCCAGAGTGAAGAATTTGGCAATGTTGTTTATTTTCCATGATTTCATGAGTCTCTAGGTGCTTGTAGATATGTTTCCCTTAATATTTGTTCCATGATTTTGCAAGGTTAGACTCACTTGATATTAGAATCAATCGATAGGGCAAGTTTATTCACAAAAAATGGTACCTTACTTCAGTGGTGCTATTCTCAAAGTAAGAATCTACTCAGTAACTTACAGAGTAAATTAAGGGTCTTATACTATAAGAAGCTAAGTTTCAAATACACAGGTATGTAAACAAATTGCTGACCCTCTGAACTTTATTATGGTGCATTTGTCCATCACTATAAAAAAAACCCTTCTGTTCCTGCTACCTCCAGTAGTCTTTTAGGTTTCAGAGTAGCAGCCGTGTTAGTCTGTATCCGTAAAAAGAACAGGAGTCCTTGTGGCACCTTAGAGACTAACAAATTTATTTGAGCTTAAGCTTTAATGCAAGCATTTAATACTAGAAATCAATTCAAATTGATCAATTAAATCAGATTCAAAACCACACATACATTTAACAGAATAATTAATTTCTAAAAACTTTATTCAGACATTAGCAAAGCTGGCAATTGTGATTATCTTTCAAGTCAATGTCTCTAGTGAAATTAGTACACTCGCTCAGGCCCTTTTGCTTAGGGTTTGCTTCTCCTCTTGTATTTTACCTCTGTATACTCTCTCCCCAGATGCTATCACAACATACCTGTGCCTACCCCCACACTTCTGCCTGAGCTGATATATGATGCCTAAATCTACGAGTGCACACTGCTCTGCTCTCTGAAAACCAACCAGTCTCTCTGATTTGAGCCTATCCCTCCTATCTTCACCTGCTTGTCAAGCCCCTTCAATCTCAATCTTTTAATGTTTGGAGGGATGGTTTGTACAACCCCCAGGAAGTGTGGATGCTTATAACTGATGGATACTAAAGAGAGAGACTATTTCTACAACTCCCCTCTTGTAATAGGGAAGCTTCCTCCTCTTCCCTCATGGGACAGCTGCAGCTTTTGGGAGACAAATCTATAGTCTTATGCCTGTAGGAACCATTTTTGGGGAGGCTGTGTGCATTTCCCCACCTGCAGCGCTCTCTCTCTCTCTCTGACAGCAATTACACAGGCTTTCCTTTAAGCATCTGCCCTGACCTGTGCCACTGTTGAGTGAGACTCAGCAGCAAGCTGCAAGAAGAGGTGTCACAGCCTTCATAATCTGGAGTGTTATCTGGAGGAAACTCCACACTTCTTCCTCCACCTGCAGCACCGCTCACTGTGAGGCCCTGCAGTCTGATCCTGAGCTGTAGCACTCTTCCATGGAGATGGACAGATGCGGGGGAGGGTATGCAAAGCCTCCAAGCCTCAGAAGCAGCAGCTGGCAAAACTAGACCTTCTCTTGACTATTTTGAATACAGTAACGCTGGGCTTTACTGGGGAGAAAAACCACACAGTACACAGTGAACTTAAGGCCCAGAGCATATGAGATTACCAGGAACAACTAATTCCACCACGCACTCACTGATTTGAAGGGGGAGAACCACATGAACTTTCTGCAGCTTCAAAAGTGGTCAGGTCTGAGATATGGGTGAGGTACGGCTGTTTTTTTATTGTAAAAGAAAGAGTTATTATCAGCGTACGCGCAGTGTGCCCAGCCATTTGATAGCATTGTCATCAGCCAAATGAAGAGCCAGTACACCACTGTCCAAGTACGTCAGCGGGCACTTGTCAAGGATACACAACAATCTTACGTTGACCACATCTACATCACAGGTCATTAGAGAAGCCACATTTGAAGAGACTGGCTGCACAATTGTCCTGTCCTGTTCAAAACCAGTTCAGGGATGACCACAGGTGCCTTGGAAGGTCACAACCTGGTGACTGGGTCAGTGAGAGAAAGTGAGTAACGACTGTCATTGCTGACCACTCATTATGCCAAGCAGATTCCACCGCCCTGTCCTGTGGTGGCTTAAGAGATCATAAAGGGTGTCTAGAAGACAGGCCAACTGGCGGGTGGTTGAAGAGGTCTGAGTACAGAGGTGAGTCACTGTTCTCACAGATCTTGTGCAGGAGCATGATGGAGGCCCCCTCACAGTGAATATGAGGCAGTGCTATGTTACTAAGTATTGGCAGCCATGGCAACGGAGTTGCACATAAAGTCCCATTAACAATGAGCATAGCTTTGGTAATCTCTACATTGACCAGCCTCGTATGAGATGAACAACACCAGATAGGAGCGCAGTACTCTGCTCTTGAATAGTAGAGGGCAAGGGCTGATGTTCTAAGCATCCGAGCACTTGCACCCCAGGTTGACCCATCCAGTTTTCTGAGCAAGTTGTTCTGAATTGATCTTTTCCTATTGCTCATGGCTTAGCCTCCCAAGTAAAACTTAACAAAATCACCACATTGTGCTGAGAGCACTGCCTGTCATGCTGACCAATATTGTCTTATTGTTTCCTTGTATTTTCCCATCTGCCTGAATCCATCTGTTGTCTCTCAGCTTAGACTTTTAATGTAAGCTTTTAAAAGCTCTGTTCTGTGTTTATACAGTGTCTAGCACAATGAAGTATGAAAGTGGTTCCTAGGTGATACCACAATATAAATAAAACAGTAAACAATAACCAGACTTGATCTACAGACCAGCTGTGACTCCAGTTTTAAGAGAAAGAAAAAAAGTTGTGCATAGAGGAGGCAGAGTTGGTGCCAGAGGAGTGGATGGCCTCCATTAGCAAACCATCTACAGACCTGGCTTAAGTACATGGTTTAGGGCAGTTCTGAAGCCAGTTTTTCATGTGTATTTCTTGATAGGGTGTCATTTCAGCCAACTGAGTGGTAAGTTACCTGCTATTACCTATCTGTACCCAAAGGTTGTGGAAAAACCCTACCCTAGCTCTTGTGCAACTTGAATTATTGATTCCAGAACAATTTTGCCTGAGACATTCCATGCTCTTATTTTAGCCAATGTTTTGTGTGACCTGCAGTGCTAAAACATTATTTGTCTTGCTGAAACTTTAGAGAAGCAGGGTTTCTGAAAAGAGGGAGCTTTCTTTTAAAATGGCAGTTTAGTGTGGTGAGGGAACAAACATAATTATAAGGTCAGTATGGGAGCTATTATACTTTCCCTACCTACAGGTACATAGATAAAACTACTGCTCAGAGGAAAGCAAATAGTCATTAGTGTAACCACAAGAACTTTCACTGTTTGAATTCAATACCTGAAAGGAGTCCCATGGATTTTAAAAATTAAGACATTACTTGACATGAATATCTGCTGTGGAAATTAGTTTATTGCTTGTTTGTCAATTTCAGTGATATATAGATCCTGGGGAACACTATTCTCCAAAATGTTTTTCTGCTTGTATATTCCTACCAACCCTCCCTTTGGTTAATTGTTGATCACATTCATACTAATCTGCTCAATGATAGACAAGCAGCACATGCCCATTTTCTCCCCACCTTCTCCATCCCTGTAGGAAAGCCGTGTGAGCTCAAGGAGGTTTATTGTAAATTCACAATTCCTTACCACACTGATCCATCACACAGGCACAGGTATCTGCAAACAGATGTGTGCCTGTAGGGGGCTGGGGCAAGGATACAACAGTGAGTGACATGACAATGTTGCAGTAGTACAGTACTGTTGCAATGCACCTAGTGAGTCAAGGCAGACAGCAGAGTAAAATACTGATATGGGGCTTACCTCTTGTTAAAATAGGAAAGAGAGATCAGCAACCACCTTTGCTATTCACCTCCTTTTGGAAGCCAATGGCTATACAGCACACCCAGTGTATGGTAAAGTGATAAATAAGACAGCATACACAGAAAGGAAGAGTGTGAATATAAGTTATCACAAGGACCCAGTGCCCATATACCCCTAGCAGTCTATCTGCTCTGCTGTGTGCATGCTTGACTGGCACCATCTTCTCTTGACTGAAGCAGCAGAATGTTGCATCTCCCAGTGCCCTCACTAGGTTGTGCTTTGCCTTTCATCTGGATATCTATGTTAGGGGGGTTCACTTCTAAATTGGGATCTAGCCTCATTCTATTTGTGCTGTTTATTCATTGGTCCGTGCAACATATCTAAATCCTCCCTGGTTCCACTTTTGCTTCTCTTCTAGTCCTGCTGTGCATATTTGTGCACTTGACAGTAACAAATGGCTTGGTGCCAACAACTCTGATCATACCCCTTTTTATGCTGGCTAAACTCTTCTTGCTACTCAAAATTAGAGAATTTTGTAGCACTGTATTATAGAAGACACCTGTACAGTGGGGGGCATCATATTGACACAATGGGTTGGGTAAAAAAGGGCTTCTTACACAACCAAAAAAGATGTATATGGCACAAAAGGACAGGGCCTTGAAGTCCTGGCTTTCCACTTAATTGAAATGCAATCTATTTCTACCTTCCTCAGCCTTCATATCAGAATATTTGCTAAGGGTTTTTTGTTTGTTTGTTTGTTTTTAGACACGTACCCCAAACCCTTTAATTAGAATTTAGCAGTTGGGTAATCAGAGTCCAAGAGGTAATGTTATAGTTGGACGTACTGTAACTGAATTAGGAAAGAAAAAATAAAGAAACAGTTGAAATCCCTTCAGATATTTAGGTTAGACTAGAGCAGAGGTAGGCAACCTATGGCACGCGTGCCGAAGGTGGCACGCGAGCTGATTTTCAGCGGCACTCATACTGCCCGGGTCCTGACCACCAGTCCAGGGAGCTCTGCATTTTAATGTAATTTTAAATGATGCTTCTTAAACATTTTAAAAACCTTATTTACTTTACATAGAACAATAGTTTAGTTATATATTATAGACTTGTAGAAAAAGACCTTCTAAAAACGTTAAAATGTATTACTGGCACGTGAAACCTTAAATTAGAGTGAAAAAATGAAGACTCGGCACAGCACTTCTGAAAGGTTGCCGACCCCTGGACTAGAGCCTTAAATATGAACTAACTAGTAACTCGCTGCTTGAATATCAGTTCTAAATTGACACAAACTACTGCAACAGGGACCAGTAACAAAACCAATGCCTGGGAGTACGGTATGTATATAGATGTTTCTAAAATTCTTCTATAATGAATAATGTTGTCAAGCAGTCTACTGGGTTAGGTAAGAAGTTTATTCAGTTGGATTGTCTACCATGTTTTCCTATCATCATCATCTTTGTGGGAAATCAAAGCAGAAATGGTTTGAATTTGATTCAGGGTATTGTGTGTCTCAAAGTGCATTTTTACTCTGAAAAGTGATTGTATGAAAACAACACCTCATTCAAAAGATTTGCTACTTTGGGGCATCATTTGAAGATAGAAGGGTTGCACTAGTGCAGGGGTTGGCAACGTTTCAGAAGTGGTGTGCCGAGTCTTCATTTATTCACTCTAATTTAAGGTTTCGCGTGCCAGTAATACATTTTAACGTTTTTAGAAGGTCTCTTTCTATAAGTCTATAATATATAACTAAACTATTGTTGTATGTAAAGTAAATAAGGTTTTTAAAATGTTTAAGAAGCTTCATTTAAAATTAAATTAAAATGCAGAGCCCCCCAGACCGGTGGCCAGGACCTGGGCAGTGTGAGTGCCACTGAAAATCAGCTCGCGTGCCGCCTTCGGCACGCGTGCCATAGGTTGCCTACCCCTGCACTAGTGTAACTGAGGACCTGCAGAGAAACTTTAGTACTAGTGATGCTGCCTGATAAGGAAAGAAACAACTTTGACTCTCAAAACCAGTTGGCGCTTGGAAGACTGGTATTTGGGGGAAGAGGGAGGGAGAGATGGACAAAAAACAAAAACAAAAATAAACCTAACAAACTCGGAATCAATTTGGCATGGTCGTTATTGAAAGATGATAAATTTGGAACCTCAGGATGCCATTTCTACATTGTCACTGTTGAGTGTAGAACTGAACTCCAAGCATTCTAACAAAATCAATTGTAATTCCTTGGTAGGTCACAGAAGTCAGGTGTCTCCAGCTGAAGGGGGAAATTAACAAAATAAAGCTCTGTTTTATGTAAGCACAGTAGAAAAGTCTAGAACGACTGCATTACAATAGAATGTTACTTATTATACTTCCATCTGTTTTCATTTTGCTAGTCTAATTTAATGAATACAACAATAAGCTGGATAGTAAATAAGAACAATGTCAATATTTCTAGAAATACTACATAGTTAAATAGGTTGTTGAGATTTACTAGATAAGAAAAAAAAATGAATATGCTGTGATGCTCTGTACCTCGGGGGAGCACCCTACACCCCCATGTTCATCTTAGTAAAAATATTGTGTGGTATCCAATGCAAAGTTTGTCATGTTGGGTGTCTTCGGAAGGCTCATGATGCACTGAGCATGGTTGTTATAGTAATAGTTACAGTAATGTTATAGGTTATAATTTCATATATGTAGTTATGAGGCTGAAAATGTATCCTCCTGGCTTAAAATAAGCCCAGGCAACCCCCCTCTCCCCCTTCCTTTGGAACTGCGATGAGGGAATGCTCGCCTGACTCTGAAGGCCAAAAGGGAAGAAAGGACATGATAAAAGGGAGAGACATTTGCCATGCTCTTCCTCTTTCTTCCACCTACATCTACAGACACCGCCACCACCAAGCGACTGAAGCGTTGACTCTAAACGGGAGAGCCTGGCTAAAGAACAACCAGGCAGCCTGTGGTGAGAAGCATCTAAGTTTGTAAGGGCATTGAAAGTATTCAGATCAGCTTAGAATGCGTTTTGCTTTTATTTCATTTGACCAAATCTGACTTGTTATGCTTTGACTTATAATCACTTAAAATCTATCTTTATAGTTAATAAATCTGTTTGTTTATTCTACCTGAAGCAGTGTGTTTGGTTTGAAGCGTGTCAGAGTCTCCCCTTGGGATAACAAGCCTGGTACATATCAATGTCTTTGTTAACTTGATGAACTCATATAAGCTTGCAGCGTCCAGCGGGCATAACTGGGCACTGCAAGATGAAGGATCCTAGGATTGTGTCTGGGACCAGAGATATTGGCTAGTGTCATTCGGTTGCACAATCCAAGGAGCGGCTTACATGCCAGAGGCTGTGCATGAACAGCCCAGGAGTGGGGGTTCTCACAGCAGAGCAGGGTAAGGCTGGCTTCCAGAGTCAAGGATTGGAATGACCTAGCAGATCACCAGTCCAAATAACACCAGAGGAGAACGTCACATATCCCCAGCTTTGTGTATTTAAAATTTGGGAACTTACTGATGAAGCAGGAGTTAATAGTGTATTGCCCTGGACAGCATTCACTTGATCACTGTGTCTCTGCCTTAAGATGGGAAATCTCAGATTAGTTTTGTAAAGGGAGGAAAAAGGTTTAAGAAAATAACCATGAACATTCCCCTAAAATTTTGATGGCTACCCTAAAATAATATGCTCTATTAATTCATTAAAGTCCTATGGGCTGTGTTATACATGAAGTCAGACTAGATCAGGGATCGGCAACCTTTGGCACGTGGCTCGCCAGGGTAAGCACCCTGGAGGGCTGGGCCGGTTTGTTTACCAGCCGCGTCCGCAGGTTCGGCTGATCGCGGCTCCCACTGGCCGCGGTTTGCTGCTTCAGGCCAATGGCGGCTATGGGAAGCGGCGGCCAGCACATCCCTCGGCCCACGCCGCTTCCCGCAGCCCCCATTGGCCTGGAGCGGTGAACTGCGGCCAGTGGGAGCCGCGATTGGCTGAACCTGCGGACGCGACCGGTAAACAAACTGGCCCGGCCCACCAGGGTGCTTACCCTGGCGAGCCGCGTGCCAAAGGTTGCCGATCCCTGGACTATATGATCAGTGGTCTCTTTGGCCTTTATAGTCTATGAATCAAAGAATATCTTCAACCTTAAGGTCCATCCTGTATGTCAGAAAGCTTAATGGATTCCAGCACCTGCTTGAAGGGTGATACTTTCAACTCAACTTTAAGTTCTAAAAATTAGGAGTGCATGCAATATTCTTCCTATTCAGTCTTTGCAAAATTTTGATGGATTTGAAGTGGTTGAAATGATGTTCATGTTTCGTAAAGCATTACAGACTTTAGGAAATTTGGGTACTTTGTAATTTAATATTCTCTTCTGATCTGTATGTAAGTTGCTCTGCTCAGAGTTAATTAGAAGAAACTTTGAGTGGGATAATGCAAGGAGGTTTTTATTAGAATTATGCTGAAGGGTTAGCAAATACAGCAGAGATCTCTTAAATTGCACAACCTTCGTATACAAATTTATTTCTTTTGGGAGGTTTCAAATCAAAGGATTAATTAAGTAGAGCATTGTTTAAATATACATTGAACGGTACCAAGATTTGTTTTAGTATACTATTTAAAGGTGGTCTGAAATACTTTAATAAATACAGAATTTTGTAAGCCTGTAAGTTATTAATAAAATGCAGTGTTTTGTAAGAATACATCTCAAGTAAGGACATTTTAAAACAAAATATTTCAAGATCATTTCTTTCCATTTAGCTTACATGAACCTGAAATCAGAGGGCTGCATTTCTTCTGCAGGAATTTATTCTTTAAACAGCTAGCACAAGCATCTCACTCCCTCTTGTGATGTCATCTGCTCTTTCAGAATCCTACATTCAAGCCTTCTCAGACGAACTGAGACCTAGTGCCATTTTAAAAGTATGCATCTATTCAGGTACTGAACCATTTTATCTTAACCATTTAGGGACGAATTCTCTTATCACAGCTTTGCAACCCTGTTGACTTAAATAAGTGATATCAGCTTAAGTGATAAGGATTTGACCCTTGGTGTGCATTTGTGGGGTCTCTAACACTAGTGCACTAGTAGGAAGATAAGATGTTCCCTCCTCACACCACATCAGTGTAAGTGGAAGTCATTTGATCTACAGGGAATGGGAGGTAGGGGAGATGCTAGTACTATTGTCACACTGTGGAAAAAGAGACATTGGACTTGTGTTGTTTTGGGAAAATAAAACTGAAGTCCTGAAGAAAAGGGATTTGAATTCTATGGCTGGGGAGCGGGGGGTGCTCTTTGGTGCATTAGTCAGGGAGTTAACCGACCAGCTTACAACTATCGGCATCAGAGGGCAGCTAGAACTGCTGCCTCCTAATGCCCTCTCTGTTGCTGCTTTTGATGTTGACCCCTCTACAACCATCACACACATGCCACTAACAATGGGTCATATGTATAGATATTGTCCCATTTTGACATTTCAGAACTAAACTTTGATTTTTCCTTTTGAAGTGACTTTTCTTTCTTTATTTTTTTAACACATTTTGTATTATAATAGTCAAAAAAGTTTGTTTTGTTGAGATAAAACACATCAGTTGACCTGAAACAATTCTTTTCCTTGTGTTTCTTTCCAAGAATTTTGAAGTTCTCAGAATTCTTTCCTAATTTAAATGATTTTCTGTTCAGATCTCAGAATCTTTCAGTAGACAGAATTTCAGTTCTCTGTCCAGCTCTACTATTAACATGTTCAGAGGTATGGATTACAAATATGGCAGGTATACATTTTCTTTGCTTTAGCTACTATATAGGATACGCAGAGGACTTTTGTTTTGCTTTCAGTGTATGAATTCCCTAATAGGCACTTAATAGATGACAAAGGATACAAGGTTTTCCGGTAAGAAAGATATATGTTGATAAATGCAGGAAATGTAATGGTGACAAAAACTAACATTAATCACCAGAAAATGTACTTAAAGTTTAACTTCTTGTTAGAGGCTAGTACCATGGAATCCTGCTGTTTTAAGATTGTCTGTAAATTGAAATAAATATTCTATTATTGGGGATTCAGCTACTTAAGTAGAAATTGTAACTGGCTTCATTTTGAGCTAATAATATTAAGCATGTGTTAAGTACTACCACATTCTCACGTGTATGGTATTGGTAAATAGGGAATCTGTCACGGAGTACACTCATTCCAGGTGGCACCTCCTCCTGGCTGTTCTGGGAATTAGCTCTGTTCCAGGTCTCTCGACACATTGTCCTCTCACATTCCGCGGCCCTCTCTTGGGCTAAAAGCTGCAGTTTCTTCTTTGTGAGTTGGCCCTCCAGCTGAGTCACTCTGTGTTTTCCCCTTCTGGGCTATATAGAGTCTCACTGGACCCGATGTCTAGGCAATGCCACTTCAGTGGCTAGTAGGGGAAACTGGGTCCACACAGTACTCTAGCTTTAAGGTCAATGACCCTATAACACAGAGCCAAGGTCTACTCAGTCCCCAGCTTTGCGGCTCTTCCTCTGGACTGCTTCCTACTTCACCTCCCTCAGGCTCTCTTCACCCTTCTAGGAACATTCATCCCCCAGTGCCAGGCTCCAAGAATCCTACTCTTTCTTTGGGTTTCCTCCTTTCCTCTCTAGTGCACAGAGGGTGGCTGTAGACTTCCTCCCTGCCACCATTTCTGTTGCCAGCTTCATGGCTTTATACTATCCCAGCCACACCTGTTCAACTGAGCTTCATCTTCCAATCAGGATTTGTTTCTCTAGCCTAATCCCCTCATGTGTGGATTATCACACCCCTTTCTTAACTTCCTTAACCCTTTCAAGGCTGGTGTGGGGTGAACGCCCCATCACAGAATCTAAAGTACACTGATCACACTTACCAAATGTATTAAACACATTTTAAAATAATCAGTGATGTTACTACTGGATATGACCACAGTCACTATTGTGACTCAGGAGTAAATGTATACTAGTAGCTTTACAGGCATCTGAGAATGGGATTCTGCAATCTATGAATTTTACCAGATGGGGTGCACTTTTCCTGTCCAAGTAAGAACTTTGGGCCAGATCTTCAGCTGGTATAAGTGAGCATAGATCCATTTCCATGAAGTAAATGGAGCTATATTGCCATTTACAGCAGATTAGGATTTGTCATAATTTTACCTGCCAAGAATATCACTTGTTTTTAAATGGGCATCAGGTAGGAATCTGCCTCTGCCTCCAACTATCTCCATAGACATTTAAAATATGTGATACTTGTTAAAACTTCCACGAGCAAGATTGCTGTTCCTTGCTATTCTTTTTCATCTATAGATGCTATAGGAGGTGCCTAGGCTGACTGTCACATCCAAGGTAAGTCATTGCCCAGGTTGGATATACTGAATGCTACTGTCCTACTCTTTCTCCTCCTTGTTTCACTTTGCTGATATCCTGTGATCATCTCACTGTTCCTTAGCACAGTAGCCAGGGATCATAAAGTGTATGTGCTTCTGACTCAAAGATATTAACAGTGAAAGGGAGAAGATGAGAAAGACAAAAGAAGGGGGAATGAAAGTGTAACAAGAAAAAGGGAACAATGCATCCTATCATCCACCAGACTTTTAATCAAGTACAATAAGACTGCCTGTCAACCAGTAGTGAGCAATTTGCCCAAATCTCTAGCTGTGAGCAATTAGGGTGAGTGCAGGGAGGGTAGTGGATGGTTGCTCAGATTCTTCAAGCGCATTCTTTAAAACCAGAGTTCGGAGGCAAAAATAAAGCTTTTCAGACAGCCCAGAATGAATTAAATAAACCTTTAAACTGCAACACAGAACATCTAAAACCTAATAGCTTTCAGAGACATCTAGACTTTCAGATCCTCAGCTGATAATAACATGCACACTGACAAATACCACAGAGATAATAAAAGTCAGTGCCTATGGCCATCATTCTCAATAAATGTTTTTTCCCCATAAGAATCAGCAGTACTGTTACAACAAATGTGTTTAGCAGTACACTCTACCTATACTTAAAAGGTTCTCTAATATATTTCTCTAATATGAGATCTTGGCTGTGAATTACACTAAATTTTATTCACTGCCCTCACTATAGAATACCACTGCATAAAATACTTAGAACTCATGGCTGACTAGAATGTTATAAAGAGTCTATATGACTAATGCAAAATTCCATATAAAAATCATATTACACTTTTCACTAATGACAGAGCTGGTATCAACACCTATATTTAAGGTTGCCCAACACTTTCATTATAAGACACTGTTTTGTGTCACCTATAATCTTGCCCAACTGTTAGGACTAAGTTTGCCACGTTGGATGACTGCCTCAGGGTGAAGTTTTTGGAAAGTATCAGCAAAAAATGTGTTGCCATTTCAAAGAACAAGGGTGTAGGGTGGTGGAATGTATTGTTTTGTCAATCTTAAGCTCTTACAACTGTTTAACTCATAAGCTCTAGTGCTAACATGCTTAGGAATAGTGGCTTTAAATTTGGCAGAGGGGTCACCCTGGGACTAGAGACATGCCTTTTGCTGTCCATGTGAAAATCTAATTAAGTTTGCCTGAGTCAGTTGCTTCTGAAAATTGCTATTTGAACATACTCACTTAGAGATTTGTTAGAGTTTTGCAACTAAATTCTCTGAAGATTCTATCTGTATTCTATTCTATCTCACCCATTTCCCTGCAATTTCTTCTTCATTCTTCCATGATCTATTGTGGCATTGGGACCCAGAACTTCAGGGAGACTCTCTCCTTTGCTTCTCAGTGCTCCACTTGTTGGTACCTTGGAAGCCTGAAAGGGAAGGAGGAAACAGAATGGTGGGGCTCAGAAGAGAAGCAGCAGAAACAATCTGCTGAGGATGGGAGAGGGACAAGGGGGAGTGGAATAGGAACAGAGAGGAAACAGGGAAAGACTGGGAGGGACAGAAGCAGCAAGAGATAGCAGCAGGGGGAAGCTTTGGAGATAGGGAGAAGAGGTTCTGTTACCATACAAGTACACTCCTTCTCAGGACCTGGAATTGAACCTAGGACTTCAAAATCTTAGTATTCTTCTGCTGACTTTCAAACCTATCGTAAACATATCTCTTTTCCCTCCTATGACTGACCCATATAGAAACCTATTAACTCAGAGGGCTGTTGTAAAGTTAAATTCATTCATGTTTGTGAAGCACTCAGACATTATGGTAATGCGCTACACAGAAAACCCACAGAGAAATTAATTCTGTCTGCAGCACAGGGCTTGGCTGGTGTGCGGTAAGCCCTGGGGCCACATATGGAATGAGGAGGGAAAAGAGAAATATATTATAGCTGCCCTGAGTTGATAGCACTCACTGAATGTGCACTGACTGAGGCAAGGGTCATGGGGAAAAACTAGTATGTGATCATATAATTAAAGATTGTATTATAAAAATGTATACGCACAAGAGGGCCAAATTAAAGTTGCACAGGCAACTTTAATTCCGGCATATCCTATTGTTTCAGTGCTTGAATCTTCAATTGTAATGTTCTTGTTGCTAGTAGAAATACAAATCAGTTAGAATTGATTAACTACAGATGCAGTGAACCCTAGCCTCAGATGCTTCAGCCTCCCATATGGTTAACTTTACTTGTGTAACAAGTAGGACCAGCTCAAAGGAATCCCTTAAAATGTTAAATACTGATGCTGAAAACTAAACACAATATCACATATTCTACTGAAGTCCTGATTAGTCTTTGATATTCTAAATCTGCTGTTTAGTGTATTGTATGTCATACAATAGTTCAAAAACAATGCTATTCAATCTGCTTCACAGTATGGACAAAAATCTGTATTTTATATCAGTCTAAAATTACCACTGAATATGTCACATCACTACTGTATCGTAGAAAGATTAACATGACACCAAGATGGCCCTCTTCTCCTTACTTTGGTCAAGTTTCCTTCTTCCTAGCTCAGGGCCCTCACTTTCCTATGATACAACCCTGTTTCAGTGAATAGTCTAACCAATATGTTTAGAAGGAAAACAAGCCCAAGTGATTCAGATGCCCCCCCCTTACCACTTCCCCTCCCTACACTCAAACACACTTCCCTTTTTCAAAGTCATAGCTAGAAACTGTATAAAAATAATATATATATATATATATATGGGATACCGCACACAAGTCCATGACCTGTAGGCCAACTCATGAGATAGATAGGCTTATATCCTAAAAGGTCAGTGAGTTGGGTATCTAAACACTTATAGCTCTTCTTAAACTATTACAGGACTGAAGTCTGGGAAGGTTAATGTGATAAGTAATTTGCCTACTTTTGATTCAAGGAAGCAACTACATAATTTTATGGATGAGGAACTGTTCTTTGTGCTAGTAGAAGCACTGTAGGTTGTAGCATCATAATAAGATCAGTTGAGACACAGAAGATTTGCATTACGCTTGTGTATAATCCCCAATGGATAATTTGGTATACAAAGCACACCTATTGTCTATTACTTATTAAATCTCAGAAACAGATTTCCAAGTTTGTTTACTTTTTGGAGGGAAGTGAAGATTCCACAATAGAAATACATCATTTAAACATATTATCTTGGCTATTGTATCTTTTACCATAGCAAGTTGTACACTATGCATTATTTATTGTCATTCTGAAGAGGTGACAACAATTTGTAATTTCAAATCTTAAATGCCAAAATGTCCTCTCAGATCATTAGTCTCTGTTCTTTGGATGTAGAATAAACTATGCATTTGAAGATCTGATAGCATCTCCATGCCAACATTTGTTTAGTTGGTTTTCTGCTAGCCTCCAAAAAGTCTAGGTCTTTGACTCCATTAGTCCTCAGAGTTTGGAAGGTCGCTGATTAGAGACATGATGTGCGGAGTGGGAAAAATATATATTCTTGTGCAATGAGCAAATTATTCCTTTTTCATTGTCTGAAGACAGTTTTAAGCAATTTATTCAATATTAATTACTTGGGCTTTGGAAACACTATTCACCCATCTCCTGAATTTCTTGTAGCCAATAGGAAGCTTTCGGGTTACCTGAGCCTTTACACATTATTCAGTTAAATCGAAAATTTAAACGTAAAGTCTAGCACTTAAGGAACTATAACCCTATAGGAAACAGTGTTAGATATCTGTTACTTAGCTGAGTAATAAGATGGGGATATGAACACAATCCACAGATATTTGAATAATGTAAACATCAAGGATAGAGAGAATTTATTTAGAATTATAATAGGCAGTATAATAGTTGCCATTAGAAAATCAGCATTTGCCAACAAATATGACTTGGTTCCCACAGTTATTCCATGTTATAAATTATGGGTGTGGCGGGGGGATGGGACAGAGAGGGGGAAACTAGTGTGTTATATACCATTTTGTGGTAACTGTTGGTATGTGACTTATTATTGCAGTGATTTGCATTAATAGGAATAGTGGGATGAAATTAAGAAAGGGGGGGAAATATGACCTGGACAACAGGAAAAACTTCCTGGGATGTATTATACGGTGGAATTATCAAAAAAATGAAAGCAGGGGGAAAAAAAACAGTTAGAATCTACTCTGGATTAAATAGATAGTAAATATAGATTAGAGAACAATTTTACATGTGCAGAGAGTTGGACTTGGTGACCGAATATGTGTGGTCCATATAAAGAATTCTATGATGCCCACATTTAAAATTGTCAATATACACTAATGGGGTTGGAATTAATTTGCTAAGGATCAAGAAGAAGGAAGTGACTATGCATATGTCAGTAAAGACAAGTCTCTTATTTTCACCTACTTCCCAGCAGAAGTTATCCGTCATGCTAAAAGAAGGTGAAGGTGAAAATGATAATAATATTAGCAATTAATAAATCCTATTCTTGCATCTCAAATATTTTGGTCACTAGACTGCATAAAAGATACCACGTGTGTGTGCAACAGGTCCAAAGAAAGGCAAGGGGACTGTATAGAGGCATGGAAGAGAAGTTGCACGCAAGGATCAAATTTCTAGAAATACACTTTATTTTGCAATGGCTTCCATGGAACCAACATTCCATCACCATGGCATACATTTGTAAAAGACTGTGGTGGGGACCTCCACTCACCAAGTCAATATCTCTTCCTGTGGTTGCATGCCATCACTCTGCCAGTCTGCAGCCCCTCTCTTGCTCCTGCCTCTTTGTGACTCAGGAATCTTCCAGGTCACTTCATGCCTTTTCCCCTTCCAGGGTACCAAAGGGTTTCTCCAGCAATCCTGGGCAGTATTCTACTCATTGCCTCATGGCACCACTACCTCAGGGGCTGGCAGGGGAACCTAGGCCCACCCTCTACTCTGGGTTCCAGTTCAGGGACCCCCTAGCTAGCAGTCAACGTCTATTCCTGCCTGACCTTGTTGATTTTCTCTGAGCCCTTTCCTTACTTTCCTTCTCTCTGGATTTACCAGCCCAAACACAATTACCTGCCTTTAAAGCCCCAACCCAGGTTGTTCCTTCTCAGCTGGGCTCCTTCATTCTGTCAGGGGATTACTTGGCCACCTGATTACACTCAGCTGTGGCCTGTTGAGTTAATTAATCCCCTTTTTAGTTTTCATTAACTCTTTCTGGGCAAGTATGGGGTGAACACTCCATCACAGAGACTATCAAAAGGAAACATAACAGATTTAATGGCAATATCAAAAATAATGAATAGTGTGGGTCAAAGCTCCTTCATGAAGAATTTCTTTTAACTGCAAATAGCTTTTTTGTTGAAGTAGAAGTTTCTTCCGGAAATGTCTATTTGATGTATAATTGGGTTTTCATTGAAAAATTGAAAACACAGAATCTGGAAGAGTATTTTGTCCAAAATCCAAACATTTTGTTGGTTTGAGGGGCTTTGGTTGTTTGATAAAAACCTGAAAAAATGCAAAGCAAACAATGTTGTCTTCATCTTTTTTATTCTGAAAACAAACAAAAAACCTGTAGCAGCTCTACCTCCAGTTCATCAAGTTATCTTTCTTCTAAAAGTGTGAAGAGCTTTCCAATGAAATTGAATGACCACACATTTATAATGGATACAAGGACACACTTCTTAATATAGCATTTAATCAGCATATAGAATCATAGCAATACCTCTGCAGCATTAAAGGGGCTTGCATGCTTATGTGAAAAATATTATCTGCAGTTGCAGCATACTAAATCGGTCAAAAGGTTATAAGGAAAAGTTGCCATAATGCTTCAGGACATATGATCAGGAAGGAATTTCCCTACTAATGATGTAGCAATGCACAGATGGCCATGAAGTGTTGTTGTTGATTTTGTTTAAAAAAAATCCCACCGCCACCAATGTTCTTTTGCATGTTCAAAGGAAACTGAGGAGGGGGAAGTAATGACAGAAAATGAAGCAGTTAAGGGCAAAGGAAGCTGTCAAGGTTTATTCCCCACTCTGAACTTTAGGGTACAGATGTGAGGACCTGCATGAAAGACTCCTCTAAGCTTATTTACCAGTTTAGGTTACAGTTTAGCTGCCACCACCAAGCGATTTAAATCTTAGGGGAGAAACACTTGGAATTCTGCCTTCCCCCAAATATTTCCACAGTCCCTAACCCCCCTTTCCTGGCAGGATTGAAACAAATTGCTCCCCCTCCCAAAGCCTTACACCCCTTTTCCTGGGTAGACTCGAGAGAATTCCCTCACCAATTCCTGGTGAACACAGATCCAAACCCCTTGGATCTTAAAACAATGAAAAATCAATCAGGTTCTTAAAAGAAGAATTTTAATTAAAGAAAAAAAAAGGTGAAAGGAATACCTCTGTGAGATAAGAAAGCAAGATAATCTCACAGACAACAGATTCAAAACACAGAGGATTTCCCTCTGGGCAAAACTTTAAAGTTACACAGAAACCCAATTTGATTCTCCCTCTATTTTGCAAAAGAAATTACAAATAGAAATAAAAGTAATTGAATACATTCCTTCTCTAATTCCTCACTACCCTGTTAGGANGCCCGGCCCACCAGGGTGCTTACCCTGGCGAGCCGCGTGCCAAAGGTTGCCGATCCCTGGACTATATGATCAGTGGTCTCTTTGGCCTTTATAGTCTATGAATCAAAGAATATCTTCAACCTTAAGGTCCATCCTGTATGTCAGAAAGCTTAATGGATTCCAGCACCTGCTTGAAGGGTGATACTTTCAACTCAACTTTAAGTTCTAAAAATTAGGAGTGCATGCAATATTCTTCCTATTCAGTCTTTGCAAAATTTTGATGGATTTGAAGTGGTTGAAATGATGTTCATGTTTCGTAAAGCATTACAGACTTTAGGAAATTTGGGTACTTTGTAATTTAATATTCTCTTCTGATCTGTATGTAAGTTGCTCTGCTCAGAGTTAATTAGAAGAAACTTTGAGTGGGATAATGCAAGGAGGTTTTTATTAGAATTATGCTGAAGGGTTAGCAAATACAGCAGAGATCTCTTAAATTGCACAACCTTCGTATACAAATTTATTTCTTTTGGGAGGTTTCAAATCAAAGGATTAATTAAGTAGAGCATTGTTTAAATATACATTGAACGGTACCAAGATTTGTTTTAGTATACTATTTAAAGGTGGTCTGAAATACTTTAATAAATACAGAATTTTGTAAGCCTGTAAGTTATTAATAAAATGCAGTGTTTTGTAAGAATACATCTCAAGTAAGGACATTTTAAAACAAAATATTTCAAGATCATTTCTTTCCATTTAGCTTACATGAACCTGAAATCAGAGGGCTGCATTTCTTCTGCAGGAATTTATTCTTTAAACAGCTAGCACAAGCATCTCACTCCCTCTTGTGATGTCATCTGCTCTTTCAGAATCCTACATTCAAGCCTTCTCAGACGAACTGAGACCTAGTGCCATTTTAAAAGTATGCATCTATTCAGGTACTGAACCATTTTATCTTAACCATTTAGGGACGAATTCTCTTATCACAGCTTTGCAACCCTGTTGACTTAAATAAGTGATATCAGCTTAAGTGATAAGGATTTGACCCTTGGTGTGCATTTGTGGGGTCTCTAACACTAGTGCACTAGTAGGAAGATAAGATGTTCCCTCCTCACACCACATCAGTGTAAGTGGAAGTCATTTGATCTACAGGGAATGGGAGGTAGGGGAGATGCTAGTACTATTGTCACACTGTGGAAAAAGAGACATTGGACTTGTGTTGTTTTGGGAAAATAAAACTGAAGTCCTGAAGAAAAGGGATTTGAATTCTATGGCTGGGGAGCGGGGGGTGCTCTTTGGTGCATTAGTCAGGGAGTTAACCGACCAGCTTACAACTATCGGCATCAGAGGGCAGCTAGAACTGCTGCCTCCTAATGCCCTCTCTGTTGCTGCTTTTGATGTTGACCCCTCTACAACCATCACACACATGCCACTAACAATGGGTCATATGTATAGATATTGTCCCATTTTGACATTTCAGAACTAAACTTTGATTTTTCCTTTTGAAGTGACTTTTCTTTCTTTATTTTTTTAACACATTTTGTATTATAATAGTCAAAAAAGTTTGTTTTGTTGAGATAAAACACATCAGTTGACCTGAAACAATTCTTTTCCTTGTGTTTCTTTCCAAGAATTTTGAAGTTCTCAGAATTCTTTCCTAATTTAAATGATTTTCTGTTCAGATCTCAGAATCTTTCAGTAGACAGAATTTCAGTTCTCTGTCCAGCTCTACTATTAACATGTTCAGAGGTATGGATTACAAATATGGCAGGTATACATTTTCTTTGCTTTAGCTACTATATAGGATACGCAGAGGACTTTTGTTTTGCTTTCAGTGTATGAATTCCCTAATAGGCACTTAATAGATGACAAAGGATACAAGGTTTTCCGGTAAGAAAGATATATGTTGATAAATGCAGGAAATGTAATGGTGACAAAAACTAACATTAATCACCAGAAAATGTACTTAAAGTTTAACTTCTTGTTAGAGGCTAGTACCATGGAATCCTGCTGTTTTAAGATTGTCTGTAAATTGAAATAAATATTCTATTATTGGGGATTCAGCTACTTAAGTAGAAATTGTAACTGGCTTCATTTTGAGCTAATAATATTAAGCATGTGTTAAGTACTACCACATTCTCACGTGTATGGTATTGGTAAATAGGGAATCTGTCACGGAGTACACTCATTCCAGGTGGCACCTCCTCCTGGCTGTTCTGGGAATTAGCTCTGTTCCAGGTCTCTCGACACATTGTCCTCTCACATTCCGCGGCCCTCTCTTGGGCTAAAAGCTGCAGTTTCTTCTTTGTGAGTTGGCCCTCCAGCTGAGTCACTCTGTGTTTTCCCCTTCTGGGCTATATAGAGTCTCACTGGACCCGATGTCTAGGCAATGCCACTTCAGTGGCTAGTAGGGGAAACTGGGTCCACACAGTACTCTAGCTTTAAGGTCAATGACCCTATAACACAGAGCCAAGGTCTACTCAGTCCCCAGCTTTGCGGCTCTTCCTCTGGACTGCTTCCTACTTCACCTCCCTCAGGCTCTCTTCACCCTTCTAGGAACATTCATCCCCCAGTGCCAGGCTCCAAGAATCCTACTCTTTCTTTGGGTTTCCTCCTTTCCTCTCTAGTGCACAGAGGGTGGCTGTAGACTTCCTCCCTGCCACCATTTCTGTTGCCAGCTTCATGGCTTTATACTATCCCAGCCACACCTGTTCAACTGAGCTTCATCTTCCAATCAGGATTTGTTTCTCTAGCCTAATCCCCTCATGTGTGGATTATCACACCCCTTTCTTAACTTCCTTAACCCTTTCAAGGCTGGTGTGGGGTGAACGCCCCATCACAGAATCTAAAGTACACTGATCACACTTACCAAATGTATTAAACACATTTTAAAATAATCAGTGATGTTACTACTGGATATGACCACAGTCACTATTGTGACTCAGGAGTAAATGTATACTAGTAGCTTTACAGGCATCTGAGAATGGGATTCTGCAATCTATGAATTTTACCAGATGGGGTGCACTTTTCCTGTCCAAGTAAGAACTTTGGGCCAGATCTTCAGCTGGTATAAGTGAGCATAGATCCATTTCCATGAAGTAAATGGAGCTATATTGCCATTTACAGCAGATTAGGATTTGTCATAATTTTACCTGCCAAGAATATCACTTGTTTTTAAATGGGCATCAGGTAGGAATCTGCCTCTGCCTCCAACTATCTCCATAGACATTTAAAATATGTGATACTTGTTAAAACTTCCACGAGCAAGATTGCTGTTCCTTGCTATTCTTTTTCATCTATAGATGCTATAGGAGGTGCCTAGGCTGACTGTCACATCCAAGGTAAGTCATTGCCCAGGTTGGATATACTGAATGCTACTGTCCTACTCTTTCTCCTCCTTGTTTCACTTTGCTGATATCCTGTGATCATCTCACTGTTCCTTAGCACAGTAGCCAGGGATCATAAAGTGTATGTGCTTCTGACTCAAAGATATTAACAGTGAAAGGGAGAAGATGAGAAAGACAAAAGAAGGGGGAATGAAAGTGTAACAAGAAAAAGGGAACAATGCATCCTATCATCCACCAGACTTTTAATCAAGTACAATAAGACTGCCTGTCAACCAGTAGTGAGCAATTTGCCCAAATCTCTAGCTGTGAGCAATTAGGGTGAGTGCAGGGAGGGTAGTGGATGGTTGCTCAGATTCTTCAAGCGCATTCTTTAAAACCAGAGTTCGGAGGCAAAAATAAAGCTTTTCAGACAGCCCAGAATGAATTAAATAAACCTTTAAACTGCAACACAGAACATCTAAAACCTAATAGCTTTCAGAGACATCTAGACTTTCAGATCCTCAGCTGATAATAACATGCACACTGACAAATACCACAGAGATAATAAAAGTCAGTGCCTATGGCCATCATTCTCAATAAATGTTTTTTCCCCATAAGAATCAGCAGTACTGTTACAACAAATGTGTTTAGCAGTACACTCTACCTATACTTAAAAGGTTCTCTAATATATTTCTCTAATATGAGATCTTGGCTGTGAATTACACTAAATTTTATTCACTGCCCTCACTATAGAATACCACTGCATAAAATACTTAGAACTCATGGCTGACTAGAATGTTATAAAGAGTCTATATGACTAATGCAAAATTCCATATAAAAATCATATTACACTTTTCACTAATGACAGAGCTGGTATCAACACCTATATTTAAGGTTGCCCAACACTTTCATTATAAGACACTGTTTTGTGTCACCTATAATCTTGCCCAACTGTTAGGACTAAGTTTGCCACGTTGGATGACTGCCTCAGGGTGAAGTTTTTGGAAAGTATCAGCAAAAAATGTGTTGCCATTTCAAAGAACAAGGGTGTAGGGTGGTGGAATGTATTGTTTTGTCAATCTTAAGCTCTTACAACTGTTTAACTCATAAGCTCTAGTGCTAACATGCTTAGGAATAGTGGCTTTAAATTTGGCAGAGGGGTCACCCTGGGACTAGAGACATGCCTTTTGCTGTCCATGTGAAAATCTAATTAAGTTTGCCTGAGTCAGTTGCTTCTGAAAATTGCTATTTGAACATACTCACTTAGAGATTTGTTAGAGTTTTGCAACTAAATTCTCTGAAGATTCTATCTGTATTCTATTCTATCTCACCCATTTCCCTGCAATTTCTTCTTCATTCTTCCATGATCTATTGTGGCATTGGGACCCAGAACTTCAGGGAGACTCTCTCCTTTGCTTCTCAGTGCTCCACTTGTTGGTACCTTGGAAGCCTGAAAGGGAAGGAGGAAACAGAATGGTGGGGCTCAGAAGAGAAGCAGCAGAAACAATCTGCTGAGGATGGGAGAGGGACAAGGGGGAGTGGAATAGGAACAGAGAGGAAACAGGGAAAGACTGGGAGGGACAGAAGCAGCAAGAGATAGCAGCAGGGGGAAGCTTTGGAGATAGGGAGAAGAGGTTCTGTTACCATACAAGTACACTCCTTCTCAGGACCTGGAATTGAACCTAGGACTTCAAAATCTTAGTATTCTTCTGCTGACTTTCAAACCTATCGTAAACATATCTCTTTTCCCTCCTATGACTGACCCATATAGAAACCTATTAACTCAGAGGGCTGTTGTAAAGTTAAATTCATTCATGTTTGTGAAGCACTCAGACATTATGGTAATGCGCTACACAGAAAACCCACAGAGAAATTAATTCTGTCTGCAGCACAGGGCTTGGCTGGTGTGCGGTAAGCCCTGGGGCCACATATGGAATGAGGAGGGAAAAGAGAAATATATTATAGCTGCCCTGAGTTGATAGCACTCACTGAATGTGCACTGACTGAGGCAAGGGTCATGGGGAAAAACTAGTATGTGATCATATAATTAAAGATTGTATTATAAAAATGTATACGCACAAGAGGGCCAAATTAAAGTTGCACAGGCAACTTTAATTCCGGCATATCCTATTGTTTCAGTGCTTGAATCTTCAATTGTAATGTTCTTGTTGCTAGTAGAAATACAAATCAGTTAGAATTGATTAACTACAGATGCAGTGAACCCTAGCCTCAGATGCTTCAGCCTCCCATATGGTTAACTTTACTTGTGTAACAAGTAGGACCAGCTCAAAGGAATCCCTTAAAATGTTAAATACTGATGCTGAAAACTAAACACAATATCACATATTCTACTGAAGTCCTGATTAGTCTTTGATATTCTAAATCTGCTGTTTAGTGTATTGTATGTCATACAATAGTTCAAAAACAATGCTATTCAATCTGCTTCACAGTATGGACAAAAATCTGTATTTTATATCAGTCTAAAATTACCACTGAATATGTCACATCACTACTGTATCGTAGAAAGATTAACATGACACCAAGATGGCCCTCTTCTCCTTACTTTGGTCAAGTTTCCTTCTTCCTAGCTCAGGGCCCTCACTTTCCTATGATACAACCCTGTTTCAGTGAATAGTCTAACCAATATGTTTAGAAGGAAAACAAGCCCAAGTGATTCAGATGCCCCCCCCTTACCACTTCCCCTCCCTACACTCAAACACACTTCCCTTTTTCAAAGTCATAGCTAGAAACTGTATAAAAATAATATATATATATATATATATGGGATACCGCACACAAGTCCATGACCTGTAGGCCAACTCATGAGATAGATAGGCTTATATCCTAAAAGGTCAGTGAGTTGGGTATCTAAACACTTATAGCTCTTCTTAAACTATTACAGGACTGAAGTCTGGGAAGGTTAATGTGATAAGTAATTTGCCTACTTTTGATTCAAGGAAGCAACTACATAATTTTATGGATGAGGAACTGTTCTTTGTGCTAGTAGAAGCACTGTAGGTTGTAGCATCATAATAAGATCAGTTGAGACACAGAAGATTTGCATTACGCTTGTGTATAATCCCCAATGGATAATTTGGTATACAAAGCACACCTATTGTCTATTACTTATTAAATCTCAGAAACAGATTTCCAAGTTTGTTTACTTTTTGGAGGGAAGTGAAGATTCCACAATAGAAATACATCATTTAAACATATTATCTTGGCTATTGTATCTTTTACCATAGCAAGTTGTACACTATGCATTATTTATTGTCATTCTGAAGAGGTGACAACAATTTGTAATTTCAAATCTTAAATGCCAAAATGTCCTCTCAGATCATTAGTCTCTGTTCTTTGGATGTAGAATAAACTATGCATTTGAAGATCTGATAGCATCTCCATGCCAACATTTGTTTAGTTGGTTTTCTGCTAGCCTCCAAAAAGTCTAGGTCTTTGACTCCATTAGTCCTCAGAGTTTGGAAGGTCGCTGATTAGAGACATGATGTGCGGAGTGGGAAAAATATATATTCTTGTGCAATGAGCAAATTATTCCTTTTTCATTGTCTGAAGACAGTTTTAAGCAATTTATTCAATATTAATTACTTGGGCTTTGGAAACACTATTCACCCATCTCCTGAATTTCTTGTAGCCAATAGGAAGCTTTCGGGTTACCTGAGCCTTTACACATTATTCAGTTAAATCGAAAATTTAAACGTAAAGTCTAGCACTTAAGGAACTATAACCCTATAGGAAACAGTGTTAGATATCTGTTACTTAGCTGAGTAATAAGATGGGGATATGAACACAATCCACAGATATTTGAATAATGTAAACATCAAGGATAGAGAGAATTTATTTAGAATTATAATAGGCAGTATAATAGTTGCCATTAGAAAATCAGCATTTGCCAACAAATATGACTTGGTTCCCACAGTTATTCCATGTTATAAATTATGGGTGTGGCGGGGGGATGGGACAGAGAGGGGGAAACTAGTGTGTTATATACCATTTTGTGGTAACTGTTGGTATGTGACTTATTATTGCAGTGATTTGCATTAATAGGAATAGTGGGATGAAATTAAGAAAGGGGGGGAAATATGACCTGGACAACAGGAAAAACTTCCTGGGATGTATTATACGGTGGAATTATCAAAAAAATGAAAGCAGGGGGAAAAAAAACAGTTAGAATCTACTCTGGATTAAATAGATAGTAAATATAGATTAGAGAACAATTTTACATGTGCAGAGAGTTGGACTTGGTGACCGAATATGTGTGGTCCATATAAAGAATTCTATGATGCCCACATTTAAAATTGTCAATATACACTAATGGGGTTGGAATTAATTTGCTAAGGATCAAGAAGAAGGAAGTGACTATGCATATGTCAGTAAAGACAAGTCTCTTATTTTCACCTACTTCCCAGCAGAAGTTATCCGTCATGCTAAAAGAAGGTGAAGGTGAAAATGATAATAATATTAGCAATTAATAAATCCTATTCTTGCATCTCAAATATTTTGGTCACTAGACTGCATAAAAGATACCACGTGTGTGTGCAACAGGTCCAAAGAAAGGCAAGGGGACTGTATAGAGGCATGGAAGAGAAGTTGCACGCAAGGATCAAATTTCTAGAAATACACTTTATTTTGCAATGGCTTCCATGGAACCAACATTCCATCACCATGGCATACATTTGTAAAAGACTGTGGTGGGGACCTCCACTCACCAAGTCAATATCTCTTCCTGTGGTTGCATGCCATCACTCTGCCAGTCTGCAGCCCCTCTCTTGCTCCTGCCTCTTTGTGACTCAGGAATCTTCCAGGTCACTTCATGCCTTTTCCCCTTCCAGGGTACCAAAGGGTTTCTCCAGCAATCCTGGGCAGTATTCTACTCATTGCCTCATGGCACCACTACCTCAGGGGCTGGCAGGGGAACCTAGGCCCACCCTCTACTCTGGGTTCCAGTTCAGGGACCCCCTAGCTAGCAGTCAACGTCTATTCCTGCCTGACCTTGTTGATTTTCTCTGAGCCCTTTCCTTACTTTCCTTCTCTCTGGATTTACCAGCCCAAACACAATTACCTGCCTTTAAAGCCCCAACCCAGGTTGTTCCTTCTCAGCTGGGCTCCTTCATTCTGTCAGGGGATTACTTGGCCACCTGATTACACTCAGCTGTGGCCTGTTGAGTTAATTAATCCCCTTTTTAGTTTTCATTAACTCTTTCTGGGCAAGTATGGGGTGAACACTCCATCACAGAGACTATCAAAAGGAAACATAACAGATTTAATGGCAATATCAAAAATAATGAATAGTGTGGGTCAAAGCTCCTTCATGAAGAATTTCTTTTAACTGCAAATAGCTTTTTTGTTGAAGTAGAAGTTTCTTCCGGAAATGTCTATTTGATGTATAATTGGGTTTTCATTGAAAAATTGAAAACACAGAATCTGGAAGAGTATTTTGTCCAAAATCCAAACATTTTGTTGGTTTGAGGGGCTTTGGTTGTTTGATAAAAACCTGAAAAAATGCAAAGCAAACAATGTTGTCTTCATCTTTTTTATTCTGAAAACAAACAAAAAACCTGTAGCAGCTCTACCTCCAGTTCATCAAGTTATCTTTCTTCTAAAAGTGTGAAGAGCTTTCCAATGAAATTGAATGACCACACATTTATAATGGATACAAGGACACACTTCTTAATATAGCATTTAATCAGCATATAGAATCATAGCAATACCTCTGCAGCATTAAAGGGGCTTGCATGCTTATGTGAAAAATATTATCTGCAGTTGCAGCATACTAAATCGGTCAAAAGGTTATAAGGAAAAGTTGCCATAATGCTTCAGGACATATGATCAGGAAGGAATTTCCCTACTAATGATGTAGCAATGCACAGATGGCCATGAAGTGTTGTTGTTGATTTTGTTTAAAAAAAATCCCACCGCCACCAATGTTCTTTTGCATGTTCAAAGGAAACTGAGGAGGGGGAAGTAATGACAGAAAATGAAGCAGTTAAGGGCAAAGGAAGCTGTCAAGGTTTATTCCCCACTCTGAACTTTAGGGTACAGATGTGAGGACCTGCATGAAAGACTCCTCTAAGCTTATTTACCAGTTTAGGTTACAGTTTAGCTGCCACCACCAAGCGATTTAAATCTTAGGGGAGAAACACTTGGAATTCTGCCTTCCCCCAAATATTTCCACAGTCCCTAACCCCCCTTTCCTGGCAGGATTGAAACAAATTGCTCCCCCTCCCAAAGCCTTACACCCCTTTTCCTGGGTAGACTCGAGAGAATTCCCTCACCAATTCCTGGTGAACACAGATCCAAACCCCTTGGATCTTAAAACAATGAAAAATCAATCAGGTTCTTAAAAGAAGAATTTTAATTAAAGAAAAAAAAAGGTGAAAGGAATACCTCTGTGAGATAAGAAAGCAAGATAATCTCACAGACAACAGATTCAAAACACAGAGGATTTCCCTCTGGGCAAAACTTTAAAGTTACACAGAAACCCAATTTGATTCTCCCTCTATTTTGCAAAAGAAATTACAAATAGAAATAAAAGTAATTGAATACATTCCTTCTCTAATTCCTCACTACCCTGTTAGGAGTGGGATGGTTCCTTCTCCCTGTCCGGCAAAAGCACACACAGAACAGACAAAGACTTTTTCCCTCCTCCCTCTTTGAAAGCATCTTGTCCCCCCATTGTTTCCCTCTGGTCAGGTGTCAGCTAGGTTATGTGAACTTCTTAACCCCTTACAGGTAAAAGAGGAATTAACCCTTAACTGTATGTTTATGACAGAAGCAAAAGGTTAGAGGAGAAGAGAAGTGAAATATAGACTAAGATGCTGGAAAGCAATGGAGGAGGAAAGGGGTAAAAATTAAGATCAGGATGAATGGAAATAGGCAGAGGGCAAAGAAAATGGGAGACGGCTGAAAAAAAGAAGTAGGAAAAAAGAATGAGATGAGAGGAGCTGAGAACGGAAGAAAAAAGTATGGCTGCTGACTCCTAGATTGACAAGGGGGTCTAAAAATAGAGGGATAGATATTACAGAAATAAAGGATATTACTATAGCTATTATCCAATCAGAATCCAGGATTTTCTAATGCCATTGTTCAATGTGTAGGAGAAAAGAACAGGTTTAGTTTATGAAGGGTTGCTCAGTTCTGAATTCAGAAACACTATACATACTGCATAACCAAGGAAACAGACTGTATAAACTATTTATGACTATATGTAATAGAGATGAACAATTTTAAATATTCTCTATGAACTCTTTAGATATTACATGTAACTGCTTTTTAAGAAGGTTTTCTTAATTGAATTGTGGTGTTCTTGTACTGATTTTTTCCTGTGCAGCTTGAATACTGTGTATTGTGTCAGTCTCTTGGGGGCAATCATGGGGATATTTGCTCATTTAACTGAAGAAAAAAGAAAAGAAAAGAAAAGAAAAGAAAAGAAAAGAAAAGAAAAGAAAAGAAAAGAAAGAGAGATGGCCAGACAGATTGACAGACAGACATCTCTTCTACAGTCCAATCATCTCCTGTGGTGCAAAGAAGTGTGAAGATAAATTAACTGCATCCCCAAGCATGCACAAGTTATTGAGCAAAAGTTGTACATGATTATCCCATCCAGTAGTGCCCAAGAAGATGAGTGCAGAACCAGCAGTGAGTAATGTCCAAAAGGGCAAGCCATGTTCATAAAAGGGAAGTGGAGCTATTGAAAGAACCATCACAAAATTAACATAATTGATGAGGCTTGCCGGCAATATCAGCTATTTATGATGCCATTGTCAGTAAGCAGTCCTGATGGAAATGGTAAAGTCAAACCTAGCACTGATACAAGATACGAGGACTGTATAACCGAACAATACACAGATGGTTGCTTCTGGAAGACACTTACGGGGCAGATGAAGAAATACTGTGCCGTGTGTTTGGGATATGCCTTTCTACCAACCTGCCTTATGTTTGATATGTAACTGACTGAGAGACCCTGTTTGTTCTGTGCTTCAGGTTGTTTCAGGAGCCACGCAACAAAGCTATATCTATGTTACACATCACTGGCAGCAGGGTATAGGGCAGGGGTCGACAACCACTGGCATGCAGCTCGCCAGGGTAAGCACCCTGGCGGGCCGGGCCAGTTTGTTTACCTGCCGTGTCTGCAGGTTCGGCCGATCGCAGCTCCCACTGGCCGCGGTTCGTCGCTCCAGGCCAATGGGAGTGGTGGGAAGCAGTGCGGGCCGAGGGATGTGCTGTCCGCTGCTTCCTGCCAACCCCATTGGCCTGAAGTGGTGAACTCTGGCCAGTGGGAGCCGCGATCGGCTGAACCTGCAGACGCGGCAGGTAAACAAACTGGCCCAGCCCGCCAGGGGGCTTACCCTGGCAAGCCGCGTGCCAGAGGTTGCCGACCCCTGGTATAGGGTATGTGTAGCTACACACCTCAGTGAAAAGCAGACTGCATCCACACTGTAGTGTGTAGCTACACATGTCAGTAAAAGGCTCTGGAAGGGGAGAGGCAGTGGGGAAATGATAGGCAATGGGGAGCTTCTGGAGCATTTTCCTGGTGCCTCTGCCTGCGGGAGCCTTTCGCTATGGTGAGAAAAGACTCCAGCAGCAGGGAGAAAGCGGGACATTACATTGCTGAAAATAGCAGTGTAGATGGGGGTGGTTGGCGTGTAGCGAGCCGTGTAAGTCTTAGGCCTGTCTTTACTTTACTCACCTAAGCACTGCCTCACCTTCTATACTGATATTTAGACCTATGCTATTGGGGCTTGCTGTACATGTACTCTACACAATGTGCAGTGTGGATGTCCCTAAGTGTGAAATATGCAGCATATTAGCATGAGTGTATAGTGCAGAGGACTGTACCACCACAATACACTGAATTACTGTGTGCAATTCTATTCTATTCTACATAGGTACTTTTAAATTATCCTCATTGTCGTTGTATCTGAGTGTCTTTCAGTAGTGTTTTAAGCAATGTGGTTAATATCTATTCATGACCTAGTGTTCTAGGCCTTTAGTGACTCCAGCCTCCCTTTCACATTCTCTCTAAGCCACCATTTACCATAACATTGCATTATGCCTCCTATTACTACTTACACATCCTCCAGCACTCAAGGGCTTAACCCAGAAAGGGAAAATGCAGCTCTCCAGTTACAGCAAGGTTCTGGAGGAAATTAGGCAAAATTAGACAGCAGTATGCAATGGAGACCAAAAAGCTGCCTTACTGCAGACTTCTTTAGCTGAATCAGTGAGGCAGCTGCTCATCCAGAACTGAAATCACAACACTATTCCTGAGAGACCTCCCCCTTCCTCAGACATCTTCACGCACCCCCACTGAATATGCATCACCCTGTGCCCCTACCCAGTCCTCTGGTAGAGTAATTGCATGTCACAACATGCAGCTGGGAAGAGTAGAATCTTAGTCAGCCTCAGGGTTATTCAGTAAACAGATGGGAGAAAAGAAAGCACCTTCTCACCCCCTCAAACATAATGTTCTTTCCAGTTATGTCTCTTCTTTTCAATCCTCTACCCAACTTCAAATTTTCATCACACTCATTTGCTCTTTCCTTAACTAATCTTCTTTGCCTCAGATATTCTCCATAGACATCCACTTCAGCTCTGACCTACCACCAGATCCACTCTCCTGAAGACTTAGACATGTTCTAGACACATCCAATGATCAAACCCAGTTCTCTTTCCAGATGCTTCACATCCAGCTTGAATATCCCACTTGGGCACTTGTAACATTGACCATTCCCATAATAACCAGAAATTAGGTCTTCCTACCTCTGAGTGTACAGAGAGGTCATGTGCATGCCTAAGATACTCCTTTGAAAATCACTTATGTGCCCCTTTCCCAATTAGGCACTCATCTGGCCAATTAGGTGCCTAATAGGCTTTACAAATTCCAGTCCCAGTTCTAATTACAATGATCACTCAGTTTCACTGATCACTCTGCTACGTCAAACTAACCCTATGTTTACTATTCAGTCATTCATTCAATTTTGATTTGAAAGATATGCCTGCATCTTTCTACAAAATATAGCCAGATGGGCCCAGATTAACTTGATATTTGACATTTGATTTGCTCTTATTTCAAGGCGATGTAGGAGGGATGAATGCGTCAGCATAATTTTGAGCTATTTATTACTCCAGCTGATCTTTTCAGGGTCCTGATTTGCAAAGAACAATTCTGAGAATTCCAAATCCTATCAAACCTGCACTATGAATAATATATTAGGTAGCTTACCTAACTTTTTGCAGAAAGTTCAGTACTTGACATGTCTACCAACATGCTGAATCCCTGCAATCAGCAGGTGTTCTAATTTACAGTGAATAAAATGGCTGATTCAATTTCTAAGATTTGAAATAATTATTTTGTGTATGAGATTTCATTAGTAGCTTACTAAATATGCACCCTCCTCTGTCACTTGCTTTATTCATCCCTAGAGGGGCAATTACTTTACAGCAGTCCTGAGGATACCCTCAGGATGGTCGGAGGGATGTGAAAAAGTGGAGAAATGCCATGTATGTCCCCCCCCACCCCAACTCATGCTTCTCAGGTTCATGTCGTATCACAGAACTGTAGAACTGGGAAGGATCTCAAGAGGTCTTCTAGTCCACCCTCCCCCACATGCTGAGGCAGGACCACGAATACCTAGATCATCTTAGACCACATGAGGATCTAAACCCTAGAATGATATTGGAGAATATTGCTTCTAAGCATTCCCCGAAAGAATGTACTAAGAGACACTGAATGAAGATCTATTATCTATTATCAGGGACTGAACAAAATAGCTTATTTGTATGATGGGAACAAAAGAAATGGATACTTTGGTATCCAGTTTAGATAAGTCTAATGTTAATTGTGTTTTTGCTTTTGCTCCTGGGTCTGGTTTAGTGGCATAAATGACAAGTTTGAAATGACTTGTTTTTCTGTAGTTACAAAATCCTGGTAATGTTATTTCACTCATTCATCCTTTTGATGTAGATAAACTGAATAGCTTCATGCACTTTACTGTGCAGGAGTGTCTTTCAGATAAGGCCTTGACACAACAATTTTATCTACTCTGTATGGATAAAGATCCCCTACCACTTTTCATAAGAGGGGGTTAGCTCTGATGTCCTCAAGAAAATGTTTTTCCTTTCCTTAGTATGTAATGTACTGCGCACCAATCAACCATAAAACTGTTAGCTTCCATCCCACAGTTTGCCGCCTATCAGTGGTTGCTCTATGTGTCATTTGCAAAATACCTTGGGATAAAAGGAGACGTATACTGATAATATCTCACCTTTATGAATATTTCCCTATACTGAATTTGAATAGGAGCTAGGTGCCTAATTCTGAAACTCCTTTGAAAATTCCATCTATCATATTTAACTTCATATCAGCTGGTGATGGTGAACCACAATCAGGTGACACCGAGCTATCTAAAGCAGCCCCTACATGCACACAGACTATTAAGTAACATGTAATTTTGTGTTAATTACCATGACTCCCCAAGGTCATGTTGTATTACAACTGAATTTGTTAGTCAAGATAAACCAATGCAGGTCATAGATTTGGAAAGATGTTTGTGACAGGTTAGCTGGGCGTATTTTTTGTGTGTTAACCTCTGCTACTATTCTGCAACTATCTACATGCAGGCTACCTAACAATTAGTGAGAGGAAGTACTGCATGCAACAAGAGACCTCATTCTGCACAGCACCTAAGCAAGTCTAGAGGATTAACGGCAGCAGGGGCAGAATAGAGGTAGGTATTGAATACATAAAACTGAATTTTGATCTTTCTTTATCAACAGATCACCAGGGGCGGATTAATAATTTTGCCGCCCTGAAATAATTGCCGCCCCTGGCCCCGCCCCGACTCCACCCTTTTCCCTCTCCCATTCCAACCCCTTCCCCAAATCCCCACCCCAGCCCCGCCTCTTCCCCAGCATGCCGCGTTCCCCCCTCCTCCCCCCTCCCTCCCTGCCCAGCGAAACAGCTGTTTCGCAGCGCAAGCGCTGGGAGGGAGGGGAGAGAAACAGGAAGCGGTGGCGCGCTCGCAGAGGAGGCAGCTGGAGCAGGGGACCTTCTCCGGGGGTGCTCAAATTTGCCGCCCTAGGCCTAGGCCTTGTCGGCCTAGGCGATAATACGCCGCTGCAGATCACTGGTAGGGGATGTAGAGCATGAGTATTTGGGGGGTGGGAGGGGGAAGAGACAAGGTAAAGGCAGGAAGAGCAGAATGATCTTCAAATATGAGTGTCATTTAATATTGAATATTTAATACAGAAATTAGGGTCAGGAGGGATCAGCACATGGTATAGGGCAGGGGTCGGCAACCTCTGGCACGCGGCTCGCCAGGGTAAGCACCCTGGCGGGCCGGGCCAGTTTGTTTACCTGCCGCATCCGCAGGTTCGGCCGATTGTGGCTCCCACTGGCCGCGGTTCGCTGCTCCAGGCCAATGGGGGCTGCGGGAACCGGCGCGGGCCGAGGGATGTGCTGGCCGCTGCTTCCCGCCGCCCCCATTGGCCTGGAGTGGCGAACCACAGCCAGTGGGAGCTGTGATCAGCTGAACCTGCGGACGCGGCAGGGAAACAAACCGGCCCGCCTGCCAGGGGGCTTACCCTGGCGAGCCGCGTGCCGAAGGTTGCCAATCCCTGTGCTATGGTAGTACAAATAATAATAATGCTCAATGTATTATTCATTTTCCTATTGAGTTCATTTTAAAAAATCCATTTTTAAATTTAAATGAAGCTGACACAAAATTTGCAGAGTGGCACACCAGAGTGTTGTAGACTCCAGGAGCTGTGCTAAAGAATCAGCATGCAGAGTGCTGTGGAGTACATAGAACCTTGCACATGTGACACTCACTGTTAGCTGTAAACTATGGCAAAATTGCATAAATTGCTTTACTCTGCAGAACACATGCAGTATATACAGAAAGCAGCCCCCTAGACCTTGTAGAGTTCCGCAGAGTGCATTATTGGGATACAATGCCAGAAAAACTCTATCAGAAAGAGGAAGGCCAGCTGAAGTATGAGAAGTACTGTCCTTATGTATGGCATGGAAAAGGATATGATACCTGCTGTTCTTTGTCTTTTGTGAGTGCTGCCATGTTAATACCACCACAGTTTACTGCAATAAGCAAACAAAGCTGTTCCGACTTTAGCAGTTAAGACAAAAAACAATTGTTAGAGAAAGCATATTTGCATCTTTTAACACTCCCAGTAGGGCCTTGAGTACATGCTTCCCTCATACCATTTGTTCATGCACAAGCTGAATAAAAAGCAAAGCCAGTGTTTCTCTCTGAGTCCCTCTATGGCTTTGGGCAAATTACTTAAATTCTCTGCCTCTGTTTCCCCATTTGTAAAATGGGCATTATAATAATTATCTACATCCCATATGCATTGGGAGGATTAATTAGATAGTGATTTTATTACAAAAAATATTGGAAGAAAGTCTGACTTCAAAAATATATATACAAACAAGTTGTTACCAAATGCCATTGTCAAAGGCACACAACAACTGACTTGAATCAAACCCATTTTTCACTCAATAGCATTGTGATAAATTGACTTACTGACGAGTGCACTCCTTTGTAAATGGGTGTGGCATAGAGGTTTTTCTGTCAATAACCACTGATTGGCTGTTCCGGTCTGCTGCTGGTCCCGTTTGTCTTATTTACTTGGCCCTCTGGCCAGGCTACATTTAGTCTCACCCCTTTCAGGATAAACCACAGTTTAACTGAAAAATAGTCCCACAGTCTCACATCACATCAGGTCCAGGACCAAGAGCCCTTTTGGCCCTTATGTCTGGCTTCAAACTCTCTAGTGAGGTTGTGGGGGAACACAGCCTCTCCCTCTGTCTGGGTTCCAGCCCAGAGATCCTGCAACAAGTAGTTAAGGTCTGTCTCATCAAACATCTGTCTTCTTTGCTGTACGACTTCCTACATCAGCCAACCTTCTCCTCAGGTGGACCTATTTTCTCAGCAAGGATCTGTCCTGAGCCATACCCTAAGTACCAGTTCCCAGCATGACAAAGGAAAGATAAGTAAACTAACAGAAATAAAGATCAGCACCCAGGTCTTCAGTTCTATGAGGATCCTACAGCCGTCTGTTCTATCCTCCACTCCATACTGAAACTCAAGGTAGCTTCATTCTCTGCTGTGCTCCTCTCTGAGAAGTGAAAATGAGAAAGACCTGTCCCCCCTCCCTCTGAGTGGCCTCCCTTTTAAGGCTTCTCCTCCAAGTCTGGAATAGTTCACAGGTGCAGCGGGGTGGGGACACCTGAGCCCATAGCTGTTCTTAAACCCCTTCCTGTCTAGTGCAAGGTTGGTATATCCCATCATAAGAACATAAGAACGGCTACACTGGGTCAGACCAAAGGTCCATCTAGCCCAGTAGCCTGTCTTCTGACAGTGGCCAATGCCAGGTGCCCCAGAGGGAATGAACAGAACAGATAATCATCAAGTGATCCATCCCCTGTCGCCCATTCCCAGCTTCTGGCAAACAGAGGCTGGGGATACCATCCCTGCCCATCCTGGCTAATAGCCAGTGATGGACCTGTCCTCCATGAACTTACCTAGTTCTTTTTTTAACCCTGTTATAGTCTTGGCCTTCACAACATCCTCTAGCAAAGAGTTCCACAGACTGTGAGTTGTGTGAAGAAGTACTTCCTTTTGTTTGTTTTAAAGCTGCTGCCTATTAATTTCATTTGGTGACTCCTAGTTCTTGTGTTATGAGAAGGAGTAAATAACGTTTCCCTATTTACTTTCTCCACACATGATTTTACTTTCTCCACACATGATACGTTAGTCATCTCTTTTCCAAGCTGAAAAGTCCCAGTCTTATTAATCTCTCCTCATATGGAAGCTATTCCATACCACTAATCATTATTGTTGCCTTTTTCTGAACCTTTTCCAATTCCAATATATCTTTTTTGAGATGTGGTGACCACATCTGTATACAGTATTCAAGATGTGGGCATGGCATGGATTTATACAGAGGCAATATGATATTTTCTGTCTTATTATCTATCCCTTTCTTAATGATTCTCAACATTCTGTTTGCTTTTTTGACTGCTGCTGCACATTGAGTGGATGTTTTCAGAGAACTATCCACAATAACTACAAGATCTTTCCTAAGTGGTAACAGCTAATTTTGATCCCATCATTTTATATGTATAATTGGGATTATGTTTTCCAATGTGCATTACTTTGCATTTATCAACATTGAGTTTCATTTGCCATTTTGTTGCCAGTCGTCCAGTTTTGTGAAATACTTTTGTAACTCTTTGCAGTTTGCCTGGGACATAACTATCTTGAGTAGTTTTGTATCATCTGCAAATTTTGCCACTGTTTACCCCTTTTCACAGATCATTTATGAATATTTTGAATCACAAGCACTGATCCACATTGTGACCTGTTCCCATGAAAGATTTAAACTCTCAACCCCTAGCTCTTTCTGCTACAGCATTCTTAAAACAAAATCTCAATTTTTAAAATAAGGAATTAGGAGAACACTCATTCTAAAAAGTGGCTGAACAGATTTGCATGAACTTTCCAAAGAAAATTTTCCTTTAAGCAGAAAGGAAATCTATAATATTTTAGCACAAAATGTGAAAGTTATAGAAAATTATGAGCTTCTGAAATCCGGGGATTAGAATGGAGACACCTATGCACCCCTAAGTATATGAGTTGCTGCTGCTCCTGTCATAGCAAATCATTTGAAATTAATGAGCCAGAGGAAATTGTAACGTGTCTTATCAATGAAAGCACGTTGGATAATGTGTATTTTGCATTTTTCTTGAGTTTTTATTCAGATTTCATAGTAAAAATATGCTTGGAACAGAAAGAGAAAGGGAGCTGAAGAGGTTTGCAGTTAGCATTCTGCACAGAATATGAAGCACATCAAAGTTACTTTCAAACCTTGAGCTCCTACATAGCAGATAAGACTCTGAACATTTTTTCCTATTCCACTGATAATTGCACTACAGCATAGTGTGTACACATAAATTAATAAGTGCACAGCTAAGATTCCTCTACCACACTGTCACTCTTCAAAAAATGAAAACAATATCAATTGCTTTGGAACATCTATATATACAACTATATGTAAGACTGAAAATTCTAGTGCTGACTAATCTCCATGGTATTCTTTCTGTTCCAGAAATAAGATGGTCATCGTTAAAGAGCTGAGCTTGGCAGACACAAGACACAGATGACTTGCTCTGAATTCTTTTCTAACAGTAGCATCTGGATCTTATGCTGGCTTTCTGGCTGGCTCTGCTTTCAGCTGTTGTGATAGATACAAACTGCTACAGACTGTGGAGAGTTTATATCATTTGATGAGTAATTTTTTTTGTTTCTGGATATATTATTTTCTTACTGTTAGTCACATATTCAAATATAGGGCCTCATGCAAATGTCTAGATTTACCAACCTGTGAGAGTTTCATAGCAGAAAAGTTTGTTTTTATTTTTCCAGCGTGATCATATCTGGTATGTTCATATTTTCTTCATGAGTATTCATAGTGGTTTGGAAATCATCCTTACTGGTACGTTTTTCGTTTGTATTCATTTTCTTCTTGATTCAACAGGGTCTGGTCCACAATATAATTAAACTTTTTAGTTTACATGCAGGTTGTCTCTTTTTCTGAGTAAATATAACCCTAGTTTACATTAACCATTTGTAAATAAAGATGAATATGTTCCAGAATCACTGCTTGTTAAAAATATCTTTCCTGCTAGTGGCTCAAAATAATTCCTCAAAAGCTGTCCACAAAATCCACTATGAAGTGAAGGATAGTTTTATCACATACCTGATATATGTATTAATATCAAGAGTAGCCTAGAACAAATACTGTATGTGTACACAATATCAAAACCAGTTGGGTGAACAAATGAGTATAGAGGGACATTTTTCTGCATGAACCATTGCACATTTTCATAACCACTGCTGTTGAAATACTTGAATCCAAAGAGTCATTTTTACAGAGCTCTGTTCAGGTACTGAATAGCAGGAACAAGCTGAGAACCTAAAGTACGTCTAAAACAGGGGTGGGCAAACATTTTGGCCCGAGGGCCACATCGGGGTTGCAAAACGGTATGGAGGGCCGGGTAGGGAAGGCTGTGCCTCCCCAAACAACCTGGCCCCCGCCCCCTATCCGCCCCCTCCCACTTCCCACCCCCTGACTGCCCCCCTCAGAGCCCCTAACCCATCCAATCCCCCCTGCTCCTTGTCCCCTGACCGCCCCCTCCCAGGACTGCCCCCTATCTAACCCCATCCCCCCGCTCCCTGTCCCCTGACTGCCACGACCCCTATCCACACCCCTGCCCCCTGACAGGCCCCCTGGGACTCCTGTGCCTATCCAACCCCCCAGTTCCCCGTCCCCTGACCACCACCCTCCAGAACCTCCACCCCATCCAACTTCCCCCTGCTCCCTGTCTCCTGACTGCCCACCAGGACCCCCTTACCCTTTATCCAACACCACCGCTCCCCGCCCCCTTACCGTGCTTATTGGAAAGCCTGGGAGGTGGGCGGGTGCAAGCTGTGCAGCCCGGCAGGAGCGGCGGGCCAGGGTGCTCCCTGCATGGCAGCGTGGCTGTGGGGGAGGGAGGACAGCAGGGGAGGGGCCGGGGGCTAGCCTCCCCGACTGGGAGCTCAGGGGCCGGGCAGGACGGTCCCACGGGCTGTAGTTTGCCTACCTCTGGTCTAAAATGATGAGTTGAAATTTTGCACTGGTACCAATTATTTAAGGTACTTGAAGGTATTTGAAGGTCAGATATGGCAGGCACATAAATGTTAAACCAAGATGGTGAGGGACACAACTCCACGATCTGTATGTCCCTAAACCTCCAAATGCCTGAATTGCAGACTGAATGACAGGGAATGGATCATTAGAAATCACTCTGTTCTGTTCTCTCCCTCTGAAGCATCTGGCATTGGCCATTATGATAGACAGGATACTGGGCTAGATGAACCACTGGTCTGACCCTGTAAAGCTGTTCTTATGTTCTTAAGGACTATATGTTCTCTTATCTACACAAGAAAAGAACATATCTGGAAAGAAAACAACTTACCACCCCCAAAGTTTTGCAGTGTATTAGGAATTCCTGTTAGCAATATCCATAGCGCCCATATGGGAGCTGAAGCAAGTCAAAATTGTCCTTTCAAGGGTGCATTTCCTGTGCACAGGAAATGGCACAGAAGATCCCATGGTTCCCTGGCTCTACACCATTACTTTTTTTCCCTCTGTGATGCTCTTTGTTCCCTGTCACAACAGAGCTTGCAGAATGGCTAGCACAGCAGCCAGGCTGCCACCCACAGACCAGATTCATACATATAAAACACTCTGATGGGGTTCAGAGTGCATATTAACATTTATTGTGGGTACAAGTAGCAACAATGTATGAATTTGGCTGCAATTTCTACCTCCTGATCAGGGGAAAATGCTAAGTTGAGTGAGTTTCCCAGTGACCTATGATTCCACAGAACTAGGGTTGCATGCTGTGGCCATAGATGGGGATGCCTGACATTATGAGGAGAGTTGATGGTGGGGAACATAATACATAGTTGCTATTTCCCTCTGCATTCTCCACCCCAAACATCTCATTTTCCACAGAAATTCAACTAATTTCATACCTGCATCATGATATGGAAGGGAAGATATGGCTCATGTAGAGCAGTGCTTCTCAAAGTCGGGCCGCCGCTTGTTCAGGGAAAGCCCCTGGCGGGCCAGGCTNCGGCCCGGACCGCCAGGGGCTTTCCCTGAACAAGCGGCGGCCCAACTTTGAGAAGCACTGATGTAGATTACACCCCATATTTTCCTTACTTCAGCAGAGAATATGATTACAGAGAGAGAGAGAGAGAGAGAGAGAGAGAGATCAGTGAAAATTTGACTCCAGTGGGATCGGCTGGATCCTCAGCAGTTTTGAAATTCTGTCCATTTATTTAGTGGCTGAAATGCCTGACTTTTAACACCCACTTTTAAAAAACCTTGGCTAGTGGTGTTCAAGTGGCTGATTGGGAGTGTCAGAAATAGCCTGGTTGAACAATACAGAGGATGCAAGTAGAACTGGTTGAATATAGTAGAAAGGGTATTTATGAATCTTTTAACAAATAAAAACCTCATGATGTATCTCACTGATACTTGTTATCCCTTATACTCGCTCATAGCAAAAAATTGGGTGAACAACAATATTAATGGAAAGCGCAAGTTAGTGAATAACAGCATAAAATCTATGTACAGGAAGTGTTCAAGCATCCATTTTGAGGCATTCTTTTTTTATTCACACACAGGTTTTTTGAACATTACAAATAAACTTCTCAGCAGAAAATAAAGAAATATTTTTGTTAACAAAGTTTGGGTTGGTCCATCAGGAAACAGGTCAAATATCGTATAGTTTATGAAACAGAATGTGTATGAATCACAAGTAGTAAATTGCTCATCAACTGAGTGTTATGAGTATCTATAGGCTAAAATGAGTTTGCACAAAGTATTTTGTCCAATAATTATGAAAAATAAACACATCTGTAAAAAGTAGTTCTCCCCTCAGCTCTTCCTGTCCTTGCAAGTCTGCCCTCACTCCCATGCCCTTCATAGTTTAACCTTATTATAGTATTCTGTGTTTCCAAATCTAAATATTATCAGATAACACTGAATCAATAATACTCCCCCCACCCCAAACAAAACCCCCAAACATCCAGATTGGAATAAAAGAGCGTTTGCTATCCCTTCTTGATTTTTCTTTTCATGTGAAGTATGTGCACAACCTGTGGTGTTTTAGGAATTGAAGTAGCTTTGGACAGAGTGAGAGGGTAAGAAAGCACCTGCTCTTTTCATGCAGCTAATAGCATTGCTGCTGCCTTCACTGGGGCTACTTGCACAAGTAAAATTAGCAGGATTAACCCCAGATGACCAGGCAGTGATGATGCTCAGAATGATGCCTCTGCCATCCTACTTAGAAACCACAAGACCAATCCTCTGCTAGCTGGGCCAGGGCTTATTGACGTAATTCAGAAAACCTGGTTCTCCTGCATTTTTAAATGTTTCATCTTCTGGCACCCATTTTCTGTAGACAGAAGACAATGTGTGCCAGGATATGTAGCATGCGGCAATGCAGTGTGAATTGTGCAGCTATGCCACCTACAGACACATCCATGCATTTCTGTCAGAGAAGCTATTCTCACCCTCGCTAAATGTAATAAGAAAACAACAAACCTAATGTAAACATGCGATGGCTTCCCAGATGTGCTCTCTGTATTTCACATGCAAATGTAATGCTGTTCGGATTGTATGGGGCTGGTAACAGTTCACAAAGGGAAATATGTGGATTTGTTTGGTTAGTTTTCCAAACATAAAGAGGCTTGCAAGAACAAAAGTTGCATCTGATATTGACAGGTTGTATATTATTTCTCAGCATTGAATAATGTTTTAATATTTCTATGTTGCTGTTTAAAAATGGTTTGCTGTCAGTATCTCCACTATAATGAATACATGGCTGATGGAATAAGGTTTTTTTAAAAACTGCAAACATATCCAACTGTGTCATACACATTTTAAAATAACCTGTGATGTCTAAGTAAAATTTCCAACTAGCTGATATATTAGTAGTTTTATACTTGCCATCCTTTCCCTGTTGGCTATAAAACTAAATGTTACGTAAATGATTTACTACAGCAATTTTGTTTTTGACTTCTTTTTAGCCATTTTCTACTCTTCAAACATAATTAACTAAAGGAAAAAATCAACCTAGAATAACATAAGCTAAAGTCAGTGTTCCTTGGAAATCACAGAGATGGTCATGCTTTACCTAGCAACAAGAGAGAGTTCTAACCAACCTAATATTACTGCCTGTTGTGATTCTCATAAGCTGTTGCTAGTGCTGCAATTTCTCTTCTTCAAATGCTCTGCAAAAACATTCTCAGTCTTCAAAGCACAGTTCCTTAAAAATACATTGATTTCTCTCCGCAGAAAATATGTGCCATAATATGAAATGTTTAAAATGTTGCAAGTAGCAGGATTTTCAAAAGGGCTATTATTTGGAAGAGATTTAACAATCTATAGCACAGCTATGATGCAGCACTCAATCAAGGGGAGAAAAGGAGAAGATGCTTTTGATTTTCATTTTGTTAAACTACCAGGGTGGATTAAGGTGCCGTAGAGTACCAATTTTTTTCATTTTATTTTATTTTCACTTCACAACGTAGGGAAGGTGGATAATGCTCAAGCTAATCAATAGAGGCCTGCCTCTTTAAACCTCTGGGACAGAGTATGACAGCAGTTCTGGCATTCTTCTGTCATAATACAGGATGGATTTGAATTTTTGTGTAGGGAAAACCTGAGCCCTGACTTCAAAGAAGGAATGTTGATAGGTTTAGGGAAACTACAGTATATAACTGCTATAGTTAGAAGAGGACAGACCTAGTTCTAAGGTCTAAGTTGGAATACTATCTGGACTGGACCCAGCATGTCCATTAAAATGCTGGAGGGCATAACTCTCTAGCTTGGAGTTGCAGCTAGACAGGTGTCAAATGTCAGAGCAGTCAGGACTGTGCAAGTAAAAAATCTTATTCTTTAAGCACTGCTTAGTCCATTTTGTGCTAGGTGTTGAGAGAGGCTTTTCATGCCACTCTGTATGCTTCCTAAAACTCATTGAATACACATTTTCTCTAAGCCTCCACAAGCTTCAACACATTTGTGGAGTTAGCTGCAGCTGAGACAGAGAGAACTTTTGCAGCAGGATTGGCTAAGGAACATTCAGGGACCCCTGCTGCCCCACTTGTTTGTACCACCCCCCATTATCATCTTCCCCTGAACCTGTGAGGGGCGGGGCTTATTATTAAAACTAAGTGTTGATGGAGGAAGGGTTAGAGACAAGGGGATGCAAGGACAGGGAGGCTGAGGTGGGTGAAGAAGGATGAGATATGGAGAGAGACAAAAACAGATAGGTTTGGTGGAACAAGAGGAAAGGGGATAGACGGGGTGGGACAGTAGGAGATATGGGGAAGGGGAACTGGAGAAAACCCCACTGGAAATAAGAGAAGCAGCCAGAAGGGAGGTGTGAATTGAAATGGCAGAAGTACAGACTTATTAGAAGAACTGGTGAGTCTTTAGGTTGATTGGCTCATTTTCACCACACCAGGCCCTCAAAGGTTCTGGAACCCACATTGCTTATGTATATATAAAAAGTATGATCAAGACATTAGTCAAAACTGGCAGTGTTCCAATTCAGACCCAAAGTACACAGGTTTCCAATGTTATACATTTTATTAACTAAACTAAATAACAAAGCAAAATCATAAAACACATATTAGCAAATCAAATTAAAAGAAAGGATGTTAATATCAAATCACTACATTAAAATTATCATATTAATTAAATCATAACAAATAAACCAATATTTAAAATCTAAGTAACAGGGCATTTTCAATCTCAAAGATTCTAGATACACACAACCAGCCAGCTGCTAGAGCTAAGAACATGTGAAATAATGCTAAGTTAGAGGCATCCCTCTGCTAATAAAGACTGGAAAACAAAACAAAAACCCAATAGATTGAGACTTAATAGAAGACAGTTTTGCAATTCTTGTGTTTCACTCTGCTTCAGGAAGCTGGTATATTGTTGAAAAGATTAGTCACTGGTCTTATTGGCATTGCTGTGTAACATGGATACACTTGCTGGCTGGATAAACATTATTTGTTTGGAGATGTCAAGTTTTTGATAATGCATGCTGCTGGACTCCTACAGCACAGGTCTTTGTGTCTGGCATGGTGGCATTGCATAGCCAGAGGCCACCAAACAACAGCTGCAGCAGCAGTAGACATGGCAGAAACCACTGCAAGCAATCAACCCAGAAGCAAGAAGACAGAAGCAGCAGTAATCTTCCTTTCCTTCAGTTTTTGAAGATGGTGGCCTGTATGGTTCCTGCCCCTTATAACTTGTCTCAGGAACTTCTTGGTGGATTAGAATGGGCACTGGCATGATTGGGTTGCCTTTATGCAAACAAAGAAACTTTGGCTCAGTAAGTCCACAGATCAAAATATATACCCAGTCAGCAGGTCCATAGATATTCTGAGATATTTGAGGTCATGGGTTAGTCCAGGCTAAAAAGTCTAACTCAAAAATAATTTCAAAAATGGAAAGCTAGCAAAAAGCAGGAAATGACATCATATGAACACAACACTCATACATTCACTCAGCCTTGCTCAGAGAGAATAGGTAGAGGAGGGAAAGAGGTGACTATGGAGGTGAGGGGGGCAGAGGGAAAGGAAAAAAGCAGAGAGGTTAAGTGGACTGAGAGTCTGCCTTATTTTGCTCCATCTCAACCTTTTCTTTCCAAATGTATCTAGAAACGGTTTCCAGATTTCTTCAGATTCATATAGTTGTTCTCTATGACAATAAACTGCCCTTTCTTTGGCTGCTGACTCAGACAGCTTTATTTTGGGCATAGGCCTACTCTTTCATTTTTTGTAAAATTAGGTGGTTGGTGACCATCGCTGCCCTCAAGAACCAAGGTCTTTGTGTTGGAGTTAAACCCAGATTAGCAGGTAAATAACCTAGGATACAATTTTCAGCTTCTCCTGTTGTATTACAGTTATCCCCATCCTAACATGTTATGTCTATGTAGTACTCTCTGGTTTTGTACTGTCTGGTCTTGAAGCTTTGACCAGTTTTAAAATTGCATAATTCTGTAATACTGTTGGTGATCCCGGGAAGTGTGCAGCATGTGGAAACATATACAAGCTGAAAATCATTAGCTTTTTTTTACTTTTCTTTTTCTGTTTTTTTACAAAAAAGTCAATAAAAAATTAATTACAAAAATCACCATGCCTGGAGAGGGACAGTTCCTCTTTACAGATGCTTATCACATCCCCTTTCTATTTTAGAACTCAGCAGCTCAACTTTGAACAGAACTTTTTGCCACACAAAATCTGGGTGAAAACTTGGGCAGAGTAAAAAGTCTTTTGTTCCCTGACCCTCCCAAAATCACAACTGAAAACTTCACTTTTTATATGCATGCCTATCTGCCTCAGAAGAGGAAGCACCCCAGAGGGGTACTGGCAGCATGAGAGGATATCAGGGCCCAGGTGAAGTTCATGCTATTAGAGAGCAGCAATTATAGAGTAGTAAGGAAAGGAGAAAAGGGGCTGAGAGAGCAGAAGGTTTGTTCTAGTGAGCTGGTACCAGACTGAACATGTGTCTATTTATTATAATATTTTCTTTTAACGTCTTCTTTTTTTGCTTAAATCATACTCACTAACATTATGTCTTGAAGTCACTTTGGTAACTTGAGTTACCAAGACCAAAATACAGCAAGTGTGGAATTTTGCCTCTGACTACCATTATACTGAGGACAAAGTCACACAAACTAAAATGTTCTGAAACAAAACCAGTGTTTTGTATCATATTTTTACTTTACTGAATAAACTTTTTTCCTCGACTAAATTATCTCAGTTCCACCTGCTCTCCTTACATGTGTTTTCTCCACCATTCTTTCTCTTGACCCCTTTCCAGCTACTTGTTGATTCTGATTTTCAAAGAACTTTAAGTGAGTTAGGTGTCCAATTCCCATTGAGAGACACTGTTAATCCAACCCTTTATATATTGATTACATTTCTAATTCTGAACAATTTCTCCATTTGTTTTAAATCCTTGTTTGCTACCTTGTTTATTATACTTGTGGTACTGTGGCCACTACCCATCTCTATTTCCTCTTCACCAGGACCCTTTTAAAAATTCACAAAATGTTCCAGTCTCCTTCTCATCCCCAAAGTTCTTTAATTCAATTTTCATTAACATAGTAACATAGCTTGCCCAAAACAGAACTGAAAAAGTCTAAAAAAACCCCACAAAATATTTTCTCAGTCCCTACTCTATCTAGTCTCGTATCATGAGCTTCCCTAGCTCCCTATAGATAAAGGTCTTGAGTAGGAGATACTAGATGACCTGATCTGCAAATGCTTTTTTTTTTTTTTTTTTTTTTAATTCATGTCCACTTTCAGAATAAAATGCTGGAGCTCTATAATAACAACCAAAACCACAGTAATAAATTTACTGCAATAATCTTTCATGGCTTGGACTGTAAAAACAGAATATTGCAATATATTTTCCAAGGGTGGACACTGCCATTTTGTTACCAACCTATAAAACTTCTAACATATACAGGGAACTGCAGGCACTAAACCAATGCACAGCGTCTCAACTAATGTCTTTCCACTTCATAGTTATCCATCCCCTACCAGTCACCTGGTGAATCTATAATGGGTGATGTAGATTTAAGAACCACACCAGGGAAATTCTTGAGGACCCTGGCAGATGTGTAGGGTGTAGAGTACGAGATTGACTTTGATCGTTACTTTCAACCATATCCCAGTGAGTGATGGGGGACAGTTACTGCTCAAGAGCAATTCTCAAGAGCTCCACATGCAAAGTCACATAGGAATCAGTGTTCTCCCTTCTCCTGACCTAGATTAGAAATCACTGTCACACACACACAAAGAGAGAGAGAGATAATGTCGATAGGAGAGAAATGTCTGAATAAAAAACCAGGCATGATAGCAGTAATGTTGGTAGGCAGAGGAAAACTCACTGAGGAGCTAGCCAACAATGTAACCATGTCCACCTCTTGAAGGCCTCTGCCCTCTGACTGAAAACTGGGCAAAGTTTAGGATGTTGTCAGACTCCTCGCTGCTCCCTCAGAACCTGGCAGTGGCAGTGCCAGATTCCATACATTTGTCATGTCAAAACTCAGCTACTTTGCTAACAAAGACATTAGAGACTCCAATGTAGGTAACTTATGGCAGCTTGTCTATACAGCAGTCAGCAAGAACACACCACTCTAGAGTTCTGTTCCCTCCACTGGATCCTTGTCCACTGATGGACCCAAATTGAGGTCCTCCAACTAATCAGGAAGGCCCTCAATAGACTAAAGCAGGCTATCAGAGCTATTCTCTCTTTCCCTGATTTTTTTAAGACAGCTGCAGTCATTGGGAACACATAAACTCTCCCACACTCATCCTTGGCAACTTCAGCTTCCATGTTGATAACCCATCCAGCCTGTTAGCCACCTGGTTCCTTTCTCTCCCCTCCTCATTTGACCAACAGTCTTGGATGAAATCTCCCATTCACCAAAAGTATACTATATAACATCTCTAAGATGGGTCTTTCCTTACCACCTACACAGCTAAATCTCTCCTCAAGGTCCTCACTGGCTCATCAACTACAACAATCTCCTCTCCAGCTTTAACAAATGCAATTATGCCTATGCTATCAAGATGCCATTCCCACCTCCAATCAGTCACTGTGCCAGCTTTCATTGCCTATTAAATTTTCAAGCAAGTAGCTTTGTGCTTCCTTCCATGCTGTCCCTCATACGTGGGAAGAATGTCTCCTTCAAATCCATCCTTAGAGCTCTCCCTTGACTTCATGCCTATAAAAACTGGACAAAGGATAGGCAGCTGGTGTGCTGAGACCACTGCTTATCATGCTGACCAATATTGTCTCACTGTTTCCTTGTGCTCTGTTTGTTGTCGCCATCCATTTCCTCTTATCTTATACTTAGACTGTAAGCTCCTCAGGGCAAGGACTTTCTTATCATGATGTGTTTATACAATGCCTAGCTCAATGGGGTCCTGGTCTATAATTGTGATCACTTCACACTACTATAATACAAATAATAAATCATGATATGCAGAAACTGTTTATGCCTAAGAGAGAAGTTTCTGGAGCTGGAGACAGTTCATGCTCAGTGCTGGTTGCTGTGTTGTGGGTCAGGAGAGATCAGAATGTGCTCTATACTTACTGTTTTCAGAGTCTGGAAAACAATATTTACCTTTTACATAAGACTTATCAAAATAACTGAAGCCAGAGACAAATGAAATGAAAGGGGAAGAAGAATAAAGAAAATAAGGCATCACAACTACAAGAGAAATCTCCAAATTCATGTGGTTGAAAACTAGGATAGGAAGAGTCTACTCTACACTTCTAATTATATCTTCACAGTTCTTTTAAATCGTGTGGGACAGTCCTCTCTGGTGTAAAATAGTGTGATTCTGTGGAAATCACTTATTTATGCCAGCGGAAGCACTGACCCTGTTAATAGTAACACAATAGCTGGTGCTCTGCACAAATAGATTGGATTACTATATTAGATAGTTTACAGCATCTGATGTAGGAAAAACCAAAAAGAAAATGAATGGATTTTTAGCACAAATCTGTTTTTTTTCCCCCCAGTGAATCAGAAATCTTGCACGGACTTTGCAACTGAGGTCACAAATAGTCCACTTTGACTAGTTCATCTGTGGTATCCCACTAATTGGTGCACTTGTGGATGAGTTCTGTGCTCCTAAATTTGATTACACTATTCACTCTCAGAAACACACTAAACACAATGTTTGACTTTGATTGCAGGGAAAAGCTAGAAGATTAGAATAATCTATCGTGATCTGCTATCCATCCCAGCAGCCCATCAACCCTTCTTCAACGTTGAATTCTCATCTTCCACTCTTTTAAATCTATCGTATTTACTAACCATGAATAACTGATTCATCATCTTGAAATAAAAAGCCAAATGTCCACCTTCTGAGTGCAGGACAAACTCCCTTAACCAAGCATTGTATGCACTTGCAAATCATCCACAGTGAGCTTTTCCACAGATATTTGAATGAAAACATGTTTTAATCATTCCAAGAAGGCATCATATTGAGATAGCAATTCTGAAAACACTAGGTGATTGACTTAACACATAGTGCATTTTCATAATGGCGGAATTATGCACTGCAACATATTTCATTGTGTTCACCATAATTTAATGTGCAACTCCCCTGATGTTTCATGCTTTTATCCTCTGCTGAAGTGATTTATAAAGATTAAAATTTAGCTGTCTCACTGTAGCCTATAAGCAATGATGAGGGAAAGAGACTGAAAGAGATAGAGAAGTGTGCAGCAACATAAACAGCTCTTCAACTGAACTGATCTTTGGTCTGGGGAGATATTAGTAAATCAGTTTATCTGTTGGATGCCCTTCAGGGGTAGAACAAGACATTGATGTTCTCCCAGGGATTATGTGATTGCACTAAATAGTCTGTTGCTGTGTATTTAACTAACTGTGGTTTGAGAGAGGGAAGAAGGGAGTGAACCTTAAACACGGAGAAGCTTATTGCAAAAATAACAAGGGTTTGGGCTCTGCTTTAGCTGATCACATTACAAAAATATACCAAGCAATATCAGCTGCTCATGGGAAAATTGCATGGTTTTAAAAGTGACAATTAAAGTGAAAGAGCCACAGAGGGGACTTATTGCTAGCGTTTTGAGCTGCACTGCTTGAGATGTTGATCTTGTTTTCTGGTCCCTGCACTGGTAGAGATTTGGTAGACTCTGGAATTTATCTCCAGGGAGGAAGGAAATGCCTCTTGTTCCCCTCAATACCAGGAGTGCCGCCAGCTTTTTCGCCGCCCTAGGCGGGCCTTCCAGGGCGGGGACTTTACGGCGGGGCAACAGAGGCGGCGGAAGGTCCCGCCCCCCAAATACCGACGACGACCGGGGCACAAGTGCCCTCCAAATGTTAGTGCCCTAGGCGACCGCCTAGATCGCCTAATGGGTTGTGCCGGCCCTGCTCAATACAACATCTCACTAATTATGAAATGGTGCTAACAGATTCTAAAGGAACCCCTTCCCCCCTTCCACCAGTCTTGCTCCGCTGGCAGGATGATGGCTGAAAAGCAGAGCCTCATGGGTGGGTGGTTAAAGCAGGAGAAAGGAGGATATTGTCAGGGTTGCATCAAAGAACCAGAGAGGAAATATTAATATAAGTGAAATGGTGGGATGGGGGATTCTCATCAGAAGCACTTGGGTGTTGTGAGTTAGTGAATGTTTGTACAGTCATTAGAAAATGTATAGTTCTATATAAGTGCTAAGTGTGATGATGTATTTTTTTGCAATGCGAGTTTCAAGACAATGCAACAAGAAAGAAACAATAGCAGGAGTTTATAGCTGATTATAACCTATTTCTATTTAAGAGGCAGAAAGTTTACACATCGGCAAAGAAAAGAATAAGGAGTGTGAATCAGGGCTGGGTTTTTTTTTGTACTGTGCACCGACAGTATGATAACATTTCACTGAGGGGCCGGGGCCATATATAAGTGTATTTTTCTTCACAAAGAAGAGCTCTTGGACAGTGAGAAAAGCTACTGAGATGAAGATGGCTATCTGAAGGGCAAAACTTAGCTATTCATGGAATTAGTGTTGTGTTTCTCTGTTGGAAACTTTGAGGTTGCTTTATATTTTTAAAATCATGATATACAAATACAATTATTCTATTTTGTCAGCTGGCAGGTTATTTGTTCATGGAGCTTGTGTCTGGGGAGAAATGCCCGTAAAATAAATAAATAAAGTAATACCACCATAAAGATGTGTACATGTCTTGTTGTGTAACCAGTGTAGTTTTGGTCTACTCTGAAGATGAGGAAATTAAATCCATTTACCTTTGTAAAAGGAAACTACTATGGAAGATATTTAAGGTGACTTAAATCACCCAGCTTTTTCAGTGGTTGTCAACAACAAAGGCATTAAGACTTCATTTGCAAGCTTTAACTTTAATGTAAAATGGCAGCAATTGACATTTCAAAACTGTCTGGTACAATATCCTGCATGAGACAGGGAGAAGCCAAGAGAAGCTTAAGTTGAAGGAATAGCTTGCACATTTTTTTTCCAGCTATCTGTAACTAGTTAAAGGTTCTCATTTATAAAGCAGCTGCACCTTCTAAACCTTAAGAGGGTAGGTGCTGGAGGGATTTTTGGGTGGAGAGGGAGGGGTTGATCACGGAGTGAAATTTGTTGTCCCTCTCTAGAACATCATTCCTGGTTACTATATGTCCCGGTTTACTATTCCTTACTGGATTTTGCTGACAGAGAAGGTACTCAAAAACTTTGTTTAATTTTGAGTAACTTGCTTTTCTCTGTAAGCATCAGATCCCGAACCATATAGTTCCCAATATGAGTTCTTAGCAGGGCCAGTGAAAATCTAGGCAGATGGTTTTCATTTTCTCACATAGTTCAGCTTTATCTGACAACAATTATTTTTTTGCAGCTCATAGATAACAAGCACAGTTAGGGGAGGATTCGTCAGTAGTTTCTTTTGTATACATGTGTTCATGGTTAAACAAAGGATAATAGAGCTGTCCTTATTATAATGTAAGGGGGAAAAATCACACTAAAATGCAAATGCAGCTATTAAAACAACCCATGAGTTTTCCACTATTTTTCCAAAAAAATTCTGTTCCCATTGACTATATTTATCAGTGTATTCTCCTATTCCCTCCTCCTCCAAAAACAACGTGAATAGACTATCATGTTTGTTCATGTGTATGTATAAATTATATTATTTCATCGAGAACACATAAAGAATAACAGCAGCTGCTCAAAAAGAACACTCCACTGCATCAATTAATGTTGCATGCTAAATAAGGAATTTACATCCTACATACCAATCTAGTTACAAAATAATTAATTTGATTCAAATGTTAAATTAAGTATGGCAAGAAGGTTTTAGATTAAAGTTAAGGGCGGGGGGGAAGACTGCAGCCTTGGGAAGCCTAGGGCACATTTTGCACTGCACCTTGGAACAAACAGCTTAACTAAAGAGTTAGTTAGCCTGTTTCTTTGATGGCTGCATTACCAAGTCAAAGTCTTCCGGGTCTCATGAGGCTCAATGACAGAGAATATTGTAGTAGCTAGATGTAGGACACATAGAATTTAGAGGTTTTGATCAAGTTGTAAGAAACAGCTTTAATTAACTGGGCTTCCCAGAGGGGATTAAAGAGAAGTGAAGAACTCCTGTTTTATTATTTAAGATTTGAACCATAGCCTCCATTAAACATATCCAGTCAAAGTTTACTGATAGGATGCTGTATGGGTTCACTTCAGTGGAGATTGCAGATGCAATACATCTGATACATTCACCTGCTTGGACTCCTATCAAATGCTGTAGGTCCCATCTGTGTTTCAGAATGGTAATTAAAGCAGTAGTGTTCTTGTTTCCCCTAGGAAACACATCTGTTGAATCACAAACAAATAGAGAGAGGGAGAGGAAAGAGAAAGTTTCATAATGATGATACACTATATCCTCATTTCAATGCCTGTTTTCATTTGAATCTGTATTCTCGTAGGCAACTGCAAATGTCTCTGAGTATCATGTACACAGTGGCAGAGTGCTGGCAATTTTTGTCTTATAATTCTTGTATTCTTCAGTGTATCTCTTCACCAGGACTGGTTTGCAGCATACCCTCCTGTATGAAGTCCAATGTTACAGGGATGCTGAACACTGGATCTGGTCTCCAGAGGAGTCTGATTAGGAATGACCTCATGAGTTATTAGAGCAATCAAAATCCATCACTCTCCAGCAGAAACTGCAAAAGAAATGGATTTTTAAACTGTGTTACTTAGACAATCTGCCCTAATCCTAAGGCCCTGATCCTGCAAATACACAAGTGCTTATCTTTCCATTTGAAGCTAAAATTTTAAATCTTCTGACAAGTTTTAATTGATACTGACTGGCCCAAAGGGCTGCAAGTTGGTTTGTCAGTTGCTAATTGGCCACTGTTGCTAGGCATCCTTAATATCTGCTTCACCTCATTTTCAATTATAAGAAATGTGTTTTAAGAACTGCTTGTTCGCTATTTAAAGAGGTTTTTAAAGCTCCAGCAAAGGATTAAGTCCCTCAGAGGTAAAAATAAATAAATAAATAAAATAAAAGATCAGGCTTATAAACCTGTATGAGGTCACCCTTCTTTAAAGATGCAAATTCAGTCTGAAATATCAAAATAGTGGAGTCCTATTAATCCTGCAGCAAAGTTTCCAAACGCTAATGAGATATACCCTGCCAGCAGTTTTAAAGTCTTTAAACACAGCAGTCAAAAAGGCAAGGTAGCGAGGGAAGGAAAATTCTTTAAGGAAAAAAAGGGAGAAAAGAAAGAATTTTTGTAATGAACTAGTTTGTCAACCATTTGTTTCAAAGTGTGAAGTTCTATAGCATATGTTGTATTATGCATATGTTCTCTTTTGTATAGCAAGTTATTTGATTTTGATATATGTATAGATCTGTTTCTTTTTTAAGTATGTATTGAACGGAATAGGATTAGACCTAGTTATCATATAAATGGGAAAATCAAGTCATAGAAATGTTATATATATTTTTTTAAATGTGCAATTAAGGAAACTCCTCACTTCTTTATGACACTTTTTTTTTTACTGTGATTAACATTAGTGGGTGGTAACTTAAGGCCCAGTCATTTTCTCTTAAAGTCAATGGCAAAACTCCCATTGACTCAGTAGAACAGCTTTAGACAACTAGCACCCAAGCCTTCACTCATTGAGTGAACGCAAAGAGTGGATTTAATTCTGAATTGTATTATGTATTTATTATTTGAATTATAGCAGCACCTGGAGGTCCCAAATGAGATCAGTACCACATTGTGCAGGGCACTGTACAAATACATAGTGAGAGATAGCCCCTGCCCCAAAGGACCTACAGTCTAAACACTCAAGACAGAAAAAGGGTGGGATGGAAGACAATGGCAGAGAGAGGTGAAGTAACATGCCTAAGGTCATGCATCAGGACTGTGGCAGCATTGGGAATGGAATACAAGTCTTCTGACTTCCAGATTAGTGCCCTATCCACTAGCCCACACAGGATCTCACCCTTAGTCAGAAGGATGCAGTAAAAGGAGAACTATAATAACCCTTTTCACATTTTTAAAGGATGTGAACACCAAACGGACATTAGGCACTGTATATAGTGACTCTGTAGGTGGAAGCTGGAGTAATGAAATACAACTGAGTAAAGGAACATGTAGGTTGAATATCAGGAGAAATGATGTAGCAGGTACGTTACTGAAGAGTCTCCACAATGAATGTAGTGAAAGCCCTACTACTTGAGTCATGTAAAACTAAACAGAGTAATCAGAAAATCTATTTCAGTGAAAATCTCCTGCATCGCTTAGGGAATGAACAAGATTATTTAATGGATCTTCTTAATCTTTTACTGCTGTGATAACAAGAAAAAAACCCATATTAACTTGAACAATTCTTAAGAAATTTTAAGTGTAAGTGAAAAATGGTATAGAATACATTGGAAACTAAGATTTTGTTAAAAAATACATTCCTGTTTCAATTTAGATTCAGATCAGAAATGAACTGTATTATATAATGACAATGGTATGATGCAGTAAAAGAACTAAATAACACTTTAAAACAAGTAGAGCAATTAGCATTTAAGGAGATAATGTAATGTATTATTTAAAAAAAAAAGAGTGGGCAGATGGATTCTGAAGGAAGAGTAATATGTTATTTGTTCAATAGACAGTAGGACAAGGCATAATCATGACACTCTCAAAATGACACAGGTGAGGATGAGATAAGATAAGACCAAAATTAGAAAGGCCAGTTAATGAGCTGCAAGAAGAATTATTTCACTACAAGTATTTTTGTCCCTTTTTGATTGGCTATAGAAGTATGAGGAAGGAAGGATCACTTAATGGTTAAAGCATGGGAGTGGGAGATCCTTAGTGAGTATCCTTTTTGCCATAGATATCCTTTGTGACCTTGGGGAAATCGTTTAACCTCTCTGTACTTCAGTACCTGAGCTGTTAAATAGGGATAATATACCTCGCAAGAGTATTGTGAGGATTAATGTATTAATAGATATAAAGCAGATGGAGATGCTCAGATAGAAGCCAACGTAAAAGGCAAAATGTTTTTTTTTTTTTAATTATTAAGGGGTTGGACATATAGCTGTGTAATAATACTATTGCTTTTGTTTGAAACTATATTTGGCAGAAATGATTGGCTCTGCAGCTGAGCAATTTTACTTTTGTCAAAAATAGATGTGCAAAATAAAGCTAGATTTGCTTTTCCATTAATCTGCCAAAATACAGTTTTGTTGTGGTTTTCATAACAGACAGTGTTTTGTTGTAGTGCTCTTGATCCTCATAAGCACAAGAGCATGGGAGTTCAAAAAGTATGCACTATGTATTGGCCAGTGAAATTAAACCCACATGCAAGAGATTCTCTATTGAAAGGGTAATATGCACCCAGCCAACCAGCTTGGTGTATTGGAATAAGGTTCAGAAACTTTGCTTAAACTCTAGTTATACACAACTTCAGCAAAACTAGTATCACACATAGTTTGGTCGGGTAGCACAGATGGTACTAAACCACACTTAATCTAGTAGGGCAGCTGGGTTAATTCAGAAAGAAACAGTTTGTTATTCAAACAGTTCCTTTCTTGAGATTTCAAGTGTTTCAGTTCGCTACAGCCCTTCAGCTAGGGGCTGTCTCTCTGTTTTTTATATTGTATTCTGTATTCCTTGTGAACATTTGATTGGGTCCTCAGGTCCCAGCCCACCTTCATTATTCCACCCTGAACACTTGTGTGAGACCTGATCACAGGCCTCCAGGCTCTACTGAAGTATAAATGGTAAATAAGTGTTAGAGCCTGTGCTTTTTTGTCTTACTCGGGCAAAATTCCTGACCCTAATGGGAAAAATAAGGGTGGAATTCTGGCCTCCTCAAAGTCCATGGGAGCTTTGCCATTGGCTTGGGGCCATGATTTCACCGTGTGTGTAATCAGTGCAACACCATACTCCTCACATGCATAGGTAACTCTCCAGAAATATGGAGAGTTATAAATATGCTTCAATAAGAGACTACAGCTTATTTTAAAATTACTTATTTAATATTAATTCCTTCAGGATGGAAGGGTAAGGGGAGAGAAAGAGAGAATTGTGGAAATAGGCCACTTCTTGAAGGAAATTATAGATGCAAAAAATCATGTGCTTGTTTTAAAAATCATGAGATTTTAAAAATCATGGTTCTTTTCATTTGCCTCCTTCTGCTTTTGAAGCCGTTAAGGTCACTTTTTCAAATGCTTTACCACAACCATGAAGGCTACAACTTTTTTTTCTTTTTTTAAATGAAAGTTGAGATTTTCACATAACGAGATGAGCTGGAGCACAAGGAGATGGGGATTTAAGAAAAAGACCAAATATCAGGAGACTCCTGAGAGCTGACAACACTGAAGTTATGTTCGTGGCAGTCAATTCTGAGGTATCGGCCTACAGAGAATACAAGGACTTGTGTGGCATTTCTGATTCCTCTCAGTTATTGGCCAAATGTGAAAGCACTCACATTTCTTTATTGTGCTTAAGGGCATCTTGTAGAAAACAAGCTGCTCTATTATTACCTGAATCCTGCTGTTGTAGTCTTAGTAAACTTCATTTTTATTAAAAAAAAAGAAAAAAAAAGGAGGGGGGTATTGTGTCATTTCTGCCAGGGGGAAAGAATGTGTTGTCCAATCAGAAATGTAAAGACTGAGTCACTGCCAGATTTAAACAAGTATTCTAATATCAGCATGTGGTGGGGTGTCCCCCCCACAAGGCCTGAAGGGGTTAAGGTGGCTATGCGGGCCAATTAACTGCATAGGGTGCACCTGGAGGTGGAGCCAGGGTGTAATGAGGGTTAATTAAAGAGGAAGCTCAGCTGGACAGGAAGGGCCTGTATAAAGTCCAGTAGGAGACACTAGAAGGGGCCATTGGAGAAGTGGCACTGTTAAGGGGTGCAGTGAAAGAGAAGACTACCTCTGGCAGTGGGTCTGGAGAGACTTAGATGCATGTGATTTCTCTGGAAGGAGAAAATCACAGTGTGCTGGCTGGAGAGGCAAGCCATGAAGTGGGGGTAAAAGATTCCTGAGAGAGTCAGAGTCAGACTGACTGAGAGAGGGAGTGCAACTGCAGGAAGGGACAGTGATCTCGTAGAGTTAATAACACATCATAGTATGAAATATTAATGAAGATGTGAAAAAAATCCCTAAGTCCTCACTTTTGTTCTGTTTCCTTTCTTAGTGAAACACCAGGTTCTTATAAACAGGCCATTTCTGTAAAACATTAACTTGAATTTGCATCACAGGAAATCACAGTAAATATCTCCCAATCCCAGGAAAACTGGTTTGAGACTAATATAGATAACCATTTAAAATATTTAGCGTTCCTCCAAACTCCTCCAAACATGAAGAGATGCTGTGGTTCATCAGCATATTAAGTCAAGCAAAATGAAATCTGGTATCAAGCATTCCAGCTATGACTTTTTCATAATGCTGCTGCTACACAGATATCAGTGTTGTTTGAAATTCCACTGAGGACGTACTTATAAAATAAGTTTAAAATGTTCTGACATACATATTCTATTTACTGTATTTCTCTAAAGACACTAGTTTCTTCAAATCATATAACTAATTTGTGTGCAAGATGGTGGATTTACTGACTTCCTCAATTCAGATCAATACAATTTCTTGGATATTATCAGATGTGACTGACAAATTTACACTGAGCCTTAGTAATTACTCCATTTTTACCAATGTAATGAACAAACCTTTGAAAAGAATAAAATAAAATAAATTTTAAAAACCCTTTTCTTATTAGACCATGATGGCAATTACTCCATAATTAAGGTCATAAGGCAATTTCCATTCCACAAATCTATCCTTTAGAGTCTGATGCTTTTTATACTTAAGTCAAAGTTGTACCTTTATGAACGTGGGATCTGCTAGAGATATGGATGTGAAACATTATTGGCCAAGTCTGGGGATTATGAAGCATTCTCAATGACATTCTGGCCCCCCTGAAATCAATGACAAAACTCCACTAACGATGTCTATAGGGCCAGGATTTCACATACTGTCTGCGTGGCAGGCTATCTCAGTGGCCCTTAATGCAGCACATGATGTAGCACTCCTCAACATAGCTTTGAAAATCCTTAGTGTCTGCCCCAAGCCATAACACTGTGCCTCTGTGGGGCCATAAAGTGTCAACAGATGTATTAGCCAGAGTATAGCCAAGTTCTCCTGGGAACATTAAGACTGTATCTTGTGCTAGGTATTCGGGTAGGAGAAGGTTCCCTGTGCCCTTTTCCCCCTGCCCACAAGCAAAAGACAGACAAGAATTTTGTCTTTATTATTATGCTAGAGGAGAATTTGGGGGCCAATTTTTTCAGAAAATGTGTTTTGTATTTTTTTAGTTTTATTTTTTATGTTTTTGAATTGTTGGTTTGTAACTCAAAGTTTCTTGGAATAAAGACTTCTAGGTTATTTTTCCCCCCCACCACTGCATAGCTAAAGACTACTCCATGAAGGCCTTTTTTTTTTCATTCTCACACAAATTGTATGTATGTTAGTAATACTATGCTCTAGAACAACCACTATAAAATAAGGCTTAAACTGGACTTTAATTGCCCATATGTCATGTGATGGACCTCTGCTCAGTAGTGATGTTTACCATGGGTGAATTAATTATAAAAATGTTGATGCTTGACTGTATCAGATTTAAAAAAAAATCAGGCTAAGCTTCTGGTTTCATCAAGCATTTCCAGAGTTCTAAGGCTAATTTCAATAAAAACATAATGCAAACTTCTTTATATTGAAATAACTGGTCATTTCCTTTAATGGAGACCTTTTGAAAAAATAATCGTTTAGGCTGGTCAACCATCTATATTACTCTAATTCAACCTATTAGAGTCAGAAGCTGATCAACCTGTATTTGTAAATTGGTTACATCTGACTAGAATATCCAATATCATAATTTAAACTGTGTGATATTTTGATGTGTGCTGTTCTAAATTTGCAAATGAAGTGAGCACTAAAGATTCTTTGCCAATAGGGATTTGTACATTCTCACAAATAAGATGATAAAAAAAATCATATTTATTCTAGTTAATGCAGAGTCTGGAAAAAGAACCATGCTCTCCAATTAACCTTTACATTCTGTCAGCTGACTTCTTTTCACTTCTCTTGAAACTTACACAAGTCACTTTTACAAATCCACTTTTTCCCCTCAAGGGAATGAAGAGCACAAGGAATTGCTGAACATTGGCAACTTGAACTCCAAAGGCTTTTGTGTGTGATCTAAACATAAAAATAAAATTAAATAGCAGCTAGTAAGGAAGACATGATTACAGATTCTTGAAGGGGGATCGGATGGCTATGAATGGCATTCCTGAGCACTCCTCACAGCCTAGGGTGACCAGATGTCCTGATTTTATAGGGACAGTCCCGATTTTGGGGTCTTTTTCTTATATAGGCTCCTATTACCCCCCCACCCCCGTCCCAATTTTTCACATTTGCTGTCTGGTCACCCTATCACAGCCTTTAACCTATCAGATCTATGAACTTCTAGCCCAGGAATTTAGGACAATCACAAACCTCAAGTGCAAAGCTCATTGCTTTGACCTGGCCTTCTCTAATATAAACATTTAGCAACAGGTGTGTTTATATAAAACACACCCTATCAAAACAAGATACCCCACTGCACACGCTTCTGCCTCTGGGGAAAGGATGAGACAACAAGCAACATGTGACAGATGCATAGTCACATTGCATAATGCACAACTTGGAAATGCTCAGATACTACAGTGAGGAACACAGTATACAAGCCTATATAGAATGGTATAGATTCTCTCTCCCCGCCCCCTTTTTTTGCCCCAGTAGTATTGAAGGAGCCAGGTGGAGGAGAGAATCTAGTGGATGAGAGCCTCTAAAGAGCTGAACTTTGAGTGTAGCTGGCCAATGGAGCAATCTGGGACACTTCCTGCTCTTTTCCTTCCTCTTCTATCTCCCCCAACCCAGCAACCACCAATATCCTCACCTTCCCAATACATTACTCTAATCTGGCAACCCACAGTAGAAGCGTCATTTTTATGTTAAACTGTCCCATACCTAAAAACACTCGAAGGGAGTCTATTTTAAAATGTGCACAATATGCATGCATACACACATCCTATTAGGACAAGGAACAAACAGCAAAAATTTCAGCCCTAAAGGTAGTTGTTCCACAAATTTATGAGCTATGGAAAAGCCAGGGATTATTATGGATTTTTTTCTTTTTTTCCAATCTTAACTATTGCAGGTATGAGAGCACTCCTTGTAACAGACACCAAAGTAATTAAGAATCATCTATTGTGAGGCACTTCTAATGCCTTTGCATTGCATGTGACTGAGCTGATGTATCTTAGTGTATGTATCAACCGAGCAGGGAATGGACAGTAATGACAAATGGACACAATGGCTCAATCCCCCAACACACCATGTAGCTGTATCAATGAGTGGGTCATACCTGTCCTGACAGATACCTCCTGTGTTTCTCATGCTTTAGCAATACTTGCATTGCTCATCATGCCAATGAAGTGTCATTTAATTAAATATTCCTATTTTTCTTCCACAAGAGGTTTAAGTACAATCTTGGGGTTTTGTTGTTTTGTTTTTGTTTTTCTGATACTTGTTTCATAATGAAGCAAACAATGCACAAGCTCAACTGGATTTCTTTTTTTAAAAAACAACTTTTTAAATTGCTTTTTGTCTTTATTAAAGTTGTATTTAAATTTCCAATGCCACAATTTCAGCTGCAAACTGAGTGACATAATTAGAATTTAGCCCTTGTGATTATGTTTTATTGTTTTGTTCTGACGTCCTGTAGAGAGCTGGGATTTCAATTTTTCCCCATCTATATTTTTCAGAAACCAAACTTTAACATTTTCATCGACTGAAAGGGGGTCTGCAAGATAAAAACAAAGTTTTCCTCTCATTTAAACTCATTATCCATTCATATGTTATCGTGCAATCCCATTCTCTCATTCAGATTTCTTGTTTAAGCCATCTGGTCTGTCAGTCTAAGGAGCTGTGCAGAAATGGAACTCAGATAACACGCACAGCCCCAGGTTTGTGACTGAAGGCACATGGGAGGAATAGGCACCATGAGGTGCAGGATCAGGGCCTTAAAGGTATCTGACAATATGTGTGTGTGTGTGTGGGGGGGGTGTCTTAATTTGTTCCCCCCACAAATATATTTCCATTTGCCTCCTACTGTTTCTGTGTTTCCTACAAGTTCTTCAGGGCAGGGACTACCTCCTGATTATGTCTTTATACAGGGCCAAGCACACTGGCACTCTCATTTGAGTTGGGCCCTCTAGGCACTTCCATCATACAAATAATAGTAGTAAAATGACTTGTATAAAATGGTGACCTGCCTTAACAGGATGTTTGGGGTTAATTAATTGGTGAAACTGACCCTCAGTCACAGGGCTTGCACAAGGCGCATGTACCACTTCAATCCTCAAGGGAAGGTTGAAAGGAGACTTAAGTAGTGCATTGGCCCTTCTTCTCAGCAGCCCTTTCTAAAGGAATATATTTCATCCTAATGTTTTAAAGGGCTGTGAGATCCTCGCCTGGAAAGTGCTAGGGAATTATAAAATAATAAAAATAATTACATCCTCCCTTTCCTGACAAAGTCCTGAGTTTGGATTTTGTGTTCTAGCCTCCAAGATGAATAAAGGCATAGCAGAGCTGACTTAGAGCTTGTCTACAAGGCATATTAGTGTGTACCAGCTGGGGGGTAAACTCTAAAGTGCACCAGCATTTCATGCTCCAACTGGCTGTGTGGACCCAGTCTGTGTGCACTAAAATTTCCCTAATGTGTGTTGATGTAATACTGTTTTGAGCCTCAGTTCTGTGAGCTGAGCCCCCTCAAACCCTATTGACTTCAGTACAAGTTGTGGGGGGGGAGGGGGGGGGAGGGGGGTGTCAACAGCAATCAGGATCAGACGATAAGGCAGTAAAAAGAAAATGGAAGATAGGGTAGGAATGCAGCCATGTCCTGCAATAGCTCTGTCAGTCAGTTCCCATATTCTATTGATCACCTTTTATAGGTACGTATCCACTCCTGTTCTTCCTCTCCCCTTGACTTTGATTTTTCCTGCTGGATTTGTTGTATACTAATACCTTACCAATATACATCAGTAAGGCACCCAAAGCACAATTGTAACTTTCTTTGGCATGTTGGAGCTATGCAAGGTAACACATGGTCCTTTTCTTATCAGTACAGACCTTCAGGACTGGCTGCCTCACCAGCTGATGCGCACTATATCCTTAATTTCTGCCTCTGCTCTTGTGTTGTCTGTGTGTGTACTGTTGGAGAAGAGAATTATGCTTAATGAATATAGAAAGTGTATGTTCTCTTCACTCTCATAGATTGTAAGTATTTTTGTGGCACAGCTGCTCTTAATGTACCTCATAAGCCTGGTGAGAAGCAATATAAGAATGGCTGCTGTTATTGTCATTATGATTATTAACAGCTCAATTTTCAGTTCCTTTTCTTCAGCATCTAATGGAAAGTAAAACTGTATATACCAAACAAACCTTGACAGAGTTAGGTTTAACAACACTTCTAATTGTTTCATAAGCTACAGTATACAGTGCATCTTGAGAATTAGATGATAAAACATATGTAGCTTCACTGATGCATAAATTATCAGTAATAAAATTCAGATCCAGTCCGTACGAAGAGAATCACAGCAACTCAGTTTAACTGACTCTGTCACATCTGTTCCACTCTCTGGCCCTAACTCAGAGTCACAACTTTTAGATTTGCAGCTCAGGAAGGAGAAGGCCAAAGATTACTTTATGCAACCTTTGCATCTCTGGAATTCTGGGCCTGGTTTACCCCAAATGTAATCTAGAGTATCCCTGCTCTAACATATGCCTGGCCAGCAATGATCTCCCAGGAACCCGATGACAACTCAGAATAGTACTCCCTCAGGGGTCGGCAACCTCTGGCACGCGGCTCGCCAGGGTAAGCACCCTGGCGAGCCGCGTGCCAGAGGTTGCCGACCCCTGCTCTATACATTTTCCCCTCCCACTACAGGCTCTTTTTATTCCCCTTGTGGTCCCCCATAAGGAGGGCATGTTGGTGCTTTTATATTAGCCTATACTGCTCAGGAAACTTCCCTGTGCCAGAGGAATTCCTTACTAGAGGACCCAACTATTTTCCAACCCCATTCTGCTGCAGGAGGCCCAACCTACCACCATCACTTATTTTATTTATGAGCAGCGTGAAAGAACCGAATGCAGCCCAGGACTAAGGCCTTCAACTTTTTTCTCTCTGAGGCCACATTGAGTGTTTTCAGTGTGGCAAGAGAGTAACACGTAATTTATTCAGTGTTCCGTTAATGTCTGGACTAGAATATCACTCTTACTATGGTGCAATTATTATTTGAAGTCAGTAATAAACAATATTTTAGTGATTAAAAGAAATGAGCCATATTAATAGCTTATTTAGTTGCTAGCTTTTTATTAAACAGATTTGTTGATACCAATTATTTTCTTACATAAATATTAAGAGAGATGGTGACATATACAAAATGTAAGGGGATACAGCAGAGTTAGGACAGCATAGGGTATGAATAGTGCTGGTTACATTTATTATTAATAGTTTATTCTACAAAAATAACCCAGAACTAGTTGCAAATTTGACACACACAGCTTCAGCCATTCACAAAATGACTGGGGGAGGAAGAGGTGCTGTTGCTGCAGCTGCCACCCTTCTGTATAACCTTTAAAGCAGTAATAAGTGCACTCACCGGGAATGTGGCAGTCTCAGGTTCACATCTCCACTCCACAACAGATATTTTTGATTCACTGAAAATTCCCAAAATATTCAGGCTTGATTCAGCCTAAACCAACTTTCCCCCCCAATTATTTGGAACAGCCACTAAACTGAAATCAGTTACACACCTAGCTGAGTTATGAGTAAGGCTAACATTTAGTCAGGGGTATTATTGGTAAAAGTCATGGACAGATCATGGGCAAGAAATTAAAATTCATGGCCCATGACCTATCCATGACTTTTACCAAAAATAACCCTGACCAAATCTCTACTTCTGGGACCCCACCGCTCCAGGGGGCTCTGCTCCAGTGCTGGGGGTTGACTGCCCCTGGGCGCTGCTCCCGAGGGACTGTTCTCTGGATGGCCTCCAGACGCCTCTGGGGGCGCTGCTCTAGCTGCCCCCTGGGACCGCTGCTGCTTGGGTGGTCTCCAGGGCACCCCCAGGACTGCTGCTTGGGCGCTCCCGGAGCCAGCTGCACCTGCAGCTGCTCGTTTAGTCCATGAAGCCAGCCACCCAGGGCCTCCCAAGCAGTGGCCAGTGCGGCTGGGCCCGGGGACTGCCCGAGCAGCTGGCCCTGGGTTGCTCCAGTAGCAGCTGGTGCGGCTGGCTCTGGGGTGCCGTGTAGTCAGCCGCACCAGCCACTCTGGAAGTCACAGAGGTTACAGAAAGTCATGGAATCCGTGAGTTCCGCGACCTCCATGAGAGAATCACAGCCTTATTTATAAGCTATAGCCTCCTGGGCTTTGTGAAGACTAGGAACAAAAAGTTACATTTAGTTTAGGCTTAGCTACTGTGCCCTCATCTACACTGGCAGCAGTAGGCAGTGTACAGGACACTAAATGTGTATCTACGTGCCACAGTGAAAAGAAAGCTGTGTCCACACTGTGGTGTGTAACTACACATTGCAGTGTAGGAGCTGCTGGACACTTTACCTACTGTCTCCCCCTTCTTGAGGTTTTCCCTGTTGGAGCCTTTCCCTGTGGCTAGGAAAGGCTCTGGTGGTGGAGAGGCAGCAGTGTACCAGTGTACACTAAAAATACCAGTGTAGATGGAGTCGGGGGTACTGCTTGGGCATGTAGAGATCTGTGTAGGGCACAGAACCTAACTGTCTGGCTAATGCAATCCTGGGATGCATCAGGTGAGGTATTTCCAGTAGAGATAGGTATGTGGTATTACCATTATACAAGACACTGGTGAGACTTCATCTGGAATATTGTGTGCAATTCTGATCTCATCGTTAAGAAAGATAAATCACACTGGAACAGGTGCAGAGAAGGGCTACTAGGATGATCAGAATAAAGGAGAACATACCTTACGAGAGGAGACCCAAGGAACTTGGCTTGTTTAGCCTAACGAAATGAAGGCTGAGGGGAGATAGAGTTGCTCTATATAAATACTTCAGAAGCATAAACACAAAGGAGGAAGAGGAGTTATTTAAGTTAAGGGCCAGTGTTGGCACAAGAACAAATAGATATAAACTGGCCATCGAGTTTAAGCTTGAAATTAGACAAGGTTTTTAACCAGCTGAGGAGTGAAGTTCTGGAACGGCCTTCCAAGGGGAGCAGTAGCGGCAAAAAACCTAACTTGTTTTAAGACTGAGCTTGATAAATTTATGGAGAGGATGGCATGACAAGATTGCCTATGATGGCATATGGTCCATCCACAGCTGCTATTAGTAAATATCTCCGATGCTGGAGACAGGGCACTAAAGGAGGAGGGCTCTGAGTTACTACAGAGGGGAGGGGTGTCACCTTCTTCTGAAGAATGAGTCACATGCTGGTTTGAACTAGAGTAAATAGTGAATTCTCTGTAATTTTAAGTCTTTAAATCATGATTTGAAGGCTTCAGTAACTAAGCCAGAGGTAATAGCCCTACTACAGGAGGGTGTGGGTGAGGTTCTGTGGCCTGCAATATGCAGGTGAACATAAGAATGGCCATAGTGGGTCAGACCAATAGTCCATCTAGCCCAGTGTGCTGTCTTCCAACAGTGGCCAATGCCAGATGCAGAGGTCAGACTAGATGATAATGATTGTCCCTTTTGGCCTTAAAGTCTCAGTCTTTACTCTACTTGCCTAAGCAGTGCTTCACCGTTTATACTGCTATATAGACCCATGTTAGTGGGGCTTGCAGTCCATGCACTCTACACACTGCCATAAGGAGTGAACAGTGTAGACATACCCTATCTCCAACTTAAATTCTAACTTTTTCGTAGTGTAGAGGCAGAATAATTCATTTAGCTTGTGATTCACAGCAGAAATTTCAACCTAGTGTTAACCAATGGAAGGAAGGGAGACAAAATATAATCTTTTATTTAACACTTGTAAGACACTCAGATAACTTGGCCATGGGCATGCTGTAAAATCCACAGATTAGGTGAAGTAGATGCATACAACTGCCTTCCCATTGATTGATTATCAGGCCTGATCGTGTGACACACATTTGACTATTAAAGGCCTGAACCTTTGGAGAAGGATTTGAGCTCTATGCCCATGAACAATAGTGAAAACTAGGGTTGCAACAGATTTGTTAGGGTTTTTAATTATTATGCTTATGCAGGAAGGGGATATAGATTTTAAATGTTCAGAACTTAAAGGTTACAGCAAGCCATAGATGGGATGGACGGGTCACACTCTGGTCCACATATATTGCCTCTATACGGACCTGAACCAAAGCCTGTCTATGAATTTAAATGGGTTTTGGGCCTGGCCGAGGCTGAATTAAGGGATAGGCATTATATGTCTGGGACTGGGTCCTCAGCCCTTGGAGTCATGTGGTTACATCAGAACTTCAGTTTTCATTGACAAAAACAAGTAAGTTACTACCCCTCGTAGTTCACATTTTTATGTATTTCTCCACAACTCAGTATAACAAAATAATGGGGTCTGCAAACCACCTGAGACAATGGCTCTAAGCCATTAACTACCCCATTCATTTCAATTGGAGTATTAACTACAAAACTCAGCTTAGGGTGCCCTGCCAACTGCACCCCAAGAGAGGACTCAGCATGGCAGAAAGAGGAGTGTGAAGAGGGCCTGGCCCACACAAGCAGATACACCCCAACTGCTGTTCGTGGATGCAGAAGTGGGAAATGGTGCCACACATGGGCACAGAGTCATGGAGGGACCAGTGTTGTGTGTCTAGGGCCTTTGATTATCCAGGCCTGGATTAGGCACTATATAAAATGACATTTTCTTATTAGTTTTTTCTTCCCATTGAATATTGACTTATCTAAACAACTACATATTTTCAGTCACCTCTGGTAATATAAAATCATATAAATGATAGTTTGTTTAATTCAGTGTTAGTTCTTGAATTATTTCTGGCCCTTAATTATATGCATTATCAGAGCATGCTCTCACAAAAGGATGGAATATGTTTTTCTTCTAGATTTTTACCTTTTTCCTCTGTGAGAGATTATTGCTTACTGGTAGCCACCCCTGCTGCTTTGGTAATCTTGAAATTTAAATACTTATATTTTTCTTTTTTAATTATACTGCACAATACCTGCAATAACTTTTTCTTTTTCTTTGCTTAATTGTACATTTTGTCTCAAAATTAATTGTGTATAAATATATATATATTTGAATTAGGAACAGAACGGGTATAATAAACAGAATGCAGAATTATAAAATTATTTTAAATCTTTGAGCAATAAATCTACTTCTGTTACAGTATTCTGGTTAGTAATGTGTGACTATATCTAAAGGCAAGATAAATTATTGGTAAATAATATTATGTGCTTCCACAATATGAAATATAGCATCATAGTTTGTTGTTGTTGTTTTAGTTTTAGGGGATTGTGCATGTGGATTATTTTGTGAAAGAAAAACTCTCTCAGTAAAATTCACTACTAAGGATAACATGACATTCTTGTGCCCTTAAAAATGAAGTCTTCAAAAACAGTAGTGACCAGGGTTGTGGGGACAGGCATGGACACTTTCCAATTTGAATACTTTGTGTCTGTGTAACGCCAACAGACCCCACTTGTCAGTGGGCTGGATCAAACCTGGGATCTCTGGAGCTTTGTGCATGAGCTTCTACTGCATGAGCTAAAAGTCAACTGGCTGTTAGCTAAGGCTGTAGAGCAGACTCATTTTATATATATCTCTAAGTGGTCTCGGCGCCACTAGATGGGACAGAACACCACACCCAGAAGGTGTGTGGGTTACATCTGCACATACAGAATGTTGAACTCTGATGTCCTTTGATGCCAGAAATCTACCATCTATCTTCCTGTTTTTTTTTTATCTTTTATGTTTCAGAGTTGGTTGGTTTTTGTTCCCCCCAGGAGAATCAGGAATAGAAATATTTAAAGACTTTTGATTCAGGTAAGATTATTCTTTTCCAGACAACCATCTGTGCCTGAAAGTGAAGGTGAAATTAGGATTCAAGAGGAAACAAAGGTATGCAGGAAGCAAACAATAATAAAATACAATGACACAGTCACCTCATTTGGAATTACAATATTACATGTTCTCCCTTTTTATATCATTTCCCTATGAAGTCAGCTCAAGCTGTAACTTGGTTTCGCAGAGTCTGCACTTACTGACTTTGTTGTCGAGGGCACCACAGTCTTGTGCTCCTGCTAATTAAAATGGTTTAGCATCATATTAAATGTTAAGCCACGGTTTACCCCAACACTTTGAAGATCAACACTAAGCATTTGACAACAACAGAGAAAAGAATGAATGCAAGCAAAGCATATATCTTATTAGGGGTTAATGGAGTTAAATAAATGCTTCTTAGATTTAATTTAAAACTGCATACTGTGTCACAAAAACATTAAAAGTGTCATCTTAGTCTTATTTTGTAATCCCAGCTGTAATTGTTCCATTATACTTAATACAAAGTGAAGTGATTCCCTTTTAAAATAATTTAAGTGGTTAATGTTTAAAACTACAGTATAACAAGGCATAATTGCTACTCTTGCTGCATCAGGCAGGAAATATTGAGAGCTTATAGGAAAATAATTTAAAAGCTTTCACAAATCCAAAGTTATAAGCAAACTCTCTTTTGTATATACCTCCTTCATCCCAAAATCTTATAAAATCCGTTATCAATAATAGAGGTTTTAAGAAAAGTAGTAAGTGAGCATTTGTTGTAGATCTCTGCTTATCGAAAATTACACATCAATTTTTGGCACTACAGAAGTTCACATAAAGCTATGATTTTGCGCCATGTACTAAGCCAAGGTATCCAGCAGAAAAACATCTGGGATGCAAAAGTTTTTAATCCAAGCTCCATGACTGCATCCCACTGAGAATTTACATGGAATGAAAGTTCAATACAGTAATTCTATCGTTCTTCATGGAACATGACATGTTTCAACAAAGCCAAAAACTCATCTTGGGCAGTAATCAAAGCTGTTGGTTATGTATGAAATTAGTTCACCTCTCACTTGAACTAGTATCTGTAGCAACCTATCTTTACAATTTACAATGGGGATGGCAGGCTGAAAAGCAATCACCATTAAGCTCTAGAAAGAGGGTTACTAGCAACACTGAGGTGTTTGGAGAATAAAGTTAAAGATAAATGGAGGCACCCTCAGAGCCTTAGCAGATACATGAAAGGCCCTTAAGGAAGGAGACTCTAAATCTAAACACAGAGCAAGTATATTTCCATCACAAGGGAGATAATTCTAACAGTAGTAGTGTTTCTTTTCAATGCTAAATAGCAGTGATCCAAATGTCTGACCATGTCTAGGCTAGATGATGTCTAAAGTTTTCCATTGTATCAAATCAATGGCAATGCAAGTATGGAAGCATCTTACTCAGCTAACAGGAAATCTGACTACACGGGAGTTGTCATAGCACACTGAGTCACCCGTGAATAAGTAATACGAAACTTTAAATAATCCAATGTCTAGTGCTTATTATCAGTCACTGCATGATCACTCAGCCCTCTACCTTCACACTTGCTATTCTCTTGGAGCCAACATAGACCTCAACACCTTGGCCATGTGAATGTGTTTCCACAGTGCACTTTCATATTCTGCAACACTTCAGTGGGGTTCAGACCAAGACAGTAGAACACTGTAGCAGGGGATGGGGGGGGGGAGGGTTTTTTGTTCATGTCCTGAATTAGGATTCTGTCAGTCCTTCTGACAATCAGAAGTTTGCAAAGCCTACGTGACCCAACAAAATGAGTCAAATCGCAGATGAATAGGGCCTTTAATTTCCAATATCCATTCTCAAGGATTTTCAAATACCCAGGCAAGCCTGCCATTAATCACACAGCACTGCTGAGGAGCAACTATACTTTAAAATAATTTCAATCACTGGAATATTGTGTGGGAAATTGCACTACAATAGCTCATTTTTAGTCCTCTTCTCATAGGTAACCTATTAGATTAATGTTCTGCTTCCATTCTAGTACATATACATGTGCATTTAAGGAGCTGATATCAGATGTATTCTTTATATAAACCTAATACTGCACTCTGTTATCTAAGGAATTGGAGGGGGAGGACATGACTTTATAATGTTGCTATGAGAGATTTTTTGTTGTTGAAATTATACAAATGGTCATGGTGTGAAACAAGGGTAATTATAATGGAATTTAACCTCTTGAATGTCCTTACTTGTCTACCTAGTTTGCCTTCTACATAGGGAGAGTACTCAAAGCAGGAAGACAAATGTAAGGAAACCCATGAAATGCTTCAGCACAGGCCTGAACTACAGATCAAGGCACAGAGGTTACACAGTAAATTGGGAATGAGCACTTCAGAACAGGTCCAAGCTGACCCTCAAATTGACTTGTAACAGTCTGCCTGCCTGAGTGACTTCTTTCACAGCCTTCCCCCTGCCCACCACCTCAGTCACTCAGCTATCATTAAAAGATAATTTCCTGTGACTCATACAGTTCAGCACTAGCAGTAAGGGTAGTACTGAAAAAAACTGAGTCAAGACTCCTATTCACCCCAAAGAAGAAACATGCTTGTTCAGAATAATCCAATGTGTGTCTTCCAGTAGAAACTTCTGGTAAACAAGAAGGCAGATAATGGGTGTCAGAGCTGAAGTACACCAGAGCTTGATGCAATACTACAGATGATCATGAAGTGCAAGGTAGCTAGGGACCTTCCAGATGTGAACCAATCACTGCTCAAAGCTGCTGTTAAGACAGCAATAGAAATGATCAGCAATCCATCTGACCAGATGAGGGCATTGGTAGTTCCAGCTTCAGTAGCCTGTGACAGAAAGGAGAGGACAAGGGACAATGGGAGAAAGGTTTACAAAAAGGATGGAAAATGACAATAAGAATGGAAACGTATAACAGAGCAGTGGAAAGAGGAGGAATGACTATGGGAAGAACAGCTGTGACAAGTAAAGAAACTGCAAGGGGAGATGTACAAAAAGGATTGTGACAGTGAGTGGGAAGACTTGCAGAAAGCCTTTGAAGAAGCTGAACCCCATCAATTTCCCTTATGGAGAGAACTAAAAGTGGTGATTGTGACAGGTTGGATCACAGAACCCCCCCTTGGAGCTGCCACCTGATGTGCCAAGACTACTTCTGCCCCTGCTTTCCTGCCCTGGCAGCTTAGGACTTCAGTGCCCTGCCTGGTTTGAGCCAGACCCGCTAGCCTGCTGCAAACCCAGACCCAGGGTCTGAACCACATCCCCTAACAGCTGTAGGCTTAACTGAAAGCAGCCTACACAAGTGTTGTCTTTAATACTCAGATGCCCAACTCCCAATGGGGTCTAAACCCAAATAAATCCATTTTACCCTGTATAAAGCTTATGCAGGGTAAACTCATAAATTGTTCGCCCTCTATAACACTGATAGAGAGATATGCACAGCTGTTCCCCCCACCCAGGTATTAATACATACTCTGAGTTAATTAATAAGTAAAAAGTGATTTTATTAAATACAGAAAGTAGGATTTAAGTGGTTTCAAGTAGTAACAGACAGAACAAAGTGAATTACCAAGTAAAATAAAATAGAACACGCAAGTCTATGTCTAATAAACTGAATACAAATAAAACCTCACCAGTTCCAGTAAGCTTCCTTTTACAGACTAGTCTCCTGCTAATCTGGGTCCAGCAATCACCCACACCCGCTGTAGTGACTGTCCTTTGTTCCAGTTTCTTACAGGTATCTTTGGGGGTGGAGAGGCTCTCTCTTTAGCCAGCTGAAGACAAAATGGAGGGGTCTCCCACGGGCTTAAACAGACTTTCTCTCGTGGGTGGAGACCCCCTCCTCTCTCCTATGCAAAGTCCAGCTCCAAGATGGAGTTCTGGAATCACCTGGGCAGGTCACATGTCCATGCATGACTCACAGTTTTTACAGACAGAAGCCATTGCCCACATGGCATCTTGAATGTCTCCAGGAAGACTTCTTATGTGGATTGGAGCATTCCAAGATGTATTGTTCCTTAAGTGCTTCTTGATTGGGCACTTAACTTTGCAAATTCCTTTCTAAAGAAGCTGACCCAATGCCTTACAAAGCTTACTTAGAAATCAATCAAGTATACAGCCAATATTCATAACTTCAAGCACAAAATGAAATATGTGTACAAATAGGATGAATAGATTCAGTAGACCATAACCTTTACAGCGATAAGTTACATGGCACACGTAGCATAAAACATACTCCCGTTATGTCATATTCCCATAAAGCATTATGGGATACATCGTCACGGTGATATCACACAATACCTTTGATGCCTACAGTAAGTACCTGTGAGAGGCTGACCCAGGTATGCTACTTACCAAAGCAGCAGGGCATGTGGCTTATTCCAAGCCTGAGCAAGAAGGCTGCAATGTTCCATCTGTCTAGTTATTCCCCAGAAAAAGGTTCTATCTTTGTGTCACCTGATCTTATATTATTCTTCCTCTCATACGTTTTGGATCTTTTTTCCTCTCTTTTCATTGCCAGACCTGAAAAGTAGAAAGGCCAAAATACTGTGGAGACTATATATGATGGTAATCGAAGGGGTATACTGTCTAGAGCTGGTAGGTCAATTTTCAATGTTTTTGACAAAAAAGGGACATTTCTCTTGAATCTTTTTGTAAAACAGTTCCCATTTTTCAACTACAGATGAACTGACAATTACCTATATTTTGTGCAATTCCGTAGTCAGTTTTATTAAACAAGAATCAGCATTTAAACATTGTTTTGGTCTTTGTCACAATTCTATAATCAGTTCTATAATGTAAAATAGCTTTTGAATATATAGAATAAAGATGCTGCAATTTAACTCAGGACTATTACCATTGGTTTCATTAAATGACTAATCCTTTTTTTTTCTACTGAATTCATATGACAATAGCCTATTGATTGTGTGATTTCTGTAGGCATACAGGTATCAATTCCTCAGCTGGTTTAAAAGTGTGTAACTCCATGGCTTCAATGGAGCTATGGTGATTTATACCATCTGAGGATCTTCCTCAGGAAAATAAACTGATGAATCCAATAGGCATGTCAGCTTTAATGTATTTGTGCACACTTGAAGCTTTTTAATAGTTTCAGAAATTGATAGTGGCATCATGAAATTCACAGTATTGTATTAAATTAAAGTACTAATGAAATGAATTACATCTGGAATACCATATATGCTATATATTTCATATGGAGCATGTGACAGTCACATATTAGAAACGTGAAAGAAAATTTCACTTATTGACAATCTCTATTTGCACCAGTTTTTATCATTAATATATGATTAAGATGATATGATAAAATGCATCCCTTTATTGGAAAATAAAGTAATATGCTGGTCCCATTTAACTCAATGGGATTTTTTCCAAGGTCTCCAGTGGGGTCTGGATTTCACCCAGAAAAGCTACAAACACACCCAAACTATGTTTAAAATATTATGGTAGCAAAGTCAAACATTCAAAAGTTAGGAAATGTCAATATTAAGATTGCATGTATGACATTAATTCAGCCCTTTTGTGCATATGCATTACAGCGTGGTCTTTAATTACATGATCACATTATTTTTTCCACAGGACCCCTGCCTCATTCAGTGCACAGTCTGGACCATGCTCTGGGGATGAATCAGGGTTGTGTAGTGAAGGAGGCTGTTTGTAGGCCTCCTGTCCCATTTGTTGCAGAAGTTTTGAACGTGTGTAGGTTATGAGAAAGAGATAGCAGGAACAGGAAGACTGGTTGACTTCTTAAGGGAGTTGAACGCAGCCTTGGAGTTGTAGTCTATCCCTGCCTGGGCCACAGAGTTCCTATGTATGCATGGCACATCATTTAAATCAAACTTCATACAGGTGGTCAGTAATTAATTGTGTTCCTCATTCTGGGTGACTGACCTGAGACCCTGGGTTCTGATTTCCAGAAATGCTGAGCAACTAAAGTCAATGGGAGCTGTGCTATGAACATATAAAGTGGTATATGGTGCTAAGTACTCTGAAAAATCAAGTCCTAGACATCTCAAATTGCGCACCCAAAATTAGTGGATAATTTTGACATTAATCTCTCTGTACCTCAGCTCTCCATTTATAAAATAAAGATGATGATAATAGTCCCTCAATTTACACAGGTATTGTAAAGAATGATTAATTTACATTTGGGAAGCACTCCACTACTTTAGTGGTGACAGCCATAGAAAACTCCATGAGGAAATTATTAATTCTGTCCAAACAGCATGGTTTGAACAGTGTTCAGTAAATAGGCCTGGATTCACACAATGAACACCAAAGAGAAAGCAAAATATTGCATAGCTGCTCATTAAGTGAGCACTGTCCATCCTGTACACTGAATGAATTGGAAGTCTATGGGAAAAAACAATATGTGATCATGTAACTAATGCAAGCTTCCAATTGCAGGGAAAGTCCTGCTGAGCCCTGGTCTCAGAGCTCTAGCAAAAGTCTCTAGACAAGCTGTAGGTATAAAAAGACTCTAAACAGCAAACTAAGACTTTTCAAACACTCTGGCCAAATTTTGAATAGATTTTCATGGTGATGGCAAAATGCACAGTACTGCCAAAAAGGCATCCCCCTCTCCAGAATTTCAAATCCTTGCTCCAAGTTATAGAGGTATTAGATTTTCACTAAAAAAGGTCATCAGAAAATTAAATATGGGCAAAACAATATATTTTTATCTAGCCTCATTCTCAGAAATGACTAAACGATTTTGGTTAAAATTTTCCAAAAAGATTCAGCCTCAGAAAGATATCTGGCCTGAAAAATTCCAGCCCAGAGAAGTAGCACTTGGGAAATGTAAGTAATATAAGACAAGGTCTTATTATGGAATGTGTCAGACAACCTTAACAAAAAGTGGTGCGACCAGCCCCACCTATAATAATGATGAACTTGGTGAATAGCTAAACTCATCTTTCTACCCCCTCCCCAGTTTATTTTCCTTGGATATTTAGATGAAATATTCTGTCCTATCTATTACTTTTACATTGGGGAAATTAAGTGTACATTAAACTAGAGTATTCTGATTAGTTCACTGATGGAGCAATATTCAGTGAATTCTCACAATCAATAAGTATTTAGAAAGGCCGTGAATACAATTTACTACCAGACTAATCTATGCATGGAAAAACAGGGCATCAATAAAATATTATTATGGTCCTAAGGATAATGATGATTTAGTTATCACAGGCAGGAAGTTTAGGGTTTGTCTGAATGGCCCTGCAGTTTGGACTAGGGTGGGGGGTAGGGTGAATTGCATCACACACTAACATGTTGTGCTGTAATTCCCCTCTGTGGGCATTGGTGGTGTGAACTAAAAGTACCTATTTTTTGGTAACTTAGTCCTGTTTAAAGGAGGACCTTTTTAGTTTGCACAAGCAGTGTCCAGATGGGGGAGTTACCACGTAGCATGTTAGGGCATGATGCAAATTGTACAAATTGTAGTACCATGTAGATATAGCCTTACATCCCAGTTCTGTAATTAATTACAAACATTAGAAATAAATTGATCTTATTATATTAGCTGAATTGACAAATATTTTGTTTTTTTTTTTAATACCAAACAAACATTATGGGTTAGAGTCTCAATTGATGCAAATCAGCAGATGTTCATTGATTTCAATGGAGCTATGCAAATTTATACCAGCTGAGGATCTGTACTTAAATATTTAAATAGTTTATAGAAACTATGAGTTACCAAAACTTAATTATCTTACCATCCACTTGCTAGAAAATCTACAGTGTTCGAAAACAAGCTAAACTGTAGTGACAATAGTTTTGATCCAGTCTCAGGTTCTTGTGGCCTTTTTCATTTCATCAGAGTTGGGACCCCCAGCAACAGAATATTCAGGCTGCTAGGAGTGTAGGCAAGCAAGTTGTCTCCATTCCAGGGCAGCCCCAAAATGCAATGCATTCAACCTCCTAGGTGGTGGCCTTTGTCTGGATGGAGGGAAGGGGAGTGAAGGGGCAGTGGGTCCTTCAAGGGTTTGGGAGAAGTTTGTCTAGGAGTGGGAGAGGCATCTCCTCAGCGGGTGAATGGGCTGATGGGGCTCAGGTAAGCCATTGATTTCTATTCATGTGGGGGAAGGTATATAAACTCTGATCCTCCACCCTGAACACCCTCTCTCACCTGGATTATCTGGTCCCACCCACCCCTTCCACTGGGATTAGCATAGGACTGGGTTTTTGATCTGCTCAGCGCAGTGTACTAACTGCCTTTTAGGGGACTGTGAAGGAATTTCCCCCTCACTACCAGCCTGGTTGGGGGGAAGAGTGGAGAGTTGCCTTCCCCATCTCAGGGACCTAGTGGGGTAGGTCAGGAGGAAAGGTTCAAGTTGTTGCAATTTAGCAGGTGGCAGGTGTCCAGTGCAGGTACTCATTCCATGTGGGGCTCCAGTTCCCTGATAAACTGGAAGTGGATTTACAGGGAAGGCATCCCCTAAAGAAGCTGGGCAAGAGGGGTGTGGCTCATAAAGTCTGGTACCATAAGGAGACATAAGAACATAAGAATGGCCCTTCTGGGTCAGACCAAAGGTCCATCTAGCCCAGTATCCTGTCTTCCGACAGTGGCCAGTGCCAGGTGCCTGACCGTGTGTTGTGTGAAGAAATACTTCCTTTTATTTGTTTTAAATCTGCTGCCTATTAATTTCATTTGGTGACCCCTAGTTCTTTTGTTATGAGAAGTAGTAAACAACACTTCCTTATCTACTTTCTCTACACCAGTCATGATTTTATAGACCTCAATCATATCTCCCCTTAGCGGTCTCTTTTCCAAGCTGAAAAGTCCCAGCCTTATTAATCTCTCCTCATAGGGAAGCTGTTCCAGAACCCTAGTCATTTTTGTTGCCCTTCTCTGAACCTTTTCCAATTCCAATATATCTTTTTTGAGATGGGATGATCACATCTGCACACAGTATTCAAGATGTGAGCATACCTTGGATTTATACAGAGGCAACGTGATATTTTCTGTCTTATTATCTATTCCTTTCTTAATCTCCTTTCCCCAGCCCCTTATCCCTTGTACAAGGAGACAACAATAGAGTCCCAGCAGTGGGCTGGGGCCAGCTGTGGGGGACTGATAGAAACCCTCCACCAGGTGAAAATAATGAAGGAAGGAATCATAATCTGCACTGTATGAATTTTTGATGAATAGTTCCCAGATGAATTAATAAAGTTGCAGCCTAAGTAAACCACATCCCTTGCAGCTTGTTTTTCTTCTCATGTAAGAACAATGGGTAGCACTCTCTGGGGAAAAGGCATGAAGGATAAACTACTGGCATGTCTGTTGTGGAATCCCAATTGTAAAATAAAACTGCCTTCCCCTTGTGTAGTGTTGGGATAAAAACAGTGCCTGTGCACAGATCATAGAATCATAGAATATCAGGGTTGGAAGGGACCTCAGGAGGTCATCTAGTCCAACCCCCTGCTCAAAGCAGGACCAATTCCCAACTAAATCCTCCCAGCCAGGGCTTTGTCAAGCTGACCTTAAAAACCTCTAAGGAAGGAGATTCCACCGCTTTCAGATAGTTGAAAGCAGCTATCAAATCCCCCCTCATTCTTCTCTTCTGCAGACTAAACAATCCCAGTTCCCTCAGCCTCTCCTCATAACTCATGTGCTCCAGCCCCCTAATCATTTTTGTTGCCCTCCTCTAGCCTCTTTCCAATTTTTCCACAGCCTTCTTGTAGTGTGGGGCCCAAAACTGGACACAGTACTCCAGCTGAGACCTCACCAATGTCGAATAGAGGGGAATGATCACGTCCCTCAATCTGCTGGCAATGCCATTACTTATACAGCCCAAAATGCCATTAGTCTTCTTGGCAACAAGGGCACACTGTCGACTCATATCCAGCTTCTCGTCCACTGTAACCCCAAGGTCCTTTTCTGCAGAACTGCTTCCTAGCCACTCGGTCCCTAGTCTGTAACAGTGCATGGGATTCTTCCATCCTAAGTGCAGGACTCTGCACTTGTCCTTGTTGAACCTCATCAGGTTTCTTTTGGCCCAATCCTCTAATTGGTCTAGGTCCCTCTGTATCCTAGCCCTACCCTCCAGGGTATCTACCACTCCTCCCAGTTTAGTGTCATCTGCAAATTTGCTGAGAGTGCAGTCCACGCCATCCTCCAGATCATTAATGAAGATATTGAACAAAACCGGGCCCCGGACTGACCCTTGGTGACCCTTGCTACCGGCTGCCAACTAGACATGGAGCCATTGATCACTACCCATTGAGCCCGATGATCTAGCCAGCTTTCTATCCACCTTATAGTCCATTCATCCAGCCCATACTTCTTTAACTTGCCGGCAAGAATACTGTGGGAGACCGTATCGAAAGCTTTGCTAAAGTCAAGGAATAACACATCCACTGCTTTCCCCTCATCCACAGACCCAGTTATCTCCTCATAGAAGGCAATTAGGTTAGTCAGGCATGACTTGCCCTTGGTGAATCCATGCTGACTGTTCCTGATCACTTTCCTCTCCTCTAAGTGCTTCAGAATTGATTCCTTGAGGACCTGCTCCATGATTTTTCCAGGGACTGAGGTGAGGCTGACTGGCCTGTAGTTCCCCGGATCCTCCTTCTTCCCTTTTTTAAAGATGGGCACTACATTAGCCTTTTTCCAGTCATCCGGGACCTCCCCCGATCGCCATGAGTTTTCAAAGATAATGGCCAATGGCTCTGCAATCACATCCGCCAACTCCTTTAGCACCCTCGGATGCAGCGCATCCGGCCCCATGGACTTGTGCTCGTCCAGTTTTTCTAAATAGTCCCGAACCACTTCTTTCTCCACAGAGGGCTGGTCACCTCCTCCCCATACTGTGCTGCCCAGTGCAGCAGTCTGGGAGCTGACCTTGTTTGTGAAGACAGAGGCAAAAAAAGCATTGAGTACATTAGCTTTTTCCACATCCTCTGTCACTAGGTTGCCTCCCTCATTCAGTAAGGGTCCCACACTTTCCTTGACTTTCTTTTGTTGCTAACATACCTGAAGAAACCCTTCTTGTTACTCTGAACATCTCTTGCTAGCTGCAACTCCAAGTGTGATTTGGCCTTCCTGATTTCACTCCTGCATGCCTGAGCAATATTTTTATACTCCTCCCTGGTCATTTGTCCAATCTTTCACTTCTTGTAAGCTTCTTTTTTGCGTTTAAGATCAGCAAGGATTTCACTGTTAAGCCAAGCTGGTCGCCTGCCATATTTACTATTCTTTCTGCACATCGGGATGTTTTTTTCCTTCAACCTCAATAAGGATTCTTTAAAATATGGCCAGCTCTCCTGAACTCCTTTCCCCCTCATGTTATTCTTCCAGGGGATCCTGCCCATCAGTTCTCTGAGGGAGTCAAAGTCTGCTTTTCTGAACTCCAGGGTCCGTATTCTGCTGCTCTCCTTTCTTCCTTGTGTCAGGATCCTGAACTCAACCATCTCATGGTCACTGCTTCCCAGGTTCCCATCCACTTTTGCTGCCCCTACTAATTCTTCCCAGTTTGTGAGCAGCAGGTCTAGAAGAGCTCTGCCCCCTGTTGGTTCCTCCAGCACTTGCACCAGGAAATTGTCCCCTACACTTTCCAAAAACGTCCTGGATTGTCTGTGCACCGCTGTATTGCTCCCCCAGCAGATATATGGGTGATTAAAGTCTCCCATGAGAACCAGGGCCTGTGATCTAGTAACTTCTGCTAGTTGCCGGAAGAAAGCCTCGTCCACCTCATCCCCCTGGTTTGGTGGTCTATAGCAGACTCCCACCACAACATCACCCTTGTTGTTCACACTTCTAAACTTAATCCAGAGACTCTCAGGTTTTTCTGCAGTTTCATACCAGAGCTCTGAGCAGTCATACTCCTCTCTTACATACAATGCAACTCCCCCACCTTTTCTGCCCTGCCTGTCCTGCCTGAACAGTTTATATCCATCCATGACAGTATTCCAGTCATGTGAGTTATCCCACCAAGTCTCTGTTATTACAATCACATCATAGTTCCTTGACTGTGCCAGGACTTCCCGTTCTCCCTGCTTGTTTCACAGGCTTCTTGCATTTGTGTATAGGCACTTAAGATAACTTGCTGATTGTCCCGCTTTCTCAGTCTGAGACAGGAGTCCTCCCCTCTTGCACTCTCCTGCTCGTGCTTCCTCCCGGTATCCCATTTCCCTACTTACCTCAGGGCTTTGGTCTCCTTCCTCCGGTGAACCTAGTTTAAAGCCCTCCTCACTAGGTTAGCCAGCCTGCTTGCGAAGATGTTCTTCCCTCTCTTCGTTAGGTGGAGCCCGTCTCTGCCTAGCACTCCTCCTTCTTGGAACACCATCCCATGGTCGAAGAATCCAAAGCCTTCTCTCTGACACCACCTGCGTAGCCATTCATTGACTTCCACAATTTGACAGTCTCTACCCAGGCCTTTTCCCTGCACAGGGAGGATGGACGAGAACACCACTTGAGCCTCAAACTCCTTTATCCTTCTTCCCAGAGCCACATAGTCTGCAGTGATCCGCTCAAGGACATTCTTGGCAGTATCATTGGTGCCTACGTGGACAAGCAGGAAGGGGTAGCGATCCGAGGGTTTGATGAGTCTCGGCAGTCTCTCCGTCACATCGTGAATCCTAGCTCCTGGCAAGCAGCAGACCTTTCAGTTTTCTCGGTTGGGGCGGCAGATAGATGACTCAGTCCCCTGAGGAGGGAGTCCCCGACCACCACCACCCGCCTCCTTCTCTTGGGAGCGGGGGTCATGGAACCCCCATCCCTAGGACAGTGAATCTCATGCCTTCCAATCGGTGGAGTCTCCTTCTGCTCCCTTCTCTCAGATGTTTCATCTAGTCCACTCTCCGCATTAGTACCTGTGGAGAGAACATGAAAACGGTTGCTCACCTGTATCTCCATTGCTGGTACATGGACGCTCCTCTTTCTTCTTCTGGAGGTCACATGCTGCCAAATTTCTTCACCGTCCCTCTGTCCCCTTTGCGCAGCCTGCTCCGGTTTTTTAGAATGTTGTGCCCGTAGAAGCATATCCTGATGTGTGTCCAGGAAATCTTCATTTTCTCTTATGCAACGCAGGGTCGATACTTGTTTCTCCAGACCTCGAACCTTCTCTTCCAATATGGAGACCAGCTTGCACTTTGTACAGACAAAGTCGCTTCTGTCCTGTGGAAGAAAGACAAACATGGCACCACCTGAGCAGGTTACAACAGCTGAACGCTCACCTTCCATAATTTCTTCCTTCTAAGAGCTTCTTCAGCTGTTGCAGCAACTCACAGAAGCCCACAAGATGAAAGCCTCAGTGGCTCTCCCTAGGCCAACTCCCAGGCAAACTCCCTCTGTTAGCCTCCGCTGTTCGCCGCCAGATGAATACTACTGGAGCACTGTGACATACCATGGTACAATCCAGCCCAATGAGTAGCTGTGTCAACCCTGCCCTGTAACATAGGGTGCCATTTACAATCCCTTGTTGCTGTAGTCTCCAACCTGGGCTGTTCACAAACAGCCTCCAGCATGTAAGTCACTTCCATCTGTGTGCGCTGCAGCCAACTAGTCACACTTGGCTGTTACCAACCTTAAAGATTACCACAGGGTGACCCCATCATACTGCCAGTACCGCATTTTCCTTCAGAAATGTATGCCCTGTACTTCCCAGCCCTCTTCTGGACAGTACAAATATATTGTTTGTTATTCCTTAAGGGACTAATTTGCCCACAATTTGTTACCCCAAATGGAGTTACCCAGACACTTCAATTTGAGCCCACTGGATTAGACAAAACAATACAACAAATTTATTAACTGCAAAGAGATTCTACTTGAGCACAAGTAATGAGCCATAAAAGTCAGAAATAGTTACAAGAAAAATAAAGATAAAACACTTACTGATGCCTAGTTTGACAAACTATACTAGATTAAAAGCAAAGTTTTCACACCCCATACCTTCAGCTGTCTTCCTGACAAAACTCTTTAGGTCAGGACTCCTTCCCCCAGAGTCCAACAGCTGCTTCCTTTGTCTTTTCAGCACAGTGAATGTGATAAGCAGAGAGAAAGAAAGAGGTGTCTTGGGTTGCTTGCCACTGCTTTTTATAGTTTCAGTCCCCCCTCTTGAAAAAATATTTCCTGAAGGGAATAAGACAACAGGCAGTCTGTGTGGAAGCAAACCCCATGCTGTTTCTTTGCTAAGATGCAAAATATTTTGTCCCTTCCCCATTTCCCACCAAAGAATGGAATCTTACAGGTAATGGTCCATTGGCCTTGCTTACATCTGGTTGAGGTGTCTGTTTACCCTTGTCTTTGAGGAACTGATTTGGCCACACCCCAGACTTATCTCAAAAATGTACTTTTAGTCAGGATTTCAGTTCATGTTTATAACTTCTCATATAAAGATGCTATTTTGCCATGATATTATTGATCAGCAAATTATGAGTTTTTAAATGATTCCTTACAAGGCATACTTTGTACAAAGATTATTATAATAGTGTAGAGCATGTGACCACAGGAGTATATGCTGTCCCAGGCACAGCTTTCCCTACATTAGAGAGGGTTCTAACCTGAACCCCTATGCCAGCATAGGTGACTGAAATGCTTTGCTCTTGGAATAATTGTTTCTGGATCTACCAGGTTGATCCTATGAGTTATTAGACTCATAGACTCATAGACTTTAAGGTCAGAAGGGACCATTATGATCATCTAGTCCGACCTCCTGCACAACGCAGGCCACAGAATCTCACCCACCCACTCCCGTAACAAACCCCGCCCCCGAAATCCCGCCCCCAACAGCGGCGGCGGAAGGTCCCGCCCCCAAATTTTTACGGGCGGCGGGGGCGCAGGCGCCCCCAAAATAGCAGCGCCCTAGGCGACCGCCTAGGTCGCCTAATGGAAGCGCCGGCCCTGCCCCTAACCTATGCCCGAGTTATTGAAGTCCTCAAATTGTGGTTTAAAGACCTCAAGGTGTAGAGAATCCTCCAGCAAGTGACCCGTGCCCCACGCTGCAGAGGAAGGTAAAAAACCTCCAGGGCCTCTGCCAAATTAGGTCTGTGTTCTTCCAGAAATGCTTTGATAAATACTTTGACCACCCCTTGTCTACCCTTGCCATATTTACAAGTATCTGCAGTTTTATTTCCAAATTTTGTTTCTTTATATCTATCACTGTATCCTACTTGCATGATACAGTGAAATGAAAGTTTACATTTAAAAATGATTTTATAATCTGTTGTAATGTTTAAGGTGAAACAATGAAAGATACATGTGTCACCTCTTTGATGCTTGAAAAAACGGTGTAAATGCAGTTGTCAGCTTTAAGGTGATAGTTGCTTGAAGTTTAATGTCACCATTAAATTAAAAATAAAATAGAATGCAGATAAGCCCAGGCAATTTGGAACCATTTGGGACATACAAGTTTGCATCAAACATAGAAGAAGAGAGGCAATCATTCAACTAGAGTGGAACTCTCCTGGTAATGAGACATCAGTGTTTGACCTGAGCTTTACTTGTCATAAAATGGAGTGCAAAGAATGTTAATAACAGGAATATAGGAGGCTTTTTTATGAATAAGTTGCAGCCTGAATGAGCTAGCTGTTTGCATAGTTCTATTGCAAGTATCTGATCTTGTCTTTGGCTATCCACAGATTAAAACAAAACTTTATATCCCTTTTGCTACTGTTAGGCTGTGCGGAGACAAAGTGAACCACTGGAAGTATAGTGAACATTTTGGTGGTGTGAACAAGTCTCATCACTTTATTGTATCTGATGACATTTGGTTTTTTTCTTAAAGACCCAGATCCTGGTGTTTAGATTCTTGCATAATTATATCTTTCTTTTTAAAAAAAGTCAGTTTCCAACCCTTAGGGTTGCAGAGAAAAGCTCGAAAATGGGAACTGTAAAAACTCAAAAAGTAGAAAGCAAATAAAAATAATCCAACATTCGCTTAAAAAAAAATCTCAAGAGACACATACTTGTATAATGCAATTTATTATATATACAGACACACACTAACTTAGGCAGGAATTGAAGTGCCTAGGGATGTATTTGTGCTGGTTCCACCTATGAAGCTGAAGCAGGCGCTGTCCCAAATTCTGGATTGCCAAAACTATGCACCCTATGGTTTAGTCAGGGAAGAGGCACAATCTGAACCACTCAAATGTCAGTAGTCACAAGGCAAGTGGCATCTGTCATGTGCAAGCTGAGGGTGGTGCCAATTTGAGAGTGGTCTGTTGTCACTTTGAAGCTGTTCTATATCACAACACTGGAGGATGGTGAGAGAGCCCTGGATTGTCAGGAGATTTGGTTGCACAGCAAATAACCATAAACCTAGGCAACCTCAGGCAATACAAACTCTTTGCCTCAGTTTATTCATGGATTAAGTAGGTGCAATGCTATTAACTTAATTCACCTGAGTGAGACAATTATTTGTAAAGTGCCTTGATAGCTGCATAATAAACACACTATAGAAGTTTAAAATACTTATTGTTTATAGGTAGGAATGCTAGTACCCAGTGGAAGTTTGAGGCTATGTGAGCCTGATGGTATTCTGAAAATATTATGTGAAATCGCAAAATATATTCAAATTCAAACAATACTTTTCCATAAAGAATACCCATGTTGTTTACCATGAAGAGTCAGTTAAAAAAACATGTTTTTTTTCTTATTCGGGAAGGGAAGCCTGTTCTATACAAAACACAAAGAATACCATGAAAGATAAATTTGTATGCCTTTGTTCTTCAATCCAAGAACACAAATAAATCCAGACTACTGACCAGTTGCCTTGGAGATAGCTGTTGGATTGCAGTCAAAATGTGACACACATGGAATGTACTGAAAAAATGCACTAAATAAATATGCAGAGCCATAATGGAAGCCACCCACCCACTGTATTAAAATAAATAAAAGGCTGGCAACAGAAGTCCTATACTGCCATTGCCAGCTGTGAAATTCACTTTTCTTACAAAGTGAAATAATTCTGGCTCTGGTTCTAGGTGATAGAACCCATCATATTTATCAATACATGGCCTAATTCATTTGTCTGTTTTTAAGATATAATATACTTTGTTTAAAGTTAATCTGTCTTGAGGCAGGTCATAGTAAAACAACCATGAAATATGGCTCTGCAACAACCTTATTGGACTGAGCTCTATTTATTTTCTATAGGAAAATGTATGCACAAAGAAAACTGCAAAGGGGGCTCTTTTATTTAAAAAAAAAATAAGAGAAAAACACATACTTTCAGTCTATATCACTTATTCTCAAAAGGACAAATGTTGTGGGGTGAAATCCCCATTGAAGTCATTGGGAGTTTTGTCACTGAGTTCAGTGGAGCCCGGATTTTACTCTCTAAGCCCAGATCCACAAAGGGATTAAGATGTTGTGACAGTGAGTGTTGCAATGCCTAACTTTTAGGCACCTAGAAAATCACAGGAGCAATATCACAATCCACAAAGCCTGCATTAAGTGCTTAGGTTCCCTATGCAATGAATGGGGAGAGGGAGAGCTGTCTAAAATGGGACCTACAAAGGCCAGTTTGTTAGGTGGGGATCCTCATAGCCTGGCCAATGGGAGATACTGACAAGAGAGGTATATGCTAAGCCTGACACTCTCACAGAGCTAGGAGCCCAAATCCTGACTGCAGGGAGGCACCTAGCTCTGTTAGCAATCCACGGGCTGGGAACCCCTTTCCTGGAGTCAGGCAGGGTGGGTGCCTAAAGCATTTCTTGTGAGAATTTGTTAGGTGCCTGCCTTATTCCACACAAACCAGCCAGAGTTGGAGGAAGTGGTAATGACCATGCTGCCCACCTTATAACTTCTAGCCCAGGGGTTAGAGCACACTTGGGATATGGGGACCCAGGTTCAATTCCCACTTCCTGAGGGAGAAGAAGCAGGGCTTAGGACAGGGTCTCCCAACTTTCAGGAGAGTGCTCTAATCGCTGGGCTATGGTATATTCTGATGTGGAGCTCCTCAGTCTTTCCTGCTGAAACCGTTCCACTGTCTATGGCTAAAGAGTCACTGAAATAGGAAGACAGAACTCTGGGTCTCTCACCTCCCAAGTCAGTGCCTCAACCACCAGACTAGAGCATCATGCTCACTCTCTTCCACCCACTGAAAAGTTTTCAATAAAGTCAAATAAACTTTGGATAACATCCAAGCTACTTGTTGCTTATCTGAAGTGAAACAAACTATGGAATCTCTTAGTATTGACCAATCGCTGATGATGACTGGAAAGTAGGTATTTGAAATCTGTGAGTAATTTCATTAATGGAGTTCAGTTATATTCCATCCCCCGCATATATCCTTTTGATTCCAAAAGGAAGTGTAGTGTCACTTTGTGAGTGAAATCTGGATCTCAGATCCTAATGAGGGTTCCCTGCTGGCCACCCACTAGGACTGCTGTGAGGGGACCCAAGTTTCTGTGCTCTGGATCCCCTGGTGGCTGCTAAACTTCTGACGACTCTGCAGGATGCAGCACTGGTTCCTCTCTTGGCCTCTCTGGCACATTTCCTGAGCACTGACTCTCAGTCTGCTAGCCCTTCTGTGAAATGGGGGTCCTCTGCCCAGCTTCCCTCAGCCCCAGGATCAGCACTGACCCTTGAGATACTTCAGTTACTTAAATGTACCCCCTTCCCAGATCTCCACCCTAAAGGTGTGAAGCTTCTGGTTTATAGTTAAGCTTTCTCAGGGGGACACAGTAGTTGTGAAGCAGCGAAACTGTGCAAAGTGTATGTGTGTTAACACCTTAGTGCTCTTTTATACTTAATCATGTAAAGCACAGGCGAATGCATATCATACAAAACAATAAGCACTAAACACATGTCCCTGCCTCAGTTTCCTCACCACTGTTGGGCATTCTTTGGGCTGTAATCCAAGCCCTTTGGGTTGTCAGAGGGCTTAGGGCCATCTGGGCTTAGGAAAGTGGGCAGCCCTTCCCCCCCAACCCCATGAGACATGCTAGGTGTCCTCTTCCTTCTGGAACTCCTTACTTGGCTTCTGCGACCTTGCTCTGTCTTGCCCCACACTTCCTGTCTGACCCCTGGTCCTGTGTACTTCTTTATTTTAACTCCTTCTGGTCACCTGGTCTCTTTTGTTCTTCTCATGGTAAGTTGCACCCTCCATTCTCACCTTTCCTGCTCCCTCCAGAAGAATCAGCTAAACTAGTTTCCTGGGATTCAACTCTCTCTTTGTTCCCAGATGTTTGGGAATAGGGTCATTAAATCCTAAGCACTTCTATTGCATCTGTCTGGTGTATCTCTGCTATAGGGCATGTCAGCAATGGTGCATCCACATACATGTGGGCACAGATGATAAGTTGTATTTGGAAAAACTGATGTAACAACACAATCAGCATTCTTAAATGTACAGACATATTCCCAAATAGTCACAACCTGTAGTACATATATTTCATTGGGGGTGCCTGGGTGTAAGTGAAGGCAGAATGTGCACTCTATTAATTTTATATGACTGAGAATTATAGTTTGATAAAATATCTGGCTCGCTATCAGCATTTTGGATGAAAGTGTACTGTCTGTCTGTAGTGTGTGTTTGTTTGTGTTTGGGGGTTACTTGCTGTGTGCTGAGCTTGTGTTTGTCAGTCTATTTGTTTGGTTGGTTGTTTGAAGGACCGTGAGCTGTGGCTGGCAGTTGGAAGCTGTGAGCTTCAAAGGAAGGTCTGAAAGCTAGAAGCCTCTGATAATTGGCTGAGCCTTAATCAGTGGGCAGGGCATTCACCCAGGCCAGGGCTTTATAAAGCAGCGCACAAGCGACCAGGGAGCTTTTGCGAACAGGAGCTGCTAACAGGGAGTTTCGCAAGGGAGTTGGGAAGGGGAGTGGGAAGGGAGCGAGGGTCTCTTGCTGGTTTTATCTGTTTCCCTTTATTCCCCTTAAAAACCTATAAACCAAACTGAGGTGTGAATTGGGAGTGCTTTGTTCCAGGTGGGCCTTGAGTGGGCCTGACTTATAAAAAGGCAGTCAGCAGCGAGGCTAACAGAGGGAGTTTGCCTGGGAGTTCGCGGAGAGCCCACTGAGGCTTACATCTCGCGGGCTTCTGTGAGTTGCTGCAACAGCTGAGGAAGCTCTTAGAAGGAAGGTGATATGGAAGGTGAGCGTTCAGTTGTTGTAACCTGCACAGGTTGTGCCATGTTTGTATTTCTTCCACAGGACAGAAGCGACTTTGTCTGTACAAAGTGTAAGCTGATCTCCATATTGGAAGAGAAGGTTCAAGGTCTGGAGAAACAAGTATCGACCCTTCGTTGCATACGAGAAAATGAAGATTTCCTGGACAGACGTCAGGAGATGCTTCTACGGGCACAACGTTCTGAAGAATCGGAGCAGGTTGCGCAGAGGGGACTGAGGGACGGTGAAGAAAATTGGCAGCATGTGACCTCCAGAAGAAGGAAGAGGAGCGTCCATGTACCAGCAATGGAGATACAGGTGAGCAACCATTTTCATGTTCTCTCCACAGGTACTAATGCGGAGAGTAGAGTAGATGATACATCTGAGGGAAGGGAACAGAAGGTGACTCCACCGATTGGAAGGCATGACATGCACTGTCCTAGGGATGGGGGTTCCACGACCACCGCTCCCAAGAGAAGGAGGAGGGTGGTGGTGGTCGGGGACTCCCTCCTCAGGGGGACTGAGTCATCTATCTGCCGCCCCGACTGAGAAAACCGAGAGGTCTGCTGCTTGCCAGGAGCTAGGATTCACGATGTGACGGAGAGATTGCCGAGACTCATCAAGCCCTCGGATCGCTACCCCTTCCTGCTTGTCCACGTGGGCACCAATGATACTGCCAAAAATGACCTTGAGCGGATGACTGCAGACTACGTGGCTATGGGAAGAAGGATAAAGGAGTTGGAGGCGCAAGTGGTGTTCTCGTCCATCCTCCCTGTGCAGGGAAAAGGCCTGGGTAGAGACCATCGAATTGTGGAAGTCAACGAATGGCTACGTAGGTGGTGTCAGAGAGAAGGCTTTGGATTCTTCGACCATGGGATGGTGTTTCAAGAAGGAGGAGTGCTAGGCAGAGACGGGCTCCACTTAACGACNAAAACCGAGAGGTCTGCTGCTTGCCAGGAGCTAGGATTCACGATGTGACGGAGAGAATGCCAAGACTCATCAAGCCCTCGGATCGCTACCCCTTCCTGCTTGTCCACGTGGGCACCAATGATACTGCCAAAAATGACCTTGAGCGGATCACTGCAGACTACGTGGCTCTGGGAAGAAGGATAAAGGAGTTGGAGGCGCAAGTGGTGTTCTCGTCCATCCTCCCTGTGCAGGGAAAAGGCCTGGGTAGAGACCATCGAATTGTGGAAGTCAACGAATGGCTACGTAGGTGGTGTCAGAGAGAAGGCTTTGGATTCTTCGACCATGGGATGGTGTTTCAAGAAGGAGGAGTGCTAGGCAGAGACGGGCTCCACTTAACGACGAGAGGGAAGAACATCTTTGCAAGCAGGCTGGCTAACCTAGTGAGGAGGGCTTTAAACTAGGTTCACCGGGGGAAGGAGACCAAAGCCCTGAGGTAAGTAGGGAAATGGGATACCGGGAGGAAGCACGAGCAGAAGAGTGCAAGAGGGGAGGACTCCTGTCTCAGACTGAGAAAGCGGGACAATCAGCGAGTTATCTTAAGTGCCTATACACAAATGCAAGAAGCCTGGGAAACAAGCAGGGAGAACTGGAAGTCTTGGCACAGTCAAGGAACTATGATGTCATTGTAATAACAGAGACTTGGTGGGATAACTCACATGACTGGAATACTGTCATGGATGGATATAAACTGTTCAGGAAGGACAGGCAGGGCAGAAAAGGTGGGGGAGTTGCATTGTATGTAAGAGAGGAGTATGACGGCTCAGAGCTCCGGTATGAAACTGCAGAAAAACCTGAGAGTCTCTGGATTAAGTTTAGAAGTGTGAACAACAAGGGTGATGTCGTGGTGGGAGTCTGCTATAGACCACCAGACCAGGGGGATGAGGTGGACGAGGCTTTCTTCCGGCAACTAGCAGAAGTTACTAGATCGCAGGCCCTGGTTCTCATGGGAGACTTTAATCACCCTGATATCTGCTGGGAGAGCAATACAGCGGTGCACAGACAATCCAGGAAGTTTTTGGAAAGTGTAGGGGACAATTTCCTGGTGCAAGTGCTGGAGGAACCAACTAGGGGCAGAGCTCTTCTAGACCTGCTGCTCACAAACCGGGAAGAATTAGTAGGGGAAGCAAAAGTGGATGGGAACCTGGGAGGCAGTGACCATGAGATGGTCGAGTTCAGGATCCTGACACAAGGAAGAAAGGAAAGCAGCAGAATACGGACCCTGGACTTCAGAAAAGCAGACTTTGACTCCCTCAGGGAACTGATGGGCAGGATCCCCTGGGAGAATAACATGAGGGGGAAAGGAGTCCAGGAGAGCTGGCTGTATTTTAAAGAATCCTTATTGAGGTTGCAGGAAAAAACCATCCCGATGTGTAGAAAGAATAGTAAATATGGCAGGCGACCAGCTTGGCTAAACAGTGAAATCCTTGCTGATCTTAAACGCAAAAAAGAAGCTTACAAGAAGTGGAAGATTGGACAAATGACCAGGGAGGAGTATAAAAATATTGCTCAGGCATGCAGGAGTGAAATCAGGAAGGCCAAATCACACTTGGAGTTGCAGCTAGCAAGAGATGTTAAGAGTAACAAGAAGGGTTTCTTCAGGTATGTTAGCAACAAGAAGAAAGTCAAGGAAAGTGTGGGCCCCTTACTGAATGAGGGAGGCAACCTAGTGACCGAGGATGTGGAAAAAGCTAATGTACTCAATGCTTTTTTTGCCTCTGTCTTCACGAACAAGGTCAGCTCCCAGACTGCTGCACTGGGCAGCACAGTATGGGGAGAAGGTGACCAGCCCTCTGTGGAGAAAGAAGTGGTTCGGGACTATTTAGAAAAACTGGACGAGCACAAGTCCATGGGGCCGGATGCGCTGCATCCGAGGGTGCTAAAGGAGTTGGCGGATGTGATTGCAGAGCCATTGGCCATTATCTTTGAAAACTCATGGCGATCGGGGGAGGTCCCGGATGACTGGAAAAAGGCTAATGTAGTGCCCATCTTTAAAAAAGGGAAGAAGGAGGATCCGGGGAACTACAGGCCAGTCAGCCTCACCTCAGTCCCTGGAAAAATCATGGAGCAGGTCCTCAAGGAATCAATTCTGAAGCACTTAGAGGAGAGGAAAGTGATCAGGAACAGTCAGCATGGATTCACCAAGGGCAAGTCATGCCTGACTAACCTAATTGCCTTCTATGAGGAGATAACTGGGTCTGTGGATGAGGGGAAAGCAGTGGATGTGTTATTCCTTGACTTTAGCAAAGCTTTTGATACGGTCTCCCACAGTATTCTTGCCGGCAAGTTAAAGAAGTATGGGCTGGATGAATGGACTATAAGGTGGATAGAAAGCTGGCTAGATCGTCGGGCTCAACGGGTAGTGATCAACGGCTCCATGTCTAGTTGGCAGCCGGTTTCAAGCGGAGTGCCCCAAGGGTCGGTCCTGGGGCCGGTTTTGTTCAATATCTTCATTAATGATCTGGAGGATGGCGTGGACTGCACTCTCAGCAAATTTGCAGATGACACTAAACTGGGAGGAGTGGTAGATACGCTGGAGGGTAGGGATAGGATACAGAGGGACCTAGACAAATTAGAGGATTGGGCCAAAAGAAACCTGATGAGGTTCAACAAGGACAAGTGCAGAGTCCTGCACTTAGGACGGAAGAATCCCATGCACTGTTACAGACTAGGGACCGAGTGGCTAGGCAGCAGTTCTGCAGAAAAGGACCTAGGGGTTACGGTGGACGAGAAGCTGGATATGAGTCAACAGTGTGCCCTTGTTGCCAAGAAGGCTAACGGCATTTTGGGCTGTATAAGTAGGGGCATTGCCAGCAGATCGAGGGACGTGATCGTTCCCCTCTATTCGACATTGGTGAGGCCTCACCTGGAGTACTGTGTCCAGTTTTGGGCCCCACACTACAAGAAGGATGTGGAAAAATTGGAAAGAGTCCAGCGGAGGGCAACAAAAATGATTAGGGGGCTGGAGCACATGAGTTATGAGGAGAGGCTGAGGGAACTGGGATTGTTTAGTCTGCAGAAGAGAAGAATGAGGGGGGATTTGATAGCTGCTTTCAACTACCTGAAAGGGGGTTCCAAAGAGGATGGATCTAGACTGTTCACAGTGGTACCAGATGACAGAACAAGGAGTAATGGTCTCAAGTTGCAGTGGGGGAGGTTTAGATTGGATATTAGGAAAAACTTTTTCACTAGGAGGGTGGTGAAGCAGTGGAATGGGTTACCTAGGGAGGTGGTGGAATCTCCTTCCTTAGAGGTTTTTAAGGTCAGGCTTGACAAAGCCCTGGCTGTGGTGATTTAGTTGGGAATTGGTCCTGCTTTGAGCAGGGGGTTGGACTAGATGACCTCCTGATGTCCCTTCCAACCCTGATATTCTATGATTCTATGATTCTATGATTCAACAGTGCACACAAATAAAGCATTAGCTGGTAGAGACATCTTAGTCAAAATAACACTTGATATTATTATTATTTTTTTTTAAAAAAATTCAGATACAGCACAGCAAAATTCATCGTTACATTGAAAATAAAAATGGGAGCTTATAGTAATGGAATACAAAAGTGGTTCTGAATCCTCATCTAGTAACTCCTGCCTCCTGCCATCCTCTTCTAATAGCAAATTTAAAAAAAAGGATTAGTAACATAACAATAACAACAAAACATAACATAACAAATAACATAACATAACATTAAAAAGTTTATTATAAAATAAACTTGAATGAGTCACCAAAGCACAGTTGGAATATCTTGCCTATGAGGGTGATAATATTCCTTTGCTTGTGACAAACCATTCATAAACTCACTTGCTTCTGAATTACATATCTACCATTGTAAAAAGGGAAAATAATACATTCCTATCTCTTTGTGAGTAAGAGAATCTGTATTTATTTCTCACAAAGAAATTAGAGGTGACATCTGACGTTCCCTGTTCTTTAAAGAATTACAGCCCTGATTCAGCGTAGCACTTCAGCACATGTGTAACCTTAGGCAAGTCTCTATTAACATGGGGCTCTTTGTGTTCTTAAATCAGGCACATGCTGAAGTGCTTTGCTGGATTGAGCCCTAAATACTTGCACCAAGAGTCAACTCCCTGCTTCAGTTAGAAATTAAAACAAATAAAATATGTTTGGAATCTGTGTACAGAGTCTGTACACTTGAAGACTTGAAAAAAAATCATAAAATGTTAAAAATATAAGTGAAATTTAATACTTAACCTCATTATTAATAGAGTGCTAAATAACATTTAAATACAGGGAATAAGGAAACAGTGCCTGCACAAAAGACACAAATGAACATTGTATATGATGTAGAACTTGTGGAAATTCTGATGAAACAGTTTTTCTGGAAAATGCCAGTTTATTGAACCCAAAATGTCTCCAGAAAACAGTTTGAGTTCAACAAACTTCTGATGAATCATAGGCAAGATTCTGGCAGGCAGGGTCTACCAGGCAGGGTTCCATTGGGAAGCCTCCTGGTTCCCTGCCAGCTCATTGGGTGCTTCCACCTTTCCAGAATCCACAGCTCTGGGGCAGCCCCGCCATGTGGACTGCTCTGGGGCCAGGAACCCTGGAGTTTCCACTGTCTGTAGCTCTGGGACAGCACCCAACATGCTACGGCTTCAGGATTTCCAAGCTTCTTATGATAGAGCTGGGAGCTTGAAAGCCTTGGGAGGGCTCTCAGGACATCCAGGGTACAGTGAATCTGAGGCAGCCCCATCTGCTGTCTCAGGAATCTGAAAGTCCTGGGGTCCCTGGCCTGGGGCAGCAGACATGGTGGTGTTGCCTCATGGCCTCAGAAGCAGTTGCTAACTCAAATTGACATTCTTGTCACTTCAGTCAGCAGATGTGAAACTGACAAGAATGTCAATTTGAGTTAGCAGCTGCCAAGGCTGGGGAGCATATATCATTTTGGAAACACCATGTGTCAGTGTTTCCAAAACATTTTTTTTCTTGGGATTTCCAGTTCATAAGAATTTAAAAAAACAAAAAACAAAAAAAAACTAGTTTTGTTCCTATCTGGAATGAAACCTAATCTTGAAATATCAAAATTTCTGGCAAACCAGAAATTCTGAGTTAAGGTCAGCTATAGTACAAAGGTTTTCTTAGAGAATTAGATACTTTTGATCTTCAAACTTACCTTCATAAACTAACATTTTGAATTATGTCATCACTAAAGACACTAAGCCTAAAAATAATAATCCCTAGAGATGTATTTAGGGTTTTTTTTGGGATACCAGTGGGCAGTTGGGTGATTAAATATTTCAGTGTGCATCATCATTAAGCTACTGTATTCAAATAAGTGTTTAAAAAAATCTCGATTTTATTCTGAGCTCTCATTCAGAGTTTCCAGATTTAAAATAGTAAGGAGTAACCCTGAATAAGCTTGAGAATATGGCTTTTTTTTGATAATTAACACTTTTTTTGATGGAAACAAAGATTTTTTAAATCTAATTAATAGATCTAATGTTCTTTGATCTAGATACCAGGCTGAAAATCTAACAGGAACAGGTTTACTTGTGAGTTTTCTCCTCCTTCCTTGTCCTTCTCTGGTCAGACACACAAGGAGAATTTGCATGTGTATTTTGGCATTGTGCAGGAGGCAACTGTGACAATGTATCCCATAATGCTTTATGGGAATATGACATAACTGGAGTATGTTTTATGTTACATGTGCCATGTAACTTATCTCTGTAAAGGTTATGGTCTACTGAATCTATTCATCCTATTTGTACACATATATCATTTTTGTACTTGAAGTCATGAATATTGGCTGTATACTTGCTTGATTTCTAAGTAAGCTTTGTAAGGCATTGCGTCAGCTTCTTTAGAAAGGAATTTGCAAAGTTAAGTGCCCAGTCAAGAAGCACCTAAGGAACAATGCATCTTGGAATGCTCCAATCCACATAAGAAGTCTACTTGAGGATGTTCAAAGTAGCATGTGAACCATGTCTGCTACCTGTAGTTCTGAGTCATGCATGGACATGTGACTTGCCCATGTGACTCCAAAACTCCATCTTGGAGCTAGACTTTGCATAGGAGTGAGGAGGGGCTCTCCACCCACAAGAGAAAGTCTATTTAAACCCCCGGGAGACCCCTCCCTTGGTCTTCAGCTGGCTAAAGAGAGAGCCTCTCCACCCCCAAGGATATCTGAAAGAAACTGGAACAAAGGACAGTAACTACAAGGGGTGTGAGTGATTGCTGGACCCAGACTAGCAGGAGACTAGTCTGTAAAAGGAAGCTTACTGGAACTGGTGAGGTTTTATTTGTATTCAGTTTATTAGACATAGACTTGCATGTTCTATTTTATTTTACTTGGTAATTCACTTTGTTCTGTCTGTTACTACTTGAAACCACTTAAATCCTACTTTCTGTATTTAACAAAATCACTGTTTACTTATTAATTAACTCAGAGTATGTATTAATACCTTGGGGGGGCCACATCTGTGCATATCTCTCTATCAGTGTTATAGAGGGCGAACAATTTATGAGTTTACCCTGTATAAGATTTATACAGGGTAAAATGGATTTATTTGGGGGTTTGGACCCCATTGGGAGCTGGGAATCTGAGTGTTAAAGATAAGAACACTCCTGTTAGCTGCTTTCAGTTAAGTCTGTAGCTTTGGGGCAAGTAATTCAGACCCTGGGTCTGTGTTGGAACAGACGGGTGTGTCTGGCTCAGCAAGACAGGGTGCTGGGGTCCCGAGCTGGCAGGGAAAGCAGGGGCAGAAGTAGTCTTGGCACATTGGTTGGCAGTTCCCAAGGGGGTTTCTGTGATCCAACCCGTCACAACAACTACTCCCAGAGATGTAGGATATTTCTTAACAGGTCAGGGAACAACATATTAATAGGGTACTGTTTTATAGTCATTCAGTATTGAGAAAGAATTCATCCACCTTTATACAGATTTTAGTATATTTAGTTTTCATATAAAGGCCTATTTATGCATGAAAATATTTATGAAACAGAAGAGTTTCATCAATTTAAAAATGATCATTTGTTTGAATGGGTAGTGTGTTATTCTCTATTAGTTACTCATTATTCTCCTGCTCATAAAGAAAGCATTTGACTTAGCTGACCAATCAGACATCCCAAATAATGTATCAAGTCAAAGAAATAGCTGAAAACAAGTCAAAATAAATTGGTTGAAAATTGTTCAAACAAATGAATTAAAGAATTTGAATTCAAATCATGAATACATTCGTAGAAATCAATGTCCATTTGTAAACAATTCATGGAAAAGTGGGCATTTTTATCAGACAACTTAGTTACAATAATAATTTGACCAGCACTAGTGACAATAAGTGAAAGTGAATGGGTAAAAAGTAGTGTGAGAAGAGATTTTGCTTTTCTTCAAAGTCAGTAAAAAAGCAAAATATATGGTTTAAATTTGTATAACAGTATTTTCATGAAGTTCTGCTCACTATTTTCCCTGCTGTATTTTCTGCTTTATATTCTTGCTTATCTAATCATGCAGGTCAGTTGTACTTACTTGACAAACCAAGCACTTCAAAGCTACTGCTGCTGTTCAAATTTTTTATGAACATTTATAAAGGCATAGAAAATAAAGCTACCAAAAAACCAACAACAATTATTCCCAAATAATCCATTCCATTTTTGTGACATTTCAGTGAAAAACTAAACTGGTAAAATGTTTAAAAGAATTGCTTATAAACCATTTACATCCATTGTAAGTAATTGTAGAGTTGTTCTCTGGCATGGCTTTATGAATAATTGTTCACATTTATGCTATGTGCTGAAGCAATAAGCCCTATTTTTAATGCAACTGTATATAAGCCCAGGCCTGCTACTGTAGAAGCCTAAGCCTTCAATAATGCCTTAAAAAAAGAGCTTCCTCTGCCACATTGCCACCAAATTATTTCCTCTATTCTGTGCCTCAATATATTCATAATGTTCTGCCTGTAGATGGTGTATAGTAGGATATACAACTTGCCCAACGAAACAGTTGAGCTACAACTGTTAGAATGTTGTGCTGGATTTCAGTGGTGGTGAGGCACAACAGAACAAGGTCTAAATTGTGCCATTTAAGCATGTCTCATAGTAAGGGGTCCTGTGGAGCAATACCGTTCCTGGGGAAACTCCCAAGCATGCAGAGGCTATGTGCCCAACACTTTGTGTGATGCAAATTATTCTCCTTTTGCAAAGCCAGCCAGCTCCAGTGGCTGATTTGTCATTGGGGGGCAGGGATGGCATCACTTGGTGGGAAAGACAAACCATAGTCCTACCTCCATCCTTTTCTCCTCAGGCCCCTTTGAGGTGCAATGTATCACCAAAAGAGGGGAGGGAGCAGTCTCTTCACTTCTCAAAGCAATTTTGCCTCTTCCTTGTACCAGTCACATGGGGAGGCTCTTTACACTCTCCCAACAACTGTGTCCCCTGCAAGAGTGGGCAAGCCAGAAATAATCTGGCTGTAAAGGAGTTGTGATTGGGGACAAAGAAGAAGTGACCAAATATTTTATAGGGCCAGTCTCTCAAGGCCATGTAACCTGAGTTTGTACTAAACCACTGGCAATACATTTTCCATTTGCTTTGGGATTTAGTGTGAGTAATAATGCTTTATACAGCTGAGCCTAACTTCAAGGCCCACTTCTCCCTTCCTGGCAGAGACCACTCAGCCATCGAGCTACCAGCATATGAGTTATTTGCAATTCATTATCTTGTATGCTCTCAACCAATTAATATACTATTGTGGTCCTTACTAGAATAATGAATCCCATCCTTTGCCACTACAAACAGGAGACTACTTATAACATCATGTGTTGAATGCCCTACAGGGAAATTTGGAAGTGGTTAGATAGCTTAGTAAAACCATAACAAAGCAGGAGCTGACTGTCCAAATTAAATGTACTCAGTCTGGCATTAAGGGTGCTAACTATTACCACAGCATTTGTCATATGCTGAACATAGGTTATACATGTGAAACAACAACACAATCTCGTAAGACTGGAATGAGATGGACTCTCGCTGAAAGACTAAATAGAATAGTATTTAAATACTACGAACTTTCTAATCACAAGCCAGAGTTCAAAACAGCTGTGCTAAAAATACTGAATTCAGCAGAATTCCTATAAAATGTATTAAAGAAAAGAGAAATAGAGAAGTCTCTAAAAAATGTGAATAACTGAGTAATTCCAGTAACAAGGATTAGATATGTGAGAGAAATAGCAATTTGATTAAAATAGTTAATGTCAAGTCACAAAAGGAAGTTTAACAAAAACAAATAAATAAATACATAAATAAATAAAAATGAGGAAATAAAGGATCCATGGGGAGGAAAGCTGTGAACATAAATTTACCTGAATGTCAAGAAAGCTCTCAAGATATTACTACGCAAAAGACTCATCTACAAGATAAGTATGTATAATATGGGGATGTGTGGAAACACTTCAGGGTAAAGAGAAGTAATATAAGGCTCATGATTAGTCTCTATCATGTTCCATATGTCAGTGAAGTTACCTGCAGGAAGGTTACATTTGCAGAAAATACAGAACCAGAGGTGGTGGAATCAGTCATTTCAAAGTAAGAAGGCAACTCAATTCTGAATAACTTGAAGAGACTAATATTATCCCAAACATGAAATAAGTACAGACAGAAAATGAGCAATCTACTGGATCTTTTAAGAGTCATCTGTATTGCTGGGAAACAACTGCACTTTAATTTATAAAAGGTTTATTTGATAAGAGTACGTCATTCAAACAAAAATCCCTCTACAAAAATTAATGAGTTTCCACAAGTTCTATCACAGTAGCTTCACACTGAGACCCTGAACTACAAAATATACTTGTATGAATTTGTGCTGAAGGATCTTTCTGACAAAAAATCTCAACAACAATATCAAACACCCCACCAAATTAAAAATAAAGGAAAGTTTCTGAGACCTATTTTATGATGGTGGTTAAAAAAAAAGTTTCCATAGCTTATCTTCATGAATGTATCACAAAAATGCAAAAACATTTGTGTAAGATAGCCTTTGAAGTTTTTATTTTTTCAGTATCTTTCTTCTGGAGAATTATAGATGTGTCATCAGTCTTAGCGGCTGCTTTCAGAATGATAATGTGGGTATGATAGGTTGAGAGGCAGAGATGCTGTTTTATGCAAGCCACTCTAAGCAAAATGCTATCATCATTATGATGGCCTTGAAGGATGTTCAACAGTAATCCTATTGCTTAATCGTATGAAGTAAGGAGGGGAACTTTGGGGTAAAAGGCAGAATCTTCATATTCCTTATACAGCTACATCTGGGATATTAGATAGCCAACATTTTGTGATTTTTGAGTAGTAACGGTAATAGGTATTACAGTAGTGACTGGGTACCTAAAGCAAGGTATAGAGTCGCATTGTGCTACACACTGTGCAAAAAGACATTTCCTTGCTCCAGAGAGCTGATAATATAGGGTCTCAATTCTGCCAATACTTACAAATGAGCTCTACTTTAAGCGTAGGAGTAGTAGTACCACTGAAATCAGAATCAGGACCTAGGTTTGTGACAAGACACAACGCACACGTTGGGGGTGGGGGAATGGGGAGGTTTGAAAACAACGATAAAGCAAGCACGTTTTTACATAATAGTTAGTAGCCTCGGTTCATCACTTATTTAACCATTGTCAGATTAAAAATGTTGATTAGATAGAAGAAACATACTGAATATGTATAGCATAAATTGAAACAGTGCATCATTTCTGTTAGCGGAGATTAGCAGGCATGTTTGTTTGATTTTACTTAGAAATAGATTTTTTTTAAACAATCTATTTTTACAGGAACAAAAGCTTATGCTCCAATACATCTGTTAGTCTATAAGGTGCCACAGGACTCTTTGTTGCTGTTTACAGATCCAGACTAACACGGCTGATATTTTTACAGGGTTACTCGAACGGCATGTGCAAAGATTGGGCTAGTTTATTATTATTTTAACCTTAACATTTAAAATTGTTTTGTCCCTAAAATCCAAAGAAGTCTGTATGAAGTTGAGATGTTTGTGAAAATTTATCAGCATATAGGAATGTGCATGGATTACATTTTATTTTTTCTTGAGTGATGACACCTTGGAGGCTGATGTAAATCCTGTGAAAGTTAATGGGAGTCTTTCTATTGGTTTCAATAGTTTGGATTAGGCCCTTGGTGAGATATAGAAAAAATAAAATAGAATAATTTGCAATGACAAGGCTGTATTGGTAGCATATGGAATGGAGAAATGAAATTACATTCTCTCAGACCAGAAAGGCAGTGTTATGATGACTTATAAGGAACTTTTATTGAGCCTACAGAAAGATGTTGTCAGAAATGCTCATCCTCACTTTCCAGGCAGTACATAAGCACCAAACCCTATCCCAAAATCTTGTTATTAATTTTGAAGGAGCATAAGTTTAAAAAAAGATATGAGACTTGTTGGTATCACTGCAGCTTTACAGTGGGATGGAATCCCTGTCTACTGCATTCAGTATAAAGGTATAGAACATATATACTGTCAGAAGTGCCAGTCCTGTGAAAACGTATGCCCATGTTCAGCTTTAAGGGCATGTGCAGTCACATTGGATGGGACTTTCAAAGCACTCAGTATTAGTCCAGTTTTCCTTCCGCTGAAGTCAGTGGGAGTTTTATCATTGACTTCAATTGAATGAAAACCCCTACCCATTGACTTCAGTGAACCTACTCCTGTGAGATAAAGATAACCACATGTAGAAGTGTTTACAGGACAGCAGAGTATGATAGAACAAGGCATTTTCAAATCCAAATGAGAAAACAGCTACACAATCCGCCCACTACTACCATCACCTAATATGATTTTTTGGAGCTAACATCTCTTCTAAAATCTAAACTTTGCTGTTTGGTCAAGAGAAATAAAAGTATTTGCTCTCCTTCCCCTATCCCAAGACCTACAGCATTCTCAAAATACTTGCACAGAGCATATGATCAAACACAGTAGTATAAATTAGAACTAGGCAGATATCCCATTAAAAATCGAAGGAGCCTAGTAAGAAATTCCCTTGAAAAATATCCTGAAGTTTTACCCCAGCTAGTATACTTTTTAAGAGTTACATTTGTTATAAAGTCCAAAACTCCGCTCAGTGTGCCAAAAGGAGCCCACTCCCACAATTTCAAGCTTTGGGGTTCAGAAGTGGTAAGGTTGCCTCTGTGGCAATCTACAGCTCTTTCTTGTAGGTTTTCACCATTCTAACAATTTACATTTGAAAGTGACAGAGATAAAATGAGAACATCCAACGGAACACTTACTGTATTAAACATTTCAATAACTTTAAGGCCAACAATCCCACCCAAGTGTTCTTCTTATTAGATATGTCAAGTTTAATAAAGTTCACTTGTTTGCATTAGCCCTGTAGATGCCAATCAGCATGACATCATATTCAGTCGCTGTCACTGTCCTTTGTCACTGCAGGCTGAAGCTCTGGCAGAGTTGGATGGCACGGCGTGTTTAAATATTCCTTCCATCCAGCAATATGAGAAGGAAAGACAATACATTATCAGCAACTGAAGACAAGTTTTCAATAAATAATTTACAATAATCAATAGAATAATTGTTTTGCAGACTATGTTAAGATGTATTTTATATTGCACTGTGCTCTCTGATAATGGATATTCTTTCAGCTCTCAAATGAGTGTGCTGAAAGGATAACTCACCTATGATTCTGTTATGATTAGATTTTCAATGAAACACCTGAGGGCATTTAAGTACCATTAGGCTCTGGATGGGTTATGAAATTTGGCAGTACAACTACCTAATAAGTTAATGAAAGGTCAAGAAATTTACTGTCTAATCTTATTTTTGCTGGTGGAAAAGAAGTGAATCTGAATTTCCTTTGAAGAGATGCACTTGAGAAACTAGGTGATGGCAAAACAAGTAGCGGCACTCATTGCCTTTTAATACCCTGTAGAGATGCAGGCAGGGACTACCGAAAGAGCCTGAAGGAGTTAGATGCCCAACTCCCATTAACATTCAAAGGCAGCTGGGGCTCTAATTGTCCTTTGATGCAGGATGCAGTATTAAGAGGAAATTTTTAGAAGATCCAGAGGGAAATGTATATACGTTCAGTCATTTCTCTCTCTCTATATATATATATATATATTGGTCACTGTATCAATGGCTGGGCACACCACACAGGGAGAAATAAATGACTGACAGCTCTCAACTATAAGCTCTTGTATTTGGCAGCATTGGTAATGTGACTGACTAGAGATGTGCCAAATATTAGCACTTACCCCATATTGCTTATGCACACAAAATTCAGTGTGCCTTCAACCAGGCTGTGGGAAGTACAGTATAACCAACCTGTCCAATGTTAAATTTTACATTATGTGGTTACATGGATGATTTGTACAGCACCTTGTGTTCTGTATGATGCAAATACTGTGCAATTGAACTAGGTTTTGTACAAATAATCTTCCAAGGGGAAGACAGGGTCTTCTTTCTTCACAAACAGTATTAATGATATTTTACCAGCACCGTAGGGATCATTAACAAAAGTTTAGGAATCTTTAGGCCTGGTGAGGAAAACGACTAGTGTGAGGCTATGTGCTGCACTTTTTCTTTAGCTCTGTAGAAGAAAACAAAGAAGGAGGATGGGAGAAGGTTAAAGAAGGTCTGCCATAGAGACAGGAGCCTATTATCCCTTATAATACACCAAATAAAGAAATGTTAATGGAAATTTATGCTGAACTTTCTTTTTTGTTTGGTTATTTAAAAGAAAGTATTCATAATATTCTATGCTAGCCTGATTTAATGGAGCTGTATGTTTAAAGGAGTCATATGTTAATACATGTCCACTCTTAGTAAGAAGGAAATTATAACTTTGTGTAACTGCAGCATAGGGTATGTTTAATGAGGAATGTAATGGGTACCTTGACACCATCTTAATGAAATAACACCTGGTTGTACATTGAACCCACTTCAAAACACAGGAAAGCTTAAGTGCTTGTTAATGTGTTGCACAGTAAATATGGCACACCAGTAGAGATCAAAACAACAATAGACTATAATTAACTGGGTAATGAGAGAAATGGAAAATTATCTCAAGAGCCTGCCTTGAAGATGTACCTCTGACAGACTAGTGGGCTCAGGCTGTAATAGAGCTTAAACATGACAAGCTGGGAAATCATCTTTATTCCTTTCAATTTTCTATGGAACAGATTCTTATACCCTCATTGTGAGTAGTACCTTATCTTTTAATAGTCCCACTGATTTCAGTAGGACTACTTGAGGAGCAAATACTGAAGTAAGGTACTATGCCACTTGAATAAAGGTGTCAGAACCTGGTCCTATGTTAGAGTGCTATCAGAGACAGGGGCTGCATGTTGAAATATGTACTTTTAAAAAAGTTTTCTTTTCTTTTCTCTTTGGTCTGTTAATTGTCAATAAATAATGTTTACGTTTAATCTAAGCTGAAATAAATTTTGATTGCTATAACGAGTGAAAAGTTATGTGCAGGTGTTCTCAAGGAAAGCAGAATATTAGTTTCATCAGAGGCAGAGGACTGTGAACACAGTAACCAGTCTATGTGGGGAATGCCACAGCCATCTTCTGCAAGTGCAATGGTGGGCCTGGGGACCCTTTGTGAGCAGTAAGGGAGCCGTATGCTCCAGAGTCCAGATTCAGCACATTTAACTTTAAGAATCTGAATAATCCCATTGAGTTTAATGGGACAACTTTTGCTTAAGTACTTTACTAAGTACAAAGTACATCACAAGGAGTTACATGTTTGTGGGGACTTCAAGATTGGGCCCTAAATTAAGCAGTAATTTCAGTAATTGTTAATATGCAATGGTGATTGGATTCTAGTAATAAAATAAACACATTTGAGATGCCATTGGGTACAATGGTGGCTCTATTTTTCCCCCTGCATGCTCTCTTTTGCCCATTCTTGTTGGTATGCATCTTCGACTTACAACAGTCACACTCGTATTGCTTCCAAACTAACCTTCTTCTCCTCCTTCAAAACACATTCTTATTAAACACAAAAAGTCCTCTAGTCTTAGCGGAGATGGGTTTTCCAGAGACCCTGGAAGTTCAGATCCTGCGGCAGAAAATTCAGATCCAGTCCTGGATTTTCCCAGCAGTTGCAGTGTTTCAAATTCTCTTAGGTTTGGGCCCACCTCTAATTCCTACTCCATCTCAATGGAGCTACCCTGCTTTACCCAAGATGAGATTTTTTTAGAGTATATAGACACACACACAACAACAGGTAACATTTCGCTATTTGGAGAGAAAGAGAGAATAGTGATTTTTTTAAAAATAAAACTTTTTTCTTAGAAAGCATTGTGGCCACTATTCAAGAAAATGAAGTGAGCTGTTTCATTTTTATTAAAGACACAAAAAGAATTGTGTACGCTAACCATTATTAAAAGGAAATTGCCATAAATATCTGAGAGAATTATAGCAATATAAGTGGGACACACATATTGGGTGTGAGTTCAATCCTTGAGGGCGCCATTTAGGAATCTGGGGCAAAAATCTGTCTGGGGATTGGTCCTGCTTTGAGCAGGGGGTTGGACTAGATGACCTCCTGAGGTCCCTTCCAACCCTGATATTCTATTAATTCTATATTAAGTGGTGGTTATACGTCATCTAAAACTGTGCAAGCAGTTCTAAAACAAATATGTGAACTATTCAGCATGTATACATCAATTCAAAAATGTGACTTTCAATCAGTCAATCAATCATGCCCATCTCAATGGTATCTGAGTGCTTCAGTTGTACTTAAGAGGGCTAGGAAGTACATTTATCCCTTCCTGTGACTGTCATATATAGAGATGTGCAAAATGTAATGTTTTCTCTCACAAAATTTTATATTAAAAACATCTTTTTCCAGCTTAGGTGATCAATTTGGTGTTTTGTTATACAAAAACCATTTTGGCACAAATGCACTTTTGAACATATAGGGATAATTCGAACATTTTTGACAAAATTTCATTTAGTCAAAACCATTTTGGTTTTGAAAAAAACTTTGTCAACATTATTTGTGGCGGAGGAGAAGTAATCTGGGATGAAAAACTCTGTTCTGAACCAGACACAGCAGGGACCTAGAACCTGGGTCTCCCACATTTTAGGTCAGTGCCCTGGCTACCTTCCCTCTCCACCTCCCAACACACACACAAAGGAGAAAATGGACAGTTCAACGCAATTTAGAATTTAGTTTTGGGGAAAATATTCAAAAAGTTCTATTTTGAAAGTTGCCATAAAACAGAATTATTCTCCACCAGAAAGCTTTAGTGATAAACTTTGAGAAGAAGCAGAAATGGTACAGTGGTCTTGTGATGAGGCAGAGAGGCCCCAAACAGCAGAGAAGAGGTTAAGGAGAGCCTATATCTAGTCCCTCCCATCTATACCTGTGGCCCATGGAAAGCCCAGAGATGGAATAAAAGGATAGAACCTGGATCATTTGAAGGCTGGAAAAGTGAAGACTGTAAAAGCCTAGGCTGGACTGAGTTGGAGCTGGGCTCACTGATAGCAGGGACAGGCTCCTGGCTGGATGTTCGGCTGGGACAAGGCTGAGAGTTAGTGTCTGGCTGAAGATGGTGAGGCTGGGCTGTAGGAACAGGCTAGGTGGAGGGTGGTGACTGGCCCCAACCCCCAACTGCTCATTGAAACTGGAGGTGGTGATGGTGGGGGTGGGGAGGAAAAGAACGTTATCTTGGACTATGGAGTAATAGAAGCAGGGAATGAGGAATAGGTTCAGATCAGGAAAAAGGGGGGAAATGATTACATATATCAGGATTTGAAGAAGGAATACATGGAAATAAAAAAAACAGGATAAAAAACAACATTTTATAGTTGTGAAATCAGTGACAAAAGATGTGAAAATACGAGATGTTAACCCCTGAAAATGGTGGAATGGATAAGATAAGCATTGATGATGTACAAAGAGCTGAAACATGCCTGGTCGACATATATAGATAGAACGTACCCATAAAGGAAGAAGCTGAAAAACTTCTTAAAACTGTAACCTTAGGGGGAATGAAAGTTACTTGTCAACTGCCCAAATTCCTGATGGAAGCAAGATGGCTTATGTATGGCGTGCTGCTATGACTGTCTGAGGATGATATCAAAAAGAGAATAGATGAAGATAAAGTATTGTTTCTTAAGTGTCTACTTAGTAGGAAAAAGGAAGAAAACTGTCCATCTTGGCAATATGCATAACACTTAAATGTAGGCCACTTCTGGATAAGATCCAAATGGGGTATCAACCTGTCTGAATGAAACCATTTATAAGGTGATATAATTGTTCAATGTTTGGACACGCGACAGCCATGTGTAAGGGAACAATGAGGTGCAGTAAATGTGGAGGAAATCACTCAAAGAGGAATAGAACCTAACTGCAGGGGAAAGCACAGTGCAGCGTATGAAGGGTGCGCAGTAGCAGAACAAGCTGGAGAAAAAAAAATACGATTATTCAAAAAAGGATTATCTGTGGATGCTACAAAAGGTACACACTGAATAAAATAGGAAAAAGAAAAATGACACAAATAAGAGAAAAGATCTACAGGGACAGCAGAACACGTCTCTGGTCAGGCAGGAATATATGAGAGGAATAGGAGATGACATAGTGCTTGTAGGTAAAATAAGTTGATAGCATTTGTTATAGAAGTAATTAACTGCATCTTGTAGATGGGAGAACATTGAAAATCAAAATCATAGCAAAAGCAGCAGAAACAAATCTAAAAATCTTGAACCTCTTGACCAGCCATATTCATTTGATTTTCAGTGAAGGCAATAATACATCTTAAGTGACACAGTCTTAATAATCCTTAGCTGGAATGTGCATAGTTTAGTAATGCATGGACAGGAATTTAAAAAAGTCATCCTTGAAATGGGGAAAAAGCTTAATATAATGTGTGTGCAATTAATCTGGCTAATAAGTAGACTTGTGTTCAAAATACTGGGAAATTATATACTATGGAAGGATCAAGAGGGTAGCAGAGGAGGGCAGGAGGAGTACCTGTATATTTATAAAAGAGGGACTTAGCTATATTGAAATGTATATACAGAAACTAAAGTTTTGAACACAATGCTCTTGAGATTCCCATTGAGAACAAAAAAACACTTAGGTCTGAATTTATAATATTTACAGTCTATGTATAAATTAGTTATTTTAGAATTAGAAAAATTAGAAAAAACCCATTCATAATTTGTGGAGACTTTAATAGTCATAATGAGTTATGGAGAAGTAAGAAAACAGATTTCAATGATAAATACCTAGAATAATTTATCAATATGCATAACCTGGTAATTTGTATACAGGAGCACCTACTAGATTTAATTCAGTGGATGGATCATTTTCCATTTTGGCTCTGGGAATTTCAACAAAAAATATTGGTTTTAAATGCAGCTGGGAAATTCATAATGAAGATGGAATAGAAGTGATCACGTACCTATATTTATTGAGTACCAATGCTGAGGAAATGTCAAGACACACAAAAAGTTCCTAGCTGGATTTTTCCAAAACCTGATTGGGGCCTGTGATGAATATTTATACAGGAACAGAACAAGTGATAACCTTGAAGAATTCTACAACAATGTAATAAAAGGAATCATGACAGCAGCTGACCTGGCTGTCCATAAAATAGCAAAATTGCCCCTGATTTAGAAATCTGCTTCCCTGGTGGAATGGGGATTGCAAATTAGCAATATAAGCAAGCGAAAACACACATCGAATAGCTAAGATTTAATTAATTATAAGAGATGTAAAGTGGTGGCACAAAGGAATATCAAAAAGAAAGTTGGACAACTTTGTGGGAAATTGAATAAAAAAGAATCAAACTTTCAGAAATATATAAGCAAATACAAAGAATGAATGGAATTCAAAGTAAATGTATATCTGGTCTTACTGTAAACAATGAAATTAAGGTTTTCAATTTAGGAAGCGCAGACATTTTAGCAAAAGAATTCCAAAAGGTCTGTAGTGATATGAATCAAAACAACGAGTTTCATGAATTAAAATGGAGGTTTACTAAGGATAACTGAACTATTACATGGATAGAGAGAACATGATGATCTGTTAAACAAAAAAGATGTTAGTATACAGGAGCTTATTGCAGGAAAAATACAGCTTCAGGTAAAGATAGTATAAGTAAGTAAATGTTTCAACACTTCTCAGAAGGTAGTCTAAAGATGCTATTGTGGTTATATAATGATATACAGGAAAAGAACTGCTGCCAATATAATAGAACCAAGCATTGGTGATACCAATTAGGAAACCAGGCAAATCACATACAAGGCCTGATGCTTATAGGCCTATTGCCTTCATATCATCGGAGGCAAAAATCATGGAAAAATTATAAATGTAAGACTAACTGAATATTGGGGGAAAAAATGATATTATAACTGAGGTACAAAGTGGTTTCAGAGAAGGAAAATGCACTGTTGACCAAATACTGAGACTAGAAACAGAGATACAAAAAAGCATAAGACTAAGATCTTTATGATAAGTCTTCCCGGACATTGAAAAATCATATGATGATATAGAGGGAAGGCCTGTATAGACTAGCCATGATTGGAATGAAGAGGAGAGTTTTGATGGATAAGGGACTTTAAGTGATAGAACTATACATGTCAAAGTGGGAACAGCTTTATCAAAAAGCTACAAAATTGCAAATGGAACTCCACAAGGGAATATTATCAGCCCTATTTTGGTTTTCCATTATGATAAATGACCTCCCAAACAGTGTGCAGACAGGAACAGGTATCTCCCTTTTCACAGAGTACTGTGCTATACGAACTAAGCATAAGAGACTTAAAGTAGCCAAGGAGAAAAAAAAACAAATGAAGTATTCCAGAGAATTTCCAAGTAGGGAAATGATTGGGGATTTAAATTCTCACTTGCAAAAACAAAGAGAAAGCATTTAACCAAGAAGGAATTTAGGGAAGAATGGGACTTACTTCTGTATGGTGAAAAAATTGATAGTTCAAAAGTTTGTTCCTAGAAGTAGTGTTTGACAATACATTAACGTAGAAAGATCACAGATAACATCATAGAGAAGTATAAAAGTAGAATGAACTTACTTAAAAGTGTAGCTGGAAAAAATGGAGTAGAGAAAAGAGGGTTCTGATGATGATGTATAGAGTAATGGTAAGACCCAGTTTTTGACTATGGATGCCAAGCTTTTGGTTCAGCCTCAAAAACAGCTCTTAGGAACTTTGAACTACTCAATGCCCAAGCTCTGTGACTAGCATGCGGCACAATGATTACACCAGCATGTGTGCTGCAAATAGCCTCTGGAGAAACCTCTATAAATATAATCTGAGGATAAAACTACTAGATCAAACTTTTTGGGCAAAGCTAAAAGGGAATCATTAAAACAGAAGTAAACAGCTGATTTGAGGATTGATGGGAGCTTAGTAGACAAAATTATATGGATTTCCACAGACTTCCTCACAATACTGGGGTCAAAAATGGGTAAAGGAAATATGTAAAAAAGAAAAATTGAGAGAAGTAAAAAAAATTAATCACAGAGGAATCAAATGACAGCTAGGCAGCTGTTTCCCCATTTGTGGATTTGGAACTGTATAAGCATGAGGGAAGGAAAAATACATACATTATGACCAAAGAAATTTCTGAATTTGTTTATGAAAAATTGAGCCAGCTTTGCCAAGTCTGTATAAATGGATCAAAAGATGACAGCACAGCTAGGGTGGAAACAGCCTTGTCTTGGAATCCAGAAATCTAAAAGGTTATCGAATTATGTGACCCTTCTGACAGCTGAATTAATGGGAATAACATTGGCACTAACCTGGGTAGAGATATGCGACTGGCTGCCACTGTCATTTTATATGATTCCTTGTCAGGCACAAAGACAATCAGAACAAGCAGAAAGTGACATAAGTGAAATAATCTTCCTAACTGCGGAAATAATCCAAGCAGGTATCTGTGTCACAATAGCATGGATTCCGGGGCATATTGGAATTCCCGGAAATAAAAAGGCTGACAAAGCAGCAAAACGTGCACCAAAAAATGAGGTGATGGATGTTAATATATCCTTAGGAGGACAAAAATTTAAAATTTTGGTCACGAAAGAGCTTGCGAAGGAATGGCGAGAATTATAGACTAAGGAAACAAAAGGACAAAAATTCTATGATTATGCTAAAAAATCATAGATAATACTATACTCCATAGTCATGAAAGAAAAAGTGAAGGAGACATTATTGGAGTGTTAACACATCACTGTGCCTTATATAAGTTAAACTTTTTAAAAGGACAAAGATGGGCTGTGTAATGTGTACAAAACCAAAGAAACTGTTGATCATTCTATGGCATTGTGGGTAGTAGTCTACAGAAAGAGTTTCTTTACAAAGCCTGGCACAATCCCCCAAATTGGTTGTGAATTCTA